>CM051240.1:114325704-115525704 GCA_027917425.1 Gastrophryne carolinensis
CGTTTAGAATTAAATTTTTCCTGAAATTCGTAATGAATTCAGATTCGTCAGATTCGATCATCTCTTCTCTAGACTGCCACTAACATGGGTACATGGTCATGGACACATACATATGCATGTCTACAAGCTTTTTTGTCACAAATCACATTACTCACCATCACAGTTGTGGCATTGGCCCATGCTGCTGGAGCCTCCAGTCGCCTCGTGGGCGCAAGGTTGGGTGGGGAGAATGACAACTGGGTCCATCTGTGTGGCATTATCTATGTGTAGAAAAAAACCCAACATACATAAACATAAAAAATCACATATGGTTTAATGGTGCATATAGGCGTTGAGCTTTATTAATGTCAACCTTACCTCCAACACGGTGAGTCCTAGCTGGGCCAACATCGCTGGAAGTGGTGGTGGCTCTATGATGCCTGAAAAAGAAATTAGTACATTATTAATACAATTTTACAAACAATAATGTTGCAAATAACCACACAATCCAAAAAATAAAAGAGACTCACCAGGGGATGAGGTGTTTGGAGCTTCCCAGGGAGGGCTATGAAGTGAGGCAGGGGTGGCTCTACTCGTCCTTCCCGTGCTTGTCCACGGGGGAGGACGCTTATCTGTGGAGACAAAAAAAGACAAAAAATATACATTAAGAAAAACAGCAGGTTAAAGTGGGGATATCTAATATTTGTGTGTGTGTGTGTGTGTGTGTGTGTGTATAGAACTTACCAGAAATTTAGGCATCATAGAGCCTATATATACTCTTGGTGTCCCGGCACTTGAAATCCAACTAGCGCTGCCGGATTGACTTGGGCTTGAGTTTGGTATTGAAGCGCTGGGACATCGTGGCCTTCACCTCCTCCACAATGGGTTGATTCAGAGACACATACACATGCACTTTCGCATGTGTCTGTGTATTTTTTGTGAATTTTTGCCTTATTTTTTGTTTTTTACGTTACTGTTTTCCTGCGTATATGC
This sequence comes from Gastrophryne carolinensis, assembly GCA_027917425.1. Lineage (NCBI taxonomy): Eukaryota > Metazoa > Chordata > Amphibia > Anura > Microhylidae > Gastrophryne > Gastrophryne carolinensis. The sequence continues at coordinate 114,326,677 of CM051240.1, forward strand.
GTTTACGTTAACGCGTATATGCACATTCGATGGACGGATCGATATCGCCATTTTTGAGTTATGTCTGATAACTTACGTTATTGGTATGGGCTTGCATCTGATTCTAATACCTGATTGCCGATGCACCTCCGCCCTGTATAACAGTTTCATTTCCACTCCACCTACGGGATCATTTTGCACTCGGAATTAGTGTTGAACATGTTTTGCGGCTATGTGGAGGAGTATGAGCACCTTCAGCTCAATGACATTACCTGTATCAGCATGGCCAAGGCCAGATTGCACCGGAGACGCATAAACATCGATCGCATGCATGACGTTGAGCTGTTCGAGCTGATCCAACTCAATCGTGTTTCCCTCCATAAATTGTATAGTGAGCTGCAGCCAAGGTTAGCCCGCACCACGAGGAAGGGGCAAGCAATTTCAGGTATGACCAAGATGCTTGGCTGCCTGCAATTTTTGGCAAACGGCTCATTCCAGAGGCTGGGTGCCTTCTCCTTGGGTATGTCCCAGCCTATGCTGAGCCTCGCGCTATCCAATTTTCTGGATGGCATGGCTACCCTTTGTCCCAAATATATTTCCTTTCTGGACAACATGGTAGCCTGGTACGCGATTAAGTTGGGATTTTATAATATTGCCGACATGCCCAACGTCATGGGTGCGATCGATTGCACCCACCTTGCCTTAGTCCCACCCGCAGCCGATGAATACATCTATAGGTAAGTTATTTATGTCCTTTTTGTATATTGTTTAGCCAAACTTAATTTTAATTATCTAGTAATCCCTCCTTCTCAAGTATCCCTTTGAACCAGTTTAGAATGCATTCCTTAATCCCTCCTTCTCAAGTATCCCTTTGAACCAGTTTAGAATGCCGACCTTAATCCCTCCTTCTCAAATATCCCTTTGAACCAGTTTATAATGCCGACCTTAATCAATGCTTATCATGTAGAAAAGCATTTGAATGCTGACCTTAATTAGTCCTTAGCACGTTCACCTTAATTTACCAACACATCCATATTATTTTTAGATTTATTTAGACTTATGTCCTTTGTTATTTAGTTAGGGATTGTTTAACTATAATCTTTAATTGTGTTTTTAGTTAGGGTTTTTTGTGGATACCTTGGCTTTGTGTAATTTTTTTTGTTTTGGTTTCAGGAACCGGAAGATGGGCCACTCGCTGAACATCCAAGCAGTAGTTGGTGTGGACATGCATTTCCTCAGTGTCCTTGCACGGTATCCAGGGTTGTCCCATGACACATATATTCTGCGAAGTTCAGGCTTATTTTCTCAGTTTGAGTCTGGCGAATTATCTGGTGGATGGCTACTGGGAAAGTTCGTTCACATTAAATCATTCCCTTTTCACTGTATGCCTATGAATATAGTTGATGACCCCTGTATCAGCCTATGGCTGTTTTTAGCCCTTTATGACATGTTAAACAATAATGTTGTTTAGAATGTGTAATTAATGTTATGGTTAATGTTGGCTATGCTTTCAGGGGATTCTGGATATCCGCTGATGCCATGGCTCCTGATGCCCATTCTTCGCCCGCAGAATGCGGCCCAGGAGTCCTATGATCGGGCCCACCACAAGACCCAGGCAGTAGTGGAGAGGGCCTTCGGCCTGTTGAAGTCGTGCTTTCGCTGCTTGGACCATGCAGGGGGGCACTGCACTATGACCCCAGCAAGGATAAAAAAATTATTTTAGCATGTTGCGTGCTGCACAATTTTGCCCTGAGGCAGCAGGTCCCCCATTATGTGGATATTTCCCCCTCTCCACCCAGGCAGGAAACGGATGATTATTATGATGGCACCCCGAGTGCTTCTGGGCAATCCGTCCGAGCCCAGCTTATAGATATTTTTTTTTCTTAATATTTGGCTATTTTCATATTGTTTTTGTGTTATTTGTCTATTTGTTTTATATCTGAAGTGTATTTTTTTTGGTTTAATTATTTTGTAATGAATAAATTACAAAAAAAGTTACACCTGATTTGAGTGTAATGCAGTTTATTTTATCCTGTTTTTCATTACAAACCTTCATTAATTTCAAAAACCCACAAACATAAATGCAGCAACTTAGGCCAGAACAGATAAAGTCCCATTCCATACATTTAAAGTAAAGATCTAACATTTTATTGGAAGGACACTCGCAGACTCCATGGACATCCATTTGCAAAGTAAGTATACATTGGTCCAGACTCCTGGCCCAGAAAAATTGCCCACATCCAGGAGTTCTAAGCTAACTTACTTCAGGCCGAAGGTTCCCTGCCCACCAACATCCAGATCCATAGGGAGCACGACTTTCAAGGGGAATAGTAGGGCAGGAATACATAGGGCCACATACACACCCTCTCCTGCTTGTGGCACATTTCATCAGTGCAATGTTGCAAGGCCAGAGTCATCTGCAAACTCGACTGCAAACAGGATGATTCAGCCAGCATTTCATTAGGGCCCAAGTCTGCTGCATGGGAGCTTGAGCGGGTGCTTGACTAAGGTTCAAACTCAGGCATTGGCTAGTGGGGTATCAGAGCACTATAATGAGCTTTATGGGTGAAATTCCAAATCAACAAGCAAAGGCATCAACCTCAAAATCTTGGTTGCGCTCACCAGACAGGTCAATAGTGTTGGGATGGAGAGGAAATATGTTGAGCAGATCCAGGTGAAATTCTTAATATTGTTGATGGCCATAATAATGTTGTGGTTGGCTTTGGAGGTGGCCCAATACCTGGGCATGCGTGGCATTCATAATCTCCCACTGCTCCATCATCTGTCTGTTGCTAGTGCGAAATTCATCTAGTATGGCGGTGAAGTTGTTATTTAACCCTTTAAGTGCCAGCCTACCTGGAGTTTTTGTCACTCTTTGTTTGCGCTCCCCATGTTCAAATGTGATTTTTGAAGGGATTTCCAGGGATTTCCCAGAAAAATGATATATTGTTTTTTTCAGAATAGTCTGGGCTTTTACATGAAATGTCTTGTTTGTCATTTTTTAGGTGTATTCTCAATATTTTTGGGTGAAATATGCGAAAAAAAAATATTTTTTTACAATTTGTAGTGTTTTTTTGTAATAAAAAATGTAAGATTGTCAAAAACATCTTATTGCGTGTGAAATCCCAATTTCTCCCGGTTACAGCAGTACCACATATGTATAGGTAGACACCCTTTCCTGCCCAGGAGACTCCCCCAAACTGAAACAGAGCTTTAGGGGATTTTCAGATAAAATGCAACTGCGATATGCACTATGCGCACCTTGCAGTTTTTCCAGAAAAACAGCCCATTACATTTGAAATACCCCCAATAAACTATATATTCTCTGGAAATACACACCTCGAGCTTTCTAGGTGTACCAGGCTTGTTGATGTGGGCACAGTTTTCTGGAAGTAATCCTTCAATGTATTCTTTGTTTGCAAAGAGTTTCCTTAAAAAAGGATAAAAAAAGCAGAATCAAAGCCACATTTTCCTAAAAAAATCTATATACAAACAAGAAAAAACAAGTTTAATCTGAGAAAGCAAGGTCCCCCGAACATAACGATACCCAACATGCATAGCTACTGTCAAGGGAAGAGTTGCCAAACACCCAAAGTAAAGCATGTGCGTAACGGCAATTTTACTTGAAAATTTCAGCTCTGCAAAGTGCGCACCTTGCGATTTTTCAACCAAAACAACCCTTTACATTTGGAATATCCCCCATAAACCATATATTACCTGAAAGTACACGTGTTTAGCTTTCTAAGCGTACCAAGCTTGTTGTAGTGAGCTCATCTTTCTGTAATTAATCCCTCAAAGAATTCTTTGGTTGCGCAGGGTTTCCCTAAAAAAATGTATAAAAAAGCTGAATAAAAAACACCTTTTCCTAAAATATAAATATGCAAACAAGAAAAAACAAGCTAAGTCTGAAAGCGCAAGGTCCCCCGAACAGAACAATACCCAACATGCATAGCTACTTTTAACCCTTTTAATTGCCAGTCTACTTGAGATTTTGTCACCCTCTGTTGACAGGTCATTTTTCCCCATTTTGTGCCATTTTTGCTGGAATTTTCAGGAAAATTATATATATTTTTTTGCAACAGAGTTTAGGCTTTAACATGAAATGTCTTGTTTGTAAATTTAATTCTGTTTTTTACAATATTATTATTAAGTAAAAAAAAAAAAAATATATATATATATATATATATATATATATATATATATATATATATATATAATTTTTTTTAGAAAATTGTCTCCTTTATTTTAAATAAAAAATGGATTTTATTAAAGAAAACCATATTGCATGAGAAAGCCCTATTTCTACCGATTAGAACGGTACCACATATTTATCAGTAGCCCCCCGTTCCTGCCCAGGAGACCCCCCAAACTGAAACAAGTACTTTATAACATTTACAAATAAAATACAACTACCATCCACACTACAAAGGGTTAAATCAAGAAAAAAAATGACATAGAGTCCCCCCTCCGAGGGGAGGGGCAATTTTTGGGGGGATTTTTAAGGGTTTAAAACCCTTAAAAATCCCCCCCAAAATCCCCCCAAAAATACAAGCCTGCATAGCCCGTGGCCACGGGCTCTTCTGCCCCCCCGGGCTTTGGGGAGGCAGGTAACGGGGTGCTGGGGGTTAATGGCAAGTTCCCCGCTAGCCGCAGGTGACTTGCCATTCCACAGCCTTGTGAACTGGTATAAGGGGTCTCATGGACCCCTTACCAGTTCACAAGGGGTTAAATGTAAAAAAAAAGACATAGACACAAAGAGAAAAAAATGATCTTTATTATTTTTTTTTTTTACTTTACTCACCTCCGATCCTGTGTCCCCCAGCGATCTCCGATGACAGCTGTCAGTCTGCTCGGGTGCTTGGAGGAGAGAGCCTGGGGAGGGGGGGGGGGATGACAGCCCTCTCCCCCTCCCCACCTCTCTGCTCCAAGCACCCGAGCAGACTGATTTTTAGTCTCGGGTGCCGGTATTAAGAGGCCGGCTGCTGGTGACATCACAATGATGTCACCTGACCCCACCCCCGGGGGTGGGGCCAGCAGACCCGATCCAGGAAGTGGGGGGAGGACGATTTCTGCCCTCTCCTCGCCACGGAAGAACACTGGGGGGCTATTGGAGCCCCCTCCAGTAAAGAAGAGACCCATTGGGAGGCAGCGCAGCCTCAGGTAAGTAAATGCCATTTTAATTTATTTATTTTTTTTTTACAGTTAGCAGCTTCTGCTGCTGAAGCGGGGGGCACCATTCTGGGGGCTCTCCTGGAGCCATCTGAGCCCCCACGGAGGATCGGATGGCACCAAATTAAAGAGGAGACCCGGCCGGATCCAATGAGGGGTCAGGTGAGTTTTTTTACTATGGGGGTTTAAAGTCAGCTACTTGAGTCTCACGTAGCTGGCACTTAAGTGGAGTAGAGACAGCTACGTGAGACTCATGTAGCTGGCACTAGAAGGGTTAAGATAGCCATTTGTTCTGCCATTTGTCTGTTGCTCGTCCTAAATTCTGTCAGCATGGTGGTGAAGTTATTATTGAAGGTCTTTAATTGTGCAGTAATCTGCTCTGTGGTTCTTTGAGTCACCTGCCTAAAGTAATGGCTGTCATGGCGCCATGCTGACTCCAGGATTGGCACGCACCTCCCCTGGGAAACTGGTCAACATTGCTGACTGCGTCTTCCAATTGGCTGGGTTTGAGCGTCTGCAGATGCAGGAGATCTAGGGTGAGCAACAGTAGCAGATGTACTAGGCAAAACCTTTGCTGCAGAGCTAGCACTGGGGACTGTAGGGTCACTCTCAGCCTGCTGGCCACGATGGGCTGGTAGCATGCGTCCAGATTTACTCTGCTGCAGAGGATTTGGTGCAGTAGGATGCTGGGGCAGTGGCAGATTAGTTTCCAGGGGGGTAATTGCAGAAGGTAGAATCCGGCTGGCATCCTCCTCCTCCATATGCTGGATAACATCCATTAGTGGGGGAGTCTGTTGGACATGTGAAAATATGTGTCAGCTTTTTTGAGAAATATATTTGTTAAACAATTAGTAATGTTCATTCACATGCATCATCAGTTATAGCACAGTACACTTACCCTATCTAGCTGGTCCTGTGTCCTAGGCAGCAGGGAAGTAGGTGGCGTGGTCAAACTGGAGGAGGCTTCCACACTTGCAGGGGCATGATGTTGAGCTGGGGATAAAATGACAAGGCACGTAAACACACAAACATCCCTTGATGAGCCTGATGAGTAGATATGCTTTATAACACACGGGGCAAAGCAGGAATCACAACTCCCCCAATGGTTAAAGTGGACCTTCCCAATGGATCTGAGTCTATCTTATATGTTTTACTCACCCGTAGCCTACAATACGATTGATCACCTTAAAAAATACAAACATGCATGTACTGCATGTTAGGAGGCTTTACACATCCAAAATGGTGCCTTAGGGGCCAACAGTCAGCTTGCAAATAGCATTTGCCTTCTGACTGTGCTTCTGTGCATTCTTGGAATGATGACCTTTCCCTGACCCCAGCTCAACTTTGTCTGACCAAAGCACAGCTAGAACCCCAGTGGTAGAAAGAATAAGAAGTAAGTGATCACAAATTGTCTAAATATTAACATCAGATGCAGTGGTTTGGTAAGCTAAATTGTTTTTTATTTTCAATAAATCATGGTGACGGTCGTGTATAGACTGAAAACTCTTCTAATGAACTACTGCACCCTGGGAGAGTGTCCGCCATTAATCCCATTCCTCAGCCATTCAACACCCGCCTATAACAGTAACCTCCCCTCAAACACACTCCCTAGGGGCCTGTGTTGATATCTGCATGTGAGCCTCATTTAAAATGTTTACAATAACTCTCATTAAAAAAATCATTACTAACCTGCAGAAATTTCCTGAGTGTCCGTGTCCCATGTGCCAGAGAGCCCCTGTAATGCTTCGGGGTGGATCAAAGCCAGGATAATTTCCTCTGCTCTGGTATATTGCAATTTTGTGGGGAAGCCTTCGCCTGTTTGCAACCTGAAAATAAGACAATAAACATTATTTTTCATTGTGGTCACTACAACAAGCAGCAAAATGCAAACATCAAATATGTACCCGTGATTCCGGTGTTTGTTCTGCTTCTTTCTTACTGCATATTTGAGCACAGGAAGAAACAATTGGTTTTAAAAGTGATTTAAACTCCGCACCAAACAGAAGTTAGTGCGCACATGTGCGAACCAACTCACTTGCATGTAGAAGGATAGGTTAAGGCTAGAAATGTGATGGGAAATTTCATTTAGTCAACTGATCTAATTTTGAATGAGATTTGTATGCTGTTTGATCTAACAACTATTTTTATTTTTGTGTTTTTTAGACCATGATGGAGCGCAGGTACGACTACCTGCCCAACGACTATGAGAAGCGGCCCTGGAGATAGTGGCCCTGGAGATAGTGGCCAGCAAATCATCCAGCACTGGTCGGACCTCAAGCAACGGAAGAGGCCCCGGGTGCAGCGATTTTTTGCGACACATTTTCCAAGTACATTCCGATTGCATGCTAGATCTAACAAACACAGAAGGTAGGCCTTTATTTAGAAATGCTATTCTTTTCTAGTGTTGGAATTTGAATACCGCATAAGACCCACCCGGAGGCGAGCAGTCCGGCCAGTGCGGGATGATTCTGCAGCAAGTGAAGGTGGTGCATCTACAGGGCCAACCTCCTACCCCTCCTCTGTAGGTGGCTCAGACCAGCCACTCGACCTCTCTACAGAGGAGGGGCCTTACCGCATGGGCAGGGAGTCGTACCAAACGACTGAGCCCATACACACCGGTATGTGACTCACACAGGTACATGCTATTTAAACCAAAACAAATTTCCTGCTTTTCTTTTTATAGATGAATATGTAGCGGGTGAAGGATTGGGACCAGAGAGAGCAGCAGCACATTCCCAGCAGTGGCAGGCCCCAGAGCGGAGGGTGGTCCCCGAAGCTGAGGTTGCCCACCAGCCAAGTAAGTTTTCACTTTAATATTTGGAGTATGTCGAACATGACATCATCAGCAAGAAACCAGAAATCCCTAGGCAATGTAATTAGCATAATGACATAAGGCCACGTCCATTGATGAATTCATTAGCATAGTGCCATATGACCTCATCCATTGATGAATTCATTAGCATAATGCCATATGGCCTCATCCATTGATGAATTCATTAGCATAATGACATATGGCCTAATTACTTTTATGAAACTTTAATCATAATTCCATCCACAGCTGTGAAACATGTATTTGCAGAACAATAATTGGCATTTCTTTTGTTTTCAGACACGACACAGGCCAGATTGGCCCAACTGACAGAGACGGTGTTTCGGCTGGTGGGCGATATCCAGGAGCTGAGAGCTTCGATGGGGACCACAGAAGAATAATTATCTGGGGCCTGCCATTGATTTGTAAATAGTTTGGTCACATTTTCTAATTCTAAAATATTGTAAAATGTTATAAACAAAAATTTTATCAAAAAACTAAACATTTATAGTTAAATATAATTTTTTTTTTTTGTTTAAGTTTTAAAGCAAAAGAAAAAATATGAAGTAAAATCATTTGCATTGGTTAATAAAAAAAAAAAGAAAAAAATTGTTTCTGTCTTTTATGTCAATGAAAAATACATTAAGGGTTGCGTACAGGAAAACATTGGAAGAAATAGCGCAAAGTGAAAAAATGGTATGCGCAAAGGAATTAAGTTAAGCATTAAGTGCGCAAAGTGCAGAAAATGCCAAGTGCGAGGGAATTGAGGTAAGCATTAAGTGCGCAAAGTGAAGAAAATGGCAAGTGCAAGGGAATTGAGGTAAGCATTAAGTGCGCAAAGTGAGGAAAATGGTATGCATGAGGGAATTGAGGTAAGCATTAAGTGCGCAATGCGAAGAAAATGGTATGCACGAAGGAATGGAGGTAAACATGAAGTGCGCAAAGTGAAGAAAATACAAAGCGCAAAGGAATTTAGGTAAGCATTAAGTGCGCAAAGTGAAGAAAATGGTATGCACGAAGGAATGAAGGTAAGCATTAAGTGCGCAAAGTGAAGAAAATACAAAGTGCGAAGGAATTGAGGTAAGCATTAAGTGCGCAAAGTGACGAAAATTGTATGCACGAGGGAATTGCAGCAAGCATTGTAGCAGAAATGAGTGGGAGAATAGTTGAGATGGGGATATGAATGAGTAAATTTAGGTGTGCGCATGCGTGAGTTAGGACAGATGTCCGTCTGGACTTTTATTTATAGAAAGCGTAATTCAGAATCTAACGGGAAACATGAATATTTTGTTAGAGGCGACGTTGGAAAAAGCAAAAAAAAAACGGAATCCTACGTTGTTTCCTAAGTAATGTAAACAAAAAAACGAAAGCAGAAAAATGACATTCTCGTTGGCCTACGCAGCGACGAACAGTTAACAGAAGGCTCCCGCTGCCTGCTTAGAATCATGCGTATACACATACGCCAACTGAAACAAAACGAAAACTAAACAGAATGAGTCAAAAACTAAAATGTTTTTATGTCTGTTTTATGTGACAAAAAATGTTACAAACATAAATACATATTAAATTACATTAAATGACATTTACTTAAAGTGTAACAAAAAAATTAAAAACAATGGGTTTGGGTCCTTTAACCCACCATAAAGGGATTGTGGATGAGCCACTATGTGAAATCCCCCAGTTGTTATTAAAATAAAAAAATAAAACATTTGGGATGCCCTGGGGTATAAATAAAAAACAAGTAATATAATATAATACTAATATCTCTTCCATGGCTTGGGATCCCCTCTAATAACAATACTAACTCATAAAACATTTACATGAACACCTCTCCAAAAAAAAATCCTTTCAGTATCTGACCATTTACATTTTTTTGTTTTGGGGCAGGCATCGTACCGCACAGGAAAACCGGAAGTGCATAAAACGAAACCGAAAGTAAAACCTTTGAATGCAAGGCACAAACGCTAGAGAAAGCCTGCTGCAAGGTATGAGCACTACAGAAAGCTCTGAAACCATAGCACACAAAACTACGCAGCATCTACCGTAGAGAACAATGCCACAGCAAACTAGGTGGTGCCCGAGCTATAGCGCCCAAGACTACACCGTATCTAACAATAGGACAGCGCTGGAGCCAGCGACAGGTATCGAGAGGTAGCACCAGCTCAGAGCGTCCGGCACTCGGCACGCCACACCATCAAAACATTACACACACACAGCGTTGCTGCTCCAAACCTGGTCGCTATAGCATAGAGCACCAGACGCTGTGTGATTAACGTCTTCTGAACACATATCCACCAGTAACAAAGTGAAAACACATGGAATGACATTGTTTGAACATTGTGACTAGGGATGAGCGAATCGATCCGGACGAACCCGGATTCGATCCGAATTTCATGAAAAATTCGATTCGGGTCGAATCCGAATTTCCCCGTGCTTCGATCGCTCGAATTTCTTCTTTAACATCCATTCATTTACATTACAGGCATTCTAAGATGGCGGACAGGACATGTCCAGACATCTACCCCGCTCCAGTGCATGCTGGGGCAGTCACATGCAGCCTAACAGCAGCCAACAAGCCCGGTGACGTCACAGCGCTATATCAGGCGGCGGCCATCTTGCTTTTGTTCATTTCTCTATTGCATTCGTGAGAGACAGGACACTGCTGTATTCAGGGAGAGACAGTTAGAGAGCCAGGGACAGCCAGTAGACAGACAGGAGACAGGCAGGAAGTCAGCGAGAAGCAGGGAAAGGTAGGAAAAATCGGAGGCAGTGACAGGGAGATTTTTTTTTTTTTCATCCAGCCTGAGTGTTACTGGCTGGCTCACTGGCTTTGTTAGCTGTTTCAGGCTGCTTATACACTTTTGATGTGCATATATACTGAACTGATCTCAAGTCTCCTGTGGGAACATTACCATTTTGTAAGATCTCATTAGCCTCTGTATTTCCTCTAAGCTGCACACTTATTTAAAGTAATTTGGCCTGTTGCAGCCTGCTTAGACACTTTTGCTGTGCATATATACTGATCTCAAGTCTTCTGTGGGGGTATCCCATTCTGTAACATCCCATTAGCCTCTGTATTTCCTCTAAGCTGCAAACTTATTTAAAGTAATTTGGCCTGTTGCAGCCTGCTTAGACACTTTTACTGTGCATATATACTGATCTCAAGTCTGCTGTGGGGGCATCCCATTTTGTAACATCCCATTAGCCTCTGTATTTCCTCTAAGCTGCACACTTATTTAAAGTAATTTGGCCTGTTGCAGGCTGCTTAGACACTTTTTCTGTGCATATATGCTGTTCTAAAGTCTGCTTGGGGGTATCCCACTCTATAACATAACATACCCCTCTTGATCTTCACTAAGCTGCACACTTATTTAAAGTAATTTGGCCTGTTGCAGCCTGCTTAGACACTTTTTCTGTGCATATATACTGATCTCAAGTCTGCTGTGGGGGTATCCCATTCTGTAATATCCCATTAGCCTCTGTATTTCCTCTAAGCTGCACACTTATTTAAAGTAATTTGGCCTGTTGCAGCCTGCTTAGACACTTTTTATGTGCATATATACTGATCTCAGGTCTGCTGTGGGGGCATCCTATTCTGTAACATACCATACCCCTCTTGATCTTCACTAAGCTGCACACTTATTTAAAGTAATTTGGCCTGTTGCAGCCTGCTTAGACACTTTTACTGTGCATATATACTGATCTCAAGTGTGCTGTGGGGGCATCCCATTTTGTAACATCCCATTAGCCTCTGTATTTCCTCTAAGCTGCACACTTATTTAAAGTAATTTGGCCTGTTGCAGCCTGCTTAGACACTTTTTCTGTGCATATATACTGTTCTAAAGCCTGCTTGGGGGTATCCCACTCTATAACATAAGATACCCCTCTTGATCTTCACTAAGCTGCACACTTATTTAAAGTAATTTGGCCTGTTGCAGCCTGCTTAGACACTTTTTCTGTACATATATACTGATCTCAGGTCTGCTGTGGGGGTATCCCATTCTGTAACATCCCATTAGCCTCTGTATTTCCTCTAAGCTGCACACCAATTTAAAGTAATTTGGCCTGTTGCAGCCTGCTTAGACACTTTTTATGTGCATATATACTGATCTCAAGTCTGCTGTGGGGGCATCCCATTCTGTAACATCACATTAGCCTCTGTATTTCCTCTAAGCTGCACACTTATTTAAAGTAATTTGGCCTGTTGCAGCCTGCTTAGACACTTTTTCTGTGCATATATACTGTTCTAAAGCCTGCTTGGGGGTATCCCATTCTGTAACATCCCATTAGCCTCTGTATTTCCTCTAAGCTGCACACTAATTTAAAGTAATTTGGCCTGTTGCAGCCTGCTTAGACACTTTTTCTGTGCATATATACTGATCTCAGGTCTGCTGTGGGGGCATCCCATTCTGTAACATCCCATTAGCCTCTGTATTTCCTCTAAGCTGCACACTTATTTAAAGTAATTTGGCCTGTTGCAGCCTGGTTAGACACTTTTTCTGTGCATATATACTGTTCTAAAGCCTGCTTGGGGGTATCCCATTCTGTAACATCCCATTAGCCTCTGTATTTCCTCTAAGCTGCACACTTATTTAAAGTAATTTGGCCTGTTGCAGCCTGCTTAGACACTTTTTCTGTGCATATATACTGTTCTAAATCCTTCTTGGGGGTATCCCATTCTGTAACATCCCATTAACCTCTGTATTTCCTCTAAGCTGCACACTTATTTAAAGTAATTTGGCCTGTTGCAGGCTGCTTAGACACTTTTTCTGTGCATATATACTGTTCTAAAGCCTGCTTGGGGGTATCCCACTCTATAACATAAGATACCCCTCTTGATCTTCACTAAGCTGCACACTTATTTAAAGTAATTTGGCCTGTTGCAGCCTGCTTAGACACTTTCTATGTGCATATATACTGATCTCAGGTCTGCTGTGGGGGCATCCCATTCTGTAACATACCATACCCCTCTTGATCTTCACTAAGCTGCACACTTATTTAAAGTAATTTGGCCTGTTGCAGCCTGCTTAGACACTTTTTCTGTGCATATATACTGATCTCAGGTCTGCTGTGGGGGCATCCCATTCTGTAACATCCCATTAGCCTCTGTATTTCCTCTAAGCTGCACACTTATTTAAAGTAATTTGGCCTGTTGCAGCCTGCTTAGACACTTTTTCTGTGTATATATACTGTTCTAAAGCCTGCTTGGGGGTATCCCATTCTGTAACATCCCATTAGCCTCTGTATTTCCTCTAAGCTGCACACTTTTTTAAAGTAATTTGGCCTGTTGCAGCCTGCTTAGACACTTTTTCTGTGCATATATACTGATCTCAGGTCTGCTGTGGGGGCATCCCATTCTGTAACATCCCATTAGCCTCTGTATTTCCTCTAAGCTGCACACTTATTTAAAGTAATTTGGCCTGTTGCAGCCTGCTTAGACACTTTTTCTGTGCATATATACTCTTCTAAAGCCTGCTTGGGGGTATCCCATTCTGTAACATCCCATTAGCCTCTGTATTTCCTCTAAGCTGCACACTTATTTAAAGTAATTTGGCCTGTTGCAGCCTGCTTAGACACTTTTTCTGTGCATATATACTGTTCTAAAGCCTGCTTGGGGGTATCCCATTCTGTAACATCCCATTAGCCTCTGTATTTCCTCTAAGCTGCACACTAATTTAAAGAAATTTGGCCTGTTGCAGCCTGCTTAGACACTTTTACTGTGCTTATATACTGATCTCAGGTCTGCTGTGGGGGTATCCCATTCTGTAACATCCCATTAGCCTCTGTATTTCCTCTAAGCTGCACACTAATTTAAAGTAATTTGGCCTGTTGCAGCCTGCTTAGACACTTTTTCTGTGCATATATACTGATCTCAGGTCTGCTGTGGGGGTATCCCATTCTGTAATATCCCATTAGCCTCTGTATTTCCTCTAAGCTGCACACTTATTTAAAGTAATTTGGCCTGTTGCAGCCTGCTTAGACACTTTTTCTGTGCATATATACTGATCTCAGGTCTGCTGTGGGGGCATCCCATTCTGTAACATACCATACCCCTCTTGATCTTCACTAAGCTGTACACTTATTTAAAGTAATTTGGCCTGTTGGAGCCTGCTTAGACACTTTTACTGTGCATATATACTGATCTAAGGTCTGCTGTGGGGGCATCCCATTCTGTAACATGCCATACCCCTCTTGATCTTCACTAAGCTGCACACTTATTTAAAGTAATTTGGCCTGTTGGAGCCTGCTTAGACACTTTTACTGTGCATATATACTGATCTCAGGTCTGCTGTGGGGGCATCCCATTCTGTAACATACCATACCCCTCTTGATCTTCACTAAGCTGCACACTTATTTAAAGTAATTTGGCCTGTTGCAGCCTGCTTAGACACTTTTTCTGTGCATATATACTGTTCTAAAGCCTGCTTGGGGGTATCCCATTCTGTAACATCCCATTAGCCTCTGTATTTCCTCTAAGCTGCACACTTATTTAAAGTAATTTGGCCTGTTGCAGCCTGCTTAGACACTTTTTCTGTGCATATATACTGTTCTAAATCCTTATCGGGGGTATCCCATTCTGTAACATCCCATTAGCCTCTGTATTTCCTCTAAGCTGCACACTTATTTAAAGTAATTTGGCCTGTTGCAGCCTGCTTAGACACTTTTTCTGTGCATATATACTGATCTCAGGTCTGCTGTGGGGGCATCCCATTCTGTAACATCCCATTAGCCTCTGTATTTCCTCTAAGCTGCACACTTATTTAAAGTAATTTGGCCTGTTGCAGCCCGCTTAGACACTTTTTCTGTGTATATATACTGTTCTAAAGCCTGCTTGGGGGTATCCCATTCTGTAACATCCCATTAGCCTCTGTATTTCCTCTAAGCTGCACACTTATTTAAAGTAATTTGGCCTGTTGCAGCCTGCTTAGACACTTTTTCTGTGCATATATACTGATCTCAGGTCTACTGTGGGGGCATCCCATTCTGTAACATCCCATTAGCCTCTGTATTTCCTCTAAGCTGCACACTTATTTAAAGTAATTTGGCCTGTTGCAGCCTGCTTAGACACTTTTTCTGTGCATATATACTCTTCTAAAGCCTGCTTGGGGGTATCCCATTCTGTAACATCCCATTAGCCTCTGTATTTCCTCTAAGCTGCACACTAATTTAAAGTAATTTGGCCTGTTGCAGCCTGCTTAGACACGTTTACTGTGCATATATACTGATCTCAGGTCTGCTGTGGGGGTATCCCATTGTGTAATATCCCATTAGCCTCTGTATTTCCTCTAAGCTGCACACTTATTTAAAGTAATTTGGCCTGTTGGAGCCTGCTTAGACACTTTTACTGTGCATATATACTGATCTCAGGTCTGCTGTGGGGGCATCCCATTCTGTAACATGCCATACCCCTCTTGATCTTCACTAAGCTGCACACTTATTTAAAGTAATTTGGCCTGTTGGAGCCTGCTTAGACACTTTTACTGTGCATATATACTGATCTCAGGTCTGCTGTGGGGGCATCCTATTCTGTAACATACCATACCCCTCTTGATCTTCACTAAGCTGCAAACTTATTTAAAGTAATTTGGCCTGTTGCAGCCTGCTTAGACACTTTTACTGTGCATATATGCTGATCTCAAGTCTGCTGTGGGGGCATCCCATTTTATAACATCCTATTAGCCTCTGTATTTCCTCTAAGCTGCACACTTATTTAAAGTAATTTGGCCTGTTGCAGGCTGCTTAGACACTTTTTCTGTGCATATACACTGTTCTAAAGCCTGCTTGGGGGTATCCCACTCTATAACATAACATACCCCTCTTGATCTTCACTAAGCTGCACACTCATTTAAAGTAATTTGGCCTGTTGCAGCCTGCTTAGACACTTTTTCTGTGCATATATACTGATCTCAGGTCTGCTGTGGGTATCCCATTATGTAACATCCCATTAGCCTCTGTATTTCCTCTAAGCTGCACACTTATTTAAAGTAATTTGGCCTGTTGCAGCCTGCTTAGACACTTTTTCTGTGCATATATACTGATCTCAAGTCTGCTGTGGGGGCATCCCATTCTGTAACATCACATTAGCCTCTGTATTTCCTCTAAGCTGCACACTTATTTAAAGTAATTTGGCCTGTTGCAGCCTGCTTAGACACTTTTTCTGTGCATATATAGTGTTCTAAAGCCTGCTTGGGGGTATCCCATTCTGTAACATCCCATTAGCCTCTGTATTTCCTCTAAGCTGCACACTTATTTAAAGTAATTTGGCCTGTTGCAGCCTGCTTAGACACTTTTTCTGTGCATATATAGTGTTCTAAAGCCTGCTTGGGGGTATCCCATTCTGTAACATCCCATTAGCCTCTGTATTTCCTCTAAGCTGCACACTTATTTAAAGTAATTTGGCCTGTTGCAGCCTGCTTAGACACTTTTTCTGTGCATATATACTGATCTCAGGTCTGCTGTGGGGGCATCCCATTCTGTAACATCCCATTAGCCTCTGTATTTCCTCTAAGCTGCACTCTTATTTAAAGTAATTTGGCCTGTTGCAGCCTGCTTAGACACTTTTTCTGTGCATATATACTCTTCTAAAGCCTGCTTGGGGGTATCCTATTCTGTAACATCCCATTAGCCTCTGTATTTCCTCTAAGCTGCACACTTATTTAAAGTAATTTGGCCTGTTGCAGCCTGCTTAGACACTTTTTCTGTGCATATATACTGTTCTAAAGCCTGCTTGGGGGTATCCCATTCTGTAACATCCCATTAGCCTCTGTATTTCCTCTAAGCTGCACACTTATTTAAAGTAATTTGGCCTGTTGCAGCCTGCTTAGACACTTTTTCTGTGCATATATACTGTTCTAAAGCCTGCTTGGGGGTATCCCATTCTGTAACATCCCATTAGCCTCTGTATTTCCTCTAATCTGCACACTAATTTAAAGTAATTTGGCCTGTTGCAGCCTGCTTAGACACTTTTACTGTGCATATATACTGATCTCAATTCTGCTGTGGGGGCATCCCATTCTGTAACATCCCCTTAGCCTCTGTATTTCCTCTAAGCTGCACACTAATTTAAAGTAATTTGGCCTGTTGCAGCCTGCTTAGACACTTTTTCTGTGCATATATACTGACCTCAAGTCTGCTGTGGGGGTATCCCATTCTGTAACATCCCATTAGCCTCCGTATTTTCTCTAAGCTGCACACTTATTTAAAGTAATTTGGCCTGTTGCAGCCTGCTTAGACACTTTTTCTGTGCATGTATACGGCTCTAAAGCCTGCTTGGGGGTATCCCATTCTGTAACATCCCATTAGCCTCTGTATTTCCTCTAAGCTGCACACTTATTTAAAGTAATTTGGCCTGTTGCAGCCTGCTTAGACACTTTTTCTGTGCATATATACTGTTCTAAAGCCTGCTTGCGGGTATCCCATTCTGTAACATCCCATTAGCCTCTGTATTTCCTCTAAGCTGCACACTAATTTAAAGTAATTTGGCCTGTTGCAGCCTGGTTAGACACTTTTACTGTGCATATATATTGATCTCAAGTCTGCTGTGGGGGCATCCCATTCTGTAACATCCCATTAGCCTCTGTATTTCCTCTAAGCTGCACACTTATTTAAAGTAATTTGGCCTGTTGCAGCCTGCTTAGACACTTTTTCTGTGCATATATACTGTTCTAAAGCCTGCTTGGGGGTATCCCATTCTGTAACATCCCATTAGCCTCTGTATTTCCTCTAAGCTGCACACTTATTTAAAGTAATTTGGCCTGTTGCAGCCTGCTTAGACACTTTTTCTGTGCATATATACTGTTCTAAAGCCTGCTTGGGGGTATCCCATTCTGTAACATCCCATTAGCCTCTGTATTTCCTCTAAGCTGCACACTTATTTAAAGTAATTTGGCCTGTTGCAGCCTGCTTAGACACTTTTTATGTGCATATATACTGTTCTAAAGCCTGCTTGCGGGTATCCCATTCTGTAACATCCCATTAGCCTCTGTATTTCCTCTAAGCTGCACACTAATTTAAAGTAATTTGTCCTGTTGCAGCCTGCTTAGACACTTTTACTGTGCATATATACTGATCTCAAGTCTGCTGTGGGGGCATCCCATTCTGTAACATCCCATTAGCCTCTGTATTTCCTCTAAGCTGCACACCAATTTAAAGTAATTTGGCCTGTTGCAGCCTGCTTAGACACTTTTTCTGTGCATGTATACTGATCTCAAGTCTGCTGTGGGGGCATCCCATTTTGTAACATCCCATTAGCCTCTGTATTTCCTCTAAGCTGCACACTTATTTAAAGAAATTTGGCCTGTTGCAGGCTGCTTATCCACTTTTGCTGTGCATATATACTGATCTCAAGTCTGCTGTGGGGGCATCCCATTCTGTAACATCCGATTAGCCTCTGTATATCCTCTAAGCTGCACACTAATTTAAAGTAATTTGGCCTGTTGCAGCCTGCTTAGACACTTTTTCTGTGCATATATACTGCTCTAAAGCCTGCTTGGGGGTGTCCCATTCTGTAACATCCCATTAGCCTCTGTATTTCCTCTAAGCTGCACACTAAATTAAAGTAATTTGGCCTGTTGCAGCCTAGTTAGACACTTTTACTGTGCATATATACTGATCTCAAGTCTGCTGTGGGGGCATCCCATTCTGTAACATCCCATTAGCCTCTGTATTTCCTCTAAGCTGCAAACTAATTTAAAGTAATTTGGCCTGTTGCAGCCTGCTTAGACACTTTTTCTGTGCATATATACTGTTCTAAAGCCTGATTGGGGGTATCCCATTCTGTAACATCCCATTAGACTCTCTATTTCCTCTAAGCTGCACACTTATTTAAAGTAATTTGGCCTGTTGCAGCCTGCTTAGACACTTTTTCTGTGCATATATACTGTTCTAAAGCCTGCTTGGGGGTATCCCATTCTGTAACATCCCATTAGCCTCTGTATTTCCTCTAAGCTGCACACTTATTTAAAGTAATTTGGCCTGTTGCAGCCTGCTTAGACACTTTTTCTGTGCATATATACTGTTCTAAAGCTTGCTTGGGGGTATCCCATTCTGTAACATCCCATTAGCCTCTGTATTTTCTCTAAGCTGCACACTTATTTAAAGTAATTTGGCCTGTTGCAGCCTGCTTAGACACTTTTTCTGTGCATATATACTGTTCTACAGCCTGCTTGGGGGTATCCCATTCTGTAACATCCCATTAGCCTCTGTATTTCCTCTATGCTGCTCACTTATTTAAAGTAATTTGGCCTGTTGCAGCCTGCTTAGACACTTTTTCTGTGCATATATACTGATCTCAAGTTTGCTGTGGGGATATCCCATTCTGTAACATCCCATTAGCCTCTGTATTTCCTCTAAGCTGCACACTTATTTAAAGTAATTTGGCCTGTTGCAGCCTGCTTAGAGACTTTTTCTGTGCATATATACTGTTCTAAAGCCTGCTTGGGGGTATCCCATTCTGTAACATCCCATTAGCCTCTGTATTTCCTCTAAGTTGCACACTAATTTAAAGTTATTTGGCCTGTTGCAGCCCGCTTAGACACTTTTTCTGTGCATATATACTGTTCTAAAGCCTGCTTGGGGGTATCCCATTCTGTAACATCCCATTAGCCTCTGTATTTCCTCTAAGCTGCACACTAATTTAAAGTAATTTGGCCTGTTGCAGCCCGCTTAGACACTTTTTCTGTGCATATATACTGTTCTAAAGCCTGCCTGGGGGTATCCCATTCTGTTACATCCCAATAGCCTCTGTATTTCCTCTAAGCTGCACACTTATTTAAAGTAATTTGGCCTGTTGCAGCCTGCTTAGACACTTTTACTGTGCATATATACTGATCTCAAGTCTGCTGTGGGGGCATCCCATTCTGTAACATCCCATTAGCCTCTGTATTTCCTCTAAGCTGCACACTAATTTAAAGTAATTTGGCCTGTTGCAGCCTGCTTGGACACTTTTTCTGTGCATATATACTGATCTCAAGTCTGCTGTGGGGGCATCCCATTTTGTAACATCCCCTTAGACTCTGTATTTCCTCTAAGCTGCACACTTATTTAAAGAAATTTGGCCTGTTGCAGGCTGCTTATCCACTGTTGCTGTGCATATATACTGTTCTAAAGCCTGCTTGGGGGTATCCCATTCTGTAACATCCCATTAGCCTCTGTATTTCCTCTAAGCTGCACACTAATTTAAAGTAATTTGGCCTGTTGCAGCCTGCTTAGACACTTTTTCTGTGCATATATACTGTTCTAAAGCCTGCTTGGGGGTATCCCATTCTGTAACATTCCATTAGCCTCTGTATTTCCTCTAAGCTGCACACTTATTTAAAGTAATTTGACCTGTTGCAGCCTGCTTAGACACTTTTTCTGTGCATATATACTGATCTCAAGTTTGCTGTGGGGATATCCCATTCTGTAACATCCCATTAGCCTCTGTATTTCCTCTAAGCTGCACACCTATTTAAAGTAATTTGGCCTGTTGCAGCCTGCTTAGACACTTTTTCTGGGCATATATACTGTTCTAAAGCTTGCTTGGGGGTATCCCATTCTGTAACATCCCATTAGCCTCTGTATTTCCTCTAAGCTGCACACTTATTTAAAGTAATTTGGCCTGTTGCAGCCTGCTTAGACACTTTTTCTGTGCATATATACTGTTCTAAAGCCTGCTTGGGGGTATCCCATTCTGTAACATCCCATTAGCCTCTGTATTTCCTCTAAGCTGCACACTTATTTAAAGTAATTTGGCCTGTTGCAGCCTGCTTAGACACTTTTTCTGTGCATATATACTGATCTCAAGTCTGCTGTGGGGGTATCCCATTCTGTAACATCCCATTAGCCTCTGTATTTCCTCTAAGCTGCACACTTATTTAAAGTAATTTGGCCTGTTGCAGCCTGCTTAGACACTTTTTCTGTGCATATATACTGATCTCAAGTTTGCTGTGGGGATATCCCATTCTGTAACATCCCATTAGCCTCTGTATTTCCTCTAAGCTGCACACTAATTTAAAGTAATTTGGCCTGTTGCAGCCTGCTTAGACACTTTTTCTGTGCATATATACTGTTCTAAAGCCTGCTTGGGGGTATCCCATTCTGTAACATCCCATTAGCTTCTGTATTTCCTCTAAGCTGCACACTAATTTAAAGTAATTTGGCCTGTTGCAGCCCGCTTAGACACTTTTTCTGTGCATATATACTGTTCTAAAGCCTGCTTGGGGGTATCCCATTCTGTTACATCCCAATAGCCTCTGTATTTCCTCTAAGCTGCACACTTATTTAAAGTAATTTGGCCTGTTGCAGCCTGCTTAGACACTTTTACTGTGCATATATACTGATCTCAAGTCTGCTGTGGGGGCATCCCATTCTGTAACATACCATTAGCCTCTGTATTTCCTCTAAGCTGCACACTTATTTAAAGTAATTTGGCCTGTTGCAGCCTGCTTAGAAACTTTTTCTGTGCATATATACTGTTCTAAAGCTTGCTTGGGGGTATCCCATTCTGTAACATCCCATTAGCCTCTGTATTTTCTCTAAGCTGCACACTTATTTAAAGTAATTTGGCCTGTTGCAGCCTGCTTAGACACTTTTTCTGTGCATATATACTGATCTCAAGTTTGCTGTGGGGATATCCCATTCTGTAACATCCCATTAGCCTCTGTATTTCCTCTAAGCTGCACACTTATTTAAAGTAATTTGGCCTGTTGCAGCCTGCTTAGAGACTTTTTCTGTGCATATATACTGTTCTAAAGCCTGCTTGGGGGTATCCCATTCTGTAACATCCCATTAGCCTCTGTATTTCCTCTAAGCTGCACACTAATTTAAAGTTATTTGGCCTGTTGCAGCCCGCTTAGACACTTTTTCTGTGCATATATACTGTTCTAAAGCCTGCTTGGGGGTATCCCATTCTGTAACATCCCATTAGCCTCTGTATTTCCTCTAAGCTGCACACTAATTTAAAGTAATTTGGCCTGTTGCAGCCCGCTTAGACACTTTTTCTGTGCATATATACTGTTCTAAAGCCTGCCTGGGGGTATCCCATTCTGTTACATCCCAATGGCCTCTGTATTTCCTCTAAGCTGCACACTTATTTAAAGTAATTTGGCCTGTTGCAGCCTGCTTAGACACTTTTACTGTGCATATATACTGATCTCAAGTCTGCTGTGGGGGCATCCCATTCTGTAACATCCCATTAGCCTCTGTATTTCCTCTAAGCTGCACACTAATTTAAAGTAATTTGGCCTGTTGCAGCCTGCTTAGACACTTTTTCTGTGCATATATACTGATCTCAAGTCTGCTGTGGGGGCATCCCATTTTGTAACATCCCCTTAGACTCTGTATTTCCTCTAAGCTGCACACTTATTTAAAGAAATTTGGCCTGTTGCAGGCTGCTTATCCACTGTTGCTGTGCATATATACTGTTCTAAAGCCTGCTTGGGGGAATCCCATTCTGTAACATCCCATTAGCCTCTGTATTTCCTCTAAGCTGCACACTAATTTAAAGTAATTTGGCCTGTTGCAGCCTGCTTAGACACTTTTTCTGTGCATATATACTGTTCTAAAGCCTGCTTGGGGGTATCCCATTCTGTAACATTCCATTAGCCTCTGTATTTCCTCTAAGCTGCACACTTATTTAAAGTAATTTGGCCTGTTGCAGCCTGCTTAGACACTTTTTCTGTGCATATATACTGATCTCAAGTTTGCTGTGGGGATATCCCATTCTGTAACATCCCATTAGCCTCTGTGTTTCCTCTAAGCTGCACACCTATTTAAAGTAATTTGGCCTGTTGCAGCCTGCTTAGACACTTTTTCTGTGCATATATACTGTTCTAAAGCTTGCTTGGGGGTATCCCATTCTGTAACATCCCATTAGCCTCTGTATTTCCTCTAAGCTGCACACTTATTTAAAGTAATTTGGCCTGTTGCAGCCTGCTTAGACACTTTTTCTGTGCATATATACTGTTCTAAAGCCTGCTTGGGGGTATCCCATTCTGTAACATCCCATTAGCCTCTGTATTTCCTCTAAGCTGCACACTTATTTAAAGTAATTTGGCCTGTTGCAGCCTGCTTAGAAACTTTTTCTGTGCATATATACTGTTCTAAAGCTTGCTTGGGGGTATCCCATTCTGTAACATCCCATTAGCCTCTGTATTTTCTCTAAGCTGCACACTTATTTAAAGTAATTTGGCCTGTTGCAGCCTGCTTAGACACTTTTTCTGTGCATATATACTGTTCTACAGCCTGCTTGGGGGTATCCCATTCTGTAACATCCCATTAGCCTCTGTATTTCCTCTATGCTGCACACTTATTTAAAGTAATTTGGCCTGTTGCAGCCTGCTTAGACACTTTTTCTGTGCATATATACTGATCTCAAGTTTGCTGTGGGGATATCCTATTCTGTAACATCCCATTAGCCTCTGTATTTCCTCTAAGCTGCACACTTATTTAAAGTAATTTGGCCTGTTGCAGCCTGCTTAGAGACTTTTTCTGTGCATATATACTGTTCTAAAGCCTGCTTGGGGGTATCCCATTCTGTAACATCCCATTAGCCTCTGTATTTCCTCTAAGCTGCACACTAATTTAAAGTTATTTGGCCTGTTGCAGCCCGCTTAGACACTTTTTCTGTGCATATTTACTGTTCTAAAGCCTGCTTGGGGGTATCCCATTCTGTAACATCCCATTAGCCTCTGTATTTCCTCTAAGCTGCACACTAATTTAAAGTAATTTGGCCTGTTGCAGCCCGCTTAGACACTTTTTCTGTGCATATATACTGTTCTAAAGCCTGCCTGGGGGTATCCCATTCTGTTACATCCCAATGGCCTCTGTATTTCCTCTAAGCTGCACACTTATTTAAAGTAATTTGGCCTGTTGCAGCCTGCTTAGACACTTTTACTGTGCATATATACTGATCTCAAGTCTGCTGTGGGGGCATCCCATTCTGTAACATCCCATTAGCCTCTGTATTTCCTCTAAGCTGCACACTAATTTAAAGTAATTTGGCCTGTTGCAGCCTGCTTAGACACTTTTTCTGTGCATATATACTGATCTCAAGTCTGCTGTGGGGGCATCCCATTTTGTAACATCCCCTTAGACTCTGTATTTCCTCTAAGCTGCACACTTATTTAAAGAAATTTGGCCTGTTGCAGGCTGCTTATCCACTGTTGCTGTGCATATATACTGTTCTAAAGCCTGCTTGGGGGAATCCCATTCTGTAACATCCCATTAGCCTCTGTATTTCCTCTAAGCTGCACACTTATTTAAAGTAATTTGGCCTGTTGCAGCCTGCTTAGAAACTTTTTCTGTGCATATATACTGTTCTAAAGCTTGCTTGGGGGTATCCCATTCTGTAACATCCCATTAGCCTCTGTATTTTCTCTAAGCTGCACACTTATTTAAAGTAATTTGGCCTGTTGCAGCCTGCTTAGACACTTTTTCTGTGCATATATACTGTTCTACAGCCTGCTTGGGGGTATCCCATTCTGTAACATCCCATTAGCCTCTGTATTTCCTCTATGCTGCACACTTATTTAAAGTAATTTGGCCTGTTGCAGCCTGCTTAGACACTTTTTCTGTGCATATATACTGATCTCAAGTTTGCTGTGGGGATATCCTATTCTGTAACATCCCATTAGCCTCTGTATTTCCTCTAAGCTGCACACTTATTTAAAGTAATTTGGCCTGTTGCAGCCTGCTTAGAGACTTTTTCTGTGCATATATACTGTTCTAAAGCCTGCTTGGGGGTATCCCATTCTGTAACATCCCATTAGCCTCTGTATTTCCTCTAAGCTGCACACTAATTTAAAGTTATTTGGCCTGTTGCAGCCCGCTTAGACACTTTTTCTGTGCATATATACTGTTCTAAAGCCTGCTTGGGGGTATCCCATTCTGTAACATCCCATTAGCCTCTGTATTTCCTCTAAGCTGCACACTAATTTAAAGTAATTTGGCCTGTTGCAGCCCGCTTAGACACTTTTTCTGTGCATATATACTGTTCTAAAGCCTGCCGGGGGGGAATCCCATTCTGTTACATCCCAATGGCCTCTGTATTTCCTCTAAGCTGCACACTTATTTAAAGTAATTTGGCCTGTTGCAGCCTGCTTAGACACTTTTACTGTGCATATATACTGATCTCAAGTCTGCTGTGGGGGCATCCCATTCTGTAACATCCCATTAGCCTCTGTATTTCCTCTAAGCTGCACACTAATTTAAAGTAATTTGGCCTGTTGCAGCCTGCTTAGACACTTTTTCTGTGCATATATACTGATCTCAAGTCTGCTGTGGGGGCATCCCATTTTGTAACATCCCCTTAGACTCTGTATTTCCTCTAAGCTGCACACTTATTTAAAGAAATTTGGCCTGTTGCAGGCTGCTTATCCACTGTTGCTGTGCATATATACTGTTCTAAAGCCTGCTTGGGGGAATCCCATTCTGTAACATCCCATTAGCCTCTGTATTTCCTCTAAGCTGCACACTAATTTAAAGTAATTTGGCCTGTTGCAGCCTGCTTAGACACTTTTTCTGTGCATATATACTGTTCTAAAGCCTGCTTGGGGGTATCCCATTCTGTAACATTCCATTAGCCTCTGTATTTCCTCTAAGCTGCACACTTATTTAAAGTAATTTGGCCTGTTGCAGCCTGCTTAGACACTTTTTCTGTGCATATATACTGATCTCAAGTTTGCTGTGGGGATATCCCATTCTGTAACATCCCATTAGCCTCTGTGTTTCCTCTAAGCTGCACACCTATTTAAAGTAATTTGGCCTGTTGCAGCCTGCTTAGACACTTTTTCTGTGCATATATACTGTTCTAAAGCTTGCTTGGGGGTATCCCATTCTGTAACATCCCATTAGCCTCTGTATTTCCTCTAAGCTGCACACTTATTTAAAGTAATTTGGCCTGTTGCAGCCTGCTTAGACACTTTTTCTGTGCATATATACTGTTCTAAAGCCTGCTTGGGGGTATCCCATTCTGTAACATCCCATTAGCCTCTGTATTTCCTCTAAGCTGCACACTTATTTAAAGTAATTTGGCCTGTTGCAGCCTGCTTAGACACTTTTTCTGTGCATATATACTGATCTCAAGTCTGCTGTGGGGGTATCCCATTCTGTAACATCCCATTAGCCTCTGTATTTCCTCTAAGCTGCACACTTATTTAAAGTAATTTGGCCTGTTGCAGCCTGCTTAGACACTTTTTCTGTGCATATATACTGATCTCAAGTTTGCTGTGGGGATATCCCATTCTGTAACATCCCATTAGCCTCTGTATTTCCTCTAAGCTGCACACTTATTTAAAGTAATTTGGCCTGTTGCAGCCTGCTTAGACACTTTTTCTGTGCATATATACTGTTCTAAAGCCTGCTTGGGGGTATCCCATTCTGTAACATCCCATTAGCCTCTGTATTTCCTCTAAGCTGCACACTAATTTAAAGTAATTTGGCCTGTTGCAGCCTGCTTAGACACTTTTTCTGTGCATATATACTGTTCTAAAGCCTGCTTGGGGGTATCCCATTCTGTAACATCCCATTAGCCTCTGTATTTCCTCTAAGCTGCACACTAATTTAAAGTAATTTGGCCTGTTGCAGCCCGCTTAGACACTTTTTCTGTGCATATATACTGTTCTAAAGCCTGCTTGGGGGTATCCCATTCTGTTACATCCCAATAGCCTCTGTATTTCCTCTAAGCTGCACACTTATTTAAAGTAATTTGGCCTGTTGCAGCCTGCTTAGACATTTTTACTATGCATATATACTGATCTCAAGTCTGCTGTGGGGGCATCCCATTCTGTAACATCCCATTAGCCTCTGTATTTCCTCTAAGCTGCACACTAATTTAAAGTAATTTGGCCTGTTGCAGCCTGCTTAGACACTTTTTCTGTGCATATATACTGATCTCAAGTCTGCTGTGGGGGCATCCCATTTTGTAACATCCCATTAGCGTCTGTATTTCCTCTAAGCTGCACACTTATTTAAAGAAATTTGGCCTGTTGCAGGCTGCTTATCCTCTGTTGCTGTGCATATATACTGTTCTAAAGCCTGCTTGGGGGTATCCCATTCTGTAACATCCCATTAGCCTCTGTATTTCCTCTAAGCTGCACACTTATTTAAAGTAATTTGGTCTGGTGCAGCCTGCTTAGACACTTTTTCTGTGCATATATACTGATCTGAAGTCTGCTGTGGGGGTATCCCATTCTGTAACATCCCATTAGCCTCTGTATTTCCTCTAAGCTGCACACTTATTTAAAGTAATTTGGCCTGTTGCAGCCTGCTTAGACACTTTTTCTGTGCATATATACTGATCTCAAGTTTGCTGTGGGGATATCCCATTCTGTAACATCCCATTAGCATCTGTATTTCCTCTAAGCTGCACACTTATTTAAAGTAATTTGGCCTGTTGCAGCCTGCTTAGACACTTTTTCTGTGCATATATACTGTTCTAAAGCCTGCTTGGGGGTATCCCATTCTGTAACATCCCATTAGCCTCTGTATTTCCTCTAAGCTGCACACTAATTTAAAGTAATTTGGCCTGTTGCAGCCCGCTTAGACACTTTTTTCTGTGCATATATACTGTTCTAAAGCCTGCTTGGGGGTATCCCATTCTGTTACATCCCAATAGCCTCTGTATTTCCTCTAAGCTGCACACTTATTTAAAGTAATTTGGCCTGTTGCAGCCTGCTTAGACACTTTTACTGTGCATATATACTGATCTCAAGTCTGCTGTGGGGGCATCCCATTCTGTAACATCCCATTAGCCTCTGTATTTCCTCTAAGCTGCACACTAATTTAAAGTAATTTGGCCTGTTGCAGCCTGCTTAGACACTTTTTCAGTGCATATATACTGATCTCAAGTCTGCTGTGGGGGCATCCCATTTTGTAACATCCCATTAGCCTCTGTATTTCCTCTAAGCTGCACACTAATTTAAAGTAATTTGGCCTGTTTCAGCCCGCTTAGACACTTTTTCTGTGCATATATACTGTTCTAAAGCCTGCTTGGGGGTATCCCATTCTGTTACATCCCAATAGCCTCTGTATTTCCTCTAAGCTGCACACTTATTTAAAGTAATTTGGCCTGTTGCAGCCTGCTTAGACACTTTTACTGTGCATATATACTGATCTCAAGTCTGCTGTGGGGGCATCCCATTTTGTAACATCCCATTAGCCTCTGTATTTCCTCTAAGCTGCACACTTATTTAAAGTAATTTGGCCTGGTGCAGCCTGCTTAGACACTTTTTCTGTGCATATATACTGATCTCAAGTCTGCTGTGGGGGTATCCCATTCTGTAACATCCCATTAGCCTCTGTATTTCCTCTAAGCTGCACACTTATTTAAAGTAATTTGGCCTGTTGCAGCCTGCTTAGACACTTTTTCTGTGCATATATACTGATCTCAAGTTTGCTGTGGGGATATCCCATTCTGTAACATCCCATTAGCCTCTGTATTTCTTCTAAGCTGCACACTTATTTAAAGTAATTTGGCCTGTTGCAGCCTGCTTAGACACTTTTTCTGTGCATATATACTGTTCTAAAGCCTGCTTGGGGGTATCCCATTCTGTAACATCCCATTAGCCTCTGTATTTCCTCTAAGCTGCACACTAATTTAAAGTAATTTGGCCTGTTGCAGCCCGCTTACACACTTTTTCTGTGCATATATACTGTTCTAAAGCCTGCTTGGGGGTATCCCATTCTGTAACATCCCATTAGCCTCTGTATTTCCTCTAAGCTGCACACTAATTTAAAGTAATTTGGCCTGTTGCAGCCCGCTTAGACACTTTTTCTGTGCATATATACTGTTCTAAAGCCTGCTTGGGGGTATCCCATTCTGTTACATCCCAATATCCTCTGTATTTCCTCTAAGCTGCACACTTATTTAAAGTAATTTGGCCTGTTGCAGCCTGCTTAGACACTTTTTCTGTGCATATATACTGTTCTAAAGCCTGCTTGGGGGTATCCCATTCTGTAACATCCCATTAGCCTCTGTATTTCCTCTAAGCTGCACACTAATTTAAAGTAATTTGGCCTGTTGCAGCCCGCTTACACACTTTTTCTGTGCATATATACTGTTCTAAAGCCTGCTTGGGGGTATCCCATTCTGTAACATCCCATTAGCCTCTGTATTTCCTCTAAGCTGCACACTAATTTAAAGTAATTTGGCCTGTTGCAGCCCGCTTAGACACTTTTTCTGTGCATATATACTGTTCTAAAGCCTGCTTGGGGGTATCCCATTCTGTTACATCCCAATATCCTCTGTATTTCCTCTAAGCTGCACACTTATTTAAAGTAATTTGGCCTGTTGCAGCCTGCTTAGACACTTTTACTGTGCATATATACTGATCTCAAGTCTGCTGTGGGGGCATCCCATTCTGTAACATCCCATTAGCCTCTGTATTTCCTCTAAGCTGCACACTAATTTAAAGTAATTTGGCCTGTTGCAGCCTGCTTAGACACTTTTTCTGTGCATATATACTGATCTCAAGTCTGCTGTGGGGGCATCCCATTTTGTAACATCCCACTAGCCTCTGTATTTCCTCTAAGCTGCACACTTATTTAAAGAAATTTGGCCTGTTGCAGGCTGCTTATCCACTGTTGCTGTGCATATATACTGTTCTAAAGCCTGCTTGGGGGTATCCCATTCTGTAGCATCCCATTAGCCTCTGTATTTCCTCTAAGCTGCACACTAATTTAAAGTAATTTGGCCTGTTGCAGCCTGCTTAGACACTTTTTCTGTGCATATATACTGTTCTAAAGCCTGCTTGGGGGTATCCCATTCTGTAACATTCCATTAGCCTCTGTATTTCCTCTAAGCTGCACACTTATTTAAAGTAATTTGGCCTGTTGCAGCCTGCTTAGACACTTTTTCTGTGCATATATACTGATCTCAAGTTTGCTGTGGGGATATCCCATTCTGTAACATCCCATTAGCCTCTGTATTTCCTCTAAGCTGCACACCTATTTAAAGTAATTTGGCCTGTTGCAGCCTGCTTAGACACTTTTTCTGTGCATATATACTGTTCTAAAGCTTGCTTGGGGGTATCCCATTCTGTAACATCCCATTAGCCTCTGTATTTCCTCTAAGCTGCACACTTATTTAAAGTAATTTGGCCTGTTGCAGCCTGCTTAGACACTTTTTCTGTGCATATATACTGTTCTAAAGCCTGCTTGGGGGTATCCCATTCTGTAACATCCCATTAGCCTCTGTATTTCCTCTAAGCTGCACACTTATTTAAAGTAATTTGGCCTGTTGCAGCCTGCTTAGACACTTTTTCTGTGCATATATACTGATCTCAAGTCTGCTGTGGGGGCATCCCATTCTGTAACATCCCATTAGCCTCTGTATTTCCTCTAAGCTGCACACTTTTTTAAAGAAATCTGGCCTGTTGCAGGCTGCTTATCCACTGTTGCTGTGCATATATACTGTTCTAAAGCCTGCTTGGGGGTATTCCATTCTGTAACATAACATAACCTACCTCTCTTATTTACACTAAGCAGCTCTCTTATTTAAACTAAGCAGGCCTCTTATTTACACTAAGCAGCTCTCTTATTTAAGCTAAGCAGCTCTCTTATTTAAACTAAGCAGGCCTCTTGGAGGCTGATTGTCCACTTTTGGGTGTGCATTATATTCGGTTTCATATACAGTGGGGTATCCCAATTTGTAAGATAACCTACCCCAACCATGTAAACTAAAGAGGCCTGTTGCAGCCTGAGTTTCTCTGATTGCGTATGGTCTGCATTACAATCTGTCTCTTTCAATGACACTGTTGCCTGGGGTATCCCAATTTGTAATTTAACCTACCACAACCATGTAAACTAAAGGTTACGTCCTTCCAGAAGGAAAACTTATGCCGAACACTATTTTTGTTGGGGGCATTGACCTTTGGATTGATCGGCATGAAATTAAGGATTTTTTTTCAAAGTATGGCGCTGTAAAGAAGGTCAAAATTATTTCTCATACTTGGATTAGTTTTAAAAGTTTCTGCTCAGCTTAAAATACATTACGCCACCCTGGCATCCCAAGGCACATGCTATTTAACCCTATCTGTTAAACAAAAGCATTTCTCATACTTGGATTATTGTTACTTTTTGTTCAGCTTAAAATACATTACGCCACACTGGCATCCCAAGGCACATGCTATCTAACGCTATTTGTTAAGCACAAGCATTTCTCATACTTGGATTATTGTTACTTTTTGTTCAGCTTAAAATATTCCAGGCCACACGGGCATCCCAAGGCACATGCTATTTAACCCTATTTGTTAAGCACAAGCATTTCTCATACTTGGATTATTGTGACTTTTTGTTCAGCTTGAAATATACCAGGCCACACGGGCATCCCAAGGCACATGCTAATTAACCCTATATGTTAAGCTAAAGCATTTCTCATACTTGGATTATTGTTACTTTTTGTTCAGCTTGAAATATACCAGGCCACACAGGCATCCCAAGGCACATGCTATTTAACCCTATTTGTTAAGCACAAGCATTTCTCATACTTGGATTATTGTTACTTTTTGTTCAGCTTGAAATATACAAGGCCACACGGGCATCCCAAGGCACATGCTATTTTAACCCTATCTGTTATGCAAAAGCATTTCTCATACTTCTATTAGTGTCAAAAGTTTCTGTTCAGCTTAAAATATACCAGGCCACACGGGCAATCCAAGGCACATGCTATTTTAACCATATCTGTTATACAACATAAGCGTTGATCAGCATCAGCTGCTTTATTAAGCTACTTAAGTTTGCACTTGTTTTTGACTTCTTTCAATAAACCAAGCCGCAGGGCACCCCAAAGCTGCACCTTGCACCCTATCTGTTATACAACATAAGCGTTGATCAGCATCAGCTGCTTCATTAAGCTACTTCAGTTTGCACTTGTTTTTGACTGCTTTTAATAAACCAGGCCGCAGGGCACCCCAAAGCTGAACCTTTAACCCTATCTGTTATACAACATAAGCGTTGGTAAGCATCAGCTGCTTTATTAAGCTACTTCAGTTTGCACTTGTTTTTGACTGCTTTTAATAAACCAGGCCGCAGGGCACCCCAAAGCTGCACCTTGAACCCTATATGTTATACAACATAAACGTTGATCAGCATCAGCTGCTTTATTAAGCTACTTCAGTTTGCACTTGTTTTTGACTGCTTTTAATAAACCAGGCCGCCGGGCACCCCAAAGCTGCACCTTGAACCCTATCTGTTATACAACATAAGCGTTGATCAGCATCAGCTGCTTTATTAAGCTACTTCAGTTTGCACTTGTTTTTGTCTGCTTTTAATAAACCAGGCCACAGGGCACTCCAAAGATGCACCTTGAACCCTATCTGTTATACAACATAAGCGTTGATCAGCATCAGCTGCTTTATTACCCCAAAGCTGCACCTTGAACCCTATCTGTTATACAACATAAGCGTTGATCAGCATCAACTGCTTTATTAAGCTACTTCAGTTTGCACTTGTTTTTTACTGCTTTTAATATACCAGGCCGCAGGGCACCCCAAAGCTGCACTTTGCACCCTATCTGTTATACAACATAAGCGTTGATCAGCATCAGCTGCTTTATTAAGCTACTTCAGTTTGCACTTGTTTTTGACTGCTTTTAATAAACCAGGCCGCAGGGCACCCCAAAGCTGCACCTTGCACCCTATCTGGTATACAACATAAGCGTTGATCAGCATCAGCTGCTTTATTAAGCTACTTCAGTTTGCACTTCCTTTTTGACTGCTTTCAATAAACCAGGCCGCAGGGCACCCCAAAGCTGCACCTTGCACCCTATCTGTTATACATCATAAGCGTTGATCAGCATCAGCTGCTTTATTAAGCTACTTCAGTTTGCACTTGTTTTTGACTGCTTTTAATAAACCAGGCCGCAGGGCACCCCAAAGCTGCACCTTGCACCCTATCTGGTATACAACATAAGCGTTGATCAGCATCAGCTGCTTTATTAAGCTACTTCAGTTTGCACTTCCTTTTTGAATGCTTTCAATTAACCAGGCCGCAAGGCATCCCAAAGCTGCACCTTGCACCCTATCTGTTATACAACATAAGCGTTGATCAGCATCAGCTGCTTTATTAAGCTACTTCAGTTTGCACTTGTTTTTGACTGCTTTTAATAAACCAGGCCGCAGGGCACCCCAAAGCTGCAACTTGCACCCTATCTGTTTATACTAAATAAGCAAATACATAAAAATGTCAGGCAGACAAGTGCCAGGATGTTCAAAGAGGAGTGGCAGAGGCCAAGATTTAGCAGGCAGAGGTCGAAGCAGACTAGGGGTGAGTGGCAGCAGGAGTCACGGTGAGACACCTGATCTGCCAGTATCTGCTAGTGGTCGTGTCTCCACCAGTAACGCATCTGCCGTGGTAGATTGGTTAACGCGCTCATCAACATCATCACAAGTTATGTCTGAGACCCCCAGTCTAGGGTCGGTAGGTTCCTCTGACACAACCCTGAGTTGGCATGCCCCGAGAGCAGTCCCTGTCCTCCCTTTGCCTCTGTCCTACGCCGTTCCCTCCCCCAGAGACGTATCCTATGCTTTGGGTTCAGCTCCACTCTTTAGTGAGAACGATCAGATAGAGGACAGTCAGCAGCTACTGCCCAGCCATGAAATGGAGGTAGCTTCTTTAGCTCGGCAGACAAATAGTGATGTGGACAGTGTCGTGGGTGTTGCGAGATTTCCAGCTTCTGCACCAGACACTGTTGAGGAAACCGAGAACATCAGTGACGTACAGCCACAACTCGGTGATGATGATGATGATGATGAAGCCGATCGCACTTGGGAGCCGGGTGATGAAGGGGCTTCATCGTCATCATCAGGAGAAGAGGGGCGCAGGTTGGAGTCAGCAGCTCAGGCAGCAAGGTGTTAGCAGCATGGTTGGCAGTCAGCATGGGGGCACAATTGTAAAGCCTGGAGCCAAACGGGGCCGGGGCTGGGTAGAGCACCTGCTGCGCGGCAGGCTACCTTATCGGGAGGTAGTGGGGCAGGGGTTCCTGGAGTTGGCAACAATAGCAGCGCATCAGTGAGGCCTGTTGGTGGGAAAAGTAGCTACTCGGCAGTGTGGCAGTTTTTCCTGAAGCATCCGCAGGAGGGTAACATGGCCACATGCAAGATATGTAGGCAGAAGGTGAAGCGTGGCCAGGGCCCAAATGTTGGCACCACGGCCCTGCGTCAACATATGATGCGTCACCATAAAGTGACCTGGGAGAACCGAGGCTCCCAAGGGGTGGTCCAGTCTGCTTCCTCACCAAGTGGAACTCCGCTCCCAATTTCTGCCAGCCAAGGCTCCAGCACCTCAGCCGAAGACAGCTGTGCGTCATACCCATCCTCTGTCGCTCCTGCTCCTCCTCCTCCTCCTCCAAGTCATGCATCCCGCCAGCAATCCATCAGCGAAGCCATGTCCAAGAGACAGCAGTATGCGCCCACTCATCCTACGGCGCAGAAGCTGAATGTGCTCCTGTCCAAGTTGCTGGTGCTGCAGTCACTCCCTTTTCAGGTGGTGAACTCTGCACCTTTCAGAGAACTGATGGCTTGTGCCGAGTCGAGGTGGAGAGTCCCAAGCCGTCATTTCTTTGCCAAGAAGGCAGTACCAGCGCTGCATACTTTTGTTGAACAGAAGGTGGGCCAGTCCTTGAGCCTGTCGGTGTGTAGCATGGCAGCGCCGACGTCTGGAGCTGTAACTACGGTCAGGGACAGTACATGTCGTTTACGGCCCACTGGGTGAATGTGGTCCCTTTGCAGCAGCAACTTGGACAGGTCACGCCGCTTCGGCGTCCGCGTTCCCTGCCCGTTGGGCCTGTGACACCGTGCGACTCGGCCTCCTCATCCTCCGCCATCTCTTCACCCTCCACTGTAGGCTCAAGTCTCAGTGCCCCTCCAGTCTACCATGTGTGCAGGGCACGGAGGTGTCACGCAGTGCTTCACATGGTTTGTCTTGGCGAACGGAGTCACACAGGGGAGGAACTGCTTAAATTTATTCATCAGGAAATCCAAACATGGCTTACTCCAAGAAAACTTAAAATGGGAATCATGGTTACCGACAATGGGAAGAACATTTTGTCTGCGCTGCGCCAAGGAAGGCTGACCCATGCCCCCTGCATGGCTCACGTGGTTTCTGAAGTGTTCCCCCCATCTGCAAGACATCCTAACAACTTCAAGGAAACTTTGCATGCACTTCAGCCACTCATACACCGCCAAACACACCCTTCTTGAGCTACAGCGTCAGAACGGTATCCCCCAACATAGTCTGATTTGCGATGTTTCCACCCGTTGGAATTCCACCCTTCACATGTTGGACCGATTATATGAACAGAGAAAAGCCATCACGGATTTCCTGATGATCCAAGCGGATAGGGGGACTCCCCTGTGTAACTTCAATGTCAACCAGTGGCAGCTCATACGTGACACCTGCCGTTTGCTCAGGCCCTTTGAGGAAGCCACTTTATTTGTCAGTCGGCAGGATTATGGGATGAACGATGTGATTCCACTGCTTCATGTACTACAGAACATGTTGGGAACCATGGCTTGTCAGGGCACTGGAGACATGGTGTCTACATCTTACGGCCACATGAACCCTGTTGGAGCTAAACTGGAGGAGGAGGAGGAGGAAGAGGAGGAGGAGGGGCACAGTGAAGCACAGTTTAGGCTTGGCGAAATGGCTGGTTTATCTAGTCAGCGAACAGGAGAGGAGGAGCAGGAGCAGCCAAAGGAGCTAGAGGGTTTTGAGGAAGGCGAGACAGAGGACCCGGACACACCGTGGCAGTATGCAGTGGAGATGGAGACAGGTAGTCCATCCAAGTCACTTGCGCAAATGGCAGGAAGCATGCTCACGTGCTTGCGTAGTGACCCCAGAATTGTTTGCATTTGTCGGCGGGATGACTTCTGGCTGTCCACCTTATTGGACCCTCGCTTCCGGCATAAAATGGGGGCATTTTTTAAACCCGCCGAGAGGGAGGACAAACTGAACTACTACAAAGACATTCTACGTAGGCAGTTGGCCGATGCCTATCTGCCATGGCCCATACTCTCGCAGGTCTGACTCGAGGGGACCTCTGCGCTCACCTTCCACTGCCATGGCTGCTGGGGGTTGGCAGGAGCAGCAGCAGCAGCTCCATCAGCAGCAGCCTCAGTCTTCAGTCGCTAATGAGTAGCTTTCTACACCCGCATATCGAGGCTACCCATGAGCAGCAGGAAGACCTAGAGCAGGACCTCAACCAGCAGGTCATGTCATACCTTGACATGACCATGCCAACACACCTTGAGGATCCGCTGGACTTCTGGGCAGCCAAACTTGATTTGTGGCCGCAACTAGCAGAGTTTGCCCTGGAAAAACTGTCCTGCCCGGCAAGTAGCGTGCCATCTGAGCGGGTGTTTAGTGCGACGGGGGCCATTGTTACGGCGAGTAGAACTCATCTGACAACTAAAAATTTGGAGAGACTCACCTTTGTCAAAATGAAACAGGGATGGATCAGCCAGGATTTCCACCCACCAATGCCTGATGCATGCGACTAGATTCAGCATGTGTGTCTTTCAAGCTATGTTTGGGCTGCTGCTGCTGCTTACAACTCCAGGGTGTGATTCATCCAATTTTTGGGCTCCTGCTGCCAACTCCAGTGTCTCTTTCAGCCAATGGTTGGGCTCCTGCTGCTGCTTGCAACTCCAGGGTGTGATTCATCCAATTTTTGGGCTCCTGCTGCCAACTCCATTGTCTCTTTCAGCCAATGTTTGGGCTCCTGCTGCTGCTTGCAACTCCAGGGAGTGATTCATCCAATTTTTGCGCTCCTGCTGCCAACTTCAGTGTCTCTTTCAGCCAATGTTTGGGCTCCTGCTGCTGCTTGCAACTCCAGGGTGTGATTCATCCAATTTTTGGGCTCCTGCTGCCAACTCCAGTGTCTCTTTCAGCCAATGTTTGGGCTCCTGCTGCTGCTTGCAACTCCAGGTTGTGATTCATCCAATTTTTGGGCTCCTGCTGCCAACTCCAGTGTCTCTCTCAGCCAATTTTTGGCCTCCTGCTGCTGCTGCTGCCAACTCCAGGGTGTCTTTCAAGCAATGTTTGGGCTCCTGCTTATGCTGCTGCCAACTCCAGGGTGTGCCTTCTGCCTAATGTATGTGCTCCTGCTGCTGCCAACTTCAGGGTGCCTTCCAGCCAATTTCTAGGTTCCTGCTGCTGCTGCCAACTCCAGGGTGTGTCAGTCATTTTTTGGGCTCCTGCTGATGCCAACTCCAGTGTCTCTTTAAAGCAATGTTTGGGCTCCTGCTGCTGCTGCTTGCAACTCCAGGGTGTGATTCAGCCAATTTTTGGGCTCCTGCTGCCAACTCCAGTGTCTCTTTCAGCCAATGTTGGGCTCCTGCTGCTGCTTGAAACTCCAGGGTGTGATTCATCCAATTCTTGGGCTTCTGCTGCCAACTCCAGTGTCTCTTTAAAGTAATGTTTGGGCTCCTGCTGCTGCTGCTTGCAACTCCCGGGAGTGATTCATCCAATTTTTGGGCTCATGAAGCCAACTCCAGTGTGTCTTTCAAGCTATGTTTGGGCTGCTGCTGCTTGCAACTCCAGGGTGTGATTCATCCAATTTTTGGGCTCCTGCTGCCAACTCCTGTGTCTCCTTCAGCCAATGTTTGGGCTCTTGCTGCTGCTTGCAACTCCAGGGTGTGATTCAGCCAATTTTTGGGCTCCTGCTGCCAACTCCAGTGTCTCTTTCAGCCAATGTTTGGGTTCCTGCTGCTGCTTGCAACTCCAGGGAGTGATTCATCCAATTTTTGGGCTCCTGCTGCCAACTCCAGTGTCTCTTTCAGCCAATGTTTGGGCTCCTGCTGCTGCTTGCAACTCCAGGGTGTGATTCATCCAATTTTTGGGCTCCTGCTGCCAACTCCAGTGTCTCTTTCAGCCAATGTTTGGGCTCCTGCTGCTGCTGCTTGCAACTCCAGGGTGTGATTCATCCAATTTTTGGGCTCCTGCTGCCAACTCCAGTGTGTCTTTCAAGCTATGTTTGGGCTGCTGCTGCAGCTGTTTGCAACTCCAGGGAGTGATTCATCCAATTTTTGGGCTCCTGAAGCCAACTCCAGTGTGTCTTTCAAGCTATGTTTGGGCTCCTGCTGCTTGCAACTCCAGGGTGTGATTCATCCACTTTTTGGGCTCCTGAAGCCAACTCCAGTGTGTCTTTCAAGCTATGTTTGGGCTGCTGCTGCTTGCAACTCCAGGGTTTGATTCATCCAATTTTTGGGCTCCTGCTGCCAACCCCAGTGTCTCTTTCAGCCAATGTTTGGGCTCCTGCTGCTGCTTGCAACTCCAGGGTGTGATTCATCCAATTTTTGGGCTCCTGCTGCCAACTCCAGTGTCTCTTTAAAGCAATGTTTGGGCTGCTGCTGCTGCTTTCAACTCCAGGGTGTGATTCATCCAATTTTTGGGCTCCTGCTGCCAACTCCAGTGTCTCTTTCAGCCAATGTTTGGGCTCCTGCTGCTGCTTGCAACTCCAGGGTGTGATTCATCCGATTTTTGGGCTCCTGCTGCCAACTCCAGTGTCTCTCTCAGCCAATTTTTGGCCTCCTGCTGCTGCTGCTGCCAACTCCAGGGTATCTTTCAAGCAATGTTTGGGCTCCTGCTTATGCTGCTGCCAACTCCAGGGTGTGCCTTCAAGCTAATGTATGTGCTCCTGCTGCTGCCAACTTCAGGGTGCCTTCCAGCCAATTTCTAGGTTCCTGCTGCTGCTGCCAACTCCAGGGTGTGTCAGTCAATTATTGGGCTCCTGCTGCCAACTCCAGTGTCTCTTTCAGCCAATGTTTGGGCTCCTGCTGCTGCTTGCAACTCCAGGGTGTGATTCATCCAATTTTTGGGCTCCTGCTGCCAAGTCCAGTGTCTCTCTCAGCCAATTTTTGGCCTCCTGCTGCTGCTGCTGCCAACTCCAGGGTGTCTTTCAAGCAATGTTTGGGCTCCTGCTTATGCTGCTGCCAACTCCAGGGTGTGCCTTCCAGCTTATGTATGTGCTCCTGCTGCTGCCAACTTCAGGGTGCCTTCCAGCCAATTTCTAGGTTCCTGCTGCTGCTGCCAACTCCAGGAAGTGTCAGTCAATTTTTGGGCTCCTGCTGCTGCCAACTACAGTGTCTCTTTAAAGCAATGTTTGGGCTCCTGCTGCTGCTGCTTGCAACTCCAGGGTGTGATTCAGCCAATTTTTGGGCTCCTGCTGCCAACTCCAGTGTCTCTTTCAGCCAATGTTGGGCTCCTGCTGCTGCTTGCAACTCCAGGGAGTGATTCATCCAATTTTTGGGCTCCTGCTGCCAACTCCAGTGTCTCTTTCAGCCAATGTTTGGGCTCCTGCTGCTGCTTGCAACTCCAGGGTGTGATTCATCCAATTTTTGGGCTCCTGCTGCCAACTCCAGTGTCTCTTTCAGCCAATGTTTGGGCTCCTGCTGCTGCTTGCAACTCCAGGGTGTGATTCATCCAATCTTTGGGCTCCTGCTGCCAACTCCAGTGTGTCTTTCAAGCTATGTTTGGGCTGCTGCTGCAGCTGCTTGCAACTCCAGGGAGTGATTCATCCAATTTTTGGGCTCCTGAAGCCAACTCCAGTGTGTCTTTCAAGCTATGTTTGGGCTCCTGCTGCTTGCCACTTCAGGGTGTGATTCATCCAATTTTTGGGCTCCTGAAGCCAACTCCAGTGTGTCTTTCAAGCTATGTTTGGGCTGCTGCTGCTTGCAACTCCAGGGTGTGATTCATCCAATTTTTGGGCTCCTGCTGCCAACTCCAGTGTCTCTTTCAGCCAATGTTTGGGCTCCTGCTGCTGCTTGCAACTCCAGGGTGTGATTCATCCAATTTTTGGCCTCCTGAAGCCAACTCCAGTTTCTCTTTCAAGCTATGTTTGGGCTGCTGCTGCTGCTGCTTGCAACTCCAGGGTGTGATTCATCCAATTTTTGGTCTCCTGAAGCCAACTCCAGTGTCTCTTTCAGCCAATGTTGGGCTCCTGCTGCTGCTGCTGCTTGCAACTCCAGGGTGTGATTCATCCAATTTTTGGGCTCCTGCTGCCAACTCCAGTGTCTCTTTCAAGCTATGTTTGGGCTGCTGCTGCTTGCAACTCCAGGGTGTGATTCATCCAATTTTTGGGCTCCTGCTGCCAACTCCAGTGTCTCTTTCAAGCTATGTTTGGGCTGCTGCTGCTTGCAACTCCAGGGTGTGATTCATCCAATTTTTGGGCTCCTGCTGCCAACTCCAGTGTCTCTTTCAAGCTATGTTTGGGCTCCTGCTGCTGCTGCTGCTTGCAACTCCAGGGTGTCATTCAGCCAATTTTTGGGCTCCTGCTGCTCCTGCTGCCAACTCCAATGTCTCTTTGAGCCAAATCCAGTTGTTTGGGCTCCTGCCGCTGCCAGCTCCAGGGTGTGTTTTTCAGGCAATATAGGGGCCCCTCATAGTGATGCCACCTCAACTCTCCTCTCTGCGATTCTAATAGCGATGCCTCTGATCTGCATGTCCTAATTATTTACAGTATTATTTCAGTAACCCAGCACGCATCCTATGCGTGTTACAGCAAGGCAGAATGGTTTACAACCCTATTGAGGCTCTAGGAAGCTCAGAAATAGCCATTTTTAATATTCGTCGCAAATAAATTCGGGTCGAAACGATTTTTGTCGGAAAATTTGGCGAATCAGTCGAATCGAATTTTTCAAACGTTCGCTCATCTCTAATTGTGACATTAACACTTTAGTGCCAGACCTGTAATGACAATTCTGCATAAAAATATAAAAACTCAGAAAAGTTTTTAAAAGTGTTTGTTTTCAGGCCAGGAGAGGTGACACAATCCCCTCGATTCAAAGAGCAAAAGTTAATTGATTTCGTATCGAGAATCGTAAGTTTGGGTGGGTGTTAGTCATTTTTTCCTGTTTTTTTGGTCATTTCCGACTCGCACGAGCCTACGTACGAATGCGTATATGCTCTTACGATCAGCGGAAGTTCGTTCCTAAATTTTAGGATCAAAACGTAAAACTTAGGATCAAATCCTAAAACTTACGATCAAAACGTAAAACTTAGGTTAATTGGATGTGTTTAGGTGTGATTCAGAGAAACCTCTAAACGCGTTTTAAAAGAAAGCCACAGCCGACACCTTTTAGCAGCCGGATTGCTGTTCGTGAACAGGTTTTTTGGCTATGTGGAGGAGTCTGCGCGTCTTGTGCTCCAATGAACTGCATGTATCAGCATGGCCGAGGCCATAAATTGTATGGCAATGCATACCTGATTCATGTATGCCTTATAAAAGCATTTTAATGTGGACCTTAATTAGTCCTTTGCATGTAAACCTTTATTTGGCAATATATTTGCGTTAATTAAAGAAACTTATGTCCTTTGTTATTTATTTTAAAATTGAGGTACTAGAATAATATTTTTAGATTGCATTTATTGGTGTAGTTGTTTACCTTTGCTTTGTTTAATTATTTAAGCACATCTTTGGTCAGATGCATCACACTTACTGAGGAGAGGAGAGCGGGATAAAGTGCAGGATGTGGGTTACTGCTGTATTTTGCACAGACACAGCAGAGCTGGGGGCATGGAAAGGTCAGAAATCAAAGAATCCAGAGCAACACAGTCACAAGGCCCTTTCTGTTTGCAGGCTGCCCGATAATACCTGAGCCGCCATCTTGGCTGTTTCTAGGCTCATAACATGCAGAAGTTGCTGGTTGTTTTTTAATATTTGTGAGCAATCTGTATGTAGAGGGTGTGGGTAACCACACAAAAAATTTAAAGTTGTACCATTTGAAGCATAAATATTAAAATTAAATCCACAAGTAAAAAATGCAAGTTAACTAAAAATTAAACAAAGTAAGATTTACTTATGCAAATGCATTC
This sequence comes from Gastrophryne carolinensis, assembly GCA_027917425.1. Taxonomy (NCBI): domain Eukaryota; kingdom Metazoa; phylum Chordata; class Amphibia; order Anura; family Microhylidae; genus Gastrophryne; species Gastrophryne carolinensis. The sequence goes on from CM051240.1 coordinate 114,368,423, forward strand.
ATTAACCCTTTAAACGCCAGCCACGTAAATTTTACGTGGCTGCCTCTCCAACAGTTAAACGCCAGCCACGTAAAATTTACGTGCCTGACTTTCCCCAGAAATAAAAAAAAAAGTAAAAATAAAAGACACTTACCTGACCCCTCGTTCGATCCGGTCTGGTCTCCTCTTCAGCCAGAGGGGCTCCGTTCGCCCATCGGGGCTCCTCCGGCTGCAGGGGAGGGCCCGGAACAGGGTGCCCCCCCCCGTTTCAGCAGCCGCCCGGTTTCCTATAAAAAAAAAAAAAAAAAAAAAAAAAAACAGTCACCTACCTTTGTCCCCGCCGGCTCCCGCAGGCTCTCCTCTTCACGGGGGGGGGGGGGGGGCTCCGATCCCCCCCCCCGCTCTTCTGTCTTCTGGAGGGGGCATAACAGCCCTCCTCCCTTGCTTCCTTCCGATGGCGGCCGCCATCTTGGTGACGTCACGGGGCGGGGCCAGATGACGTCACCGCCGGGTGTCATCGGGGCACCCGGCAGTTCGTCTCTCAGATGCCGGTGACGGCTGGGAGGGGAAGGAGGGAGGTAGGCGATCCTCCGATCGCCTGCCTCCCCCCTTCTCTGCCCAGCCGTCACTGACAGCAGATCGCCGCGGGACACAGAAGATGAAGATCGGAGGTGAGTAAAGTAAAAGTTTTTTTTTTTTTTTTTTAATAAACTTTAAAAAAAAAAACGTGTGTGTCTTTTTTTTACCTTTTAACCCTTTGTGAACTGGTAAGGGGTCCATGTGACCCCTATACCAGTTCACAGGGCTCGGGGGTCTGGCAAGTCACCTGCGCTAGCGGGTGGCTTGCCATTAACCCCTGACACCCCCATTACCTGCCTCCCCAAAGGCCAGGGGGGGGCAGAAGAGCCCGGGCCCACATGGGCTATGTGGGCTCGTAGGCTGCAGGGTGGGGGGGCCACAAAAGCTGGCCCCCCCACTCTGTGCCTACAAGCCCCCATAGCTGGTCCCGGGCTGGTTACTGTGGGTAAGGGGGACCCCACGTCAATTTTTTTTTTGATTTTTAAGGGTTTTTAACCCTTAAAAATCAAAAAAAAAATGGGGTCCGCCCCCCCTGGGAGGGGGGACCCTATGTCATTTTTTTTTTTGATTAACCCTTTGTGTTCTGTCATCCAGCAGCTATAAAAGGCTTCTAGCAAGTGAGCAGAAGCCAGTGATCGCCGAGGGACAGAGTGCTCCAGGATGGATGGGAGGTGAGTACAGTGTAAAAAAAAAAAAAAAAATTAATAAAATATTTTTTCTCTTTTGTGTGTCTGTGTCATTTTTTACTTTTAACCTCTTGTGAACTGGTAAGGGGTCCATGACCCCTATACCAGTTCACAAGGCTGGGGGGATGGCAAGCCACCTGCGCTAGCGGGTGGCTTGCCATTAACCCCCGGCACCCCCATTACCTGCCTCCCCAAAGGCCAGGGGGGGGCAGAAGAGCCCGGGCCCACATGGGCTATGTGGGCTCGTAGGCTGCAGGGTGGGGGGGCCACAAAAGCTGGCCCCCCCACTCTGTGCCTACAAGCCCCCATAGCTGGTCCCGGGCTGGTTACTGTGGGTAAGGGGGACCCCACGTCAATTTTTTTTTTGATTTTTAAGGGTTTTTAACCCTTAAAAATCAAAAAAAAAATTGGGGTCCGCCCCCCCTGGGAGGGGGGACCCTATGTCATTTTTTTTTTTTTTTATTAACTCTTTGTGTTCTGTCATCCAGCAGCTATAAAAGGCTTCTAGCAAGTGAGCAGAAGCCAGTGATCGCCGAGGGACAGAGTGCTCCAGGATGGATGGGAGGTGAGTACAGTGTAAAAAAAAAAATAAAAATTAATAAAATATTTTTTCTCTTTTGTGTGTCTGTGTGATTATTTACTTTTAACCCCTTGTGAACTGGTAAGGGGTCCATGACCACTATACCAGTTCACAAGGCTGGGGGGATGGCAAGCCACCTGCGCTAGCGGGTGGCTTGCCATTAACCCCCGGCACCCCCATTACCTGCCTCCCCAAAGGCCAGGGGGGGGCAGAAGAGCCCGGGCCCACATGGGCTATGTGGGCTCGTAGGCTGCAGGGTGGGGGGGCCACAAAAGCTGGCCCCCCCACTCTGTGCCTACAAGCCCCCATAGCTGGTCCCGGGCTGGTTACTTCGGGTAAGGGGGACCCCACGTCAATTTTTTTTTGATTTTTAAGGGTTTTTAACCCTTAAAAATAAAAAAAAAATGGGGTCTCCCTCCCCTGGGAGGGGGGACCCTATGTCATTTTTTTTCTCGATTTAACCCTTTGTAGTGTGGATGGTTTTTGTGTTTTTTTTGTGAATGTTATAAAATACTTGTTTCAGTTAGGGGGGTCTCCTGGGCAGGAACGGGGGGCTACCGATAAATATGTGGTACCGTTCTAATCGGTAGAAATGGGGCTTTCACATGCAATATGATTTTCCTTAATAAAATACATTTTTTATTTAAAATAAAGGAGTCAATTTTCTTAAAAAAAAATTGTATTTATTTATTTATTTTTTCACTTAATAATATTGTAAAAAAAAAAAAAAAAAATTACAAACAAGACATTTCATGTTAAAGTCTAAACTCTGCTGCAAAAAAAAAATATATAATTTTTCTGAAAGTTCCAGCAAAAATGGCGCAAAACGTCGCAAAACATGACGCAAAATGGGGAAAAATGGTCTGTCAACAGAGGGTGACAAAATCTCAAGTAGGCTGGCAATTAAAAGGGTTAATAGTACCTATGCATGTTGGGTATTGTTCTGTTCGGGGGACCTTGCGCTTTCAGACTTAGCTTGTTTTTTCTGGTTTGCATATTTATATTTTAGGAAAAGGTGTTTTTTATTCAGCTTTTTTATAAATTTTTTAGGGAAACCCTGCGCAACCAAAGAATTCTTTGAGGAATTAATTCCAGAAAGATGAGCCCACTACAACAAGATGGGTACCCTTAGAAAGCTTAACGTGTGTACTTTCAGGGAATATATGGTTTATGGGGGATATTCCAAATGTAAAGGGTTGTTTTGGTTGAAAAATCGCAAGGTGCGCACTTTGTCTGCAGAGCTGAAATTTTCAAGTAAAATTACCGTTATGTGCATGCTTTACTTTGGGGTGTTTGGCAACTCTTCCCTTGACAGAACCTATGCATGTTGGGTATCGTTCTGTTCGGGAGATGTTGCTTTTTCAGATTAAACTTGATTTTTCTTGTTTGTATATAGTTTTTTTAGGAAAATGTGGCTTTGATTCTGCTTTTTTATCCTTTTTTTAGGGAAACTCTTTGCAACCAAAGATTACGTTGAGGGATTACTTCCAGAAAACTATGGCCACATCCACAAGCCTGGTACGCCTAGAAAGCCTGAGGTGTGTACTTCCAGAGAATATATAGTTTGTTGGGGGTATTTTAAATGTAAAGGGTTGTTTTTCTGGAAAAACCGCAAGGTGCGCATATTGCATAGCATAGTTGTATTTTATCTGAAAATCTCCTAAAGCGCTGTTTCAGTTTGGGGGAGTCTCCTGGGCAGGAAAGGGTGTCTACCTATACATATGTGGTACCGCTGTAACCGGGAGAAATTGGGATTTCACACGCAATAAGATTTTATTGACAAACTTACATTTTTTATTCCAAAAAAAACAACAATATGTAAAAATTTTTTTTTTTTTTTTTTTTTGCACATATTTCACCCAAAAATATTAAGAATACACCTAACAAATGACAAACAAGACATTTCATGTTAAAGCCCAGACTCTGCTGAAAAAAACAATATATCATTTTCCTGGGAAATCCCTGGAAATCCCCTCAAAAATCACAGTTGAACAAGGGGAGCGCAAAATAGTGCAAAATGGTCTGGCAACAAAGGGTGACAAAATCTCAAGGTAGGCTGGCGGTTAAAGGGTTAATGGTTGGTTACTACAAAATGAATGAAATAAAGAAAAATAAAAGACCAAATATTTAGAATGCACTTTAATGAGGTAAGTTTGTAGTGCGGAGCCGCAAGATCAGAAGGATTTACGTCCAGACAAAAAAGGAAAAAGGGCAAAACCAATGTTGCAACCTGAGAAATGAAACGGAAAATTCAGGATGGAAACTGACATAGGTCTGATTCCCGAACTGCCATACGAACGGACGTATATTTTAGGATAGAAACGTATTTGCTTATTGAATCACTCGCAAGTTCATACGAACGCACGAGCGTTCGGGAAAAATAGGATGATCGTGACCCAAATCCAAGCTGTTACATGTTTCTTTGAATCAACCCAAATGATTCAAGCAAAGCGAAAAAAATTATTTGGCCAAACCGCAGTTTAAACACAAGCAAATGAATGCCCATTTACATGTATGGGAGAGCGACAGTGAGCAAAAGGTAATACTTGGCGCTCTGTAAGGTAAAGCACCGGCGCTATACGCTGAGCCACCAGTAATAATACATCAAACGCTACATGGCTGTTAGAGTCGCTCACCAGATTCGCTTTCATACATGAGGTTTTGCTTACAGCGCCTGGCGTTCACCAGATGCTGCCTGGTGCTACAAGCCACTACCTGGTGCTATCCCTTCTTGAATAAACCCCTATAGCTTTAGCATGATCCCCCATGCCAGATATTTATGCTGTAGTGCACTGAAAATATGGCACATACTAGCATGCTACAGCATAAAACCGCTAGCTGTGCACAGGGTAAAAAGGTGCAGTATGGTAAACGTGTTAAATTAGGCCCCATATGATCTAAATACCGAGGAAAAACTAAGCACTAAGAAAACAAAGACCTTTAAATGTAACATTGTTAAAAACTTTCTGATAATGACGTTACTTAAATCAAGTGGGTAAATAAAAACATTACCTAACTACTTAAGGAAGGTGCAGGAAACTGCTGAATAATTTAGTAATCAAGTCAAATAATGATTTCCAAGCAAGTGTAGTTAGAAAGGTAGTTCATCAGCCTACCTTTGTGTAGCTGTGCAGAAACAAAGAGAACCTGCTGCTGATTGATTGCAAAATATATTAAAATGGAAAAGGACAGAGATTCATTTTCAGGAGTACATCTAGTTGGTTTGTGCACTCTCCGTAACATTAGTAATTTAAAAACAAGAATTTCTTTTGAAATTAATATTACATGAAAACTAAATTGCTTCTGAAGCCTAGTAAATGTTAAAGTACGATAAATCTGACAAAAAACGTTGTTTTAAAAGCTCTGAATGATATACAATACATCCAAAAACTGATATAGTAACAACATGTTTCCAGCTTCTTATATGTGATAAAATCATTCACTTTTTATGCACGCAAGTGACAAGGACAGAAATAAATGGAGTTTGAATCTCTGCAGGAAATACTCTGTCTTCTTTCTTGAAGTGTAATCAACGTTGTATATCACTTTCCACTGTGAATGTACAGGATATTATAAATTGATTTATGTAACAAGGAGTGCAAGAAAATGTAGAATTTATTTGGTTTCATTGTATGGTTGGTAGTCAAGGGTAACGTATATAAGGAAATTGCCAGTGACATTACCAATAAATATTTAGCTTTATGTACAGCGTTATGTACAACATTTACTGTATTCCTACCTTTATAGCTAAGCAAATTGCATGTTTTAGATTGCCATGTGTTGGGTTTTGTTTAGATATGTATGACCCTTACTGTACTAATTTTGGCAGCTCTAACATATCCCATAAAGTTCATTAAAAAAATTAGCTAATTACTCCTGATATACTGAAAATTAAGGCCTTCTGAATGAATGTATTGTAATAGATGTTTATGTTGCTGTCAGATAGAAGTGCATATAAAGTGCAATAAAAAACTACCTCTGAGCAAAGTGGTGACATCATAAAACTGTAAAATACCCATCTACAGATGCAGCCATGCTTACATTTTCTCATGGCTAGTTTTATTGTGGGATGTGTTGTTAGATGTCAAGTTTTTGTGACACTCACACACTAGATGATGATATCTAGTCTATTGTATTGTGTGCATATTGGAGCCCAGTGGGTAATTGTTATTTAACCCTTCTAGTGCCAGCTAAGTGAGTCTCACGACTTTAAACCTGACTTTAAACCCCCATAAAAAACTGGAAGGTACAGACTTACCTGACCCCTCGTTTGATAGAGCCAGCAATTCTCTTCACCCAGAGAGCATCCGATCCCCCCCTGGGGCTTTCCTCTCTTCAGGAGAGCACCTGTAATAGCGCCCCCCCCCCCCATGATTTGCCGATTTTCTTTCCTGTAAAGGAAAAAAAAAAAATAATGACATTTACTCACCTGCACTCGCGATCCCTCCTGCTGCTCTTGTTTTTCACTGGGGGTGCCTCCGATCACCCCCCCAGGCTCTTCTGTATTGAACAAGAGGGCCAAGATTGCCCTCTACTTCACTTCCTCATGTGGGCTGCTAGCCCCTCCGCTTGGGGGCGGGGAAAAGTGACGTCTATATGACGTCACTCAGCAGCCTACATCTCCATCCACATTGATGCCGATGATTAGGGATGAGCGAATCGATCCGGACGAACCCGGATTCGTTCCGAATTTCATGAAAAATTCGATTATGAACGAATCCGAATTTCCCTGTGATTCGATCGATCGAAGTTTTCCTTTAAACTCCATTTATTTCAATTACAGGCATTCTAAAATGGTGGAAGCACATGTCCGGACATATCCCCTGGGGCAAGGTATCGTGGGAAGGTCACATGCAGCCTATCAGCAGCTAGGAGCCCCGGTGACATCACAGTGCTATATAAAGCGGTGGCGATCTTGCTTGTGCGCATTTCAGACTTGCATTCGTGAGACAGCGGTGGTTGCTTGCTGCAGACAGGGACAGACAGTTAGCGATAGGTAGGGAGATTTACAGATAGTTAGGGAGATTTAGAGTGGTAGACAGAGCTAGGGAAAGATAGGTTTAAAACCGGAACAATCCAGCAGCATACAAGTCACATTGACAGGGTGCCTAGTGCTGGCTATGATTCATATTTCAAAATTACTGGGTTACTGTTAATATATTTGGTTTGGTTTAAATACAGCTGCACACTGTGCATGCAATGCACATGCTATTTAACCCTTTCTGCTATTTAGGCCTGAACGCTATTTTAACCCTATCTGTTAAAAGCATTTCTCATACTTGGATTAGTGTCAAAAGTTTCTGCTCAGCTTAAAATACATTACGCCACACTGGCATCCCAAGGCACATGGTATTTAACCCTATCTGTTAAACAAAAGCATTTCTCATACTTGAATTAGTGTCAAAAGTTTCTGTTCAGCTTAAAATATACCAGGCCACAAGGGCATCCCAAGGAACATGCTATTTTAACCCTATCTGTTAAACAAAAGCATTTCTCATACTTGTATTAGTGTCAAAAGTTTCTGCTCAGCTTAAAATACATTAGGCCACACTGGCATCCCAAGGCACATGCTATTTAACCCTATCTGTTAAACAAAAGCATTTCTCATACTTGGATTAGTGTCAAAAGTTTCTGCTCAGCTTAAAATACATTACGCCACACTGGCATCCCAAGGCACATGCTATTTAACCCTATCTGTTAAACAAAAGCATTTCTCATACTTGGATTAGTGTAAAAAGTTTCTGCTCAGCTTAAAATACATTACGCCACACTGGCATCCCAAGGCACATGCTATTTAACCCTATCTGTTAAACAAAAGCATTTCTCATACTTGGATTATTGTTAATACTTTTTGCTCATCTGAAAATACATTAGGCCACACTGGCATCCCAAGGCACATACTATTTAACCCTATTTGTTAAACAAAAGCATTTCTCATACTTGGATTAGTGTCAAAAGTTTCTGCTCAGCTTAAAATACATTACGCCACACTGGCATCCCAAGGCACATGCTATTTAACCCTATCTGTTAAACAAAAGCATTTCTCATACTTGGATTAGTGTCAAAAGTTCTGTTCAGCTTAAAATATACCAGGCGACACCGGCATCCCAAGGCACATGCTATTTTAACCCTATCTGTTAAACAAAAGCATTTCTCATACTTGGATTAGTGTCAAAAGTTTCTGCTCAGCTTAAAATACATTAGGCCACACTGGCATCCCAAGGCACATGCTATTTAACACTATCTGTTAAACAAAAGCATTTCTCATACTTGGATTAGTGTCAAAAGTTTCTGCTCAGCTTAAAATACATTACGCCACACTGGCATCCCAAGGCACATGCTATTTAACCCTATCTGTTAAACAAAAGCATTTCTCATACTTGGATTAGTGTCAAAAGTTTCTGTTCAGCTTAAAATATACCAGGCCACACGGGCATCCCAAGGCACATGCTATTTTAACCCTATCTGTTAAACAAAAGCATTTCTCATACTTGGATTAGTGTCAAAAGTTTCTGCTCAGCTTAAAATACATTAGGCCACACTGGCATCCCAAGGCACATGCTATTTAACCCTATCTGTTAAAGAAAAGCATTTCTCATACTTGGATTAGTGTTAAAAGTTTCTGTTCAGCTTAAAATATACCAGGCCACATGGGCATCCCAAGGCACATGCTATTTTAACCATATCTGTTAAACAAAAGCATTTCTCACACTTGGATTTTTGTTAATACTTTTTGTTCAGCTTAAAATACATAACGCCACACTGGCATCCCAAGGAACATGCTATTTTAACCCTATATGTTAAACAAAAGCATTTCTCATACTTGGATTATTGTTAATACTTTTTGTTCAGCTTAAAATACAATACGCCACACTGGTATCCCAAGGCACATGCTATTTTAACCCTATCTGTTAAACAAAAGCATTTCTCATACTTGGATTATTGTTAATACTTTTTGTTCAGCTTAAAATACATTACGCCACACTGGCATCCCAAGGCACATGCTATTTTAACCATATCTGTTAAACAAAAGCATTTCTCATACTTGGATTAGTGTTAAAAGTTTCTGTTCAGCTTAAAATATACCAGGCCACACTGGCATCCCAAGGAACATGATATTTTAACCCTATATGTTAAACAAAAGCATTTCTCATACTTGGATTATTGTTAATACTTTTTGTTCAGCATAAATACATTACGCCACACTGGCATCCCAAGGCACATGCTATTTTAACCCTATCTGTTAAACAAAAGCATTTCTCATACTTGGATTAGTGTTAAAAGTTTCTATTCAGCTTAAAATACATTACACCACACTAGCATCCCAAGGCACATGCTTTTTTAACCCTATTTGTTAAACAAAAGCATTTCTCATACTTGAATTAGTGTTAAAAGTTTCTGTTCAGCTGTTCAGCCCACACGGGCATCCCAAGGCACATGCTATTTTAACCCTATCTGTTATACAACATAAGCGTTGATCAGCATCAGCTTCATTAAGCTACTTTAGTTTGCACTTGTTTTTGACTGCTTTTAATAAACCAGCCCGCAGGGCACCCCAAAGCAGCACCTTGCACCCTATCTGTTATACAACATAAGCGTTGATCAGCATCAGCTGCTTTATTACCCCCAAGGTGCACCCCAAAGCTGCACCTTGCACCCTATCTGTTATACAACATAAGCGTTGATCAGCATCAGCTGCTTTATTAAGCTACTTCAGCTTGCACTTCCTTTTTGACTGCTTTCAATTAACCAGGCCGCAGGGCACCCCAAAGCTGCACCTTGCACCCTATCTCTTATACAACATAAGCGTTGATCAGCATCAGCTGCTTTATTAAGCTACTTCAGTTTGCACTTGTTTTTGACTGCTTTTAATAAACCAGGCCGCAGGGCACCCCAAAGCTGCACCTTGCACCCTATCTGTTATACAACATAAGCGTTGATCAGCATCAGCTGCTTTATTAAGCTACATCAGTTTGCACTTGTTTTTGACTGCTTTCAATAAACCAGGCCGCAGGGCACCCCAAAGCTGCACCTTGCACCCTATCTGTTATACAACATAAGCGTTGATCAGCATCAGCTGCTTTATTAAGCTACTTCAGTTTGCACTTGTTTTTGACTGCTTTTAATAAACCAGGCCGCAGGGCACCCCAAAGCTGCACCTTGCACCCTATCTGTTATACAACATAAGCATTGATCAGCATCAGCTGCTTTATTAAGCTACATCAATTTGCACTTGTTTTTGACTGCTTTCAATAAACCAGGCCGCAGGGCACCCCAAAGCTGCACCTTGCACCCTATCTGTTATACAACATAAGCATTGATCAGCATCAGCTGCTTTATTAAGCTACTTCAGTTTGCACTTGTTTTTGACTGCTTTTAATAAACCAGGCCGCAGGGCACCCCAAAGCTGCACCTTGCACCCTATCTGTTATACAACATAAGCGTTGATCAGCATCAGCTGCTTTATTAAGCTACATCAGTTTGCACTTGTTTTTGACTGCTTTCAATAAACCAGGCCGCAGGGCACCCCAAAGCTGCACCTTGCACCCTATCTGTTATACAACATAAGCATTGATCAGCATCAGCTGCTTTATTAAGCTACTTCAGTTTGCACTTGTTTTTAACTGCTTTCAATAAACCAGGCCACAGGGCACCCCAAAGCTGCACCTTGCACCCTATCTGTTATGCAACATAAGCGTTGATCAGCATCAGCTGCTTTATTAAGCTACTTCAGTTTGCACTTCCTTTTTGACTGCTTTCAATTAACCAGGCTGCAGGGCACCCCAAAGCTGCACCTTGCACCCTATCTGTAAAACAACATAAGCGTTGATCAGCATCAGCTGCTTTATTAAGCTACTTCAGTTTGCACTTCCTTTTTGACTGCTTTCAATTAACCAGGCCGCAGGGCACCCCAAAGCTGCACCTTGTACCCTATCTGTTATACAACATAAGCGTTGATCAGCATCAGCTGCTTTATTAAGCTACTTCAGTTTGCACTTGTTTTTGACTGCTTTTAATAAACCAGGCCGCAGGGCACCCCAAAGCTGCACCTTGCACCCTATCTGTTATACAACATAAGCGTTGATCAGCATCAGCTGCTTTATTAAGCTACATCAGTTTGCACTTGTTTTTGACTGCTTTCAATAAACCAGGCCGCAGGGCACCCCAAAGCTGCACCTTGCACCCTGTTATACAACATAAGCGTTGATCAGCATCAGCTGCTTTATTAAGCTACTTCAGCTTGCACTTCCTTTTTGACTGCTTTCAATTAACCAGGCCGCAGGGCACCCCAAAGCTGCACCTTGCACCCTATCTGTTATACAACATAAGCATTGATCAGCATCAGCTGCTTTATTAAGCTACTTCAGTTTGCACTTGTTTTTGACTGCTTTCAATAAACCAGGCCACAGGGCACCCCAAAGCTGCACCTTGCACCCTATCTGTTATACAACATAAGCATTGATCAGCATCAGCTGCTTTATTAAGCTACATCAGTTTGCACTTGTTTTTGACTGCTTTCAATAAACCAGGCCGCAGGGCACCCCAAAGCTGCACCTTGCACCCTATCTGTTATACAACATAAGCGTTGATCAGCATCAGCTGCTTTATTAAGCTACTTCAGTTTGCACTTGTTTTTGACTGCTTTTAATAAACCAGGCCGCAGGGCACCCCAAAGCTGCACCTTGCACCCTATCTGTTATACAACATAAGCGTTGATCAGCATCAGCTGCTTTATTAAGCTACATCAGTTTGCACTTGTTTTTGACTGCTTTCAATAAACCAGGCCGCAGGGCACCCCAAAGCTGCACCTTGCACCCTATCTGTTATACAACATAAGCATTGATCAGCATCAGCTGCTTTATTAAGCTACTTCAGTTTGCACTTGTTTTTAACTGCTTTCAATAAACCAGGCCACAGGGCACCCCAAAGCTGCACCTTGCACCCTATCTGTTATGCAACATAAGCGTTGATCAGCATCAGCTGCTTTATTAAGCTACTTCAGTTTGCACTTCCTTTTTGACTGCTTTCAATTAACCAGGCTGCAGGGCACCCCAAAGCTGCACCTTGCACCCTATCTGTAAAACAACATAAGCGTTGATCAGCATCAGCTGCTTTATTAAGCTACTTCAGTTTGCACTTCCTTTTTGACTGCTTTCAATTAACCAGGCCGCAGGGCACCCCAAAGCTGCACCTTGTACCCTATCTGTTATACAACATAAGCGTTGATCAGCATCAGCTGCTTTATTAAGCTACTTCAGTTTGCACTTGTTTTTGACTGCTTTTAATAAACCAGGCCGCAGGGCACCCCAAAGCTGCACCTTGCACCCTATCTGTTATACAACATAAGCGTTGATCAGCATCAGCTGCTTTATTAAGCTACATCAGTTTGCACTTGTTTTTGACTGCTTTCAATAAACCAGGCCGCAGGGCACCCCAAAGCTGCACCTTGCACCCTGTTATACAACATAAGCGTTGATCAGCATCAGCTGCTTTATTAAGCTACTTCAGCTTGCACTTCCTTTTTGACTGCTTTCAATTAACCAGGCCGCAGGGCACCCCAAAGCTGCACCTTGCACCCTATCTGTTATACAACATAAGCATTGATCAGCATCAGCTGCTTTATTAAGCTACTTCAGTTTGCACTTGTTTTTGACTGCTTTCAATAAACCAGGCCACAGGGCACCCCAAAGCTGCACCTTGCACCCTATCTGTTATACAACATAAGCGTTGATCAGCATCAGCTGCTTTATTAAGCTACTTCAGTTTGCACTTCCTTTTTGACTGCTTTCAATTAACCAGGCCGCAGGGCACCCCAAAGCTGCACCTTGCACCCTATCTGTTTATACTAAATAAGCAAATACATAAAAATGTCAGGCAGACAAGTGCCAGGATGTTCAAAGAGGAGTGGCAGAGGCCAAGATTCAGCAGGCAGAGGTCGCAGCAGACTAGGGGCGAGTGGCAGCAGGAGTCACGGTGAGAGACCTGATCTGCCAGTATCTGCTAGTGGTCGTGTCTCTACCAGTAACGCATCTGCCGTGGTAGATTGGTTAACGCGCTCATCAACATCATCACAAGTTATGTCTGAGACCCCCAGTCTAGGGTCGGTAGGTTCCTCTGACACAACCCTGAGTTGGCATTCCCAGAGAGGAGTCCCTGTCCTCCCATTGCCTCTGTCCTACGCCGTTCCCTCCCCCAGCGACGTATCCTATGCTTTGGGTTCAGCTCCACTCTTTAGTGAGGAGGACGATCAGATAGAGGACAGTCAGCAGCTACTGCCCAGCCATGAAATGGAGGTGGCTTCTTTAGCTCGGCAGACAAATAGTGATGTGGACAGTGTTGTGGGTGTTGCGATATTTCCAGCTTCTGCGCCAGACACTGTTGAGGAAACCGAGAACATCAGTGACATACAGCCACAACTCGGTGATGATGATGATGATGATGATGATGAAGCCGATCGCAACTTGGGAGCCGGGTGATGCAGGGGCTTCATCGTCATCATCAGGAGAAGAGGGGCGCAGGTTTCGGAGTCAGCAGCTCAGGCAGCAAGGTGTTAGCAGCATGGTTGGCAGTCAGCATGGGGGCACAATTGTAAAGCCTGGAGCCAAATGGGGCCGGGGTAGAGCACCTGCTGCGCGGCAGGCTACCTTATTGGGAGGCAGTGGAGCAGGGGTTCCTGGAGTTGGCGACAATAGCAGCGAATCAGTGAGACCTGTTGGTGGGAAAAGTAGCTATTCGGCAGTGTGGCAGTTTTTCCTGAAGCATCCGCAGGAGGGTAACATGGCCACATGCAAGATATGTAGGCAGAAGGTGAAGCGTGGCCAGGGCCCAAATGTTGGCACCACGGCCCTGTGTCAACATATAATGCGTCACCATAAAGCGACCTGGGAGAACCGAGGCTCCCAAGGGGTGGTCCAGTCTGCTTCCTCACCAAGTGGAACGCCGCTCCCAATTTCTGCCAGCCAAAGCTCCAGCACCTCAGCCGAAGGCAGCTGTGCGTCATACCCATCCTCTGTCGCTCCTGCTCCTCCTCCTCCAAGTCATGCATCCCGCCAGCAATCCATCAGCGAAGCCATGTCCAAGAGACAGCAGTATGCGCCCACTCATCCTACGGCGCAGAAGCTGAATGTGCTCCTGTCCAAGTTGCTGGTGCTGCAGGCACTCCCTTTTCAGGTGATGGACTCTGCACCTTTCAGAGAACTGATGGCTTGTGCCGAGCCAAGGTGGAGAGTCCCAAGCCGTCATTTCTTTGCCAAGAAGGCAGTACCAGCGCTGCACACTTTTGTTGAACAGAAGGTGGGCCAGTCCTTGAGCCTGTCAGTGTGTAGCAAAGTGCATGGCAGCGCCGACGTCTGGAGCTGTAACTACGGTCAGGGACAGTACATGTCGTTTACGGCCCACTGGGTGAATGTGGTCCCTTTGCAGCAGCAGCAGCTTCGGCCTCCGCGCTCCCTGCCCGTTTGGCCTGTGACACTGTGCGACTCGGCCTCCTCATCCTCCGCCATCTCCTCACCCTCCACTGTAGGCTCAAGTCTCAGTGCCCCTCCAGTCTACCATGTGTGCAGGGCACGGAGGTGTCACGCAGTGCTTTACGTGGTTTGTCTTGGCGAACAGTCACACAGGGGAGGAACTGCTTAAATTTATTCATCAGGAAATCCAAACATGGCTTACTCCAAGAAAACTTAAAATGGGAATCATGGTTACCGACAATGGGAAGAACATTTTGTCTGCGCTGCGCCAAGGAAGGCTGACCCATGCCCCCTGCATGGCTCACGTCTTCAATCTGGTTGTCAAGCGGTTTCTGAAGTGTTCCCCTCATATGCAAGACATCCTCACAACTTCAAGGAAACTTTGCATGCACTTCAGCCACTCATACACCGCCAAACACACCCTTCTTGAGCTACAGCATCAGAACGGTATCCCCCAACATAGTCTGATTTGCGATGTTTCCACCCGTTGGAATTCTACCCTTCACATGTTGGACCGATTATATGAACAGAGAAAAGCCATCACGGATTTCCTGATGATCCAAGCGGATAGGGGGACTCCCCTGTGTAAATTCAATGTCAACCAGTGGCAGCTCATACGTGACACCTGCCATTTGCTCAGGCCCTTTGAGGAAGCCACTTTATTTGTCAGTCGGCAGGATTACAGGATGAACGACGTGATTCCACTGCTTCATGTACTACAGCACATGTTGGAGACCATGGCTGGTCAGGGCACTGGAGACATGGCGTCTACATCTTACGACCACATGAACCCCGTTGGAGCTGAACTGGAGGAGGAGGAGGAGGAAGAGGAGGAGGAGGGGCACAGTGAAGTGAAGCACAGTTTAGGCTTGGTGAAATGGCTGGTTTATCTAGTCAGCGGACAGGAGAGGAGGAGCAGGAGCAGCCAGAGGAGCTAGAGGGTTTTGAGGAAGGCGAGACAGAGGCCCCGGACACACCTTGGCAGTATGCAGTGGAGATGGAGACAGGTAGTCCATCCGAGTCACTTGCACAAATGGCAGGAAGCATGCTCACGTGCTTGCGTAGTGACCCCAGAATTGTTTCCATTTGTCGGCGGGATGACTTCTGGCTGTCCACCTTATTGGACCCTCGCTTCCGGCACAAAATGGGGGCATTTTTTAAACCCGCCGAGAGGGAGGACAAACTGAACTACTACAAAGACATTCTACGTAGTCAGTTGGCCGATGCCTATCTGCGCCATGGTCCATACTCTCGCAGGTCTGACTCGAGGGGACCTCTGCGCAAACCTTCCACTGCCATGGCTGCTGGGGGGGGTTGGCAGGAGCAACAGCAGCAGATCAATCAGCAGCAGCCTCAGTTTTAATTCGCTAATGAGTAGCTTTCTACACCCGCATAGTGAGGCTACTCATGAGCAGCAGGAAGACCTGGAGCAGAACCTCAACCAGCAGGTCATGTCATACCTTGACATGACCATGCCAACACACCTTGAGGATCCGCTGGACTTCTGAGCAGCCAAACTTGGCTTTTGACCGCAACTAGCAGAGTTTGCCCTGGAAAAGCTTTCCTGCCCGGCAAGTAGCGTGCCATCTGAGCGGGTGTTTAGTGCGGTGGGGGCCATAGTTACGGCGAGGAGAACTCGTCTGTCAACTAAAAATGTGGAGAGACTCACCTTTGTCAAAATGAATCAGGGATGGATCAGCCAGGATTTCCACCCACCAATGCCTGATGCATGCGACTAGATTCAGCATGGTGCCACGTTTTACACTTTCCAAATGGTGCAAAACATATTTATGTCTTTAGGCCAATTTTTGGGCTCCTGCTGATGCCAACTTCAGGGTGTGCCTTCCAACCAATTTTTGGCCTCCTGCTGATGCCAACTTCAGGGTGTGCCTTTCAGCCAATGTTGGGCTCCTGCTGCTGCTGCTGCTTGCAACTCCAGGGTGTGATTCATCCAATTTTTGGGCTCCTGAAGCCAACTCCAGTGTCTCTTTAAAGTAAAGTTCAGGCTCCTGCTGCTGCTTGCAACTCCAGGGTGTGATTCATCCAATTTTTGGGCTCCTGCTGCCAACTCCAGTGTCTCTCTCAGCCAATTTTTGGCCTCCTGCTGCTGCTGCTGCCAACTCCAGGGTGTCTTTCAAGCAATGTTTGGGCTGCTGCTGCTGCTTGCAACTCCAGGGTGTGATTCATCCAATTTTTGGGCTCCTGCTGCCAACTCCAGTTTCTCTTTCATGCTATGTTTGGGCTGCTGCTGCTGCTGCTTGCAACTCCAGGGTGTGATTCATCCAATTTTTGGGCTCCTGAAGCCAACTCCAGTGTCTCTTTAAAGTAATGTTCGTGCTCCTGCTGCTGCTTGCAACTCCAGGGTGTGATTCATCCAATTTTTGGGCTCCTGCTGCCAACTCCAGTGTCTCTCTCAGCCAATTTTTGGCCTCCTGCTGCTGCTGCTGCCAACTCCAGGGTGTCTTTCAAGCAATGTTTGGGCTCCTGCTTTTGCTGCTGCCAACTCCAGGGTGTGCCTTCCAGCTAATGTATGTGCTCCTGCTGCTGCCAACTTCAGGGTGTCTTCCAGCCAATTTCTAGGTTCCTGCTGCTGCTGCTGCCAATTCCAGGGTGTGTCAGTCAATATTTGGGCTCCTGCTGCTGCCAACTCAAGTGTCTCTTTAAAGCAATGCTTGGGCTGCTGCTGCTTGCAACTCCAGGGTGTGATTCATCCAAATTTTGGGCTCCTGCTGCCAACTCCAGTGTCTCTTTCAGCCAATGTTTGGCCTCCTGCCGCTGCTTGCAACTCCAGGGTGTGATTCATCCATTTTTTAGGCTCCTGCTGCCAACTCCAGTGTCTCTTTCAAGCTATGTTTGGGCTGCTGCTGCTGCTGCTTGCAACTCCAGGGTGTGATTCATCCAATTTTTGGGCTCCTGCTGCCAACTCCAGTGTCTCTCTCAGCCAATTTTTGGCCTCCTGCTGCTGCTGCTGCCAACTCCAGGGTGTCTTTAAAGCAATGTTTGGGCTCCTGCTTATGCTGCTGCCACCTCCAGGGTGTGCCTTCCACCTAATGTATGTGCTCCTGCTGCTGCCAACTTCAGGGTGCCTTCCAGCCAATTTCTAGGTTCCTGCTGCTGCTGCCAACTCCAGGGTGTGTCAGTCAATTTTTGGGCTCCTGCTGCTGCCAACTCCAGTGTCTCTTTAAAGCAATGTTTGGGCTCCTGCTGCTGCTGCTGCTTGCTACTCCAGGGTGTGATTCAGCCAATTTTTGGGCTCCTGCTGCAAACTCCAGTGTCTCTTTCAGCCAATGTTGGGCTCCTGCTGCTGCTTGCAACTCCAAGGTGTGATTCATCCAATTCTTGGGCTCCTGCTGCCAACTCCAGTGTCTCTTTCAAGATATGTTTGGGCTGCTGCTGCTTGCAACTCCAGGGTGTGATTCATCCAATTTTTGGGCTCCTGCTGCCAACTCCAGTGTCTCTTTCTGCCAATGTTTGGGCTCCTGCTGCTGCTTGCAACTCCAGGGTGTGATTCATCCAATTTTTGTGCTCCTGCTGCCAACTCCAGTGTCTCTTTCATGCTATGTTTGGGCTGCTGCTGCTGCTGCTTGCAGCTCCAGGGTGTGATTCATCCAATTTTTGGGCTCCTGAAGCCAACTCCAGTGTCTCTTTAAAGTAATGTTCATGCTCCTGCTGCTGCCAACTCCAGGGTGTGATTCATCCAATTTTTGGGCTCCTGCTGCCAACTCCAGTGTCTCTCTCAGCCAATTTTTGGCCTCCTGCTGCTGCTGCTGCCAACTTCAGGGTGTCTTTCAAGCAATGTTTGGGCTCCTGCTTATGCTGCTGCCAACTCCAGGGTGTGCATTCCAGCTAATGTATGTGCTCCTGCTGCTGCCAACTTCAGGGTGCCTTCCAGCCAATTTCTAGGTTCCTGCTGCTGCTGCTGCCAATTCCAGGGTGTGTCAGTCAATATTTGGGCTCCTGCTGCTGCCAACTCAAGTGTCTCTTTAAAGCAATGTTTGGGCTGCTGCTGCTGCTTGCAACTCCAGGGTGTGATTCATCCAATTTTTGGGCTGCTGCTGCCAACTCCAGTGTCTCTTTCAGCCAATGTTTGACCTCCTGCCGCTGCTTGCAACTCCAGGGTGTGATTCATCCATTTTTTGGGCTCCTGCTGCCAACTCCAGTGTCTCTTTCAAGCTATGTTTGGGCTGCTGCTGCTGCTGCTTGCAACTCCAGGGTGTGATTCATCCAATTTTTGGGCTCCTGCTGCCAACTCCAGTGTCTCTCTCAGCCAATTTTTGGTCTCCTGCTGCTGCTGCTGCCAACTCCAGGGTGTCTTTAAAGCAATGTTTGGGCTCCTGCTTATGCTGCTGCCACCTCCAGGGTGTGCCTTCCAGCTAATGTATGTGTTCCTGCTGCTGCCAACTCCAGGGTGCCTTCCAGCCAATTTCTAGGTTCCTGCTGCTGCTGCTGCTGCTGCCAACTCCAGGGTGTGTCAGTCAATTTTTGGGCTCCTGCTGCTGCCAACTCCAGTGTATCTTTAAAGCAATGTTTGGGCTCCTGCTGCTGCTGCTTGCAACTCCAGGGTGTGATTCATCCAATTCTTGGGCTCCTGCTGCCAACTCCAGTGTCTCTTTCAAGCTATGTTTGGGCTGCTGCTGCTTGCAACTCCAGGGTGTGATTCATCCAATTTTTGGGCTCCTGCTGTCAACTCCAGTGTCTCTTTCAGCCAATGTTTGGGCTGCTGCTGCTGCTGCTTGCAACTCCAGGGTGTGATTCATCCAATTTTTGGGCTCCTGAAGCCAACTCCAGTGTCTCTTTAAAGTAATGTTCGTGCTCCTGCTGCTGCTTGCAACTCCAGGGTGTGATTCATCCAATTTTTGGGCTCCTGCTGCCAACTCCAGTGTCTCTCTCAGCCAATTTTTGGCCTCCTGCTGCTGCTGCTGCCAACTCCAGGGTGTCTTTCAAGCAATGTTTGGGCTCCTGCTTTTGTTGCTGCCAACTCCAGGGTGTGCCTTCCAGCTAATGTATGTGCTCCTGCTGCTGCCAACTTCAGGGTGTCTTCCAGCCAATTTCTAGGTTCCTGCTGCTGCTGCTGCCAATTCCAGGGTGTGTCAGTCAATATTTGGGCTCCTGCTGCTGCCAACTCAAGTGTCTCTTTAAAGCAATGCTTGGGCTGCTGCTGCTTGCAACTCCAGGGTGTGATTCATCCAAATTTTGGGCTCCTGCTGCCAACTCCAGTGTCTCTTTCAGCCAATGTTTGGCCTCCTGCCGCTGCTTGCAACTCCAGGGTGTGATTCATCCATTTTTTAGGCTCCTGCTGCCAACTCCAGTGTCTCTTTCAAGCTATGTTTGGGCTGCTGCTGCTGCTTGCAACTCCAGGGTGTGATTCATCCAATTTTTGGGCTCCTGCTGCCAACTCCAGTGTCTCTTTCAAGCTATGTTTGGGTTCCTGCTGCTGCTGCTTGCAACTCCAGGGTGTCATTCAGCCAATTTTTGGGCTCCTGCTGCCAACTCCAGGATGTGTTTCAGCCAATATTTGGGCTCCTGCTGCTGCCAGCTCCAGGGTGTGTTTTTCAGGCAATATAGGGGCCCCTCATAGTGATGCCACCTCAACTCTCTGTAATTGTGCCGCTCTGCGATTCTAATAGCGATGCCTCTGATCTGCATGTCCTAATTATTTACAGTATTATTTCAGTAACCCAGCATGCATCCTATGCGTGTTACAGCAAGGCAGGATGGTTTACAACCCTATTGAGGCTCTAGGAAGCTCAGAAATAGGCATTTTTAATAGCGATTTGTTGCGAATAAATTCGGGTCGAAACGATTTTTGTCGGAAAATTCGCCGAATCGAATTTTTCAAAAGTTTGCTCCTCTCTACCGATGATCAGTGCTGTTGGATGCTCAGCAGAGGAAGGTTGGAGGGGGAAGAGGGTTGTGATCGCTCTCTCCCCCTCCAGCCCTTCTCCACCGAGCACCCAGCAGCTGTCATCATGGATCACCGAAGGACAGAGAACACAGCATGATCAGAGGTAAGTAAAGTAAAAAAAATAAATAAATAAATGACTTTTTCTCTGTCAGTGTCATTTTTTTCTATTTAACCCCTTGTGAACTGGTAAGGGATCTGTGATATCCCTGTACCAGTTCACAAGGCTGGGGGCTGACAAGTTACCTGCTGCTAGCGGGTGACTTGCCATTAACCCCCGACTCACCAATGACCTGCCTACCCAACAGCCAGGGGGGGCAGAAGGGTCCGGGCTCCGTAGGCACTATGCCGGCTTGTAGCCTGCAGGGCGGGGAGCCACCAGAGCTGGCCCCTGCACCCTGTTCTACAAGCCCTGAATAGCTGGTCCCGGGTCGGTTATGCTGGGTAGGGGGGGCCCTACGTCATTTTTTGGGGGGATTTGAAGTGTTTTTAACCATTAAAATTCCCCAAAAAATGCCCCCCCCCCACCCTGCTGTTGGGGAGGGACCCTATGTCATTTTTTTTTTAAATTAACAGCATAGTTGTAGCCTATCTGAAAAAGTGCTGTTTCAGTTTGGGGGAGTCTCCTGGGCAGGAAAGGGTGTCTACCAATACATATGTGGTACCGTTGTAACCGGGAGAAATGTGGCTTTCAAACGCAATAAGATTTTATTGATAAACTTACATTTTTTATTACAAAAACACTACAAATTTTAAAAAATAGTTTTTTTTTCAATGTTTTTGCACAAATTTCACCCAAAAATATTAAGAATACTCTTTTAAAAGGCCAAACAAGAAATTTCATGTTAAAGCCCAGACTCTGCTGAAAAAAACAATATATAATTTTCCTGGAAAATCCCTGGAAATCCCTTCGAAAATCAAAGTTGAACATGTGTAACGCAAAAAAGTGAAACGTATTCTGGCAACAGAGGGTGACAAAAAAATCTAGGTAGGCTGGCACTTAAAGGGTTAAAAGAAGCCTGACAGGGCTTGTCATGATAGTGGAGTCAGCTAAACACCAAAAAAATTTGCTCCCTGAATATTACTTGAGAATGCAAAAAAGCCGAATTTCTTGGGATTTGTATTGATCAAATTTTCCTTGAAATTGTTCCCATAGTGCGGGTTTCCCTTGCTGCTCCCTGCTATGCAGTTGTATACTTCTGCCCTTCCAGCTTGCCCGCCAGTGCTCCCTGCCAGAATGTTTTTATTTTTAACTATGAAAAGTTTAAAAACAAAACCAGCCCAGGCACCAGCTATGTGGACTTGTAGCCTAGTGCTCAGAAAACCTAAAGACTACCAGTCCACATAACCCACAGGGGCACCAGGCTCATCTTCACTCCTCTGTCCAGGGACGATGCAGGTTATTGGATGGCCCCTCTTGCTGAACTGTTATTGGGGTCCCAAAGATTCCTTACGAGTTCACAAAGGGTTAAAGTGAAATAAATATTGTATATCCAAGAGCATGTAGTGTATGAACAGAGCAAAGTCTAATGAGGAAAGGGTCTTGCTCATTATGAATAGCTTCATTATGCAAAACTTTCTCATGTGAATTAGACTTAGAGTGATTACACGAGAAAGGAAGCATTTCACAAATTACAACTGTTACTAGTGTACAGTAAAAAGTTATGACTGTAGTTTTAGCACACACAGAATAGACATTGTACTTGCTCTGCTTTCCCCATATAAAAGTAAAAGCAGCTTCTTAGTAGCTCATCTCTTTTCCCATAAAAAGTGGTGTGCTCCCATGATCCCATGAGGCTAATCTAACTAGTAGCACATTACTATGCAAGTGCTGGGAGACAGATTTACTGTGAAAAACTGTAGGTGGTAAGCAGCAAGACACTACACTTTTTTAAAAAAGAATAAAGTAGAGACACATTTCAGACAGTAATATTTACCATTTAGGAAGTCATAAAATATGCATTAAATAATAGAATTGAAGAAAGAGTACCATGGTATAGATGCTTTTTAGAGCTGTGATAACACTATACTGACGATTGCCTATAATAATGAAGGACAACAAAAGGTATTATATCACATTCGATAATTTGTGCAAGATTGAGTCATTTAACTAATAACAAAATGATATACATATACATCTTAAATGATCATTATATTTAGTTTTTCAAACCAAGGTAAATATCATCTTACTTAAATACTACATAAAGCATACACAGGCACACTATATGAATACTGGATCTACTTCCAGTATTCATATAGTGTGCCTGTGTATGCTTTATGTAGTATTTAAGTTATGCATTGTACATGTCATGTTTATGCTTGGCAAAATGTTGGTGGTTCTACAGATATGTGCCATATTACTGAAACACTGCACCCTGGCATGCTTCTCCTTTTGGGTATCATCAGATGGGTTG
This sequence comes from Gastrophryne carolinensis, assembly GCA_027917425.1. Taxonomy (NCBI): domain Eukaryota; kingdom Metazoa; phylum Chordata; class Amphibia; order Anura; family Microhylidae; genus Gastrophryne; species Gastrophryne carolinensis. The sequence continues at coordinate 114,391,030 of CM051240.1, forward strand.
GGTGTTAATAAGATGCCACTTGATGCTATTTTTAAGAGGCCATACAGCTCTGACTGTCACAGGGAACAACCTGACGAACCCCTGTGCTGAACTGTCCACTGCCAGCTCACCTACTAAAACAACATAGCATTTACTAATTTGCTGCTACCCTACAGAGTCACTTAAGTTGCAGGCACTTTAGATCCACTTGACACCCACCTCGGCTGGGACCATCTTCATAAAAGAAACCCTCTACAATAAAAGGCAGTACGTGGTACCACATTAACACCCAACCTCCCTGATACCCATAGGGAGAAATGCATCAGGGTGAGTTGTTTAAACTGTAGTACACATCCATAGGGCCACTGATACTCTGATCATCTCCTGCCAAAGTATGAACGCAAATCACTAATATAAATACTAGAGTATGCACAAGCACAGTATACGAATCCCACATCTACTAACATTATTTGCCTTGAATTTAAATTCTGTGTATAAAATGAACATTTAAGATGCGCATCAATGTCATTTTGTCATGAATAAAACAACTTAATCTGGCTCAAAATATAAGGTATATATAAGGTCATTTTCAATTTTCTTCATTTTGGTATGCTATCTAAAGTCATAAAATATATAACAAAAAAGTCAACTACATCTAGTTATTTGTATACATATATTCTGTAAACTAAAGTTTAAGCTTCAGCAGCATATTACAAAAAATACCTGATTTGTTTAGCTCTAAAATCTCAGTCCATAATTTGGTGCTGACATTAACATTAACATGTACTGTGAAAAAATATATTTTGGTAGTATAAATAAAAGCTGCATAAAATATTTAGTTCCATAGATCTAGGGGAAACATTTACTGTTGTGTATGAAACGTCCACTGCAGTTTTTATTTTAAAACATAGGCACATCCCAAGTCCCAACCCCTTGGATCAAGCACTAAAAATAATATACTCTTTTGCTGCACTTTTGATTATGGTGATTTTATATGGGGTCACTGATCAGTCAGCTATTAAATAAAACATGGATTCCACAAAACAACACCAGCAGCATCATAACTAACTGTAACACTATCAATGCAGTGAAAATTACATTTGGCTTTACTGTTACTCACATACATAAATTATGCTGGATGATTAATCCGAAAGGCATTTCAGCCATTAAACATATTTAATGAAAGCAGAACCTGATGAGATAGTAAAATGTATCTGTCACTAAAAGAAGTAAATAAAAATGTCAGATAACATTGCCTCTAGTATCCCTTCCAGTTAAAGCTTAAGAGAAATATTAAGGATGAAAATAACTAAAAGTTGCAGCATTCTTCAGAGTTTAAAGTCATTTTATCTCACAATTTAGGAATAGCAGATTAATTTAAAACACGTGTAGACATTGTGTAGTTAAAATAAGCAACTATAAAAATTAAGTATAAATTAAAATTATATAAAATATGAAGAAGCAACCAAACAGTATTCAACCAACCAGATAACTGTTTGCAAATTTTCATCATTCCTTGATATATTTGTGATCAGAATGAGCTTTTTGTTGGGGACAGTTACTATTTACAACGGATCTTTAATGGCTGCTTTATCCGAAGATAAGGTGCATACTTTTATGTTTATGACTTAAATTATCTTTTTTTATGAAACAAAAAAAAAAAAAAAAAAGAATGACAGTTACTTACCTTCGTGCCCGCCGGCTCTCTTCTTCATGGGGGGGGGGCTCCGATCACCCCCCCGCTCTCCCATCTTCTGGAGGGGGCAAAACAGCCCTCCTCCCTCCGATGGCGGCCGCCATCTTGAATTCTAGCCCTTCCCCCTTGGGGGCGGGGGCGAAGACGTCACCCCCAAGTGTCATCGGGGCACCCGGCGGTTCAGCTGTCAGATGCCGGTGATGGCTGGACAGAAGAGGAGGGATGTAGGCGATCCTCCGATCGTCTGCCTCCCCCCTCCTCTGCCCAGCCATCACCTGCATCTGATCGCTGCGGGACACAGGAGACGAAGATCGGAGGTGAGTAAAGTAAAAAAAAATATATTTTTTTTAATAAAGTTATTTTTAAAAAGTGTGTCTGTGTGTTTTTTTTTACTTTTAACCCTTTGTGAACTGGTAAGGGGTCCATGTGACCCCTATACCAGTTCACAAGGCTCGGGGGTCTGGCAAGTCACCTGCAGCTAGCGGGTGACTTGCCATTAACCCCTGGCCCCCCAAATTACCTGCCTCCCCAAAGCCCAGGGGGGGCAGAAGAGCCGTGACCCTAGGCTATGACGGCTTGTAGCCGGCAGGGCGAGGGGCTACTGAAGCTGGCCCCTGCGCCCTGTTCTACAAACCCCCATAGCTGGTCACAGGCTGGTTACGCTGGGTAGGGGGGACCTCACGCCATTTTTGGGGTGATTTTTAAGGGTTTTAACCCTTAAAAAAAAAAAAAAAATGGGGTTCCCCTCCCCGGGAGGGGGGACCCTAAGTCATTTTTTTTTTAAATTAACCCTATGTTATCTGTAACCCAGTAGGTATAAAAGGCTTCCAGCAGCAGCAGGAGAGCAGAAGCCTAAGTGATCAGCGTGGGACACAGGGATGGATGGGAGGTAAGTATTAAATTAAAAAATATTTTAAAAAAATTATTTTTTTTAATAAAGTTATTTTTAAAAAGTGTGTGTGTGTTTTTTACTTTTAACCCTTTGTGAACTGGTAAGGGGTCCATGTGACCCCTATACCAGTTCACAAGGCTTGGGGGTCTGGCAAGTCACCTGCGGCTAGCGGGTGACTTGCCATTAACGCCTGGCCCCCCAAATTACCTGCCTCCCCAAAGCCCAGGGGGGGGGGGCAGAAGAGCCGTGGCCCTAGGCTATGACGGCTTGTAGCCGGCAGGGCCAGGGGCTACTAAAGCTGGCCCCTGCGCCCTGTTCTACAAGCCCCTATAGCTGGTCACAGGTTGGTTATGCTGGGTAGGGGGAACCTCACGCCATTTTTGGGGGGGATTTTTAAGGGTTTTAACCTAGCAGGAAGTACACTAAAGACTCAGACCTTGGCACTTTTCCCTTGAGATCAGCTGATAAATTGCTTCTTCAAGCAATAACATGGGAAAGACCTATCCCTTTCAAGGGATTTCTGACCTGGGATCTAGCAGTTGTCCTAAAGAGACTATTAGAGGATGCCTTCGAACCACTGAATAAGGTGTCAGAATAATGGCTATCACTAAAATTCAGCTTTTTATTGTCCATCATTTAAGATAGACGGGTCTGTAACCTTCAGGCTTTGTCTATGAAGGAGCCTTACTGCATGATACTTCTGGATAGGGTTATTCTGCTTCCAGATTCATTATTCTTGCTGAAGATTGCCTCTTCCTTCACCTGATCTCAGGAAAGTGTGCTCCCAACGTTGCCTTCTAGTGCTAGGACAGAAAATAATCTGTTACTCCTGGATGTCAGAAAAGCTTTGATTAGCTATCTGGAAAGGGCTTGGGAGTGGCAGAGATCAGATCACCTTTTGACAGTCTTCAGGGACCAGAGAAGGGGCTTAGCAGCTTCTAGATCTACCATCTCTAGATAGATTAAGCAAGCTATTACCCAGGCAAACATCCAGGGGACTAGCTCCACTGAAAGCAATATCAGCCTCCTGGATGGAGAAGATAGGGGCATTGATTGGGGGGATTTGCAAAATGGCAATGTGGTCTTCAGGCCACACACTCATATTATAGACTTGATTTTCTGTCAGCCAAACATCAGACTTTTGGCAGGAAGGTCTTAGACGCAGCTGTTAGGCATCCCTGGCATACGTTCTAGATGTGCAGTCTCCCTGGAATGCACTGTGGCTGTGCCTGACTGGTCTTTGCAGGCCAGTATTTTCACAGGTACTCCAGAGGGTTAAAATTAGTGGATTGACTCTGGCTTCCATCCTTAATTGGCCAATGACCACATAAAACTAAGCCACTCCCTGCATACATTGCCTGTGATAGCATTTCCTGCTTTGGTTCCACGAAGTGTTTTGTTATAGCTCATCTTTTACCGACCTCTTCTGTGCCGACCATTCTCTGCCTGACGTATGGACAGACTTCTGCCTGTCTGACCTCGAGCTTGTCTATCCCTCTGGATACCGCATACAATCTGACTCCCGGGCTTCGACCTTTTGGCTTAACCCTTGACCATCTATCTGCTCATACCCTGTTTATGACCCCGGTTATTCTGGACTCTTCTCTCAGTGTTCCATCGTTTCATCTGCCTTTACCTTGTAAGTCCTGCGGGCAACCGTGTCCGGTGAGGCCTGCTTGCATCCCCGTAAATGGGAACTTGACTATAGGCGGAAGAAGAGGCAGAGATTGGGGGTTACTGTCTGACCTGAAAGTGGGTGTCACACCAGGCCTTACAACAGCATCCCACCCTTAAGGTACAATGCTTATCCTCTCCAAGAGTCTTCCTGAAGAACAAGGGGAGAAAATCCCTGTTAGTTTTACAGGTAACGGTATTTCTACAAGTTCTTCAGGATGACCCCTTATTACCACCCCCCCTACAGTACTTCGGTATGTTTCATGGTTTCTTGTTTAACCTCTGTTCAGTTTGTGTTTCCTCCCACGAGGAGTGGCTACATCTCCAAGGCAAGTCCTGAAGAACTCATGGAAATATCGATACTGGTAAGACTAACAGGGATTTTTTTGGTAAATACAGTAATTAGCAGAATTATATTTTAATCTTTTACTTGCACTGTAAATAAAAAGCTCACTGAGATGCAGGTTGCAATTCACACAACAAGCGAGAATAGGCCGTAAGACCCCATAAAGGTGGGTGTTTGTGGGAGTTCCTGGGGGATTTCACACAGCAGGGCATCCCAAAATGGGATGACCACTTTAATTAAATGCTTTTTTTATATATATTTTTTTTTTATAATATTTTATTAATTATTATTAATTATTTTGCACTCGAAAATTCCACGCAAATTATTTTTGAAAATCAAATTATTTTCAAGTGCTTTTTCTCACACTTGAATTTAATTAGCAAATACAAAAAAAAACAGCTTTCAAGGTTGTTGAATCGGGTGTGGAATTTTCGTGTGAAAAGTCGCACCTTTTTTAGAGAAAATACGCAAAATTTGAATTCGACCTTTAGTGAAACAAGCCCTATGTCTGAGTAAATGTATTTATTAGAAGTTCTTTTTAAAAATTAATTAATCAGCATATATTCCTAGTATGTCACACACCCCACTTCCAAATATTCATGACACTTGGGAACCCGGCCTGTAGAGGGCGATCTTGCAGAGATGACAGTCTTTTCACCTCTGCAGTCGGCGAAGCATTCAGAAGATGACTCTCCTTCAAGCTGCAGGTAGCCGGGTTTGCTCCCGGACACATTTTTCTCTATTTCTGTCTGATACTCTTTAAACCTGTTTGGTTATATTGTATGCCTCCCAGCCCTGGCTGTATGGTTCAGGCAAAGGTAGATACATACACCTTCTGGTGTATACAGGAGTTTTACTCCTCCGTGAGACTCAAATGTGGGTAGGTAGTTTCTGGGTTGGTGTTCTCGGCATGGGATGCCCCTGTCCCTTTATAATCCCCTTGTGCCTTATGGGTGCATTTCTATCCTCTCCCCTTTAGTTCTCCTTAACCCTGCTGGGGTAAAAAGGAGGGGGGGGGGCTATCTGGGCTTATTTGTCACCATGCATACAAAAAGAAAAAAAGAAAAAAAAAAAAGATATATAAAATAAATCTTTATTACATATATATTAATATGTATGTTTACTATACTATTTAATAGGATATGTTTTATTTAGATTTTCCTATTTCTGTCTAGGCAGCATTCTTTTGCTTACCTTTTAAAGCTCTTTGTTTTCTGGCTATGTTCAGATTTGAATTTCCCTCCATTCTTGGTCATGTGATTCTGGGGTTGGGCACACAGCAATCATTTCATTCTCATGAGCACCTGGGTGTTCTCTTTGTCTGCCTGGCTCCTGTTGCTTCCCTATGGTCTTCCCTCATTGTGCTTGCTTTGGCAGCACATATACTAAGATTGGAACAATACAGAGAGGATTAGCATGGCCCCTGCGCAAGGATGACACGCAAATTCGTGAAGCGTTCCATATTTAAAGGTGCTGTGAGTACCTCTCAGCTTGCTGAAGGGAGTTTCTGCCATTTTTTTTTCATGCTTTGTCATTTATTGTATTGTGTGCATTGGTGACTGTTTGTTTTCCTTGTAGGTGGAAACTCTTTATATTAAAGGGGTTTCTCCTGGTCTTTAGCCCTTAAAGCCTTATTTGGGGGTCCATTTGTGTTAATATCCTATTTAAAGGGGCATCTCGGGTATCAATTGCGTAAATCCCATATATACTTGGCGACTATAATCAATTATAGTATAATACTAAACACCATATGGAAGCATCTTAGGACAACGGGCATGCAGTTCCCTCTGCACAGACACACAATGTTTTGGATGTGGGGCATCCCTTGTTGGGGATAACGCAATTCTTTGCATCCCTTGTGCTCAATTAGCAAACTGGGGCCCAGGCTTCGGCGTCTGTGGCTTCTGCCTTATCTCCTACTCCGCCATGTCTTGTCCGTACCCCCAGTGATATTGTCATGGGTGGTGAGTCGCATTCTGATTTATGTGTCAGATTGGCTCATCTTGAAAAATTAATGTCTAGCTCTGTGGCCAAGAAGGCCTCAGCTAAAAGGAAACATTTGACTCAGGCCGTTCCGGTAAGTGAGTTGGATAATTGTGAAATGCTTCCTGGCATTCCCTTGGGCTGGGACAAGAAATATCCCTTCCCAGCTGATACTGTTAAGCATTGGTCATCACCACCTGTGGTTGATGCCCCTGTGCTTTATTTATCCAATTCTTCTGTGTTGCATTCTCCTGACTCCACTACACTTAAAGATGGAGAGGATAAGCGTATTGATCAAATGGTGTGCCACGCTTTTTCCAGTGTGGGCTCGGCCTTGCTGCCTGTTGGTGCTTCTGCACTCATGTGACAGTGGCTATTAGGTCTGTTGTGAGAGACCTAACGAATTACTCAGGGCTTGATCCAGCCTCTGATGAGTACACCGCTCTTAAGCGATGTGAGATGTTTGCATCTTTTGTACTTTCTGCCTTAGATGATACTCTGCTCATGTGCAGCAGAACCTCTGCCTTGTTAATCGCCATTCGGCGGTCAGTATGGTTGCGGCAGTGGGCAGCTGATATTGTAGCCAAGAAATCGCTTACAGCGCTCCCTTTTGTGGGATTGCGCCTCTTTGGAGAAAAATTGGATTCTGTCACTAAAGGAGGTAAATTACCTCAGCGTAAGAAACAACGTCGTTCCTTTCGTGGAGTGGCCTCTTTTAACCCTTCCTTTCGGGGGACTAGATCCGGTAGAGGATCGGCCTTTTCAGCCCCTAGAGGGAATGCATGGAATAGAGGAAAGGGACGTGGCCATCCAAGTCAGAATTGGGGGTCCAAAACCAAATCTGCCACTAAGCCTGCTCAACAATGATGGGACGCCCTCACCCTTACGGGTGGGGGGGGGGCGGCTGTGGTTCTTCTTCCAGGTCTGGGGTCAGGAGGTATCAGACAATTGGGTTCTGGAAGTAGTCTCTTCCGGTTACAAACTGGAATTCGAGTTCCGGCCTCCTCCCATATTTTTCATGTCCCGAATTGCGCAGGGACTGCGGGCAGCAGTAGCGAATCTGTTAAACATGGCTGTCATCTGCCTAGTGCCTCCAGCGGAAAGGGGTTTGGGGTTTTACTCCAACCTATTCACGGTACCCAAAAAGGACGGCTCTGTCGGCCTATCCTAGACCTAAGGAGACTCAATCAATTTATCCGTTTCAGAAAATTCCGCATGGAGTCTCTGCGATCAACGATCGATGCTCTTCGTCAGGAGGACTTCATGACATTCATAGACATCAAGGATGCTTATTTGCACATTCCTATTTTTTCCGGGTCACCAGAGATTTCTCAGGTTCTCGATAGAAGACCAGCATTATCAATTCGTGGCCCTGCCATTCGGCCTTACCTCGGCCCCAAGAGTCTTTACCAAGATGCTGGCAGGAGTGATGGCTATATTCAGGGTCCAGGGCATCCGCATTGTGCCTTTTCTGGATGATCTTCTTATCACGGCCTCCTCCCTCGAACAATCAGAGTTGGACACCAGGACGGTGGTCTCTACGCTAGAGAGGTTCGGATGGGTAATAAGTTACCCCAAATCCTCTCTCTGTCCGTCCAGGGAAATTCCCTTCCTGGGCCTGATTCTCTATATATTTCAGGCCGGGGTTTTTCTTCCTCAGTCCAAAATGGTTCTGATTCAGGACTTGATTTGTCTATTCTTGTCCAACCCTCGTCAGTCTATCCGTCTAGGGATGAGACTAGTGGGATTGATGGTAGCTGCATTCGAGGCAGTCCCGTTTGCCCAGTTTCACATCAGGACGCTTCAGCTCTTCCTCTTGGCAAAGTGGGACAGGTGCCCACTATCATTGAATCAGACTTGTCTATTGTCTCCCCACATTTTGCAGTCCCTTCAGTGGTGGTTAATATCGCTCAACCTCCAGAAGGGCAAGTCATTTCTGACTCCGTGTTGGGAACTGGTTACCACGGATGCCAGCCTGGTGGGATGGGGGGCTTCTGGAAGAAGTATCAGTTCCAAGGATTGTGGGGGCCTCAGGAGGCTCATTCTCCAATCAATGTATTAGAGCTTTGGGCCATATGTCTTGTTCTACTTCGACTGACCCATTTCTCACAGGGTTTGCCAGTTCAGATTCGATCAGACAACCGAACAGCTGTTGCATACATCAATCACCAGGGATGGACTCGCAGTTGGGGTGCCCTCCGGGAAGTGTCTCTCTGATCCTTCAGTGGGCAGAGATCAATGTCCCCTGCATATCAGCAGTTTACATTTCGGGGATAGAGAATGTGGAGGCAGACTCCCTGAGCAGGGGATGTTCTCGCCAGGGAGAATGGTCTCTCAATCCAAGGGTCTTTCAGTTCCTCTGTCACAGGTGGGGGACTCCACAGTTGGACCTGTTTGCTTCTCGCCACATTCACAAGCTCCAGCTTTTGTGTCTCTATCCCAGGATCCTCTGGCAGTGGCAGCGGATGCCATGTCTCTGGCTTGGAAGGATCTGGGGTTCCGATATCTGTTTCCCCCATTCTCCATGATCAGCAAGGTGGTGCGCAAGTTAGCACTGGAGGAGGCGCCAGCAATTCTGGTGGCGCCAAGGTGTCCAAGACGTCTGTGGTACGCAGACGTCGTAAGGCTGGCAGTGGATCATTTCCATCTGCCTCTTCTTCCAGATCTCATCACTCAGGGTCAACTTAGTTACCCCAATTTACAAACTCTGGCTTTGACGGCATGGCTGCTGAAGTCTCCATCTTGAAAGAAGAAGGTCTTTCTGATGTGGTTATTCAGACTCTTATTAGAGCTAGGAATAAGTCTTCCTCTGTCATTTATTACAGGACTTGGAGGTCCTATATTGATTGGTGTGAATCCAGGGCTTTGCCCTGTAGAGTACTTTCTATTCCTAGAATTCTGGAATATCTGCAACAAGGTCTGGATATGGGATTCCAGATTAGTACTTTGAAAGGGCAAGTCTCTGCCTTGGCTATTTTCTTTCAAAGGTCGTTTGCTCTTCATCCTTTGGTTAAGACTTTTTTCCAAGGAGTCGCGCATGTGCGGCCTCCCAGAAAGCCTATACTTCCTGTTTGGGACCTTAACCTAGTGCTTTCAGCTATGCAGGCCGCTCCCTTTGAGCCCTTGCAGGATATTCCTCTTCCTATTCTTACTCAGAAGGTTGCCTTTTTGGTTGCTATTACTTCTGTCCGCCGAGTTTCTGAACTGGCGGCTTTGTCTATTCTAGCCCCTTATTTTGAGAGGCATCAAGATAAGGTTGTTTTCCGTTTTAAAACGGATTTCCTTCCTAAGGTGGTGTCTGCTTTCCACCTAAATCAGGATATAGTTCTTCCTTCCTTGTGTCCTAAACCTAGTAATGACAAGGAAAGGGTCTTACATTCTTTGGATGTAGTTCGTTGTGTTAAGTATTATTTAGTTACTACTTCGGCCTTCCGCAAGACGGATGCCTTTTTTGTTGTGCCTTCTGGGCCCAAGATTTGTTTTGCTACTGCCAAATCTTCCCTTAGTAAATGGATACGTCAGGCCATCATTGGGGCCTACTTGGCTAAGGGGAAGGTTCCCCCTTTTCGTGTCACCGCTCATTATACTCGTGCTATTGGAGCTTCCTGTGCTTTTCAGCACCAGGCTTCTGTTGAACAGGTTTGCAAGGCTGCGACTTGGTCTTCTGTGCATACTTTTTCTAAGTTTTACAAGGTTGATGTGCGGGCCTCAGCGGTTGCTGCTAGGGATGAGCGAATCGATCCGGACGAACCCGGATTCGATCCGAATTTCAGGAAAAATTCGATTCGGATCGAATCCGAATTTCCCCGCGATTCGATCACTCGAAGTTTTCCTTTAACATCCATTCATTTACATTTACAGGCATTCTAAGATGGCGGACGGGACATGTCTGGACATGTATCCCGCGCCAGTGCAAGCTGGGGCAGTCACATGCAGCCTATCAGCAGCCAGCAAGCCCGGTGACGTCACACAGCGGTATTTAACGGCGGCCATCTTGCTTTTCCTCATTTCTCTATTGCATTCGTGACAGACAGAACGCTGTGTAGCTGAGGCAGTTAGACAGGCTGGAGACAGGGACAGACAGGGACAGGCTGGAGACAGGCAGGAGACAGGCAGGAGACAGACAGGAGACAGACAGGAGACAGACAGAAAGCCAGGGAAAGGTAGGAAAAACGGAGCTGGCTGACAGGGAGATTTTTTTTTTTTCATCCAGCCTTTGTTAGCGTTTTCAGGCTGCTTATAGTAACTAACTGTGCATATATACTGAACTGATCTTAAGTCTGCTGTGAGGCATCCCATTCTGTGACTAAAGCAGCCTCTGTTTAAGACCATATAAGCATTTGCTCTTATCATATTTGAAATTAGGCCTGATAAAGACACTTTTGCTGGCCAAAGCACTACTGGACCCTGCCAGGTCCATTCCTGCCCAGGGCATCCCATTCTGTGACTACAGCAGCCTCTGTTTAAGACCATATAAGCATTTGCTCTTATCATATTTGAAATTAGCCTGATAAAGACACTTTTGCTGGCCAAAGCACTACTGGACCCTGCCAGTTCCATTCCTGCCCAGGGCATCCCATTCTGTGACTACAGCAGCCTCTGTTTAAGACCATATAAGCATTTGCTCTTATCATATTTGAAATTAGGCCTGATAAAGACACTTTTGCTGGCCAAAGCACTACTGGACCCTGCCAGGTCCATTCCTGCCCAGGGCATCCCATTCTGTGACTAAAGCAGCCTCTGTTTAAGACCATATAAGCATTTGCTCTTATCATATTTGAAATTAGGCCTGATAAAGACACTTTTGCTGGCCAAAGCACTACTGGACCCTGCCAGGTCCATTCCTGCCCAGGGCATCCCATTCTGTGACTACAGCAGCCTCTGTTTAAGACCATATAAGCATTTGCTCTTATCATATTTGAAATTAGGCCTGATAAAGACACTTTTGCTGGCCAAAGCACTACTGGACCCTGCCAGGTCCATTCCTGCCCAGGACATCCCATTCTGTGACTAAAGCAGCCTCTGTTTAAGACCATATAAGCATTTGCTCTTATCATATTTGAAATTAGGCCTGATAAAGACACTTTTGCTGGCCAAAGCACTACTGGACCCTGCCAGGTCGATTCCTGTTGGGGCATCCCATTCTGTGACTACAGCAGCCTCTGTTTAAGACCATATAAGCATTTGCTCTTATCATATTTGAAATTAGGCCTGATAAAGACACTTTTGCTGGCCAAAGCACTACTGGACCCTGCCAGGTCCATTCCTGCCCAGGGCATCCCATTCTGTGACTAAAGCAGCCTCTGTTTAAGACCATATAAGCATTTGCTCTTATCATATTTGAAATTAGGCCTGATAAAGACACTTTTGCTGGCCAAAGCACTACTGGACCCTGCCAGGTCGATTCCTGTTGGGGCATCCCATTCTGTGACTACAGCAGCCTCTGTTTAAGACCATATAAGCATTTGCTCTTATCATATTTGAAATTAGCCTGATAAAGACACTTTTGCTGGCCAAAGCACTACTGGACCCTACCAGGTCCATTCCTGCCCAGGGCATCCCATTCTGTGACTACAGCAGCCTCTGTTTAAGACCATATAAGCATTTGCTCTTATCATATTTGAAATTAGCCTGATAAAGACACTTTTGCTGGCCAAAGCACTACTGGACCCTGCCAGGTCCATTCCTGCCCAGGGCATCCCATTCTGTGACTACAGCAGCCTCTGTTTAAGACCATATAAGCATTTGCTCTTATCATATTTGAAATTAGCCTGATAAAGACACTTTTGCTGGCCAAAGCACTACTGGACCCTGCCAGGTCCATTCCTGCCCAGGGCATCCCATTCTTTGACTAAAGCAGCCTCTGTTTAAGACCATATAAGCATTTGCTCTTATCATATTTGAAATTAGGCCTGATAAAGACACTTTTGCTGGCCAAAGCACTACTGGACCCTGCCAGGTCCATTCCTGCCCAGGGCATCCCATTCTGTGACTACAGCAGCCTCTGTTTAAGACCATATAAGCATTTGCTCTTATCATATTTGAAATTAGGCCTGATAAAGACACTTTTGCTGGCCAAAGCACTACTGGACCCTGCCAGGTCCATTCCTGCCCAGGGCATCCCATTCTGTGACTAAAGCAGCCTCTGTTTAAGACCATATAAGCATTTGCTCTTATCATATTTGAAATTAGGCCTGATAAAGACACTTTTGCTGGCCAAAGCACTACTGGACCCTGCCAGGTCCATTCCTGCCCAGGGCATCCCATTCTGTGACTAAAGCAGCCTCTGTTTAAGACCATATAAGCATTTGCTCTTATCATATTTGAAATTAGCCTGATAAAGACACTTTTGCTGGCCAAAGCACTACTGGACCCTGCCAGGTCCATTCCTGCCCAGGGCATCCCATTCTGTGACTAAAGCAGCCTCTGTTTAAGACCATATAAGCATTTGCTCTTATCATATTTGAAATTAGGCCTGATAAAGACACTTTTGCTGGCCAAAGCACTACTGGACCCTGCCAGGTCGATTCCTGTTGGGGCATCCCATTCTGTGACTACAGCAGCCTCTGTTTAAGACCATATAAGCATTTGCTCTTATCATATTTGAAATTAGCCTGATAAAGACACTTTTGCTGGCCAAAGCACTACTGGACCCTGCCAGGTCCATTCCTGCCCAGGGCATCCCATTCTGTGACTACAGCAGCCTCTGTTTAAGACCATATAAGCATTTGCTCTTATCATATTTGAAATTAGCCTGATAAAGACACTTTTGCTGGCCAAAGCACTACTGGACCCTGCCAGGTCCATTCCTGCCCAGGGCATCCCATTCTGTAACTACAGCAGCCTCTGTTTAAGACCATATAAGCATTTGCTCTTATCATATTTGAAATTAGGCCTGATAAAGACACTTTTGCTGGCCAAAGCACTACTGGACCCTGCCAGGTCCATTCCTGCCCAGGGCATCCCATTCTGTGACTAAAGCAGCCTCTGTTTAAGACCATATAAGCATTTGCTCTTATCATATTTGAAATTAGGCCTGATAAAGACACTTTTGCTGGCCAAAGCACTACTGGACCCTGCCAGGTCGATTCCTGTTGGGGCATCCCATTCTGTGACTACAGCAGCCTCTGTTTAAGACCATATAAGCATTTGCTCTTATCATATTTGAAATTAGCCTGATAAAGACACTTTTGCTGGGCAAAGCACTACTGGACCCTGCCAGGTCCATTCCTGCCCAGGGCATCCCATTCTGTGACTACAGCAGCCTCTGTTTAAGACCATATAAGCATTTGCTCTTATCATATTTGAAATTAGCCTGATAAAGACACTTTTGCTGGCCAAAGCACTACTGGACCCTGCCAGGTCCATTCCTGCCCAGGGCATCCCATTCTGTGACTACAGCAGCCTCTGTTTAAGACCATATAAGCATTTGCTCTTATCATATTTGAAATTAGGCCTGATAAAGACACTTTTGCTGGCCAAAGCACTACTGGACCCTGCCAGGTCCATTCCTGCCCAGGGCATCCCATTCTGTGACTAAAGCAGCCTCTGTTTAAGACCATATAAGCATTTGCTCTTATCATATTTGAAATTAGGCCTGATAAAGACACTTTTGCTGGCCAAAGCACTACTGGACCCTGCCAGGTCCATTCCTGCCCAGGGCATCCCATTCTGTGACTAAAGCAGCCTCTGTTTAAGACCATATAAGCATTTGCTCTTATCATATTTGAAATTAGGCCTGATAAAGACACTTTTGCTGGCCAAAGCACTACTGGACCCTGCCAGGTCGATTCCTGTTGGGGCATCCCATTCTGTGACTACAGCAGCCTCTGTTTAAGACCATATAAGCATTTGCTCTTATCATATTTGAAATTAGGCCTGATAAAGACACTTTTGCTGGCCAAAGCACTACTGGACCCTGCCAGGTCCATTCCTGCCCAGGGCATCCCATTCTGTGACTACAGCAGCCTCTGTTTAAGACCATATAAGCATTTGCTCTTATCATATTTGAAATTAGCCTGATAAAGACACTTTTGCTGGCCAAAGCACTACTGGACCCTGCCAGGTCCATTCCTGCCCAGGGCATCCCATTCTGTGACTACAGCAGCCTCTGTTTAAGACCATATAAGCATTTGCTCTTATCATATTTGAAATTAGGCCTGATAAAGACACTTTTGCTGGCCAAAGCACTACTGGACCCTGCCAGGTCCATTCCTGCCCAGGGCATCCCATTCTGTGACTAAAGCAGCCTCTGTTTAAGACCATATAAGCATTTGCTCTTATCATATTTGAAATTAGGCCTGATAAAGACACTTTTGCTGGCCAAAGCACTACTGGACCCTGCCAGGTCGATTCCTGTTGGGGCATCCCATTCTGTGACTACAGCAGCCTCTGTTTAAGACCATATAAGCATTTGCTCTTATCATATTTGAAATTAGCCTGATAAAGACACTTTTGCTGGCCAAAGCACTACTGGACCCTGCCAGGTCCATTCCTGCCCAGGGCATCCCATTCTGTGACTACAGCAGCCTCTGTTTAAGACCATATAAGCATTTGCTCTTATCATATTTGAAATTAGCCTGATAAAGACACTTTTGCTGGCCAAAGCACTACTGGACCCTGCCAGGTCCATTCCTGCCCAGGGCATCCCATTCTGTGACTACAGCAGCCTCTGTTTAAGACCATATAAGCATTTGCTCTTATCATATTTGAAATTAGGCCTGATAAAGACACTTTTGCTGGCCAAAGCACTACTGGACCCTGCCAGGTCCATTCCTGCCCAGGGCATCCCATTCTGTGACTAAAGCAGCCTCTGTTTAAGACCATATAAGCATTTGCTCTTATCATATTTGAAATTAGGCCTGATAAAGACACTTTTGCTGGCCAAAGCACTACTGGACCCTGCCAGGTCCATTCCTGCCCAGGGCATCCCATTCTGTGACTAAAGCAGCCTCTGTTTAAGACCATATAAGCATTTGCTCTTATCATATTTGAAATTAGGCCTGATAAAGACACTTTTGCTGGCCAAAGCACTACTGGACCCTGCCAGGTCGATTCCTGTTGGGGCATCCCATTCTGTGACTACAGCAGCCTCTGTTTAAGACCATATAAGCATTTGCTCTTATCATATTTGAAATTAGGCCTGATAAAGACACTTTTGCTGGCCAAAGCACTACTGGACCCTGCCAGGTCCATTCCTGCCCAGGGCATCCCATTCTGTGACTAAAGCAGCCTCTGTTTAAGACCATATAAGCATTTGCTCTTATCATATTTGAAATTAGGCCTGATAAAGACACTTTTGCTGGCCAAAGCACTACTGGACCCTGCCAGGTCCATTCCTGCCCAGGGCATCCCATTCTGTGACTACAGCAGCCTCTGTTTAAGACCATATAAGCATTTGCTCTTATCATATTTGAAATTAGCCTGATAAAGACACTTTTGCTGGCCAAAGCACTACTGGACCCTGCCAGGTCCATTCCTGCCCAGGGCATCCCATTCTGTGACTAAAGCAGCCTCTGTTTAAGACCATATAAGCATTTGCTCTTATCATATTTGAAATTAGGCCTGATAAAGACACTTTTGCTGGCCAAAGCACTACTGGACCCTGCCAGGTCGATTCCTGTTGGGGCATCCCATTCTGTGACTACAGCAGCCTCTGTTTAAGACCATATAAGCATTTGCTCTTATCATATTTGAAATTAGCCTGATAAAGACACTTTTGCTGGCCAAAGCACTACTGGACCCTGCCAGGTCCATTCCTGCCCAGGGCATCCCATTCTGTGACTACAGCAGCCTCTGTTTAAGACCATATAAGCATTTGCTCTTATCATATTTGAAATTAGCCTGATAAAGACACTTTTGCTGGCCAAAGCACTACTGGACCCTGCCAGGTCCATTCCTGCCCAGGGCATCCCATTCTGTGACTACAGCAGCCTCTGTTTAAGACCATATAAGCATTTGCTCTTATCATATTTGAAATTAGGCCTGATAAAGACACTTTTGCTGGCCAAAGCACTACTGGACCCTGCCAGGTCCATTCCTGCCCAGGGCATCCCATTCTGTGACTAAAGCAGCCTCTGTTTAAGACCATATAAGCATTTGCTCTTATCATATTTGAAATTAGGCCTGATAAAGACACTTTTGCTGGCCAAAGCACTACTGGACCCTGCCAGGTCGATTCCTGTTGGGGCATCCCATTCTGTGACTACAGCAGCCTCTGTTTAAGACCATATAAGCATTTGCTCTTATCATATTTGAAATTAGCCTGATAAAGACACTTTTGCTGGCCAAAGCACTACTGGACCCTGCCAGGTCCATTCCTGCCCAGGGCATCCCATTCTGTGACTACAGCAGCCTCTGTTTAAGACCATATAAGCATTTGCTCTTATCATATTTGAAATTAGCCTGATAAAGACACTTTTGCTGGCCAAAGCACTACTGGACCCTGCCAGGTCCATTCCTGCCCAGGGCATCCCATTCTGTGACTACAGCAGCCTCTGTTTAAGACCATATAAGCATTTGCTCTTATCATATTTGAAATTAGGCCTGATAAAGACACTTTTGCTGGCCAAAGCACTACTGGACCCTGCCAGGTCCATTCCTGTTGGGGCATCCCATTCTGTGACTACAGCAGCCTCTGTTTAAGACCATATAAGCATTTGCTCTTATCATATTTGAAATTAGGCCTGATAAAGACACTTTTGCTGGGCATAGCACAACTTGTCCCTGCCAGGTGTACTTACTGCTGGTTTTTAGGGCATCCCATTCTGTGACTACACCAGCCTCTATTTAAGAACCTAACCATTTGCACCTATTCTAATTGAAATTAGGCATGATAAAGACACTTTTGCTGTGCATAGTCTTACTGCTGCCTGCCAGGTGCTCTCTGGTTTTTGGGACATCCCATTCTGTAACATACCATTAGCCTCTGCATTTACTGTAAGCTGCACAGTTATTTAAAGAAATTTGGCCTGTATGAGCCTGCTAACACACTGCTGCTGTGTGCATATATACTGATCTCAAGTCAGCTTTGGGGCATCCCATTCTGTAACATACCATTAGCCTCTGCATTTACTGTAAGCTGCACAGTTATTTAAAGAAATTTGGCCTGTATGAGCCTGCTAACACACTGCTGCTGTGTGCATATATACTGATCTCAAGTCAGCTTTGGGGCATCCCATTCTGTAACATACCATTAGCCTCTGCATTTACTGTAAGCTGCACATTTATTTAAAGAAATTTGGCCTGTATGAGCCTGCTAACACACTGCTGCTGTGTGCATATATACTGATCTCAAGTCTGCTTGGGGCATCCCATTCTGTAACATAACATAACCTACCTACCATACTAAGCAGCTCTCTTATTTAAACTAAGCAGGCCTCTTGGAGGCTGAGTGTCCACTTTTGGGTGTGCATTTATATTCGGTTTCATATACAGTGGGGTATCCCAATTTGTAAGATAACCTACCCCAACCATGTAAACTAAATAGGCCTGTTGCAGCCTGAGTTTCTCTGCTTGCGTATGGCCTGCATTACAATCTGTCTCTTTCAATGACACTGCTGCCTGGGGTATCCCAATTTGTAAGATAACCTACCCCAAGCATGTAAACTAAAGGTTACGTCCTTCCAGAAGGAAAACTTATCCTGAACACTATTTTTGTTAGGGGCATTGACCTTTGGATTGATCGGCATGAAATTAATTTTTTTTTTTCAAAGTATGGCGCTGTGAAGAAGGTCAAAATGATGTCTCATACTTGGATTATTGTTACTTTTTGTTCAGCTTGAAATATAACAGGCCACACGGGCATCCCAAGGCACATGCTATTTTAAACCTATCTGTTATACAACATAAGCGTTGATCAGGCTACTTCAGTTTGCACTTGTTTTTGACTGATTTTAATAAACCAGGCCGCAGGGCACCCCAAAGCTGCACCTTGCACCCTATCTGGTATACAACATAAGCGTTGATCAGCATCAGCTTCATTAAGCTACTTCAGTTTGCACTTCCTTTTTGACTGCTTTCATTTAACCAGGCCGCAGGGCACCCCAAAGCTGCACCTTGCACCCTACCTGTTTATACTAAATAAGCATCTACAGCCTCAGCTTTATTAAGTTATTGCATTTTGAATTTGTTTTGGTCTGCTTTAAATACACCAGGCCGCAGGGCATCCCAAACCTGCATGTTGCACCCCATCTGTTATACTAAATAAGCGTTGATCAGCATCAGCTTTATTAAGCTATTGCATTTTGCATTGGTTTTTGTACTGCTGCCAAAACACTAGCCCATATGGGCATCCCAAACCAGCACATGTCACCCTATCTGTTATACTAAATAAGCTTCTACAGGCCCTTTTTTTATTTATTTATTTTTATTTATATAGAGCTGCAATAGCTTATATTGTGAGGTTAATTTGCCATTTTGCAGCATAATATAGAGCAGCCCCTGTGTAAATCTGAGGGGCAATAGCTTATATAGTGAGGTAAATTTGCCATTTTGCTTCGTTATATAGAGCAGCCCAGTTGCCATCTAAATCAACTACTGTCCGGCCAGTACAGCTTTTCCAGGGCAAACTCTGCTAGTTGCGGGCACAAGTCAAGTTTGGCTTCCCAGCAAATCCAGTGGATCTTGAAGGTGTGTTGGCATGGTCATGTCAAGGTATGACATGACCTGCTGTTTGAGGTCCAGCTCCAGGTCTTCCTGCTGCTCATGAGTAGACTCACTATGCGGGTGTAGAAAGCTACTCACTAGCGACTGAAGACTGAGGCTGCTGCTGATGGAGCTGCTGCTGCTGCTCCTTCCACCCCCCCAGCAGCCATGGCAGTGGAAGGTGATCGCAGACTTCCCCCCGAGTCAGACCTGCGGGAGTATGGGCCATGGCGCAGATAGACATCGCCCAACTGACTACGTGGGATGTCTCTGTAGTAGGTCAGTTTGTCCTCCCTCTCAGTGGGCGTAAAAAATGCCCCCATTTTGTGCCGGAAGCGAGGGTCCAATAAGTTGGAGAGCCAGAAGTCTTCCCGCTGACAAATGGAGACAATTCTGCGCTCACTAGTACGCATGCATGTGAGCATGCATCGTGCCATTTGTGCAAGTGACTCGGAGGGACTACCTGTCTCCATCTCCACTGTAAACTGCCATGGTGTGTCTGGGTCCTCTGTCTCGCCTTACTCACAACCCTCTAGCTCCTGTGGCTGCTCCTGCTCCTCCTCTCCTGTCAGATGACTAGATAAAATGGTCATTTTGTGAAACCTAAACTGTGGTTTGCTGTGCCCCACCCCCTCCTCCTCCTCCACTTCAGCCCCCACAGGCTTCATGTGGCTGTGAAATGTATGTGCCATGTCTCCAGTGCCCTGACCAGCCATGCTTTCCAACATGTGTTGTAGTACATGAAGCAGTGGAATCTCATCGTTCATCTCATAGTCCTGGCAACTGACTAATAATGTAGCTTCCTCAAAGGGCCTGAGCAAACGGTCGGTGTCACGTATGAGCTGCCAATGGTTTACATTGAATTTACACAGGGGTGTCCCCCTATCCGTTTGGATCATCCAGAAATCCGTGATGGCTTTTCTCTGTTCCTATAGTGCAGTGGTCCTCAACCCTGTCCTCAAGGCCCACCAACATGTCATGTTTTTTGGATCTCCAAATAGCCAGCTCTATTGCTCTGCAGCTGCACTAATTACTCCACCTGAGCATCTTTGTGGAGATCTGCAAAGCCTGGCCTGTTGGTGGGCCTTGAGGACAGGGTTGGGGACCACTGCTATAGTGGATCCTGCATATGGAGGGTGGAATTCCAACGGGTGGAAACATCGCAAATCAGACTATGGTGGGGTACACCGTTGTGACGCTGAGGCTCAATAAGGTTGTGCTTGGTGGTGTAGGAGTGCCAGAAGTGCATGCTAACTTTCTTTCCTGTTGTTCGGATGTCTTTCAGATGGGGGCAAGACTTCAAAACTAGACTGAACACGTGTGCCATGTCAGGACGCATGACTCTGGCTTCCTTGTCGCAGCGCAAACAAGATGTTCTTCCAAGTGTCAGTCACCATGGGTCCAAATTTGCAGTTTTCGTGGATTAAGCAATGCTTTCATGGATTGAGTTCTCATTTTTAGTAGTTCCTCCCATGTGTGACTCTGATGGTCAAGGAAAACCATGTGAAGAACAGCGTGAAACCACAATCACCAAGGGGGCCTAAAAGGATATATATTGTCCACCATGAGTCTATAGTTACAGCTCCAGGCGTAGACAACACTGTGCACTTTGGTACACACTGACAGGCTAAAGGACTGGCCCACCTTCTGTTCAACAACCATGCCATGTGACTCTCCACCTCGGCTCGGCACAAGCCATCAGTTCTCTGAAAGGTCCACCACTGGGTAATGCAGCAGGCTGGACTTATGGTGACGCTGTCTGAGAGGAGAAATCCCTCAGACATCAAGATTAAAAATTCCAAGAATTTTTGAGGGCTAATTATTCAGAGGCAAATGATAGCTAGTTGTTTCTGATTTAATTGCAAGGTGGAAACACACCCTCAAACAAAACTTCACTTTCGCAATACTATTGCATTTGTCTATTCATAATTTTATGTATATACACTAACTAACCTACTTTTTCTCCACAGGATGCTGCATGGAACACTGCCACATCGCTGAGTAGCTGATTTTTCCTACCAACAGTCCGCAATAATTCGCTGCTGCTGCCGCCGCCACCGCCGCAGACTCCAGGGACCCTCTTCCACTACCTCGGCTTGCAACACCTCCTCCCACGACACTCTCCTCATCACTAATTGCCGGATAGTGGAAGAAGAGGCGAGTGTCTCCTCCACTTCTTGGCTGGGCAGTAGCTGCTGAATTTTATGATTATCAGATCTTGGATATCAGATCAATGGATAGTGGAGCTGAACCCAAAGCATAACAGACAGACAGTTGACTGGGGGTGTCAGATGCCACTTGTGATGCAGTGGACTGCTTTTGCAGCACTTCGAGACAAAGTTGCTTCATTGGCTGACACAATGACTGGTAAAGCTGTGGAACATATGGTTGAAAAGCAAGAATAACCATTTGTTTTTATATGAAAAAGACCCTGGTTTATACAGACTTTTTTTTTCCAGAGACTGCCCTGCGTGGAAATGAATGGCGCATGGATCAGCCAAGCTTTCCTCCCAACAATGCCTGATGTATTCCAGTAGATTGATGACGGGGCCAGACCAAGAAAGATGGATCGTGCAAAACAGATTTAAGGCGCTGCTCTCCAGTTACAGACATTCCTCCGCATCGGACCACAAGTAAGTATTGATAAAAAATCCTTTACGTTACTCTTACTTTTTATTAATATTCTTCGGATAAGACGGATCAGACATGATTCCAGATTAAAAATTCCAAGAATTTTTGAGGGCTAATTAGTCAGAGGCAATGATACCTTCTTGTTTCTGATTTAATTAAAAGGTGGAAACACACCCTCAAACAAAACTTCACTTGCAAACTTGCAAACTTTTGCATTTGTTTATTCATAATTTTATGTAGATATTACTAACTAAGCTACTTTTTCTCCACATGACTCTCCACAGGGTGTGATTCATCCAATTTTTGGGCTCCTGAGGCCAACCCCAGGGTCTGTTTAAAGTAATGTTTGGGCTCCTGCTGCTGCTGCCAACTCCAGGGTGTGATTCATCCAATTTTTGGGCTCCTGAGGCCAACCCCAGGGTCTCTTTAAAGTAATGTTTGGGCTCCTGCTGCTGCTGCTGCCAACTCCAGGGTGTGATTCATCCAATTTTTGGGCTACTGAAGCCAACTCCAGTGTCTCTTTAAAGTAATATTTGGGCTCCTGCTGCTGCTGCTGCCAACTCCAGGGTGTGATTCATCCAATTTTTGGGCTCCTGAGGCCAACCCCAGGGTCTGTTTAAAGTAATGTTTGGGCTCCTGCTGCTGCTGCCAACTCCAGGGTGTGATTCATCCAATTTTTGGGCTCCTGAAGCCAACCCCAGTGTCTCTTTAAAGTAATATTTGGGCTCCTGCTGCTGCTGCCAACTCCAGGGTGTGATTCATCCAATTTTTGGGCTACTGAAGCCAACTCCAGTGTCTCTTTAAAGTAATATTTGGGCTCCTGCTGCTGCTGCTGCCAACTCCAGGGTGTGATTCATCCAATTTTTGGGCTCCTGAAGCCAACCCCAGTGTCTCTTTAAAGTAATATTTGGGCTCCTGCTGCTGCTGCCAACTCCAGGGTGTGATTCATCCAATTTTTGGGCTACTGAAGCCAACTCCAGTGTCTCTTTAAAGTAATATTTGGGCTCCTGCTGCTGCTGCCAACTCCAGGGTGTGATTCATCCAATTTTTGGGCTCCTGAGGCCAACTCCAGTGTATATTTGGGCTCCTGCTGCTGCTGCTGCCAACTTCTGCCAACTCCAGGGTGTGATTCATCCAATTTTTGGGCTCCTGAAGCCAACTCCAGTGTATATTTGGGCTCCTGCTGCTGCTGCTGCCAACTCCAGGGTGTGATTCATCCAATTGTTGGGCTCCTGAAGCCAACCCCAGGGTCTCTTTAAAGTAATGTTTGGGCTCCTGCTGCTGCTGCTGCTGCCAACTTCTGCCAACTCCAGGGTGTGATTCATCCAATTTTTGGGCTCCTGAAGCCAACCCCAGGGTCTCTTTGAAGTAATGTTTGGGCTCCTGCTGCTGCTACTGTCAACTCCTGCCAACTCCAGGGTGTGATTCATCCAATTTTTGGGCTCCTGAGGCCAACTCCAGTGTATATTTGGGCTCCTGCTGCTGCTACTGTCAACTCCTGCCAACTCCAGGGTGTGATTCATCCAATTTTTGGGCTCCTGAGGCCAACTCCAGTGTATATTTGGGCTCCTGCTGCTGCTGCTGCCAACTTCTGCCAACTCCAGGGTGTGATTCATCCAATTTTTGGGCTCCTGAGGCCAACTCCAGTGTATATTTGGGCTCCTGCTGCTGCTGCTGCCAACTTCTGCCAACTCCAGGGTGTGATTCATCCAATTTTTGGGCTCCTGAGGCCAACTCCAGTGTATATTTGGGCTCCTGCTGCTGCTACTGTCAACTCCTGCCAACTCCAGGGTGTGATTCATCCAATTTTTGGGCTCCTGAGGCCAACTCCAGTGTATATTTGGGCTCCTGCTGCTGCTGCTGCCAACTTCTGCCAACTCCAGGGTGTGATTCATCCAATTTTTGGGCTCCTGAAGCCAACTCCAGTGTATATTTGGGCTCCTGCTGCTGCTGCTGCTGCCAACTTCTGCCAACTCCAGGGTGTGATTCATCCAATTTTTGGGCTCCTGAGGCCAACTCCAGTGTATATTTGGGCTCCTTCTGCCCCTCATAGTGATGCCACTTCATCTCTCTGCAATTGTGCCGCTCTGCGATTCTATTAGCGATGCCTCTGATCTGCATGTGATATTTCTTCAAAGTGTTATTTAACTAACCCAGCACGCATCCTGTGCGTGTTACAGCAAGGCTGAATGGTTTACAACCCTATTGAGGCTGTAGGAGGCTCAGAAATAGCCGTTTTTAATAGCGATTCGTCGCGAATTTATTCGGGTCGAAACGATTTTTGTCGGAAAATTCGGCGAATCAGTCGAATCGAATTTTTCAAAAGTTCGCTCATCTCTAGTTGCTGCTTTTGGCCGCAAAATTCTGCAAGCTGCAGTAATTTAAGTTATGCATTATTCCTTGGGGATCCCCACCCATTATAGACACTGCTATTGGATGTCCCAAGTGTCATGAATATTTGGAAGTGGGGTGTGTGACATACTAGGAATAATACCATTTTGTGAGTACTCACCTGTAAAATGGTTATTACAAGTATGTCACTACCCCACTTCCCCCGCCCTTTTTTTGTTCTAAGGGATCATTTATATGGTGATTATTATTTTCAAACTATTTTTCAATCATCGAATATAATTTGCTCTTCCTGGTTCTTCACTGCTTTTTAAAAAGACTGAGGAATAGTGGGAGGAACCCAGTACTTATGGACCAGGAGGGGCTCCTTTTTCCATGTCATCTCTGCAAGATCGCCCTCTACAGGCCGGGTTCCCAAGTGTCATGAAAATTTGGAAGTGGGGTGTGTCACATACTCGTAATAACCATTTTACAGGTGAGTACTCACAAAATGGTATTTTTCCATGTAGTAAAGTCTCCAATTTAGTTTTTACTTCTAAGCATTAAATGTCATTCTTTTGATGAGAGTTTGAGTATTAAAAGTTTTAATTTCACTTGATCTTCCAGACTACTCATCTCGGTATGAATGTTATATACTGATATATTCCTGTTACTCCTAATTAGGAGGTCTCTCTCTTGATCTTTCATTTAGTACTAATACTGAATAACCAATCTTTGTTCTGAAATACACTATTTTTGGAAATACCTAAGTTGTGTATTATATACACTAAGTATGTGCATGTGCTTCTTTTACAGATCACACAGATCACAAAGCTGTTTAGCTGATGTGCAGATGTTAACACTGGGTGTACCGGGGCAGGTTCCGGGGCCTGTGCACATTGGGAGGGCCCACCTCATTCCCTCTACCCTGGACAGCCCCTATGCAGAACTTAGAGCCATGCAGTAACAGAACTTAGGACTGTCAGCCAGGGGCAAATTGGACATTGGGACAGTCTTTCTTTCTTCCCGTCAGTTCTTCTATTCATTAAATCTAATCGTAACAGATGCACTCTTACCCAGATAAATGACAGGTGGGTGTGATGGCAGGTGGTGGTGTCACAAAGCTCATATGGAGAAACAGTGAGCTCCATTCATGAACCTACAATGTGCTGGTTGCACGTAGCATGTTTGGTTGAGTTTAGGGCTCCCCCCTCCAATGGAAGGGAGATCCGGTGATGTCACCTGTTGCTGGGCAGACTTTATGCCCAGGAGGATGGGAGCAGCGCTCAGTGCAGGCAAGAGCGACCTTCCTGCGTACCATGACAATCTGGTGACAGCGTTCAAATGTGTTTGGCAACATGCCATGGGACAGGGACTATTTAGTAGCGGCTGTTATTATTAGGATTACTTGATTACTGTCCATTAGGTTTAACATTAGTTATTGTGTCATTCAATACATGAGCCCTTAATGTCATTTTGACATCAGGCAGGAATACTATTGGCACTGCATTGTTTGAAGGCGAATGTGGGGGTTACTCTGCTTACTGTGTCCCTGATGAACCCCAAAATGTTAGAATTTCTGAACTGTATATGCACATAATATCAGCATTTTGAAGCTGCGAATGAGTTTTGTGGTGTCACCACCAGCCTTCACAAAAACCTGTCATTTACCTGAGCAAGGGTGCATCTGATACAATTAGATTTCGTGGCAGGAGCCACAGACCTGCACCTACTATCAATCTTGAATTAATGAACTTAAGCCCTCTGTTGGACCACCACATACACATGGAAATTTTCCAGGACATGGGTGGAGACCCACATATATGTTCCTTCAGTCAAGCAGAGATGGTCTTCCCCTTTCAATCCAACAGCAGCATTTGGAAAGGACGCATCTATTGAATTGGTAAGAGAACTTTGCAAACTAAAAAACAAAACAAACTGACTTAAACTTGCATGGTCTTAGCCTCTCAGTGTATTATTGACCAAAAGATCCCTAGGGTTTTTAGGATAAAGAATCAATCTACTATTGGGAGAAACGAACACGAATTTTGTGAAAGATGGTGTAATGTCTCCAACCAGAATGTTACTTGTGATTGAGGAAGTGAGTGCGCAACTAAATTGAATTGTGAAATCAATACACTTGAACTACGCTTTAAGGAGATCTCTAAGGACACACCTAAAATCAACGTTGATATTCAAAAATTGGAGAAGGAAGTAACAGCCTATCTGGCTGCAACAATATAAAATAGAGAAATCCAAACAAGTGAGCTAGGATTACTCAAAATATTGTGTTTACCCTGGCCTGACTGCCCAGGAGCGGCCAAAGCGTAAATTCAGGGGGCCGATCAGACCACGATCAAAACAAGGAACCCAATATCGCACAGCCTATACATCCTCAGACAGCGCCCCCCCCCCCCCCCCGACAGAGGATTGTTCCTCAGAAAGTGGGCAGACCAAGACTCTGCAATCCAAGCAGACCACATCCAAAAGTGCATCTGCAGTGGCATCTGCATTATAAGTGCTTACATATTATGTTTCCTTGAACTCTGTCCTGATCCCTTGCCACAAATAGTGCAGTGGTCGGCGACTTGGGATACATAACATCAACCCAAGCGTGTGGTGTGTGAGCTCACTTTGTGGACCTACAACGTGATTGGTTAAGATCTGGGCTGCGCCATCCAATGGGAGGTAGACCTGGGGGCATCACCTGTTGCTGGGGAGGCTTTATGCCCAGGAGGAAGGGAGCAGCACTGGGTGCAGGTGAGAGCGACTTTCCCAGGTACCACTTTCCCAGATACCATGACAACGGCGGCATGTAAATGTGTTTGGCAACATGCCAACACATACATGGAGGGACTATTTAGTTGCGGTTGTTATTATTAGGAATACTGCTACTATAGGATACTATTACTATCCTTTGCCTGTTTAACCATAGTTATTGTGTTACTGGAAACATGACCCCGTGTCATTGTGACGTCAGGTAGGAATACTGCTTGCACTGCATTAATTAAAGGAGAATGTGGGATTGCTCTGCTTGTTACTGTGACCCTGGTGAAAGGGTGACTAGAACCCCGAAACATTGGAATTTATGAACTGTATATGTACATAACATAAGCCTTTTTGAAGCTGCAAACGGAGTGCTGGCTTTTGTTTCTTTCCTTCTATTGTTTCCTTTCTTTTTTCAGTCTTTTTTCCATCTATTCTTTTTTATGTGTTCTTCTTGCCATTTTCTTTCTTTCTTTCTTTCTTTCTTTCTTTCTTTCTTTCTTTCTTTTTCTTTCCCTCTATGTTTTTTCTGTCATTCCTGTTATTCTTATTTCTGTAATTTTTTCATTCTCTCTTTGTTTCATTTATTCTATACTTTGTTCTTTATTTGTTTCTTTCCATTTATTTATTATATAATTTTTATACATTCTTGATTTTTTTAATTCCTTTTCTCTCTTGATTTTGTTTTGTTTCTGTCATACTTTGGGCTTGATTCATTAAAGGTCAAATTCAAATTTTCATATGTTTTTTTGAGAAAAAGGTGATTTTTCACACGCAATTCAACAACCTTGAAAGCTGATTTTTTTTTTTAGTTTTTGCTAATTCATTTTGAGTGTGAGGAAAAATGTGTGAGAAAATTTTTTTTGAAGGCAATATAGTGCAATATAATTCTAGCAATTCAGGTGCCATTGAATGGCTCCACACATATTAAAGTGTTTTACACATTTTTTTACAGTAGCTTTCAGGAGGAGGAAAGTCTGTTTTCTAACTTCCACCATGGAGTCCTGCTGAGCCTGGAAAAAAAAGCCTGACTCCCCACCCGCTTCCCCACCCATTTCTCCCTTACCTTATACTTGTCTGGAGCCAGAGAGCAGCCCCTGCGTCACGTGTCTTCTGTGCTGGGAGGACTGTGTAACATCAGGTGGGCGGAGCCAAGCCATTCTCTCCTGTATGTGAGCTGGCTGCATTGCTGTCTATGGACAGACGAACGGCGGCACTGTGTGTGCGTGCGAGCAGGCAGCTGCCCAGTGATCACAAGGAAGACATTGTAGTGCCGCTGCAGCCCAAAAAAGGCTGCCCCACCCCAGGCTGCGCCCGAGGCCAGTGCCTCATTCGCCTCATGACTGCTACGGCTCTGTAGCGGGCGCCGGGCAGCCTATGCGGGCCGCATTTGCAGGCTGCTGGGCCTGTTTTAATGTAGGGGCCTGGAGCGGCAGCTCCGTCCGCCCCTACGTTAATCCGGGCCTGCCTCTCAGGCAGGCAACAGAACAGCAGCAGCTGAACTGAAATGCTACCAGTGTAATAAAAACTAAGCAGTTATGGCAGTGCCCCCCAGTAGGGTGCCCTGTGTGGTGGCACACTGCAATGGCCACTACTGGCATTTATTAGTTATAACAGCCTTTTAGTACAGGTTTTGCTGTGTATTTACCAACTAAAATTAAGTACCACCAATATTTGGACAGTGTAAATTAATATAACCTTTTTTAAACATAAAAAAAAAAAAAAAAAAAAAAACAGCTGCCTGTTACCTGGATCCTAAGTAATTAAGGAACTGTGACAATATTTATGTATTAAGATAAAACAAATATATATGCCGAACAGTGAAGAGAAGCAACGGGACAGACAAACACCTAAATCCAGTATTCTAAATGGCAAGTAAAGGGGTGGGTGGAAATGCAGCAGGATAGAACAGACAAAGTTTACCCCATTTGTGTGTACAAACAGTACATATCTCAGGAGCCGAATTAAGGGGTGTCCCATCCATTCAGAGCATGGTATTGTTTTTAGGGCACCAAGCTGCATGAATGCCCCTCTGTTGGCTGCGATGCCAAGCAAATTGTTATCTTTGCCTCTTTGGGGGAGGCATAGCAAACAACATAGCAAACAACCCTTACTGGTAAACAGGGTTGTCACAATGGCCGTGTCCCCAAAGAATAATACACACATACATGATCCAAATAACTAAAATGTCATTGACCATGTTTGGTACTTCATTAGTTAGGGTCTTTTTTCTTATTGCCTATGTACTTTCCCCTACCCACATGGTGGTAATATAGTATTTGTGATATGACACTCAATTTAAATGGATATATGGCTTTGCTATTAGGTTTGCATTTTAGCATTAATGTTTTTTAATATTGTAAGAAAATGAAAAGAAGGCCTATTTATATCTTCACAGGCAGTGTTCCTTTCATCTCCTTGACTTCTTCAAATGTATAAATAAAAATAAATTCAACCTCTTTCCAAGCTTCTATAGACCATGGAAACATTTAATACCAAAAAAACCATCTAAAGGTGTCAAAATCATCTAATGGGATCTTTTCAAAGTCATTATGAGGGCGAAGGCCATCAATACAGTGGCAACTGTTTAGACAAAACACTGTGCCAGTATGTTAAACTTTAGTTTATAAAGCAAGGGGAGCTTCCATCTCTCATCTTGTCTGTCAGGATTTAAAAGTCTTGTTCTGGTTACACTACTCTGCTCTTTGTGACACCTATGACATTTTTGTAATAAATATGGGCATCTACCCTCAGTAACTCTCCTCTGCTCTCTGTGACACATATGGCATTTTTCTTAGAATATTATGGGGCTCCTCCGCTGGTGACTACCCGCTGCGCCTTGTGATAGCCATGGCATTTCTGTTAGATTAATATGGTACTCCTGTTTTGGTGACACCCCTCTGCTTCCTGTTACACCCATTGCATTTCTGTTTGATTAATATGGGGCTCTTGTGCTAATGACTCCACTCTGCTCCCAGTGACACCCATGGCACTTCTGTTAAATTAATCTGGGGCTCTTGGGCTGGTGACTCCCCTCTGCTCCCAACACATGACACATGACCTTTCTGTTCAAGCAGAACAAATCCCAGCAATGGCTGGCCTGGAATCTGAAAGATCCCAGGGCCCATCTGCTTGTTTTCCCCCGAGCCATCCTGAATCAGGATGGCCCACTGTGTGAACCCCCCAGGGTGCCAGAAAAACTCAACTTTCTCTGGTCCAATGTCACATGCGCTCTTGTCCAATGCAGCATCCTCTGTATACCTGGCAGCATGCGCACACTCCCGTCCCAGCTATTCAAATAAACTGGGGCAGGAAGCCTGGATACTGAGGATGTGGCAGCATGTGCTCCCCATTTAAGTCAGCAGGAGTTGTTTGCCAAATGGCAAACAGCTCTCTTTGGCTTTGCAGCTACACATGCGCCATGGGAATGCAGCAGAGGTGAGTTGTTTGGGGCCTCGGGGGGATTCAAATAGCGGGGCATCTCAATTTATGAATATTATACGGCTTCTGTTTTGGTGACACCCTCCTGCTCCCTGTGACAGCCTTGCCATTTATGTTAGATTAATATGAGTATCTTGTGCTGATGACTCCCTCTGCACCATGTGACACCCATTGTGTTTCTTTTAGATTAATATGGTGACCCGCCACCTGCAGCAATATCTGCCCTGTCTGGAGTGCCTACCACCAAGCCACCATCAAGGCCAGGCCCACCCACCCACCAGCGAGCCACTCAGGGAGTGGAGTTCAGACAGTGATAAGGTAAATGTGTCAGCTTAATAGGCAAAGAGCAAGGGACAGGGTGGAGGAGGAGGGTGATCCCAGGATAAAGTTTGGGGCCACGGAGGCTGTGTGGTTACATTGGTAAGAACACTGATGTTGACCTTTCCTTACACTGGCACCTCTGCTGGCTGAAATGAATATCCTGGAGGAATGGAGGAAGGGCACTCTGAACATCTGGATGAGACCCCAATATCATCTGTACACCTCCACCAGTTGCTGGCACCATGGACACTGCCCATCACCACTCCTCCCGGCAGCTACAACTTCATTCTGCCAGTGGCAGCCCCACCAGCTCCACAGAGTGCCCAAGTGGAAGTCAGCCTCACTCTACAGCCAGACGGCACCTGTCATTGGTAAGGCATTGCCAAATTATGGACAACTGGCAGGCCAACAGCACCCCTTTTCACCAATAGACATTTGAAAGTGGTGCAATGGACCTCCAGCTTTCTCCATAAAGACTTGACCATAGTGATGGAGCAGCAGTGCCACCACAAACAGATGGAGTTTCTGGTAGGTAGCTAGGAAACAACCCCCTAACCTGCCATTCTGAACTTTGGGTTCTGGCGGTCCCCAAGCTTTTGTTTAATTTTTTTTAACAATTTTCTTTTGACCTGCATCCATAGTTGTGCCATAATCCAACAACTTGTGGCAATCAACAAGTAATTATAGAAAAAACAAAGCAAAAACATGAACTTTGTTTGAATGTTATTTATTCAGACCTAGACAAGACAAGGGTTCGAATCACAAATTACATAATTGCACAAAACCAAAATAAATCAAGAGAAAAAGGAGTCCACCAAATGCTGGCAAATTCTTTGGCCCACATGGCTCCGAGTGCCTGAATATAGATGGCCAGGAATCTCCAGAGCAGAAGCAGGGGTTGCCCCCTTCAAATATGCTGCCACCCTCTTGCTCAAGGCAAAATTATGAAGGGAGAGACATGCCAAGATAATTTCCACAACCTTCTCAGGCTTGCATTTAAGGGTGCCCCCTGTGCGGTCAAGAAAGTGAAATCTGGCCTTCAACAGCCCGAAGGCACATTCAACTACAGTGGGCCCCATTATAAGCTTCCTGGTGAGGTTACTGGGGCCTTAAGAAGGGCAGCAGGAGCCAGGGCAGCAGCAGATAACCAGAATCCCCTAAAAGACAAATGAAAATGGAAATTAAATTAGTAACAGGCAGCACAACATCAAAACAACCTAGACCAAATAGTAAGTATTAAAAAAGAGTAGGGCAAATCATGCAAAAAGTAAGGCAGGATGGTTAAACTAAGCATTTGTAACTGCAACAGGGAGAAGAGGACATTCAAATGGCACAGTAGAAGTGTGGGAGGACAGAGAGACCATTTGGAAAACACAATTAACGGACTAATTACAAAAAGGGGGCACCTAACAGAAATGAAAAACACATTGCAAATGCTACATAAAAAATAAACACGCGGATTAACTCCACACAAGCCAACTGCCAGTCAGCTTGCCACTTTCAAAATGAGTGTATAAACTGAAACTCCTCAAGATAAATGCATCATGGGATGAGCCAGTGAAGCTGGCCAAACCACTGAAAAAGTGAATATCCAGCCCCACAATGCATTTGACATTAAGAGAGTGGCCCATCTTGCAGTTGCTGAAAAGAAGCCACAAAAAAAGTGTCACTGGACTGCCAGCCACAAATAAACAGCCAAAATTAATTCAAACCAGGGCCAAATGGGATGCAGGGAAGCTGGCCGGAGGGGAAGCTGGGCTAGCCTCAAGAGAGGAGAGTGAGCTACAAGGAGGAGAACTGTGGACTTAAACATACCAAAATATATACTACTGAGCAGCTGGGGGAACCAGGTCCATATCCATACTATTGATGGCTTCCATGACACTTGTCATATTGTCATATTTGCTATTCAAAACAAACCCAACCTCACTGCAATCCAGGCTGCCATGCTGTCAGGAAAGGAGATGTATTTCTCCTGCAGGGCAGCCATGCCATCGTGAAAATTAGTCAGGGCGCAGCTCAGCGACAACTGGGACATGCCAACTGACAGTGCCCCTAGCCTCTGGAAAGAGCCATTCGCTAACAATTGGAGGCAGCCAAGCAATTTGGTCATATCTCCAAATGCATGCCCCTTTCTTGTGGCGGGGGCCAGCCATTAAACCTTTTTAAAAGAAAGGCGGTTCAGCTCTGGAAGGTACATGGTTAACAGTTTCTGCTGCTGCAGATGCTCGTACTCTTCACAGAGCTTGTCAAGGGGTTCCATCATAGGTGTGTAGGCTGTAGGTGACATTCTTCAAAAAGAAGCCGTTCAAGTATTCCTGCTAGCAAAAAGAGGGCATAAGTTTGAACTGGAAACCTATGGCTTTTATAGGCCTGAAAATAGACAAATTAGGGCTCAGAATCTTGTGCCAGCACAGGCTAAACCTGTAAAATTACGGACGCCTTGAGCTGTAATTATATGGCAAAAACTTGGTTTGGCATATGCATACTGTAATTTCCCATGAAAAAGCCAACTCAGAATCACCCGACACAGAAATGAAACCACAAATGGTCCTTTGACATAATTCCTGCTGGTGGAAATACATGCCAGAGTTGGAATCAGGCCGATGGTCTTACAAAAGCTAAAATCTCTCATGTTGAATCCATATAGTTGCCATTCAATATAATTCTTGTGATTTGTACTGGTGCTACAGGTAAAAAATTGGCAACACCTGGATAGAGTGAGTGTGATTAGGGGAGGAAAGTTGGCTTCCAATGACATCATCATCTTATTCCTTAATCCAAGGGTACCTGGGTGTTACTGATGACATGTTTATTTATTTAATATTCAATAATATTTGAACAAATTTCAGGATTTTGCAATAGCCCTCCTTTAATCATATAATTAGCTGAAATCCCAAGTGTACAGATGCTACAAAAAGATAGCTTAGGAATTTATTGACACTGCACATCTGTTAAACATGTTGAAAAGAAAAAAAAACACTGAGAATACTTTTTCCTCAACCTATCTAGCTAGGCTGTAATGTTCATTTGAGGGTCAGATATCTGAGGTGAAGGGTTGCTATCAGGTTGGGCCTTTGTCACACAAGACCTTACCTGCTTTGGCCAGCCATGTGTCAACCTGGGAATCAGAGACTACTTGTGTGGCATGCACAGGTAAAGAAAGAAAGCAGGGAGAGAGCTACAGCTGCAGGAGAGGGTTCAGGATGAGCCCATCCCTCTGTCTTCTAGGCCAAGTTTGCTATCCAATCAGTGCCCTAATTATTCACATATAATCTAACCCTACCAACACCTGTGGGCCCCACCGGTGACCAAAGGGGCCCCACTGGCTTAAAACTTAGGAGCCAGTTTATACCTCCTGGCCATTTTGGCACGATTGAAAGCTATATTAAAACCGTGCGGGCAGAGACCATATGCACCCTGCAGACTAAAAAATATTATCAAAACCTCACACGAGGTGAACTGAAGGCATTGTTCACTTTGAGACAAGATAATGCCATCATTATCAAGCAGACCGATAAGGGCAGAGCCATTGTAGTAATGGATTATGAGATGTACCGGAAAGGCATCCTAGAGATGCTAATGGACCCCGTAAGTTATGAAAAGATTCCAAATAACCCTGGGGGATTCAGAATAAGGTACAGCAATATGTCTCATTGGGTGTCACTAACGGGTGGATAAGTGAGAGCACAGCCAAATACATCCAGATCCAGCACCCCATAACACCGGTGATCTACGGCCTGCCCAAGGTTCATAAGGGATGTAACCCATTCAAATTTTGACCCATTGTAGCAGGCACAGATTCTGCTACCCAACCATTAGCTCAATGGTTGGACTACTACCTACAACCGTATGTGCAGCGGCTACCATCTAACCTGAGGGAGACCGGGGACTTTCTAGAGAAATTCAGAAGGGTACAGGTTGATAAGGATGATCTATTGGCAACAATGGACATTTCCTCCTTGTACACAAATATCCCAAATGATCAAGGAGTGAAGGCGGCAAAACACTTCCTCTCACGTGAACCTCCTGAGATGCCAACTGATTTCATCACCAAAGGACTTGAAATTGTCCTACATAACAATTATTTCAGGTTTGAGAATACTTTCTTTAAACAGATCCTCGGCACGGCCATGGGGAGTGCCATAGATCTGGCCTTTGCTAATTTATTTGTTGGCTTCCTGGAAGAAAGGTACATCTACCCCTCATCATTATACACGGAACACGTAAGATATTGGGGGCGCTATATCGATGACGTGGTTATGGTCTGGCATGGTGACAGACATGATTTCGATAAATTTGTGGAACACATCAATTCTGTCTTTCCTACTTTCA
Source organism: Gastrophryne carolinensis (assembly GCA_027917425.1). Classification (NCBI taxonomy): domain Eukaryota; kingdom Metazoa; phylum Chordata; class Amphibia; order Anura; family Microhylidae; genus Gastrophryne; species Gastrophryne carolinensis. The sequence goes on from CM051240.1 coordinate 114,426,067, forward strand.
CATTCAATCCCGAGATATCCGCAACACGAGTGAGTTTCTTGGATGTAGCAATCGATAAGGGCCCTGATGGATCAATAACTACGGGCCTTTATACAAAACCCACTGACAGGAATACATTGTTACGATATGACAACACGCACCCCAGACCCCTGGTAAATAGCCTCCCGATCTCTCAATTCCTAAGAGTTCTTAGAATTATTTCTAACCCTGAAACACGCAGACAGCAGTTACGACATTCCTTGTCTGAGGGTAACCCAAACTGTAGTCATCCAAGCCCAAAGACGTGCAGAGGGGATTTGGATGGGCGACCAGCGGAAAGAAAAACATATAGAGGAGCGGGTCCCTTTTATGCTAACGTTCAACCAGGCTGCCCCCACCATTGAACATACCACGAATAAACACACACATGCATACTGACCTCTGATAATACGATGTGTCCAGTAATAAAAAGATCCTTATTGAAGGTCTACCAACAGAGCAGGAACTTAAGGGACTCCCTAGTGAAAGCGGACCCTGCCGAGAAATACTCGAGGAAACTCACCACCCGCACTGGCTGTTTCAGGTGTAACAACTGTCATGTATGCAATTCTCTGATTCTTGGCTGCGAGTTTACCAATCCTCATAATGGGCAACGATTCAAAATCCACGGTGTGTTCTCTTGTCTCACCGACTATTGTGTCTATTTACTTAAATGCCCTTGTGGCCTCCTCTATGTCGGAAAGATGATTGGACCCTTTAAGAAAAGGTTCCAGCAGCACCGCAGTGACGTGAGCATCAGCATCAATAAACACAGGAATGGTGAACAAACTAGATTATGACAAACCCATGGCAGTCCACTTTGTAAAACATAATCATCAGACCCATGAACGGGGCATGGTCATCGAACACATAGAGAGACCACCCCGGGGTGGTGATCGCCATCTCCGGTTACTTCAAAGAGAAACTTATTGGACTCATGAACTCAATACCGTTCAACCCAAGGGCCTCAATACATCCTTCGGATTCACATGCTACTAGTGACTGTCCCTCTTTGTCCCTCTTATGAACCATTGTCCCTCCTCCTAAAATCGCCCTTGCCCTATGGACACCCGCAACATCCCTTTACCCCATCCCCCTTTCCTTCTCTCCCTGGTGCATTAACATGTCCCTTTGTGATACTATGTCCCCCTTTTGAAAACTTACTGTCCAAACCTTTCCTCCCCCTTCGACTTTTCCGCCCCCGTTTCTTCTTCTTTTTATGGGCCGCCTGACATAACAGCATTATCCCTCTTTTTACATAGTGTCCCTCTTTTGAAATTTTACTCACATTGGCTGTCATCCTCACTCTTTTCTTTCTCCTCCCCCCTCTGCTTCTCTTTTTCTGCCCGACATAACAACATTATCCTTCTTTTGACACATGGTCCCTCTTTTGAAATTCCACTCAAAATGGCTGCCCCCCCCTTCTCTTTCTCCTCCCCCTTCCTCTACTCTTTTTCTGCCCGACATAACAACATTATCCCTCTTTTGATAGTGGGTCCCTGTTACAAACTGACTGTCACCCTTACCCTTCTCCTTTCCCTCCCTTCTCCCTCTCTCCCTCCCTCCCCTTCCTGCCCCTTCACCCGATATAACACGGTTATCCCTCGTCCCTCTTATGAAATGCGATCCCTCTCTTCTTCTGCAGTTTCTTCCCCTCTGTCCCTCTATTGCCTCACCCTTACATGTCCCTCTTACATGACCCTCCCTCTTGCTCTCAAGTCCTTCTGCTACTGTCCCCTTAATTATTCTCTTCCCTGATCCCTCTTACTGGTTTCTCAGTCTGTTATCTCTGTTATGATCCGAGTTCTTGATTTTCATTTTGTTGTTGTTTTGAATTTTGTTGTAGTTTTGAACTTGTTGGTTCTATGGGCACCCGTGAGTCTTACTGACTCACATCGCCCGCAGGGAGTGCTGAGAGATCCGTGGGGCACTCTCCAGAACACCCCAGCTTGGGGTCTGTGGCATCTGAGCGTGCGCCATCTGTCTCACGGACTGGTGACAGCAGTGGCGGTCGCGATCGTATTGGATCATCACCCGTTGCCAGGCGGGTGCTGCCGCCTGGCTGTCAGCGCTCCCCGTCCCTCCGACAGATGGGAAAACCATTGGTCGGCGATGACGGAGCTCCCTTGTGCTGGGAGCCGGACGACTGTAGGTAAGTTGTTTCGGCACTACCTTTTTTTATTTTTATTATACTTTATATTGTACACATTACAGAACACCCACTGACGTCAATATAGGGTCGATTCACAGCCTTCTACATTCTTTCCCATTTTTAGCTCTCCGTGTGAACATTACTTATGGCTTTCTTCAGTATCGGAGCGTTCACATGAGTCAGAGCCTCTATCGGGAGCATCTCGTATTGTTCCCAATGATGTGAGAGCCATTGAGAATGCTGTGAGAATATCTCTCAATTTCACGAGGCTCTTGTGTATGTTGATGTGAAATTCTCACTCGTAGCGTTTTTAGAGCGTTTTTTAAAGTATTTTGTGTGAATGTCAGGTGAGATGTGTGAATGTCAGGTGAGATGTGTGAATGTCAGGTGAGATTCTTCTAGTTTCCATCTGAAAATTCCAGTTTTTACCTTCATATAGCCCCTAAATTCCTTGAACTTTTAGTTTTTGTGACATTTATACACAGACACTGGATTTTTTGGTGGACTCTACACATACGCAAGCCTATTTTTTTAACCGTTTCACATACTCTGGCCCTGCTAGCCTATTACTTATATATTGCTGTGCCAACTCTCTTCTGTTCCAAACTACTTAATATGCCATGCATGCCATGCATTCTTCTTCTCCTAAAGCATACCTTAATCATGTCAATGCATTCTTCTTTTTAATTCATAAAGCATACCTTAACCACTTTAATGCTTGCCATGCATTCTTCTCTACTTCTTCCTAGATACATTTTTGGGATGTCCACATGGATATAATGTAAAAATTACTGAGGTAATGATACCTAGTGGCACGTAGCGCTGTACGTAAAACCACATTTAGTAAAGCGAATCTGGTGAGCGCCTCTAACAGCTCCATGTAGCGTTACATGCATTACTACAGGCAGCTCAGCAGGTTCAGGAGCGCCACATAATACCTTTCACTCAGTGTCACTCTGTCATACATTTCAATGGGGTTTCATTTGTTGGTGTTTCATTTTTTTTTTCTTTTGCTCAAATCATTGTGTGACCTCTCCTGGCTACAAACAAACACTTTTGTAACACAGGATTAGGTATTTTTTCTTGCACCTAGGTTTTCCCCCTGCTCCCCAGAAAAAAAAAAAAAAAAAACATTCCTACTTCCAGGCAAGTCACCTAAGCAGTGTGACTAAAATTTTAAATAAACAAATAGGGAAAATTTGATAACATTCAAGCAGACCTTAAGCGTTGTATAAAAACATAAATATATATAAACTAGTAGCACATATATAAACTAGTAGCACAGTCTAGCACAGTCTAGAAAGCACAGTCTCACCAACAAATACTGTCCAGAAGTGCTTTCGGAAATTTCCAGTTGTAAAGCCTTCTCTCACACGCTAAATCTAGGCTCTGAATCATGTGGAAGTCTCACTCACCATGAGTTTTACACATGAATGTGAAACAAAATACAACGCAATCACACACAACGGAAAAGACTTTCACACACAACGAAAACACTAATACGATGGAAAAAGCTTTTTAATTATTCACATGCTTTGCTTGTTTCAAACACTGAGTTGCCAATGACCAAACATGTCCAGGCACCAAGGTCCTGTGTCCATACCTAGCACTGATTATCTTGCATTTTTCAGCTGAAAGTTGTGGCGGATCTGCTGTGGCTCTTTAGTGGGTGCTGGTACAGAACCAGGGACTTGAGAGACAGGGAGCAGAGTTTATTTTTCTTGCTCTATGTTAATTAAGCTAAATGCTCATTCCAAACTGCATTATGCTTCTAGTCCACAGAGTTTCTTTTGTTAATATTACATCATACCCTAATGTATATTTATCATTGGGTTTGTATGACTTTTCTATCAAGCTCTGGGTCAGGTAAACAGCCAAAACATCTTGGCCCACTGAGACCGAGAAGCAGGATTTGGGGACTAAGAGGGACTGAAAAAGCTACTGAGTGCTTGACGAGGGTCAGGAGTGGAAAAGAAAATACACTTGCATGCCCTGGCCATCTTGAAAAATTATAAGTGCAGTAATCATTTAGCGGTATCATGTAATGGAAAATAATTAATATAGAAACTATAATAAACCTGCAATTTTGCCCATTGGAGTCCCTGCTACCCCTGCAAACCCTGGGCATTCCCAGTTGCTGAGTCAGCACTTGTTTCAGGAAGTTACCCTTTACACCTCAACACAGCAGTGATAAGTCTTCAAAGGTAAGTGGATGACAGCAGACAGCTTTATGTGTAGGGACATACATTCCCCTTCAGAGTGTGGTCCACTTATATGCCTCGGAGTGACTTGACCCAGTAAGAATGGCTATTGTAGCTATTAGAGATTTAGACTTTTGAAAAATTTGATTCGACTGATTCGACGAATTTTCCGACAAAATTCGTTTCGGTCCAAATTTATTCGCGACGAATTGCTATTAAAAACGGCTATTTCTGAGCCTCCTAGAGCCTCAATAGGGTTGTAAACCATTCTGCCTTGCTGTAACACGCATAGGATGCGTGCTGGGTTACTTAAATAATACTGTAAATAAATATCACATGCAGATCAGAGGCATCGCTAATAAAATCGCAGAGCGGCACAATTGCAGAGAGTTGAAGTGGCATCACTATGAGGGGCAGGAGCCCAAACATTGCTTTAAAGAGACACTGGAGTTAGCTACAGGAGGCCAAAAATTGGATGAATCACACCCTGGAGTTGTAAGCAGCAGCAGGAGCACAAACATTGCTTTAAAGAGACACTGGAGTTGGCTGCAGGAGCCCAAAAATTGGATGAATCACACCCTGGAGTTGCAAGCAGCAGCAGGAGCACAAACATTGCTTTAAAGAGACACTGGAGTTGGCTGCAGGAGGCCAAAAATTGGATGAATCACACCATGGAGTTGCAAGCAGCAGCAGCAGCAGGAGCCCAAACATAGCTTGAAAGAGACACTGGAGTTGGCTGCAGGAGCCCAAAGATTGGATGAATCACACCCTGGAGTTGCAAGCAGCAGCAGCAGCAGCAGCCCAAATATTGGCTGAAAGAGACACTGGAGTTGGCAGCAGGAGCCCAAAATTGGATGAATCACACCCTGGAGTTGCAAGCAGCAGCAGGAGCCCAAACATAGCTTGAAAGAGACACTGGAGTTGGCAGCAGGGTCCCAAAAATTGGATGAATCACACCCTGGAGTTGCAAGCAGCAGCAGGAGCCCGAACATTACTTTAAAGAGACGCTGGAGTTGGCAGCAGGAGCCCAAAAATTGACTGACACACCCTGGAGTTGGCAGCAGCAGCAGCAGGAACCTAGAAATTGGCTGGAAGGCACCCTGAAGTTGGCAGCAGCAGGAGCACATTCATTAGCTGGAAGGCACACCCTGGAGTTGGCAGCAGCATAAGCAAGAGCCCAAACATTGCTTGAAAGACACCCTGGAGTTGGCAGCAGCAGGAGGACAAAAATCGGCTGAGAGAAACACTGGAGTTGGCAGCAGGAGCCCAAAAATTGGATAAATCACACCCTGGAGTTGCAAGCAGCAGCAGGAGCCCAAACATTGGCTGAAAGAGACACTGGAGTTGGCAGCAGGAGCCCAAAAATTGGATGAATCACACCCTGGAGTTGGCAGCAGCAGCAGCGGGAGCCCAAACATTACTTTAAAGAGACACTGGAGTTGACAGCAGGAGCCCAAAAATTGGATGAATCACACCCTGGAGTTGCAAGCAGCAGCAGCAGGAACCTAGAAAATGGCTGGAAGGAACCCTGAAGTTGGCAGCAGCAGGAGCACATACATTAGCTGGAAGGCACACCCTAGAGTTGGCAGCAGCATAAGCAGGAGCCCAAACATTGCTTGAAAGACACCCTGGAGTTGGCAGCAGCAGCAGCAGGAGCAGCAGGAGGCCAAAAATTGGCTGAGAGAGACACTGGAGTTGGCAGCAGGAGCCCAAAAATTGGATGAATCACACCCTGGAGTGGCAAGCAGCAGCAGGAGCCCGAACATTACTTTAAAGAGACACTGGAGTTGGCAGCAGGAGCCCAAAAATTGGATGAATCACACCCTGGAGTTGCAAGCAGCAGCAGGAGCCCGAACATTACTTTAAAGAGACACTGGGGTTGGCTTCAGGAGCCCAAAAATTGGATGAATCACACCCTGGAGTTGCAAGCAGCAGCAGGAGCCCGAACATTACTTTAAAGAGACACTGGGGTTGGCTTCAGGAGCCCAAAAATTGGAGGAATCACACCCTGGAGTTGGCAGCAGCGGCAGCAGCAGGAGGCCAAAAATTGGCTGAGAGAGACACTGGAGTTGGCAGCAGGAGCCCAAAATTGGATGAATCACACCCTGGAGTTGCAAGCAGCAGCAGCAGGAGGCCAAACATTGGCTGAAAGGCACACCCTGAAGTTGGCATCAGCAGAAAGCCAAAAATTGGTTGGAAGGCACACCCTGAAGTTGGCATCAGCAGGAGCCCAAAAATTGGCCTAAAGACATAAATATATTTTGCACCATTTGGAAAGTGTAAAACGTGGCACCATGCTGAATCTAGTCGCATGCATCAGGCATTGGTGGGTGGAAATCCTGGCTGATCCATCCCTGATTCATTTTGACAAAGGTGAGTCTCTCCACATTTTTAGTTGACAGACGAGTTCTCCTCGCCGTAACTATGGCCCCCGCCGCACTAAACACCCGCTCAGATGGCACGCTACTTGCCAGGCAGGACAGCTTTTCCAGGGCAAACTCTGCTAGTTGCGGCCACAAATCAAGTTTGGCTGCCCAGAAGTCCAGCGGATCCTCAAGGTGTGTTGGCATGGTCATGTCAAAGTATGACATGACCTGCTGGTTCAGGTCCTGCTCCAGGTCTTCCTGCTGCTCATGAGTAGCCTCACTATGCGGGTGTAGAAAGCTACTCATTAGCGACTGAAGACTGAGGCTGCTGCTGATGGAGCTGCTGCTGCTGCTCCTGCCACCCCCCCAGCAACCATGGCAGTGGAAGGTGAGCGCAGAGGTCCCCTCGAGTCAGACCTGCGAGAGTATGGACCATGGCGCAGATAGGCATCGGCCAACTGCCTATGTAGAATGTCTTTGTAGTAGTTCAGTTTGTCCTCCCTCTCGGTAGGTTTAAAAAATGCCCCCATTTTGTGCCGGAAGCGAGGGTCCAATAAGGTGGACAGCCAGAAGTCATCCCGCCGACAAATGGAAACAATTCTGGGGTCACTACGCAAGCACGTGAGCATGCTTCCTGCCATTTGCGCAAGTGACTCGGATGGACTACCTGTCTCCATCTCCACTGCATACTGCCACGGTGTGTCCGGGTCCTCTGTCTCGCCTTCCTCAAAACCCTCTAGCTCCTCCTTTCCTGTCCGCTGACTAGATAAACCAGCCATTTCGCCAAGCCTAAACTGTGTTTCGCTGGGCAACTCCTCCTCCTCTTCCTCCTCCTTCTCCAGTTCAGCTCCAGCGGGGTTCATGTGGCCGTAAGATGTAAACGCCATGTTTCCAGTGCCCTGACCAGCCATGGTTTCCAACATGTGCTGTAGTACATGAAGCAGTGGAATCACGTCGTTCATCCCGTAATCCTGCCGACTGACAAATAAAGTGGCTTCCTCAAAGGGCCTGAGCAAACGGCAGGTGTCACATATGAGCTGTCACTGGTTGACATTGAAGTTACACAGGGGAGGCCCCCTATCCGCTTGGATCATCAGGAAATCCGTGATGGCTTTTCTCTGTTCATATAATCGGTCCAACATGTGAAGGGTGGAATTCCAACGGGTGGAAACATTGCAAATCAGACTATGTTGGGGGATACCGTTCTGACGCTGTAGCTCAAGAAGGGTGTGTTTGGCGGTGTATGAGTGGCTGAAGTGCATGCAAAGTTTCCTTGAAGTTGTTAGGATGTCTTGCAGATGGGGGGAACACTTCAGAAACCGCTTGACAACCAGATTGAAGACGTGAGCCATGCAGGGGGCATGGGTCAGGCTTCCTTGGCGCAGCGCAGACAAAATGTTCTTCCCATTGTCGGTAACCATGATTCCCATTTTAAGTTTTCTTGGAGTAAGCCATGTTTGGATTTCCTGATGAATAAATTTAAGCAGTTCCCCCCCTGTGTGACTCCTTTCGCCAAGACAAACCATCTGAAGCACTGCGTGACACCTCCGTGCCCTGCACACATGGTAGACTGGAGGGGCACTGAGACTTGAGCCTACAATGGAGGGTGAGGAGATGGCGGAGGATGAGGAGGCCGAGTCGCACAGTGTCACAGGCCCAACGGGCAGGGAGCCGAAGCGGCGTGACCTGTCCAAGTTGCTGCTGCTGCAAAGGGACCACATTCACCCAGTGGGCCGTAAACGACATGTACTGTCCCTGACCGTAGTTACAGCTCCAGACTTCGGCGCTGCCATGCACTTTGCTACACACCGACAGGCTCAAGGACTGGCCCACCTTCTGTTCAACAAAAGTGTGCAGCGCTGGTACTGCCTTCTTGGCAAAGAAATGACGGCTTGGGACTCTCCACCTCGGCTCGGCACAAGCCATCAGTTCTCTGAAAGGTGCAGAGTCCACCACCTGAAAAGGGAGCGACTGCAGCACCAGCAACTTGGACAGGAGCACATTCAGCTTCTGCACCGTAGGATGAGTGGGCGCATATTGCTGTCTCTTGGACATGGCTTCGCTGATGGATTGCTGGCGGGATGCATGACTTGGAGGAGGAGGATCAGGAACGACAGAGGATGGGTATGACGCACAGCTGCCTTCGGCTGAGGTGCTGGAGCCTTGGCTGGCAGAAATTGGGAGCGGCGTACCACTTGGTGAGGAAGCAGACTGGACCACCCCTTGGGAGCCTCGGTTCTCCCAGGTCGCTTTATGGTGACGCATCATATGTTGACGCAGGGCCGTGGTGCCAACATTTGGGCCCTGGCCATGCTTCACCTTCTGCCTACATATCTTGCATGTGGCCATGTTACCCTCCTGCGGATGCTTCAGGAAAAACTGCCACACTGCCGAGTAGCTACTTTTCCCACCAACAGGCCTCACTGATTCGCTGCTATTGTCGCCAACTCCAAGAACCCCTGCCCCACTACCTCCCGATAAGGTAGCCTGCCGCACAGCAGGTGCTCTACCCCGGCCCTGGCCCCGTTTGGCTCCAGGCTTTACAATTGTGCCCCCATGCTGACTGCCAACCATGCTGCTAACACCTTGCTGCCTGAGCTGCTGACTCCGGGGCAACCTGCGCCCCTCTTCTGATGATGACGATGTGTCAGGACCAGAGAGTACTTTAAGTGCACTCTCTGCCCGGGGGGGTAAAAGGTTTGGCCAGAGCAATGACACGGAGACATAAGATATGCTTAAAGGTTTTATTAATGGCAAGGATAACAAAAAACTCTTATATTCAGATACAGGGAAAAAACGAACTAACAAAAAATACCAGATAACAGAAAACCGAACCCCTAAGGTGCTGGAGCACTCACCCAGGGTCCTAGGGCAGACGCAGGCAGTCTCCAGACTCCTGACAGGAACAGACTAAAGATCAGAACTCCAGATACAAGGCACATGGATCCACGGACAAAGAGGAAGAAACATCAAAATCCTGCTGCACCTGGTGGAGGGAAAATCTCCCTTAAATAGCACACACACCAGGTGCAGCAGATGAGGCGAGAGCAACAAGCGCTTTGCTGCCACTCTCTGGAGGTTGGAGGGACTGCCGCTGGGGTGAGCAGCCGGAGCTCCGCTGACACCCGCTGGTGGCTGAAGGAACTGCAGATGGGAAAACAGCTCCCAGCCACCAGTTGGGCGCTAGCTGAACCCGGGGACCTTACACTACCCCCCCTTTCAGGAGCGGGCTCCTGAACGCTCCCCTGAAAGAAAAAACTCTCCCCTGAGAACAGTACCAACAAATCAAAATCAAGTCCAAAAAAAATGTCCAAAATTTGTGTACAGATCCCACCTCCGGGATCCACAGAGGAGCCAGAGTCCATCGGAGTAGACATCCAAATAACTGGCAAAGTTTCACTGGGCCCGGATGCAGGTTCCAGACAGGGCCCGGGTGCAAGACAGGGTCTGGGTTCGGGTGCAAGACAGGGCCCGGGTTCGGGTGCAAGACAGGTCCCGGGTTTGGGTGCAAGACAGGTCCCGGGTTCGGGTGCAAGACAGGGCACAGGTTCGGGTGCAAGACAGGGCACGGGTTCGGGTGCAAGACAGGGCACGGGTTCGGGTGCAAGACAGGGCCCGGGTTCTGGTGCAAGACAGGGCCCGGGTTCGGGTGCCAAGCCAGGGACAGGCTGGAAGCAGGGCCCGGCTGCAGGCTCGCTGAGGGACCCGGCTGCAGGCTCGCTGAGGGACCCGGCTGCAGGCTCGCTGAGGGACCCGGCTGCAGGCTCGCTGAGGGACCCGGCTGCAGGCTCGCTGAGGGACCCGGCTGCAGGCTCGCTGAGGGACCCGGCTGCAGGCTCGCTGAGGGACCCGGCTGCAGGCTCGCTGAGGGACCCGGCTGCAGGCTCGCTGAGGGACCCGGCTGCAGGCTCAAAGGCTGGGGGCCCGGCAGAGGGCTCAAAGGCTGGGGGCCCGGCAGAGGGCTCAAAGGCTGGGGGCCCAGCAGAGGGCTCAAAGGCTGGGGGCCCGGCAGAGGGCTCAAAGGCTGGGGGCCCGGCAGAGGGCTCAAAGGCTGGGGGCCCACCAGAGGGCTCAAAGGCTGGGGGCCCGGCAGAGGGCTCAAAGGCTGGGGGCCCAACAGAGGGCTCGCGGTGGGGCCCAGCTGCAGGCTCACTGAGGGACCCGGCTGCAGGCTCGCTGAGGGACCCGGCTGCAGGCTCGCTGAGGGACCCGGCTGCAGGCTCGCTGAGGGACCCGGCTGCAGGCTCAAAGGCTGGGGGCCCGGCAGAGGGCTCAAAGGCTGGGGGCCCGGCAGAGGGCTCAAAGGCTGAGGGCCCGGCAGAGGGCTCAAAGGCTGGGGGCCCGGCAGAGGGCTCAAAGGCTGGGGGCCCGGCAGAGGGCTCAAAGGCTGGGGGCCCGGCAGAGGGCTCAAAGGCTGGGGGCCCGGCAGAGGGCTCAAAGGCTGGGGGCCCGGCAGAGCGCTCGCGGTGGGGCCCAGCGGCGGCTGACTCGCGGTGGGGCCCAGCGGCGGCTGACTCGCGGTGGGGCCCAGCGGCGGCTGACTCGCGGTGGGGCCTAGCGGCGGCTGACTCACGGTGGGGCCCAGCGGCGGCTGACTCACGGTGGGGCCCAGCGGCGGCTGACTCACGGTGGGGCCCAGCGGCGGCTGACTCACGGTGGGGCCCAGCGGCGGCTGACTCACGGTGGGGCCCAGCGGCGGCTGACTCACGGTGGGGCCCAGCGGCGGCTGACTCTACCATGGGACGCTCTGGAGGCAGGCTGGCATCGACCATGGGACGCTCTGGAGGCAGGCTGGCATCGACCATGGGACGCTCTGGAGGCAGACTGGCATCGACCATGGGACGCTCTGGAGGCAGGCTGGCATCGACCATGGGAGGCTCTGGAGGCAGGCTGGCATCGACCATGGGACGCTCTGGAGGCAAGCTGGCATCGACCTCAAAGACCGGATCATCGTCGTCAGAATCGAAGTAGCTTAAACTGAAGTAGCTTAATAAAGCAGCTGATGCTGATCAACGTTTATGTTGTATAACAGATAGGGTTCAAGGTACAGCTTTGGGGTGCCCTGCGGCCTGGTTTATTAAAAGCAGTCAAAAACAAGTGCAAACTGAAGTAGCTTAATAAAGCAGCTGATGCTGATCAACGCTTATGTTGTATAACAGATAGGGTGCAAGGTGCAGCTTTGGGGTGCCCTGCAGCCTGGTTTATAAATAGCAGTCAAAAACAAGTGCAAACTGAAGTAGCTTAATAAAGCAGCTGATGCTGATCAACGCTTATGTTGTATAACAGATAGGGTGCGGCCTGGTTTATTAAAAGCAGTCAAAAACAAGTGCAAACTGAAGTAGCTTAATAAAGCAGCCGATGCTGATCAACGCTTATGTTGTATAACAGATAGGGTGCAAGGTGCAGCTTTGCGGTGCCCTGCGGCCTGGTTTATTGAAAGAAGTCAAAAACAAGTGCAAACTGAAGTAGCTTAATAAAGCAGCTGATGCTGATCAACGCTTATGTTGTATAACAGATAGGGTTCAAGGTGCAGCTTTGGGGTGCCCTGCGGCCTGGTTTAATAAAAGCAGTCAAAAACAAGTGCAAACTGAAGTAGCTTAATAAAGCAGCTGATGCTGATCAACGCTTATGTTGTATAACAGATAGGGTGCAAGGTGCAGCTTTGGGGTGCCCTGCGACCTGGTTTATTGAAAGAAGTCAAAAACAAGTGCAAACTGAAGTAGCTTAATAAAGCAGCTGATGCTGATCAACGTTTATGTTGTATAACAGATAGGGTTAAAGGTGCAGCTTTGGGGTGCCCTGCGGCCTGGTTTATTAAAAGCAGTCAAAAACAAGTGCAAACTGAAGTAGCTTCATAAAGCAGCTGATGCTGATCAACGCTTATGTTGTATAACAGATAGGGTGCAAGGTGCAGCTTTGGGGTGCCCTGCGGCCTGGTTTATTAAAAGCAGTCAAAAACAAGTGCAAACTGAAGTAGCTTAATTAAGCAGCTGATGCTGATCAACGCTTATGTTGTATAACAGATAGGGTGCAAGGTGCAGCTTTGGGGTGCCCTGCGGCCTGGTTTATTGAAAGAAGTCAAAAACAAGTGCAAACTGAAGTAGCTTAATAAAGCAGCTGATGCTGATCAACGCTTATGTTGTATAACAGATAGGGTGCAAGGTGCAGCTTTGGGGTGCCCTGCGGCCTGGTTTATTGAGAGAAATCAAAAACAAGTGCAAACTGAAGTAGCTTAATAAAGCAGCCGATGCTGATCAACGTTTATGTTGTATAACAGATAGGGTTCAAGGTGCAGCTTTGGGGTGCCCTGCGGCCTGGTTTATTAAAAGCAGTCAAAAACAAGTGCAAACTAAAGTAGCTTAATAATGCAGCTGATGCTGATCAGCTCTTATGTTGTATAACAGATAGGGTGCAAGGTGCAGCTTTGGGGTGCCCTGTGGCCTGGTTTATTGAAAGAAGTCAAAAACAAGTGCAAACTGAAGTAGCTTAATAAAGCAGCTGATGCTGATCAACGCTTATGTTGTATAACAGATAGGGTTCAAGGTGCAGCTCTGGGGTACCCTGCGGCCTGGTTTATTAACCCTTTAAACGCCAGCCACGTAAATTTTACGTGGCTGCCTCTCCAACAGTTAAACGCCAGCCACGTAAAATTTACGTGCCTGACTTTCCCCAGTAATAAAAAAAAAAGTAAAAATAAAAGACACTTACCTGACCCCTCGTTCGATCCGGTCGGGTCTCCTCTTCAGCCAGAGGGGCTCCGATCGCCCATCGGGGCTCCTCCGGCTGCAGGGGAGGGCCTGGAACAGGATGCCCCCCGTTTCAGCAGCCGCCCGGTTTCCTGTCAAAAAAAAAAATAAAAAAAAGAGACAGTCACCTACTTTTGTCCCCACCGGCTCCCGCAGGCTCTCCTCTTCACGGGGGGGGGGCTCCGATCCCCCCCCCGCTCTTCTGTCTTCTGGAGGGGGCATAACAGCCGTCCTCCCTTTGTTTTCCGATGGCGGCCGCCATCTTGGTGACGTCATCGGGCGGGGCCAGATGACGTCACCGCCGGGTGTCATCGGGGCACCCGGCAGTTGAACTTTCAGATGCCGGTGATGGCTGGGCGGGGAAGGAGGGAGGTAGGCGATCCTCCGATCGCCTGCCTCCCCCCTTCTCTGCCCAGCCGTCACTGACAGCAGATCGCCGCGGGACACAGAAGATGAAGATCGGAGGTGAGTAAAGTAAAAGTTTTTTTTTTTTTTTTAATAAACTTTTTTTAAAAAAACGTGTGTGTCTTTTTTTTACCTTTTAACCCTTTGTGAACTGGTAAGGGGTCCATGTGACCCCTATACCAGTTCACAGGGCTCGGGGGTCTGGCAAGTCACCTGCGCTAGCGGGTGACTTGCCATTAACCCCTGGCCCCCCAAATTACCTGCCTCCCCAAAGCCCAGGGGGGGCAGAAGAGCAGTGGCCCTAGGCTATGACGGCTTGTAGCCGCAGGGCCAGGGGCCACTGAAGCTGGCCCCTGCGCCCTGTTCTACAAGCCCCCATAGCTGGTCACAGGCTGGTTACACTGGGTAGGGGGGACCTCACGCCATTTTTTTTTTGGATTTTTAAGGGTTTTAACCCTTAAAAATCCAAAAAAAAAATGGGGTCCCCCTCCCTTCGAGGGGGGACCCTATGTCATTTTTTTTTTTTAAATTAACCCTTTGTTACCTGTAGCCCAGTAGGTATAAAAGGCTTCCAGCAGCAGCAGGAGAGCAGAAGCCTAAGTGATCAGCGTGGGACACAGGGATGGATGGGAGGTAAGTATTAAAAAAAAATATTAAAAAACATTTATTTTTTTTTAATAAAGATTTTTTAAAAAGTGTGTCTGTGTGTTTTTTTTTTACTTTTAACCCTTTGTGAACTGGTAAGGGGTCCATGTGACCCCTATACCAGTTCACAGGGCTCGGGGGTCTGGCAAGTCACCTGCGCTAGCGGGTGACTTGCCATTAACCCCTGGCCCCCCAAATTACCTGCCTCCCCAAAGCCCAGGGGGGGGCAGAAGAGCCGTGGCCCTAGGCTATGACGGCTTGTAGCCGCAGGGCCAGGGGCCACTAAAGCTGGCCCCTGCGCCCTGTTCTACAAGCCCCCATAGCTGGTCACAGGCTGGTTATGCTGGGTAGGGGGGACCTCACGCCATTTTTTTTAGGGATTTTTAAGGGTTTTAACCTTTGAGGGGGGACCCTATGTCATTTTTTTTTTAATTAACCCTTTGTTACCTGTAACCCAGCAGGAGAGCAGAAGCCTAAGTGATCAGCGTGGGACACAGGGATGGATGGGAGGTAAGTATTAAAAAAAATAATTAAAAAAATATTTTTTTTAATAAAGTTTTTTTTAAAGTGTGTCTCTGTGTTTTTTTTTTTTACTTTTAACCCTTTGTGAACTGGTAAGGGGTCCATGTGACCCCTATACCAGTTCACAGGGCTCGGGGGTCTGGCAAGTCACCTATGGCTAGTGGGTGACTTGCCATTAACCCAGAGACCCCCCATTACCTGCCTCCTAAAAAAACCTTAACATTCCCCCAAGAAATGGTGCCCCCCCCCTGTGAAGGGGGACCCCACACCAATTTTTTTTTATTTAACCCTTTATTATGTGGATAGTAGTTGTATTTTATTTGTAAATGTTATAAAGTGCTCTTTTCAGTTTATGGGATCACCTGGACAGGAGCGGGGGGCTACCAATACATATGTGGTATCATTGTAATCGGGAGAAATGGGGATTTCACATGCAATATGGCTTTCTTTAATAAAATAAATGTTTTTGTTTAAAATGAAGGAGACAATTTAAAAAATATATATTTATTTATTTGAAAATATTTAAAAAAGTAGAAAAAATACAAACAAGACATTTCATGTTAAAGCCTAAACTCTGCCACAAAAAGAAAATATGCCATTTTCTTGGAAATTCCTGCAAAAATCACAGTTAAACATCACGCAAAATGGTGAAAAATATCCTGTCAGGAGAGGGTGACAAAATCTCAAGTAAACTGGCAGTCAAAAGTTTACAGGTACCTATGCATGTTGGGTATTGTTCTGCTCGGGGGACCTTGCGCTTTCAGATTTAGCTTGTTTTTTCTTATTTGCATATTGATATTTTAGAAAAATGTGTTTTTTATTCTGCTTTTTTATACATTTTTTTGTGAAATCCTGTGCAACCTATGAATTCTTCGAGATATTACTTCCAGAAAGATGAGCCCACTACAACAAGCTGGGTACGCTTAGAAAGCTTAACATGTGTACTTTCAGGGAATATATGGTTTATGGGGGATATTCCAAATGTAAAGGGTTGGTTTGGTAGAAAAAGCACAAGGTGCGCACTTTGTCTGCAGAGCTGAATATCTGAAGTAAAATTACCGTTATGCGCATGCTTTACTTTGGTGTGTTTGGCAACTCTTTCCTTGACAGAACCTATGCATGTTGGGTATCATTCTGTTTGGGGGATGTTGGTTTTTCAGATTGTCTGTTTTTTTCTGGTTTGCATATAGTTTTTTTTAGGAAAATGTGGTTTTGATTCTGCTTTTTTATTCATTTTTAGGGAAACCCTGTGCAACCAAAGAATACATTGAGGGATTACTTCCAGATAACTGCACCCATGTCAACAAGCCTGGTACGCCTAGAAAGCTTGAGGTGTGTACTTCTAGGGAATATATAGTTTGTGGGGGGTATTTCAAATGTAAAGGGTTGTTTTTCTTGAAAAACTGCAAGGTGCGCATATTGCAAAGCATAGTTGTATTTTATCTGAAAAACTCCTAAAGCGTTGTTTCAGTTTGGGGGAGTCTCCTGGGCAGGAAAGGGTGTCTACCAATACATATGTGGTACCGCTGTAACCGAGAGAAACTGGGGTTTCACACGCAATAAGATTTTATTGACAAACTTACATTTTTTATCACAAAAAAACACTACAAATTGTAAAAAATAGTTTTTTTTTATTTTTTTGCACAATTTTCACCCAAAAATATTGAGAATACACTTAGAAAATGACAAACAAGACATTTCATGTTAAAGCCCAGGCTCCGCTGAAAAAAACAATATATCACTTTCCTGGGAAATCCCTGGAAATCCCTTCAAAAATCACAGTTGAACATGGGGAGCGCAAAATAGTGCAAAATGGTCTGGCAAAAAAGGGTGACAAAATCTCAAGGTAGGCTGGCGGTTAAAGGGTTAACCCTTTAAATGCCAAGCCCGTAGTTTCTACGTGGTTGCCTCTCCAACCGTTAAGTGCCAAGCACGTAGAAACTACGTTCTTGGCATTCACTTACCTTATGGCCATCAGGGGTCCCTGAGGCCTGTGTAGCTGGGCAGATCGTGCCCAGCGCCATCTTTGGATGAGGTCCAGGTCACAGGAATGACGCTCCTGTGACCCGGATTCTCAGGAGCCAATCAGAAAGCGGCTCCGACGTCATCACCCGGCGCCTGCACTAGCTGTATAAATAGCTGGTGCAGGCGCCATTTTCCTTCACACTGGACCTCGTGAGAAGGTAAGGAGGTTGTTCTGGGGGTGGGGGGGCAATCGCAAACCGAGTGGGGGTGGGGGCAAGCGGCGATCGCCGACCGATCGCCGCTTGCCCGCCGATCGGCAAGCGGCGATCGCCGACCGATCGCCGCTTGCCCGCCGACCGAGCGGGGGTGGGGGGGGTGTTGGCAAGCGGCGATCGATCGGCGATCGCCGCTTGCCAACACCCCCCCCACCCCCGCTCGGTCGGCGGGCAAGCGGCGATCGCGATCGGTCGGCGATCGCCGCTTGCCACCCCCGCTCAGGCAAGCCGATCGCCGACCGAGCGGGGGGGAATTTTATGGGGCGGTTGAGGTTGTTCTGGGGGTGGGGGGGCCAATCGCCGACCGAGTGGGGGTGGGGGCAAGCGGCGATCGCCGACCGATCGCCGCTTGCCCGCCGACCGACCGGGGGTGGGTTGGGGGGTGTTAGCAATCGATCGCCGAGTGGGGGTGGGGGGGTGGCAAGCGGCGATCGGGGGGGGGGGGGGCTGACCGAGCGGGGGTGGGGGGGCGGCGATCGGGGGTGGGGGGGGCAGCGATCGCTGACCGCCGACCGAGCGGGGGTGGGGGGTGGTGGCAAGCGGCGATCGCTGACCGCCGACCGAGCGGGGGTGGGGGTGCGGCCGAGGGGGGGGCAAGCGGGGGTGGCGATCGCTGACCGCCGACCGAGCGGGGGTGGGGGGTGGTGGCAAGCGGCGATGGCCGCTTGCCACCACCCCCACCCCCGCTCGGTCGGCGGTCAGCGATCACCGCCCCCCACCCCCGCTCGGGCAAGCCGATCGCCGACCGAGCGGGGGTGGGGGGGCGGCGATCGCTGACCGCCGACCGAGCGGGGGTGGGGGGTGGTGGCAAGCCCCCACCCCCGCTCGGTCGGCGGTCAGCGATCGCCGCCCCCCGCTCGCCGACCGAGCGGGGGTGGGGGGGCGGCGATCGCTGACCGCCGACCGAGCGGGGGTGGTGGCAAGCGGCCATCGCTGACCGCCGACTGAGCGGGGGTGGGGGGTGGTGGCAAGCGGCGATCGCTGACCGCCGACTGAGCGGGGGTGGGGGGGGCGGCGATCGCTGACCGCCGAGCGGGGGTGGGGGGGTCTTTTATGGGGCGGTGAGGTTGTTCTGGGGGTGGGGGGGCCAATCGCCGACCGAGTGGGGGTGGGGGCAAGCGGCGATCGCCGCCTGCCCGCCGACTGAGCGGGGGTGGGGGGGGTGTTAGCAATCGATCGCCGAGTGGGGGTGGGGGTGTGGCAAGCGGCGATCGGGGGGGGGGCTGACCGAGCGGGGGGGGGGGTGGCAAGCGGCGATCGCCGACCGATCGCCGACCGAGCGGGGGTGGGGGGGCGGCGATCGGGGGTGGGGGGGGCAGCGATCGCTGACCGCCGACCGAGCGGGGGTGGGGGGTGGTGGCAAGCGGCGATCGCTGACCGCCGACCGAGCGGGGGTGGGGGGTGGTGGCAAGCGGGGGTGGGGGGGCGGCGATCGCTGACCGCCGACCGAGCGGGGGTGGGGGGTGGTGGCAAGCGGCGGTGGCAAGCGGCGACCCCCCCCACCCCCGCTTGGTCGGCGGTCAGCGATCGACGCCCCCCCACCCCCGCTCGGGCAAGCCGATCGCCGACCGAGCGGGGGTGGGGGGGGGCGGCGATCGCTGACCGCCGACCGAGCGGGGGTGGGGGGTGGTGGCTAGCGGCGATCGCTGAGCCGATCGCCGACCGAGCGGGGGTGGGGGGGCGGCGATCGCTGACCGCCGACCGAGCGGGGGTGGGGGGTAGTGGCAAGCGGCCATCGCTGACCGCCGACTGAGCGGGGGTGGGGGGTGGTGGCAAGCGGCCATCACTGACCGCCGACTGAGCGGGGGTGGGGGGTGGTGGCAAGCGGCGATCGCCGCTTGCCCGCCGATCGCTGACCGAGCGGGGGTGGGGGGGATGGCAAGCGGCGATCGCCGACTGATCACCGCTTGCCCGCCGACCGAGCGGGGGTGGGGGGTGGTGGCTAGCGGCGATCGCTGAGCCGATCGCCGACCGAGCGGGGGTGGGGGGGGGGGCGGCGATCGCTGACCGCCGACCGCGCGGGGGTGGGGGGTAGTGGCAAGCGGCCATCGCTGACCGCCGACTGAGCGGGGGTGGGGGGTGGTGGCAAGCGGCGATCGCTGAGCCGATCGCCGACCGAGCGGGGGTGGGGGGGGGCGGCCATCGCTGACCGCCGACCGAGCGGGGGTGGGGGGGTGGTGGCAAGCGGCGGTGAGGGGGGTGGCAACTGAGTGGGGGTGGGGGGAGGAGGGGCATGCCACACTTGGGGATGGGGAGTGGGATCACCACCGCCCCCCCCCCCCAGAACTGCATCCACAACACACTGCCCACAATCGCCGCCGCCGCCCCTCACCCCCAGAACAACTTAATCGCCCCCCGATTGCCGCAAAACCACCCAACCCACCACCGCTCGGTCGGCGATCGCCGCTTGCCACCCCCCTCCACCCCGCTCGGTCAGCGATCGGCGGGCAAGCGGCGATCGCCGCTTGCCACCCCCCCACCCCCGCTCGGGCAAGCCGATCGCCGACCGAGCGGTGGTGGCAAGCGGCGATCGGCGATCACCGACCGATCGCCGGTTGCCCGCCGATCGCCGACTGAGCGGGGGTGGGTTGGGTGGTTTTGCGGCAATCGGGGGCCGATTAAGTTGTTCTGGGGGTGAGGTGGGGGCGGCGGCGGCGATTGTGGGCAGTGTGTTGTGGATGCAGTTCTGGGGAGGGGGCGGTGGTGATCCCACTCCCCATCCCCAAGTGTGGCATGCCCCTCCTCCCCATCCCCAAGTGTGGCATGCCCCTCCTCCCCATCCCCAAGTGTGGCATGCCCCTCCTCCCCATCCCCAAGTGTGGCATGCCCCTCCTCCCCATCCCCAAGTGTGGCATGCCCCTCCTCCCCATCCCCAAGTGTGGCATGCCCCTCCTCCCCATCCCCAAGTGTGGCATGCCCCTCCTCCCCATCCCCAAGTGTGGCATGCCCCTCCTCCCCATCCCCAAGTGTGGCATGCCCCTCCTCCCCATCCCCAAGTGTGGCATGCCCCTCCTCCCCATCCCCAAGTGTGGCATGCCCCTCCTCCCCATCCCCAAGTGTGGCATGCCCCTCCTCCCCATCCCCAAGTGTGGCATGCCCCTCCTCCCCATCCCCAAGTGTGGCATGCCCCTCCTCCCCATCCCCAAGTGTGGCATGCCCCTCCTCCCGCTCCCCATGCGCAGTTTGTACCTGCTGCCACTGATTTTTTTTTTTTGGGGGGGGGGTGATCCTGTCATGCCTGTGATGGGGGGTTGCTGCCCCGTTGCCTGTAACTAATCTTCCTGTTCACTTTCTTCATAGCCTGTGGATCGCTGTCGCCTCCTGTGGATCGCTGTCGCCTCCTGTGGATCGCTGTCGCCTCCTGTGGATCGCTGTCGCCTCCTGTGGATCGCTGTCGCCTCCTGTGGATCGCCATCGCCGCCTGATCGTTGCCTCTGCTGCCACTGAATCGTCTCTGCCGCCACCCTTCTAGTCTCATTTTCCTCCACTTTGGTACCCAGTCCCCCTCTTTCCTCTTATTCTCCCCCCTCTTTTCTCCTATTCCCCTCCCCCTCCCCCTCCCCCACCTGAAGCTGCTCCGGACTCCACCGCTTCACATTGTAACGTATTGGACATACACACTTACACATAAGAGGTTTATGTTTTTTTTTTTTTTTTTCTTCAATTTAGGTACACTTTTTTTTGTAATAAACTGACTGCATTTTGATTTGTTTGTTTTTCTTCTTTAACTGTACTGTGTACCAGTCAGTAACAAGTGTAAGGCAACGTGGTCCCCAAGCCCCAAGCCAAAAGCCACGTTGTATCAGAGATTACAACCAATTCATGGGTGGCGTGGATAAAACCGACCAAATTCTCACTTACTACAACGCCACCCGAAAATCGCGAGCATGGTACAAAAAAGTTGCAATTCATTTGATCCAGTTAGCAACTTTTAACAGCTTCATTGTCTTTAAGGCAGCCGTACCAGGCTCCAATTTGACCTTTATCCAGTACCAGCAGCAGTTACTCCCTGCTTTGCTTTTTGGGCATGGTGAGGAGCCCCCAGACTTAGCTGGTAGTGACAACGAGTGCAGGCTAATTGGAAAGCACTTTATAAAGTGCATTCCCTCCACCGATAAAAAAAAGTATTCGCAAAAGGCCTGCAGGGTATGTAGGAAGCGTGGCATTAGGAAGGATACGCGGTACTACTGCCCGACATACACACTTACACATAAGAGGTTTATGTTTTTTTGTTTTTTTTTTACACTTTAGCTACACATTGCACTTTTTTTTTTTTTCTTCAATTTAGGTACACTTTTTTTTGTAATAAACTGACTGCATTTTGATTTGTTTGTTTTTCTTCTTTAACTGTACTGTGTACCAGTCAGTAACAAGTGTAAGGCAACGTGGTCCCCAAGCCCCAAGCCAAAAGCCACGTTGTATCAGAGATTACAACCAATTCATGGGTGGCGTGGATAAAACCGACCAAATTCTCACTTACTACAACGCCACCCGAAAATCGCGAGCATGGTACAAAAAAGTTGCAATTCATTTGATCCAGTTAGCAACTTTTAACAGCTTCATTGTCTTTAAGGCAGCCGTACCAGGCTCCAATTTGACCTTTATCCAGTACCAGCAGCAGTTACTCCCTGCTTTGCTTTTTGGGCATGGTGAGGAGCCCCCAGACTTAGCTGGTAGTGACAACGAGTGCAGGCTAATTGGAAAGCACTTTATAAAGTGCATTCCCTCCACCGATAAAAAAAAGTATTCGCAAAAGGCCTGCAGGGTATGTAGGAAGCGTGGCATTAGGAAGGATACGCGGTACTACTGCCCGACATACACACTTACACATAAGAGGTTTATGTTTTTTTGTTTTTTTTTTACACTTTAGCTACACATTGCACTTTTTTTTTTTTTCTTCAATTTAGGTACACTTTTTTTTGTAATAAACTGACTGCATTTTGATTTGTTTGTTTTTCTTCTTTAACTGTACTGTGTAATTTTAATTTACTTTGTTTAGCCCTTAGCTTTTAGCCTTTAGCCCTTAGCGTTTAGCCCTTAGCCTTTAGCGTTTAGCCCTTAGCGTTTAGCCCTTAGCCTTTAGCGTTTAGCCCTTAGCCTTTAGCGTTTAGCCCTTAGCCTTTAGCCCTTAGCCTTAGCCTTTTTTTTTTTTTTTCTTTCCAATCAGAATTGAATATGGCTGGGAGGAAATTCACTGCGCAAGAAGCTGCGGCTTACTTGATGGCCTCTGACTCGGAGGACTTTAGTGAGTCAGGGTCAGAGTATCTGCCTTCTGAGTCAGAAAGTGACTCCTCTACTGAGGAGACACAGCCACGCAGTGGTACTAGTACAGGTAGCCAACGTAGAAGGGCTAGTGCCGCACAAGATGAGGCCACGCTGGGGGAGAGTGTAGGGCAGGTGGAGGCAGGGCAGGCGGAGGCATCGAGTGCTGCAGCTGGTCCAGGAGAGCCGGCGTGGAGGCCTCCTAGTAATTATTCCCCCGATATTCCCCCCTTTAATTCGGTCCCTGGAGTCAACATAGACACAAGTAACTTACGTCTTGTTGACTTCTTCTATCTGTTTGTTACAGAGGCCATCCTACAGGATATGGTCCTCTATACAAACCGCTATGCTGAGCAGGTCATGGCACAAAACCCCCAACAGAGGCACGCCCGAGCTCAGGCATGGCACCCCACCAATATTAGTGAGATGAGAAAATTTTGGGGGATCACTTTGGCAATGGGTCTTCTCAGAAAATTTAGCCTAGCATCGTACTGGGATACCCATTCCATATTGGCAACACCCTTATTTCCGGCCATAATGTTCAGAAACCGGTATCAAATTTTACTACGGTTTCTACATTTCAACGACAACGCCACTGCTGTTCCCCGTGATATGCCCGGTCATGACAGGCTTCATAAAATACGGCCCCTAGTTGAAAGCCTGTCACAGCGCTTTGCAGATGTGTACACCCCCTCCCAAAATTTAACTATCGATGAGTCACTTCTGCTTTTTAAGGGGCGCATTATATTTCGGCAATATATCCCTAGCAAGCGTGCCCGCTATGGGATAAAGTTTTATAAATTGTGCGAAAGTACGACCGGGTACACAAAATTTTTTAGGATCTATCAAGGAAGGGACACGCAACTAGACCCACCTGGCTGTCCCCTTGATTTGAGTGTCAGTGGCCGGATCGTTTGGGACCTCATCACCCCACTGCTCGGGAGGGGGTACCACTTATATGTGGATAATTTTTATTCCAGCATCCCCCTGTTTAGAGCCCTTTACACCTTAGACACTCCCGCCTGCGGCACAGTGAACCGTAACCGGAAAGGCTTGCCAAGGGCATTACTGAATAAACAACTCAAGCGTGGGGAGTCTTACGCCCTGAGAAGTGATGAGCTCCTGGCCGTTAAATTCATGGATAAGAAGAATATGTTCATGCTGACTACCATCCACGACCAGTCAGTAACAAGTGTAAGGCAACGTGGTCCCCAAGCCCCAAGCCAAAAGCCACGTTGTATCAGAGATTACAACCAATTCATGGGTGGCGTGGATAAAACCGACCAAATTCTCACTTACTACAACGCCACCCGAAAATCGCGAGCATGGTACAAAAAAGTTGCAATTCATTTGATCCAGTTAGCAACTATTAACAGCTTCATTGTCTTTAAGGCAGCCGTACCAGGCTCCAATTTGACCTTTATCCAGTACCAGCAGCAGTTACTCCCTGCTTTGCTTTTTGGGCATGGTGAGGAGCCCCCAGACTTAGCTGGTAGTGACAACGAGTGCAGGCTAATTGGAAAGCACTTTATAAAGTGCATTCCCTCCACCGATAAAAAAAAGTATTCGCAAAAGGCCTGCAGGGTATGTAGGAAGCGTGGCATTAGGAAGGATACGCGGTACTACTGCCCGACATGTCCCAGCCAACCAGGTCTGTGTTTTGATGATTGTTTCGAAATTTTTCATACGCAGTTGGATTTTTGATTTATTATTTTTCTTCTGCATACCCCTGCCCTGCCACGCTCCGCTGAAACTGAAGCAGGATACAGGTTACAAAGGCAGAAAACACTTACCTCGCCTGCAGGCAAGCGCCAGCTACTTGGTGGCCAGTACGACCGTCCCAGTGGTCTTACTGGCCCCGAGGAACGGCACTAAACGGTGGGCGTTGTAAGGATTTTTTTTTCTCTGTAACTCCCCGCCTTAGCACCAGGGGAGGGTGGCAGGGTTAGCCTGAGACTGGACACCCACTATAATGTTTACGCTCTGTGTGGTCAGTATATAAAACGCTGGAGCAAGAGCAGCTTGGATATTTGTGACACATGATGATTAAAATGTGGGCCCAGTTTCTGGATCTTGATAACTGATCTTATAATCTGATGTCACATCTACTATATCCTAATTGCACCTCACAGCTAACCCTGACTGCGGCTCTTGGTACCATCAAGAAATGTGGGTTGTTTTGTGTGTCTTTTATAGAACATGCTATACTTTTGGGTGTTTGGCGACCCTACCCTGCGAAGTAGCTATGCATGTTGGGTGTTGTTCTGTTCAGGGGACCTTGCGCTCTCAGATTTAGTGTGTTTTTTCTTGTTGGCATATTATTTTTTTAATAAAATGTGGTGTGGATTGTGTTTTTTTCGTATTTTTGCAGGGAAATGCTGTGCAACCAATGATTTCTTCACACGTTTGCGTCCAGAAAGTTGCGCCCACAACTACCAGCCTGGTACGTCTAGAAAGGTTAAGATGTGTGCTTTCAGGGAATATATGGTTTTTGGGGGGTATTTTATTTGTAAAGGGTCGTTTTTGTTAAAAAAGTGTAAGGTGCGCACTTTGTCAGCAAAGCTGAAAAAATGACGTGAAATGACCTTTACGCGCATGCTTTCGTTTTGGGTGTTTGGCGACCCTACCCTGCGAAGTAGCTATGCATGTTGGGTGTTGTTCTGTTCAGGGGACCTTGCGCTCTCAGATTTAGTGTGTTTTTTCTTGTTGGCATATTATTTTTTTAATAAAATATGGTGTGGATTGTGTTTTTTTTCGTATTTTTGCAGGGAAATGCTGTGCAACCAATGAATTCTTCACACGTTTGCGTCCGGAAAGATGCGCCCACAACTACCAGCCTGGTACGTCTAGAAAGGTTAAGATGTGTGCTTTCAGGGAATATATGGTTTGTGGGGGGTATTTTATATGTAAAGGGTCGTTTTTGTTAAAAAAGTGTAAGGTGCGCATTTTGTCAGCAAAGCTGAAAAAATGACGTGAAATGACCTTTACGCGCATGCTTTCGTTTTGGGTGTTTGGCGACCCTACCCTGCGAAGTAGCTATGCATGTTGGGTGTTGTTCTGTTCAGGGGACCTTGCGCTCTCAGATTTAGTGTGTTTTTTCTTGTTGGCATATTATTTTTTTAATAAAATGTGGTGTGGATTGTGTTTTTTTCGTATTTTTGCAGGGAAATGCTGTGCAACCAATGATTTCTTCACACGTTTGCGTCCAAAAAGTTGCGCCCACAACTACCAGCCTGGTACGTCTAGAAAGGTTAAGATGTGTGCTTTCAGGGAATATATGGTTTGTGGGGGGTATTTTATTTGTAAAGGGTCGTTTTTGTTAAAAAAGTGTAAGGTGCGCATTTTGTCAGCAAAGCTGAAAAAATGACGTGAAATGACCTTTACGCGCATGCTTTCGTTTTGGGTGTTTGGCGACCCTACCCTGCGAAGTAGCTATGCATGTTGGGTGTTGTTCTGTTCAGGGGACCTTGCGCTCTCAGATTTAGTGTGTTTTTTCTTGTTGGCATATTATTTTTTTAATAAAATGTGGTGTGGATTGTGTTTTTTTCGTATTTTTGCAGGGAAATGCTGTGCAACCAATGATTTCTTCACACGTTTGCGTCCAGAAGGTTGCGCCCACAACTACCAGCCTGGTACGTCTAGAAAGGTTAAGATGTGTGCTTTCAGGGAATATATGGTTTGTGGGGGGTATTTTATATGTAAAGGGTCGTTTTTGTTAAAAAAGTGTAAGGTGTGCATTTTGTCAGCAAAGCTGAAAAAATGACGTGAAATGACCTTTACGCGCATGCTTTCGTTTTGGGTGTTTGGTGACCCTACCCTGCGAAGTAGCTATGCATGTTGGGTGTTGTTCTGTTCAGGGGACCTTGCGCTCTCAGATTTAGTGTGTTTTTTCTTGTTGGCATATTATTTTTTTAATAAAATGTGGTGTGGATTGTGTTTTTTTCGTATTTTTGCAGGGAAATGCTGTGCAACCAATGACTTCTTCACACGTTTGCGTCCAAAAAGTTGCGCCCACAACTACCAGCCTGGTACGTCTAGAAAGGTTAAGATGTGTGCTTTCAGGGAATATATGGTTTGTGGGGGGTATTTTATTTGTAAAGGGTCGTTTTTGTTAAAAAAGTGTAAGGTGCGCACTTTGTCAGCAAAGCTGAAAAAATGACGTGAAATGACCTTTACGCGCATGCTTTCGTTTTGGGTGTTTGGCGACCCTACCCTGCGAAGTAGCTATGCATGTTGGGTGTTGTTCTGTTCAGGGGACCTTGCGCTCTCAGATTTAGTGTGTTTTTTCTTGTTGGCATATTATTTTTTTAATAAAATGTGGTGTGGATTGTGTTTTTTTCGTATTTTTGCAGGGAAATGCTGTGCAACCAATGATTTCTTCACACGTTTGCGTCCAGAAAGTTGCGCCCACAACTACCAGCCTGGTACGTCTAGAAAGGTTAAGATGTGTGCTTTCAGGGAATATATGGTTTGTGGGGGGTATTTTATATGTAAAGGGTCGTTTTTGTTAAAAAAGTGTAAGGTGTGCATTTTGTCAGCAAAGCTGAAAAAATGACGTAAATTGACCTTTACGCACATGCTTTCGTTTTGGGTGTTTGGCGACCCTACCCTGCGAAGTAGCTATGCATGTTGGGTGTTGTTCTGTTCAGGGGACCTTGCGCTCTCAGATTTAGTGTGTTTTTTCTTGTTGGCATATTATTTTTTTAATAAAATGTGGTGTGGATTGTGTTTTTTTTCGTATTTTTGCAGGGAAATGCTGTGCAACCAATGACTTCTTCACACGTTTGCGTCCAAAAAGTTGGGCCCACAACTACCAGCCTGGTACGTCTAGAAAGGTTAAGATGTGTGCTTTCAGGGAATATATGGTTTGTGGGGGGTATTTTATATGTAAAGGGTCGTTTTTGTTAAAAAAGTGTAAGGTGTGCATTTTGTCAGCAAAGCTGAAAAAATGACGTGAAATGACCTTTACGCGCATGCTTTCGTTTTGGGTGTTTGGTGACCCTACCCTGCGAAGTAGCTATGCATGTTGGGTGTTGTTCTGTTCAGGGGACCTTGCACTCTCAGATTTAGTGTGTTTTTTCTTGTTGGCATATTATTTTTTTAATAAAATGTGGTGTGGATTGTGTTTTTTTCGTATTTTTGCAGGGAAATGCTGTGCAACCAATGATTTCTTCACACGTTTGCGTCCAAAAAGTTGCGCCCACAACTACCAGCCTGGTACGTCTAGAAAGGTTAAGATGTGTGCTTTCAGGGAATATATGGTTTGTGGGGGGTATTTTATTTGTAAAGGGTCGTTTTTGTTAAAAAAGTGTAAGGTGCGCACTTTGTCAGCAAAGCTGAAAAAATGACGTGAAATGACCTTTACGCGCATGCTTTCGTTTTGGGTGTTTGGCGACCCTACCCTGCGAAGTAGCTATGCATGTTGGTTGTTGTTCTGTTCAGGGGACCTTGCGCTCTCAGATTTAGTGTGTTTTTTCTTGTTGGCATATTATTTTCTTTAGAAGAATGTGGTTTTGATTCTGCCTATTTATATTTTTTTAGGAAAACCCGCTGCAATCAAGTTATTCGACGTATAACTACTTGAAGAAGGCTTTGCACGTAACAACAAGCCTGGTACTTCTTGAAAGCTTGAGGTGTGTACTTTCATGGAATATATACTTTGTGGGGGGTATTTCAAATGTAAAGGGTCGTTTTTCTTGAAAAACTGCAAGGTGCTAATAGCAGTTGTATTTTATCTGAAAATCTCCTAAAACACTGTCTCAATTTGGGGGAGTCTCCTCGGCAGGAAAGGGTGTCTACCAATACATATGTGGTACCATTGTAACCGGGAGAAATTGGGCTTTTACACGCAATACAATTTTATTGATAAAATTAATTTTTTTACTTACAAAAAACACTACACAATGTAAAAAATTGAATTTTTTTATTATTTTACCACATATTTCATCCCAAAATATTGCTTAAGTACTGAAAAAATTACAAACAGGCTATTCTATGTTAAAGCCCAAATTGTGCCAAAAAAAACAATATATAATTTTCCTAGGAAATCCCTAAACATTCCTTCAAAAATTGCACTTAAACATGCGGAGCACAAAATGGTGAAAAATGGTCTGGCAACAAAGGGTGACAAAATCTCCAGGTAGGCTGGCACTTAAAGGGTTAAAAGCAGTCAAAAACAAGTGCAAACTGAAGTAGCTTAATAAAGCAGCTGATGCTGATCAACGCTTATGTTGTATAACAGATAGGGTGCAAGGTGCAGCTTTGGGGTGCCCTGCGGCCTGGTTTATTGAAAGAAGTCAAAAACAAGTGCAAACTGAAGTAGCTTAATAAAGCAGCTGATGCTGATCAACGTTTATGTTGTATACCAGATAGGGTGCAAGGTGCAGCTTTGGGGTGCCCTGCAGCCTGGTTTATTAAAAGCAGTCAAAAACAAGTGCAAACTGAAGTAGCTTAGTAAAGCAGCTGATGCTGATCAACGCTTATGTTGTATAACAGATAGGGTGCAAGGTGCAGCTTTGGGGTGCCCTGCGGCCTGGTTTATTGAAAGAAGTCAAAAACAAGTGCAAACTGAAGTAGCTTAATAAAGCAGCTGATGCTGATCAACGCTTATGTTATATAACAGATAGGGTGCAAGGTGCAGCTTTGCGGTGCCCTGCAGCCTGGTTTATTGAAAGAAGTCAAAAACAAGTGCAAACTGAAGTAGCTTAATAAAGCAGCTGATGCTGATCAACGTTTATGTTGTATACCAGATAGGGTGCAAGGTGCAGCTTTGGGGTGCCCTGCAGCCTGGTTTATTAAAAGCAGTCAAAAACAAGTGCAAACTGAAGTAGCTTAATAAAGCAGCTGATGCTGATCAACGCTTATGTTGTATAACAGATAGGGTGCAAGGTGCAGCTTTGGGGTGCCCTGCGGCCTGGTTTATTAAAAGCAGTCAAAAACAAGTGCAAACTGAAGTAGCTTAATAAAGCAGCTGATGCTGATCAACGCTTATGTTGTATAACAGATCGGGTGCAAGGTGCAGCTTTGGGGTGCCCTGCGGCCTGGTTTATTAAAAGCAGTCAAAAACAAGTGCAAACTGAAGTAGCTTAATAAAGCAGCTGATGCTGATCAACGCTTATGTTGTATAACAGATAGGGTGCAAGGTGCAGCTTTGGGGTGCCCTGCGGCCTGGTTTAGTAAAAGCAGTCAAAAACAAGTGCAAACTGAAGTACTGAAATAAGTGTGCAGCTTAGTGAAGATCAAGAGGGGTATGGTATGTTACAGAATGGGATGCCTCCACAGCAGACCTGAGATCAGTATATATGCACAGTAAAAGTGTCTAAGCAGGCTCCAACAGGCCAAATTACTTTAAATAAGTGTGCAGCTTAGTGAAGATCAAGAGGGGTATGGTATGTTACAGAATGGGATGCCCCCACAGCAGACCTGAGATCAGTATATATGCACAGTAAAAGTGTCTAAGTAGGCTCCAACAGGCCAAATTACTTTAAATAAGTGTGCAGCTTAGTGAAGATCAAGAGGGGTATGGTATGTTACAGAATAGGATGCCCCCACAGCAGACCTGAGGTCAGTATATATGCACAGTAAAAGTGTCTAAGCAGGCTCCAACAGGCCAAATTACTTTAAATAAGTGTGCAGCTTAGTGAAGATCAAGAGGGGTATGGTATGTTACAGAATGTGATGCCCCCACAGCAGACCTGAGATCAGTATATATGCACAGTAAAAGTGTCTAAGCAGGCTCCAACAGGCCAAATTACTTTAAATAAGTGTGCAGCTTAGTGAAGATCAAGAGGGGTATGGTATGTTACAGAATGTGATGCCCCCACAGCAGACCTGAGATCAGTATATATGCACAGTAAAAGTGTCTAAGCAGGCTCCAACAGGCCAAATTACTTTAAATAAGTGTGCAGCTTAGTGAAGATCAAGAGGGGTATGGTATGTTACAGAATGGGATGCCCCCACAGCAGACCTGAGATCAGTATATATGCACAGAAAAAGTGTCTAAGCAGGCTGCAACAGGCCAAATTACTTTAAATAAGTGTGCAGCTTAGAGGAAATACAGAGGCTAATGGGATGTTACAGAATGGGATGCCCCCACAGCAGACCTGAGATAAGTATATATGCACAG
Source organism: Gastrophryne carolinensis (assembly GCA_027917425.1). Lineage (NCBI taxonomy): Eukaryota > Metazoa > Chordata > Amphibia > Anura > Microhylidae > Gastrophryne > Gastrophryne carolinensis. The sequence continues at coordinate 114,456,749 of CM051240.1, forward strand.
CAACAGTGGATAAGCAGGCTCCAACAGGCCAAATTACTTTAAATAAGTGTGCAGCTTAGTGAAGATCAAGAGGGGTATGGTATGTTACAGAATGGGATGCCCCCACAGCAGACCTGAGACCAGTATATATGCACAGTAAAAGTGTCTATGCAGGGTCCAACAGGCCAAATTACTTTAAATAAGTGTGCAGCTTAGTGAAGATCAAGAGGGGTATGGTATGTTACAGAATGGGATGCCCCCACAGCAGACCTGAGATCAGTATATATGCACAGTAAAAGTGTCTAAGCAGGCTCCAACAGGCCAAATTACTTTAAATAAGTGTGCAGCTTAGTGAAGATCAAGAGGGGTATGGTATGTTACAGAATGGGATGCCCCCACAGCAGACCTGAGATTAGTATATATGCACAGTAAAAGTGTCTAAGCAGGCTGCAACAGGCCAAATTACTTTAAATAAGTGTGCAGCTTAGAGGAAATACAGAGGCTAATGGGATGTTACAGAATGGGATGCCCCCACAGCAGACCTGAGATCAGTATATATGCACAGCAACAGTGTCTAAGCAGGCTCCAACAGGCCAAATTACTTTAAATAAGTGTGCAGCTTAGTGAAGATCAAGAGGGGTATGGTATGTTACAGAATGGGATGCCCCCACAGCAGACCTGAGATCAGTATATATGCACAGTAAAAGTGTCTAAGCAGGCTCCAACAGGCCAAATTACTTTAAATAAGTTTGCAGCTTAGTGAAGATCAAGAGGGGTATGGTATGTTATAGAGTGGGATACCCCCAAGCAGGCTTTAGAACAGTATATATGCACAGCAACAGTGGATAAGCAGGCTCCAACAGGCCAAATTACTTTAAATAAGTGTGCAGCTTAGTGAAGATCAAGAGGGGTATGGTATGTTACAGAATGGGATGCCCCCACAGCAGACCTGAGATCAGTATATATGCACAGTAAAAGTGTCTAAGCAGGCTCCAACAGGCCAAATTACTTTAAATAAGTGTGCAGCTGAGTGAAGATCAAGAGGGGTATGGTATGTTACAGAATGGGATGCCCCCACAGCAGACTTGAGATCAGTATATATGCACAGCAAAAGTGTCTAAGCAGGCTGCAACAGGCCAATTTACTTTAAATAAGTGTGCAGCTTAGAGGAAATACAGAGGCTAATGAGATCTTACAAAATGGTAATGTTCCCATAGCAGACTTGAGATCAGTTCAGTATATATGCACATCAAAAGTGTATAAGCAGCCTGAAACAGCTAACAAAGCCAGTCAGCCAGCCAGTAACACTCAGGCTGGATGAAAAAAAAAAAAATCTCCCTGTCACTGCCTCCGATTTTTCCTAACTTTCCCTGCTTCTCGCTGACTTCCTGCCTGTCTCCTGCCTGTCTCCTGCCTGTCCCTGGCTGTCCCTGGCTCTCTAACTGTCTCTCCCTGAATACAGCAGTGTCCTGTCTCTCACGAATGCAATAGAGAAATGAACAAAAGCAAGATGTCCGCCGCCTTATATAGCGCTGTGACGTCACCGGGCATGCTGGCTGCTGATAGGCTGCATGTGACTGCCCCAGCATGCACTGGAGCGGGGTAGATGTCTGGACATGTCCCGTCCGCCATCTTAGAATTCCTGTAATGTAAATGAATGGATGTTAAAGAAAAACTTCGAGCGATCGAAGCACGGGGAAATTCGGATTCGATCCGAATCGAATTTTTCATGAAATTCGGATCGAATCCGGGTTCGTCCAGATTGATTCGCTCATCCCTAGTAGCTATGTCTACTGTATCATAGCAGCTAGTATGCACCATTGCCATACACTGTCAGTACAACTCGATATTGCACTTCAGCAGTACATCTGCACATCTGCACACCGAATTTATGAGTAAAAAAGAGCTCTTTTGGAGGACATATCGGACCTGTCAGCTCACTTGGACCCTAATTCAATAAGAGTTAAAGAAAATTCTCAGGGTAGTAAAAAATTCAATTCATGAGAAAAAATACTGAGAATGTCACTGTTACTGAATCACCAGATAAAAAGACAATGAAAGTCAATGGCAGCTTTTACTACAGTGTAGAAAGGAGTAAACAGTAAACAGTTCTCTACTTTGTCAACAGTGACATTCTCAGGCTTTTTTCTCATTAATTACATTTTTTACTACCATTAAAATTTTTTTCAACTATTGAATTGAGGCCTTGGACTGCAGGTAATGCCAAACCAGCCTGACAAGTCTGTGGAGAGCAGCTGCACACTAATTACTCTTTGTTGCAAAGTGACCAGATGGAAAAAATGGAATGAAAAGGCTAGCATTTTTAGGATGCCTTAGATTTACACCAAGTGCTGGGGCCAGAGGCCTCCAGGAGCTGAGATTGTACATTATCCACACCTCAACCTGGCTTGGCTGTTAACCAGTTTGGCTTCCCTATGTCCATGCGTAGTACTAAATGAAAGTGGCCCCCACCCTTATGAACCCAGTTGCTACTTGAATTGACACTTAAATGCAACAACAGAATTTTTGATCATCTGCAACATTTGGCAGACTGCCGGCCCCCTTCCAGAGACCATTACAGGTGGAAAGATGCCTAAACCCCAGACCAATCTAGCTGTTAAATATCCCAGAATCACAGTCATCAACAGAACAAAATTACAATTTTCTTTGGTGAACAACTTTAATAGTACTGTGATTCCTTGGTGGACGCCAAAAGCCGAAACCCTTTGGGAACTGTGCCGATTCTAACAGGGAATAAAACCACTAAAATGCCATTTTATCTAAATTGTGAAACATAGAAACATAGTAGGTTGACGGCAGAAGGAGACCATACGGTCCATCTAGTCTGCATACTAATTACTATTTGTTGCAAAGTGACCAGATGGAAAAAAATGGATAACATACTCTCCGGAAAGGCAAGCATTCTTAGGATGCCTTATTCATCAAGTGATAGCGTCAGACAGTGTCTCAATAGCGCCAGGTATCGGCAGCTATCAGCAGCTACCGACTCCAGAACGCCATGCTGCGAACACAATCACGCATTTATCACGCTAAATGAGGCTAGCACCGGCGAAAGCGTCAGCTAGCGCTGGATTCATCATGTAGCAGACTTCAGTGAACAGCGCCGCTGCTAATCCCATCACAGCGCCAGGTCAGACCTTTCGCTATCTGCCGCTCTCCCATACATTTCTATGGCAGACACTGCGATGTTTTTTTTAGTGGGTTTTGTGTTTTCTTTTTTTTGCCAAAAATGAAACACATGTTGTTTAGGATATGTCTGATGAATCTGTGTTGTTTTTGGTTATTTTTGGGGGAAAGATGTAATTTTTCTACTGGAATGTTGTGAGTGAAATATAAAATGCATCTCCTCCCACAAAACACATTAGTCTCAAATTAGCTTGCTTTCACAACACCCATGGCTTGGAAAGCTATTTTTTAGTCAGTCATGGTTGGCGCTCACGTTCGCTCATTGAAATTTTCAGCGCCCATGCTATTCTGCAGCCCTGTCCTTGTTGAATCTGTGGTGGTCAGTGTTTGTGCAGTCGCTGTTGTGATTCGCTATGTGCCGGCGCTAGCGTCGCTGTGCTGTTCATACATGTGCATTTCTGCATTTTTTCCTGAATTCACTTGCAGCGACCCCAGTCGTTCTTAATGAATACACTATAGTTCAGAGCGCGCATATGTCCACATTCGGCAGGATTTTTTCAGGCGTACAAGCTCATAACAACCCGTTATGCATTCTCCTGTGTCCCACATTATCATGTTGTTGTATAGTTATATTGTGTTTTTATTTTATTTAGCAATCTGATTTTAATTTGTAATCAACCAGATCTGTTTTTGCTCTGACCTATGCATTACAGGATATTGAACACCCAGCTAAATCAAGCTAATAATTAATTGCGTCTTGGCCAATAGCTTGTTGTAATGCGTAAATCTACTATTAGCACAACTTTGCTTGCACGTAGTGGATATTAGCTTCTTCCTAGTGCGCGGAGCGTTTTTTTTTTTTTTTTTGTTAGCTTTCGTCATATCCACTTCCGGTTTCCTCCTTTGCGTTTCCACCATGCTGCCTAGGAGATGGATCCTGCGCCTCCCCAGCTCCTCCTCTGACTCCTCTGAATTTTGGGTTGTAATTGTATTTTTTTTATTCACCCCCTCAACACAGATAAGCGTCCTCCCCTAGGGAAACGTGGGAAGGGATTCCTCCCCCGCACGAGACAGGCGGACTCGGGGGAGTCATCGGGGGAGGGTCCCTCTCGCATTTCCTATTTAGAGGACCCAGGGCAGGAAGGGGATGACGCCCCAGAGGAGTGTGCTGCTGGGGGGCTGGCAGGATCTAGCCTCAGCTCCTCACACTCTGACTCTGAGGAGTCACTCCAGCCAAGGGGCCACTCTCAAGTGGGGAGTCCAAGTGGGGTGGAAGATGTGGACTCTCCCACACTCCCTGAAGGAGCAGGGAGTGAGAGGGAGGAGGGTTGCCCTTTGGGTGGTGGATCTTCAGATCAGAGTGTGAGGAGCCGAGGCTCCACGCCTCCTCCTCCTCAGAGCCCTCCCTGGGCTTCAAGTGGCAGCTCATCCCCTGGTGAGTGCAGATTTAGTCAGTGTTAGTCTGTGACAGGTTCCATATGGCCATTTGTACTTAGCCCTTGCCATTCCTCTATAATTTGCAGCGCATCATATAGCCGGCACCTCCAGGAGCTTTGCGCAAGGCCTTCTCCACGGGCATAGTCGTGGTAAGTGTTTGTTGTTATCCCTCACATTGCATATGTTATGACATTCCTTAAAGTGGACTAACACCCATTGGTGATTGGCCCGGGAATGTATAAGCTTCCCTGGCCAATCACCTCCCTCACCGCGGCCCCCCCCCCCCAAAGCCCACAAACTCCTTACCTCATTGGGGGCGGCGGAACCACCGCCGCCACCTCCCGCGCGCACCTCTAGAGGTGCACGCGCCCGCGCTGTCCGTTTGTGAATCGCGCTGGAGGCTGCGGCGGATGGGCTCTCTCTCCGATCGGGGTGCCCCGCCAAAGTGGACCAAATCCCAGGATAGTATAAATCCTGAGTGTTGGTCCACTTTAAACATACACATGTTTCCTGGTCCATAGTACAAGATGGTTTTCTAATTTACATTAACATCACAAACCCCACTACAGTGCAATCCAACTGCCAACCACCCCTATGTTTCAGGCCACACCATGATGGCGGCTAGCAAATGTGTTATTTTTGTAAGTTGTTCCTGCTAACACATGTTGCACACTCTACAAGTACGATTCTACACTCAACTGCAAATTAGGCCTTAGCATTGCACTGTAAAGGTTATTGGCACATTATCTTGATGTGTCCATGTTGCACACATAAATAATTAACATGAACTCATGGACCAGTAAATATACTAATGTCGGACAACATGTGTGTAACCATGCAAGCATTTGTTTTGGCAGACTCCCTAAACAGATGGATGTCAAATCGTCATGTGTCATTGGCCAACTAAATTTTGGTTTCTCTTTTGCTTTCTCCTGACAGATGTTGCCACGCAGACGGAGCCGGTCACCACCCTCCCCACCCCAGCTCCCGGGACGGCCAGCAGCATGGGCCCCAGCCACAGCTGCGATGGTGAGTACATCCCACTTCATATGCCTAAAGACTTTGGACCCCTATGTCTTATTGTAAATTCTTGAGACATTTACAATGTACCTATGTCTTTTCTAAGCACACATCTAGGTTACATGTGTTTGTCCGACAATCCTAAATGCATGTCTGCATGCTTGAATGTTGGCTCCCATTCTTGTTTTTGCCACATAGTGTAACATTGTGGTTTGTTCAAAACCAAATTGGCCTGCTAAGGTGGTGACCTCTAATATGCTTGGGCCAAGCAGTTTAATCGTTAGGACTTAGGCCCTGATGTTTGGCTGTAACTAACCAAAGAAATGTACACACTGGGACTTAGACCTTAATTTATTCCCAAGAGTTCAGATTAAATGTATGCTTGGGATGTTGTAGCCACATTTAAGGCAGCCACTAGTACTCATATAATGGTAACACATAAGGGCACTGTGGCCAACAATGTGAATGTGTGGGTCAGATAATTTGAGGCAATTACATTACATTGCTACATCTGTGTATGTTGAGCTCACATTCTATGTTTTGAATATGGTTTTTTTGTACTCTCTACAGCTTGTGAAACCGAGCATCGCAGACTGTGGCAGTCTATCCGGCCTCTTCGCCTTATGCTGCTGGCCAAGAAGAGGCGTCGTTAGGGTGGGGGGATGGTTTTTGCCGCTGTGTGGCAGAATGGTGGCCCTGTTGGCCGCCTTGAGGCATAATAAATATTTTGTATTTTTCTAATTACAGTGTGTTGTGCCTTGTCAAGCATAGTTTAAGTGTCTAGCAACCCATTAGTTTGTAAATGTTGTTGTACCTTTGTAGCCATTTAATGTGTAAACCATAGTAAGATATGGTCACCAATGTGTGTCATACATTTCTGGCTACATGTACATATCTAGATCTAGAGACTCATCCCTGACTGTGTTCTTAGCTATGTCTTTGAAAAAACACGATTTTGAGGTGGGGTACTCACATTTATTCTCCCCAAATTAACCAAAATAAAAAAAAACATCAACATTTTTGGCTTGGTGGCCTAGGAGGTTGTGATTCATTGCTAGGGTTGGTGTTGGGGGACAACAGTGCAGTAAAAAAAATAGACTGCTGTCCTATCAGCTGATGGATCAACAACAAAGTTTGGTCCTGGCGCTGTAGCGATTGCTCCATGGCATGTGCAATGCGATCCAGTGCCCTGTTTGTTTCCGCTTGTTGCCCATGTTGAACATCATGGAGCTGGCGCTGCAGGTCCGCAATTTGTTGCCGATCCACCAGCCCCTGATTTTCCAACGCCGCAATGCGCTCATTAGTTTCATCACGCGGCTGTTGGCGACTGTAGTCCTCCAGCATCCGAACCCCTAGCTCATAAAATTCTGCACTTGTCGGTGCCAGACCTCCTCTTCTTGTGTGTTCGGCCTAAAAAAACAAAAGAAAAGATTGTAGTGAAGCTGAAACAATGCAGGTATGCCCCTTCCAATCATTTACCCAAAGTGTAACAATCAAACTTACCCTTGCTTGAGCCTCTGTAGCTTGGCCACATGGCACTTGGGCAGACGGCACAGCTTGGGTTTCAGGTATGGCCTCCTGCCAAAACACAAAAGAAATAACATGTTACACGGTGGTTCCTGGACTACCCACGAACATGTCAATGTGGTTATTGTTCCCCAAAATAAGCCATGTTACCTCAGTGTCGTCCGCCCGAAGTAGTTCCAGGGTCTGGCTGCCAGAAAGGGGGAAATCCCCATCTGAGAGATGGGGTAAGCTGGCATATGCTGAACAGGAAAGTCATGTTAGTAGGTCAGTGGACAAAACTCAAATTTAATATGGATAGACTATCGAGGCAATACCTCGACAAAGTGGCAGATTACACAAGAGCCAAAAGGGATCTTGTAAACTCAGATTGCTCACATGTATGTAAGAGGAAGATTAGCCAATAATTGGGCCAAACACTAACAGACACATTGGTCAAATTACACATACCCGCCATCTCACAGATATCCTGAGTTAGGCCCTCACTCGAGCTTTGCTTAAACACAAGTTGGACTAATAAATTCCAAAAAAAGGTTTGCAAACATCCTTACTAGATAATCAAGCAAAACCAACTTACCCTCATCTCTAGCAGCCTCACGGTGAAGGCCCCTTTCCGGACAGCCACTTCCTATATTCCGGCCAACTAAAATACACAATGAATGTCTCTAAATATTCATAACACTACTCTGGTGAATGTTTGTCTTTTAATAGACCAAAAAAATGCATTGCAATCACTCTAAACAGTATACTAATGAGCCTGGGGATGGCAAATCCACTAAAAATAGCCATCTTCAAGTTGACCTAGCAAATAGGGATGAGCGAATCGATCCGGACGAACCCGGATTCGATCCGAATTTCATGAAAAATTCGATTCAGATCGAATCCGAATTTCCCCGCGATTCGATCGCTCGAAGTTTTCCTTTAACATCCATTCATTTACATTACAGGCATTCTAAGATGGCGGACGGGACATGTCCAGACATCAACCCCGCGCCAGTGCAAGCTGGGACAGTCACATGCAGCCTATCAGCAGCCAGCAAGCCCGGTGACGTCACAGCGCTATTTAAGTCGGCGGACATCTTGCTTTTCCTCATTTCTCTATTGCATTCGTGAGAGACAGGACGCTGCTGTAGGCAGGGAGAGACAGTTAGACAGACAGGGACAGACAGGGACAGGCTGGAGACAGGCAGGAGACAGGCAGGAGACAGACAAAAAGTCAGCGAAAAGCAGGGACAGTTAGGAACAATCGGAGGCAGTCACAGGGAAATTTTTTTTTTATTCATCCAGCCTGAGTGTTACTGGCTGGCTGACTGGCTTTGTTAGCGTTTTCAGGCTGCTTATACACTAACTGTGCATATATACTGAACTGATCTAAAGTCTGCTGTGAGGCATCCCATTCTGTGACTACACCAGCCTCTATTTAATACCATAACCATTTGCACTTATTCTAATAGAAATTTGGCCTGATAAAGACACTTTTGCTGTGCATAGTCTTACTGCTGCCAGGTGCTCTCTGGTTTTTGGGGCATCCCATTCTGTGACTACACCAGCCTCTATTTAATACCATAACTAGAGATGAGCGAACTTTTGAAAAATTCGATTCGACTGATTCGCCGAATTTTTCGACAAAAATCGTTTCGACCCGAATAAATTCGCGACGAATCGCTATAAAAAACGGCTATTTCTGAGCCTCCTAGAGCCTCAATAGGGTTGTAAACCATTCTGCCTTGCTGTAACACGCACAGGATGCGTGCTGGGTTAGTTAAATAATACTTTGAAGAAATATCACATGCAGATCAGAGGCATCGCTAATAGAATCGCAGAGTGGCACAATTGAATTCAAGAGAGTTGAAGTGGCATCACTATGAGGGGCAGGAGCCCAAACATTGCTTTAAAGAGACACTGGAGTTGGCAGCAGCAGGAGCCCAAAAATTGGATGAATCACACCCTGGAGTTGGCAGCAGCAGGAGCCCAAATATACACTGGGGTTGGCTTCAGGAGCCCAAAAATTGGATGAATCACACCCTGGAAATGGCGGCAGCAGCAGCAGGAGCCCAAATATACACTGGAGTTGGCTTCAGGAGCCCAAAAATTGGATGAATCACACCCTGGAGTTGGCAGCAGCAGCAGCAGGAGCCCAAATATTACTTTAAAGAGACACTGGGGTTGGCTTCAGGAGCCCAAAAATTGGATGAATCACACCCTGGAGTTGGCAGCAGCAGGAGCCCAAATATTACTTTAAAGAGACACTGGGGTTGGCTTCAGGAGCCCAAAAATTGGATGAATCACACCCTGGAGTTGGCAGCAGCAGGAGCCCAAATATACACTGGGGTTGGCTTCAGGAGCCCAAAATTGGATGAATCACACCCTGGAGTTGGCAGCAGCAGCAGCAGGAGCCCAAATATTACTTTAAAGAGACACTGGGGTTGGCTTCAGGAGCCCAAAAATTGGATGATTCACACCCTGGAGTTGGCAGCAGCAGCAGCAGGAGCCCAAATATACACTGGGGTTGGCTTCAGGAGCCCAAAAATTGGATGAATCACACCCTGGAGTTGGCAGCAGCAGCAGCAGGAGCCCAAATATTACTTTAAAGAGACACTGGGGTTAACTTCAGGAGCCCAAAAATTGGATGAATCACACCCTGGAGTTGGCAGCAGCAGGAGCCCAAATATTACTTTAAAGAGACCCTGGGGTTGGCTTCAGGAGCCCAAAAATTGGATGAATCACACCCTGGAGTTGGCAGAAGTTGGCAGTAGCAGCAGCAGGAGCCCAAATATTACTTTAAAGAGACCCTGGGGTTGGCTTCAGGAGCCCAAAAATTGGATGAATCACACCCTGGAGTTGGCAGGAGTTGACAGCAGCAGCAGCAGGAGCCCAAATATTACTTTAAAGAGACCCTGGGGTTGGCTTCAGGAGCCCAAAAATTGGATGAATCACACCCTGGAGTTGGCAGAAGTTGGCAGTAGCAGCAGCAGGAGCCCAAATATTACTTTAAAGAGACCCTGGGGTTGGCTTCAGGAGCCCAAAAATAGGATGAATCACACCCTGGAGTTGGCAGAAGTTGGCAGTAGCAGCAGCAGGAGCCCAAATATTACTTTAAAGAGACCCTGGGGTTGGCTTCAGGAGCCCAAAAATTGGATGAATCACACCCTGGAGTTGGCAGAAGTTGGCAGTAGCAGCAGCAGGAGCCCAAATATTACTTTAAAGAGACCCTGGGGTTGGCTTCAGGAGCCCAAAAATTGGATGAATCACACCCTGGAGTTGGCAGGAGTTGACAGCAGCAGCAGCAGGAGCCCAAATATTACTTTAAAGAGACCCTGGGGTTGGCTTCAGGAGCCCAAAAATTGGATGAATCACACCCTGGAGTTGGCAGAAGTTGGCAGTAGCAGCAGCAGGAGCCCAAATATTACTTTAAAGAGACCCTGGGTTTGGCTTCAGGAGCCCAAAAATTGGATGAATCACACCCTGGAGTTGGCAGCAGCAGGAGCCCAAATATACACTGGGGTTGGCTTCAGGAGCCCAAAAATTGGATGAATCACACCCTGGAGTTGGCAGCAGCAGCAGCAGGAGCCCAAATATACACTGGAGTTGGCTTCAGGAGCCCAAAAATTGGATGAATCACACCCTGGAGTTGGCAGCAGCAGCAGCAGGAGCCCAAATATTACTTTAAAGAGACACTGGGGTTGGCTTCAGGAGCCCAAAAATTGGATGAATCACACCCTGGAGTTGGCAGAAGTTGGCAGCAACAGCAGGAGCCCCAACATTACTTTAAAGAGACACTGGGGTTGGCTTCAGGAGCCCAAAAATTGGATGAATCACACCCTGGAGTTGGCAGCAGCAGGAGCCCAAATATTACTTTAAAGAGACACTGGGGTTGGCTTCAGGAGCCCAAAAATTGCATGATTCACACCCTGGAGTTGGCAGCAGCAGGAGCCCAAATATACACTGGAGTTGGCTTCAGGAGCCCAAAAATTGGATGAATCACACCCTGGAGGTGGCAGAAGTTGGCAGCAGCAGCAGCAGCAGGAGCCCAAACATTACTTTAAAGAGACCCTGGGGTTGGCTTCAGGAGCCCAAAAATTGGATGAATCACACCCTGTGGAGAGTCATGTGGAGAAAAAGTAGCTTAGTTAGTAATATCTACATAAAATTATGAATAAACAAATGCAAAAGTATTGCCAAAGTGAAGTTTTGTTTGAGGGTGTGTTTCCACCTTTTAATTAAATCAGAAACAAGAAGGTATCATTGCCTCTGACTAATTAGCCCTCAAAAATTCTTGGAATTTTTAATCTGGAATCATGTCTGATCCGTCTTATCCGAAGAATATTAATAAAAAGTAAGAGTAACGTAAAGGATTTTTTATTAATACTTACTTATGGTCCGATGCGGAGGAATGTCTGTAACTGGAGAGCAGCGCCTTAAATCTGTTTTGCACGATCCATCTTTCTTTAGTGTAGGTCTGGCCCCGTCATCAATCTACTGGAATACATCAGGCATTGTTGGGAGGAAAGCTTGGATGATCCATGCGCCATTCATTTCCACGCAGGGCAGTCTCTGGAAAAAAAAAAACTATGTATAAACCAGGATCTTTTTCATATAAAAACAAATGGTTATTTTTGCTTTTAAACCATATGTTCCACAGCTTTACCAGTCATTGTGTCAGCCAATGAAGCAACTTTGTCTGGAAGTGCTGCAAAAGCAGTCCACTGCATCACAAGTGGCATCTGACACCCCCAGTCAACTGTCTGTTGTCTGTCTTTTATGCTTTGGGTTCAGCTCCACTATCCATTGATGAAGATCTGATAATCATAAAATTCAGCAGCTACTGCCCAGCCAAGAAGTGGAGGAGACACTCGCCTCTTCTTCCACTAGCCGGCAATTAGTGATGAGGAGAGTGTCGTGGGAGGAGGTGTTGCAAGCCGAGGTAGTGGAAGAGGGTCCCTGGAGTCTGCGGCGGTGGCGGCGGCAGCAGCAGCAGATTATTGCGGACTGTTGTTCGGAAAAATCAGCTACTCAGCGATGTGGCAGTGTTTCATGCAGCATCCTGTGGAGAAAAAGTAGGTTAGTTAGTGTATATATATATAATTATGAATAGACAAATGCAATAGTATTGCCAAAGTGAAGTTTTGTTTGAGGGTGTGTTTCCACCTTGTAATTAAATCAGAAACAACTAGCTATCATTTGCCTCTGAATAATTAGCCCTCAAAAATTCTTGGAATTTTTAATCTTGATGTCTGAGGGATTTCTCCTCTCAGACAGCGTCACCATAAGTCCAGCCTGCTGCATTACACTTGGAAGAACATCTTGTTTGCGCTGCGACAAGGAAGCCAGAGTCATGCGTCCTGACATGGCACACGTGTTCAGTCTAGTTTTTAAGTCTTGCCCCCATCTGAAAGAACAACAGGAAAGAAAGTTAGCATGCACTTCTGGCACTCCTACACCACCAAGCACAACCTTATTGAGCCTCAGCGTCACAACGGTGTACCCCACCATAGTCTGATTTGCGATGTTTCCACCCGTTGGAATTCCACCCTCCATATGCAGGATCCACTATAGCAGTGGTCCCCAACCCTGTCCTCAAGGCCCACCAACAGGCCAGGTTTTGCAGATCTCCACAAAGATGCACAGGTGGAGTAATTAGTGCAGCTGCAGAGCAATAGAGCTGGCTATTTGGAGATCCAAAAAACATGACATGTTGGTGGGCCTTGAGGACAGGGTTGAGGACCACTGCACTATAGGAACAGAGAAAAGCCATCACGGATTTCTGGATGATCCAAACAGATAGGGGGACACCCCTGTGTAAATTCAATGTAAACCATTGGCAGCTCATACATGACACCGACCGTTTGCTCAGGCCCTTTGAGGAAGCTACGTTATTAGTCAGTTGCCAGGACTATGAGATGAACGATGAGATTCCACTGCTTCATGTACTACAACACATGTTGGAAACCATGGCTGGTCAGGGCACTGGAGACATGGCACATACATTTCACAGCCACATGAAGCCTGTGGGGGCTGAAGTGGAGGAGGAGGAGGGGGTGGGGCACAGCAAACCACAGTTTAGGTTTCACAAAATGACCATTTTATCTAGTCATCTGACAGGAGAGGAGGAGCAGGAGCAGCCACAGGAGCTAGAGGGTTGTGAGTAAGGCGAGACAGAGGACCCAGACACACCATGGCAGTTTACAGTGGAGATGGAGACAGGTAGTCCCTCCGAGTCACTTGCACAAATGGCACGATGCATGCTCACATGCATAATTGTCTCCATTTGTCAGCGGGAAGACTTCTGGCTCTCCAACTTATTGGACCCTCGCTTCCGGCACAAAATGGGGGCATTTTTTACGCCCACTGAGAAGGAGGACAAACTGACCTACTACAGAGACATCCCACGTAGTCAGTTGGGCGATGTCTATCTGCGCCATGGCCCATACTCCCGCAGGTCTGACTCGGGGGGAAGTCTGCGATCACCTTCCACTGCCATGGCTGCTGGGGGGGTGGAAGGAGCAGCAGCAGCAGCTCCATCAGCAGCAGCCTCAGTCTTCAGTCGCTAGTGAGTAGCTTTCTACACCCGCATAGTGAGTCTACTCATAAGCAGCAGGAAGACCTGGAGCTGGACCTCAAACAGCAGGTCATGTCATACCTTGACATGACCATGCCAACACACCTTCAAGATCCACTGGATTTGCTGGGAAGCCAAACTTGACTTGTGCCCGCAACTAGCAGAGTTTGCCCTGGAAAAGCTGTACTGGCCGGACAGTAGTTGATTTAGATGGCAACTGGGCTGCTCTATATAACGAAGCAAAATGGCAAATTTACCTCACTATATAAGCTATTGCCCCTCAGATTTACACAGGGGCTGCTCTATATTATGCTGCAAAATGGCAAATTAACCTCACAATATAAGCTATTGCCCCTCAGATTTACACAGGGCCTGCTCTATATTATGCTGCAAAATGGCAAATTAACCTCACAATATAAGCTATTGCCCCTCAGATTTACACAGGGCCTGCTCTATATAACGAAACAAAATGGCAAATTTACCTCACTATATAAGCTATTGCCCCTCAGATTTACACAGGGGCTGCTCTATATTATGCTGCAAAATGGCAAATTAACCTCACAATATAAGCTATTGCAGCTCTATATAAATAAAAATAAATAAATAAAAAAAGGGCCTGTAGAAGCTTATTTAGTATAACAGATAGGGTGACATGTGCTGGTTTGGGATGCCCATATGGGCTAGTGTTTTGGCAGCAGTACAAAAACCAATGCAAAATGCAATAGCTTAATAAAGCTGATGCTGATCAACGCTTATTTAGTATAACAGATGGGGTGCAACATGCAGGTTTGGGATGCCCTGCGGCCTGGTGTATTTAAAGCAGACCAAAACCAATTCAAAATGCAATAACTTAATAAAGCTGAGGCTGTAGATGCTTATTTAGTATAAACAGGTAGGGTGCAAGGTGCAGCTTTGGGGTGCCCTGCGGCCTGGTTAAATGAAAGCAGTCAAAAAGGAAGTGCAAACTGAAGTAGCTTAATGAAGCTGATGCTGATCAACGCTTATGTTGTATACCAGATAGGGTGCAAGGTGCAGCTTTGGGGTGCCCTGCGGCCTGGTTTATTAAAAGCAGTCAAAAACAAGTGCAAACTGAAGTAGCCTGATCAACGCTTATGTTGTATAACAGATAGGTTTAAAATAGCATGTGCCTTGGGATGCCCGTGTGGCCTGTTATATTTCAAGCTGAACAAAAAGTAACAATAATCCAAGTATGAGACATCATTTTGACCTTCTTTACAGCGCCATACTTTGAAAAAAAAAAATTAATTTCATGCCGATCAATCCAAAGGTCAATGCCCCTAACAAAAATAGTGTTCGGCATAAGTTTTCCTTCTGGAAGGACGTAACCTTTAGTTTACATGGTTGGGGTAGGTTATCTTACAAATTGGGATACCCCAGGCAGCAGTGTCATTGAAAGAGACAGAGTGTAATGCAGGCCATACGCAAGCAGAGAAACTCAGGCTGCAACAGGCCTATTTAGTTTACATGGTTGGGGTAGGTTATCTTACAAATTGGGATACCCCACTGTATATGAAACCGAATATAAATGCACACCCAAAAGTGGACAATCAGCCTCCAAGAGGCCTGCTTAGTTTAAATAAGAGAGCTGCTTAGTATGGTAGGTAGGTTATGTTATGTTACAGAATGGGATGCCCCAAGCAGACTTGAGATCAGTATATATGCACACAGCAGCAGTGTGTTAGCAGGCTCATACAGGCCAAATTTCTTTAAATAACTGTGCAGCTTACAGTAAATGCAGAGGCTAATGGTATGTTACAGAATGGGATGCCCCAAAGCTGACTTGAGAACAGTATATATGCACACAGCAGCAGTGTGTAAGCAGGCTCATACAGGCCAAATTTCTTTAAATAACTGTGCAGCTTAAAGTAAATGCAGAGGCTAATGGCATGTTACAGAATGGGATGCCCCCAGCAGACTTGAGATCAGTATATATGCACACAGCAGCAGTGTGTTAGCAGGCTCATACAGGCCAAATTTCTTTAAATAACTGTGCAGCATACAGTAAATGCAGAGGCTAATGGTATGTTACAGAATGGGATGTCCCAAAAACCAGAGAGCACCTGGCAGGCAGCAGTAAGACTATGCACAGCAAAAGTGTCTTTATCATGCCTAATTTCAATTAGAATAGGTGCAAATGGTTAGGTTCTTAAATAGAGGCTGCTGTAGTCACAGAATGGGATGCCCTAAAAACCAGCAGTAAGTACACCTGGCAGGGACAAGTAGTGCTATGCCCAGCAAAAGTGTCTTTATCAGGCCTAATTTCAATTATAATAAGTGCAAATGGTTATATGGTCTTAAACAGAGGCTGCTGTAGTCACAGAATGGGATGCCCCAAAAAAGATCCAGTAGTGCTATGCCCAGCAAAAGTGTCTTTATCAGGCTAATTTCAAATATAATAAGAGCAAATGGTTATATGGTCTTAAACAGAGGCTGCTGTAGTCACAGAATGGGATGCCCTGGCAGGGTCCAGAAGTACTATGCCCAGCAAAAGTGTCTTTATCAGGCTAATTTCAAATATAATAAGAGCAAATGGTTATATGGTCTTAAACAGAGGCTGCTGTAGTCACAGAATGGGATGTCCTGGCAGGGTCCAGAAGTACTATGCCCAGCAAAAGTGTCTTTATCAGGCTAATTTCAAATATAATAAGAGCAAATGGTTATATGGTCTTAAACAGAGGCTGCTGTAGTCACAGAATGGGATGCCCTGGCAGGGTCCAGAAGTACTATGCCCAGCAAAAGTGTCTTTATCAGGCCTAATTTCAATTATAATAAGTGCAAATGGTTATATGGTCTTAAACAGAGGCTGCTGTAGTCACAGAATGGGATGCCCTGGCAGGGTCCAGAAGTACTATGCCCAGCAAAAGTGTCTTTATCAGGGTAATTTCAAATATAATAAGAGCAAATGGTTATATGGTCTTAAACAGAGGCTGCTGTAGTCACAGAATGGGATGCCCTGGCAGGGTCCAGAAGTACTATGCCCAGCAAAAGTGTCTTTATCAGGCTCATTTCAAATATAATAAGAGCAAATGGTTATATGGTCTTAAACAGAGGCTGCTGTAGTCACAGAATGGGATGCCTCACAGCAGACTTAAGATCAGTTCAGTATATATGCACAGTTAGTTAGTATAAGCAGCCTGAAAACGCTAACAAAGCCTATCAGGCTGGATGAAAAAAAAAAAAAAAAACTCCCTGTGACAGGCTGACAGCCTCCGATTTTTCTACCTTTCCCTGTTTTTCGCTGACTTTCTGTCTGTCTCCTGTCTGTCTCCTGCCTGTCTCCAGCCTGTCCCTGTCTGTCCCTGCCTGTCTAACTGCGTCACTCCCTCAGCTACACAACGTTCTGTCTCTCACGAATGCAATAGAGAAATGAGGCAGGAAAGCAGGATGGCCGGCCTTAAATACCGCTGTGACGTTACCGGGCTTGCTGGCTGCTGATAGGCTGCATGTGACTGTCCCAGCTTGCACTGGCGCGGGGTTGATGTCTGGACATGTCCCGTCCGCCATCTTAGAATGCCTGTAATGTAAATGAATGGATGTTAAAGGAAAACTTCGAGCGATCGAATCGCGGGGAAATTCGGATTCGATCCTAATCGAATTTTTCCTGAAATT
Organism: Gastrophryne carolinensis; assembly: GCA_027917425.1. Classification (NCBI taxonomy): domain Eukaryota; kingdom Metazoa; phylum Chordata; class Amphibia; order Anura; family Microhylidae; genus Gastrophryne; species Gastrophryne carolinensis. The sequence continues at coordinate 114,474,045 of CM051240.1, forward strand.
CGGATCGAATCCGGGTTCGTCCGGATCGATTCGCTCATCCCTAACCATAACCATTTGCACTTATTCTAATAGAAATTAGGCCTGATATAGACACTTTTGCTGTGCATAGTATTAGTGCTGCCAGGTGCTCTCTGGTTTTTGGGGCATCCCATTCTGTGACTACACCAGCCTCTATTTAATACCATAACCATTTGCACTTATTCTAATAGAAATTAGGCCTGATAAAGACACTTTTGCTGTGCATAGTCTTACTGCTGCCAGGTGCTCTCTGGTTTTTGGGGCATCCCATTCTGTGACTACACCAGTCTCTATTTAATACCATAACCATTTGCACTTATTCTAATAGAAATTAGGCCTGATAAAGACACTTTTGCTGTGCGTAGTATTAGTGCTGCCAGGTGCTCTCTGGTTTTTGGGGCATCCCATTCTGTGACTACACCAGCCTCTATTTAATACCATAACCATTTGCACTTATTCTAATAGAAATTAGGCATGATAAAGACACTTTTGCTGTGCATAGTATTAGTGCTGCCAGGTGCTCTCTGGTTTTTGGGGCATCCCATTCTGTGACTACACCAGCCTCTATTTAATACTAGGGATGAGCGAATCGATCCGGACGAACCCGGATTCGATCCGAATTTCATGAAAAATTCGATTCGGATCGAATCCGAATTTCCCCGCGATTCGATCGCTCGAAGTTTTCCTTTAACATCCATTCATTTACATTACAGGCATTCTAAGATGGCGGACGGGACATGTCCAGACATCTACCCCGCGCCAGTGCAAGCTGGGGCAGTCACATGCAGCCTGTCAGCAGCCAGCAAGCACGGTGACGTCATAGCGCTATTTAAGGCCGGCGGCCATCTTGCTTTTCCTCATTTCTCTATTATTGCATTCGTGAGAGACAGAACGCTGCTGTAGGCAGGGAGAGAGACAGTTAGACAGACAGGGACAGACAGGGACAGGCTGGAGACAGGCAGGAGACAGGCAGGAGACAGGCAGGAGACAGACAGAAAGTCAGCGAAAAAACTGGAAAGTTAGGAAAAATCAGAGGCAGTCACAGGGAGATTTTTTTTTTTTCATCCAGCCTGAGTGTTACTGGCTGGCTGACTGGCTTTGTTAGCGTTTTCAGGCTGCTTATACACTAACTGTGCATATATACTGAACTGATCTTAAGTCTGCTGTGAGGCATCCCATTCTGTGACTACACCAGCCTCTATTTAAGACCATAACCATTTGCACTTATTCTAATTGAAATTAGGCCTGATAAAGACACTTTTGCTGTGCATAGACTTACTGCTGCCTGCCAGGTGCACTGCTGGTTTTTGGGGCATCCCATTCTGTGACTACACCAGCCTCTATTTAAGACCATAACCATTTGCACTTATTCTAATTGAAATTAGGCCTGATAAAGACACTTTTGCTGTGCATAGACTTACTGCTGCCTGCCAGGTGCACTGCTGGTTTTTGGGGCATCCCATTCTGTGACTACACCAGCCTCTATTTAAGACCATAACCATTTGCACTTATTCTAATTGAATTTAGGCCTGATAAAGACACTTTTGCTGTGCATAGACTTACTGCTGCCTGCCAGGTGCACTGCTGGTTTTTGGGGCATCCCATTCTGTGACTACACCAGCCTCTATTTAAGACCATAACCATTTGCACTTATTCTAATTGAAATTAGGCCTGATAAAGACACTTTTGCTGTGCATAGCACTACTGGTCCCAGGTGCACTCCTGTTGGGGCATCCCATTCTGTGACTACACCAGCCTCTATTTAAGACCATAACCATTTGCACTTATTCTAATTGAAATTAGGCCTGATAAAGACACTTTTGCTGTGCATAGACTTACTGCTGCCTGCCAGGTGCACTGCTGGTTTTTGGGGCATCCCATTCTGTGACTACACCAGCCTCTATTTAGGACCATAACCATTTGCACTTATTCTAATTGAAATTAGGCCTGATAAAGACACTTTTGCTGTGCATAGCACTACTGGTCCCAGGTGCACTCCTGTTGGGGCATCCCATTCTGTGACTACACCAGCCTCTATTTAATACCATAACCATTTGCACTTATTCTAATAGAAATTAGGCCTGATAAAGACACTTTTGCTGTGCATAGTATTACTGCTGCCAGGTGCTCTCTGGTTTTTGGGGCATCCCATTCTGTGACTACACCAGCCTCTATTTAATACCATAACCATTTGCACTTATTCTAATAGGAATTAGGCATGATAAAGACACTTTTGCTGTGCATAATATTAGTGCTGCCAGGTGCTCTCTGGTTTTTGGGGCATCCCATTCTGTGACTACACCAGCCTCTATTTAATACCATAACCATTTGCACTTATTGTAATAGAAATTAGGCCTAATAAAGACACTTTTGCTGTGCATAGTATTAGTGCTGCCAGGTGCTCTCTGGTTTTTGGGGCATCCCATTCTGTGACTACACCAGCCTCTATTTAATACCATAACCATTTGCACTTATTCTAATAGAAATTAGGCCTGATAAAGACACTTTTGCTGTGCATAGTCTAACTGCTGCCAGGTGCTCTCTGGTTTTTGGGGCATCCCATTCTGTGACTACACCAGCCTCTATTTAATACCATAACCATTTGCACTTATTCTAATAGAAATTAGGCCTGATAATACACTTTTGCTGTGCATAGTATTAGTGCTGCCAGGTGCTCTCTGGTTTTTGGGGCATCCCATTCTGTGACTACACCAGCCTCTTTTTAATACTAGGGATGAGCGAATCGATCCGGACGAACCCGGATTCGATCCGAATTTCATGAAAAATTTGATTCGGATCAAATCCGAATTTCCCCGCGATTCGATCGCTCGAAGTTTTCCTTTAACATCCATTCATTTACATTACAGGCATTCTAAGATGGCGGACGGGACATGTCCAGACATCTACCCCGCGCCAGTGCAAGCTGGGGCAGTCACATGCAGCCTGTCAGCAGCCAGCAAGCCCGGTGACGTCACAGCGCTATTTAAGGCCGGCGGCCATCTTGCTTTTCCTCATTTCTCTATTATTGCATTCGTGAGAGACAGAACGCTGCTGTAGGCAGGGAGAGAGACAGTTAGACAGACAGGGACAGACAGGGACAGGCTGGAGACAGGCAGGAGACAGGCAGGAGACAGACAGAAAGTCAGCGAAAAACAGGGAAAGTTAGGAAAAATCAGAGGCAGTCACAGGGAGATTTTTTTTTTTTTCATCCAGCCTGAGTGTTACTGGCTGGCTGACTGGCTTTGTTAGCGTTTTCAGGCTGCTTATACACTAACTGTGCATATATACTGAACTGATCTTAAGTCTGCTGTGAGGCATCCCATTCTGTGACTACACCAGCCTCTATTTAAGACCATAACCATTTGCACTTATTCTAATTGAAATTAGGCCTGATAAAGACACTTTTGCTGTGCATAGACTTACTGCTGCCTGCCAGGTGCACTGCTGGTTTTTGGGGCATCCCATTCTGTGACTACACCAGCCTCTATTTAAGACCATAACCATTTGCACTTATTCTAATTGAAATTAGGCCTGATAAAGACACTTTTGCTGTGCATAGACTTACTGCTGCCCACCAGGTGCACTGCTGGTTTTTGGGGCCTCCCATTCTGTGACAACACCAGCCACTATTTAAGACCATAACCATTTGCACTTATTCTAATTGAAATTAGGCCTGATAAAGACACTTTTGCTGTGCATAGACTTACTGCTGCCTGCCAGGTGCACTGCTGGTTTTTGGGGCATCCCATTCTGTGACTACACCAGCCTCTATTTAAGACCATAACCATTTGCACTTACTCTAATTTAAATTAGGCCTGATAAAGACACTTTTGCTGTGCATAGACTTACTGCTGCCTGCCAGGTGCACTGCTGGTTTTTGGGGCATCCCATTCTGTGACTACACCAGCCTCTATTTAAGACCATAATCATTTGCACGTATTCTAATTGAAATTAGGCCTGATAAAGCCACTTTTGCTGTGCATAGCACTACTGGTCCCAGGTGCACTGCTGGTTTTTGGGGCATCCCATTCTGTGACTACACCAGCCTCTATTTAAGACCATAACCATTTGCACTTATTCTAATTGAAATTAGGCCTGATAAAGACACTTTTGCTGTGCATAGCACTACTGGTCCCAGGTGCACTCCTGTTGGGGCATCCCATTCTGTGACTACACCAGCCTCTATTTAAGACCATAACCATTTGCACTTATTCTAATTGAAATTAGGCCTGATAAAGACACTTTTGCTGTGCATAGACTTACTGCTGCCTGCCAGGTGCACTGCTGGTTTTTGGGGCATCCCATTCTGTGACTACACCAGCCTCTATTTAAGACCATAACCATTTGCACTTATTCTAATTGAAATTAGGCCTGATAAAGACACTTTTGCTGTGCATAGCACTACTGGTCCCAGGTGCACTCCTGTTGGGGCATCCCATTCTGTGACTACACCAGCCTCTATTTAAGACCATAACCATTTGCACTTATTCTAATTGAAATTAGGCCTGATAAAGACACTTTTGCTGTGCATAGACTTACTTCTGCCTGCCAGGTGCACTGCTGGTTTTTGGTGCATCCCATTCTGTGACTACACCAGCCTCTATTTAAGACCATAACCATTTGCACTTATTCTAATTGAAATTAGGCCTGATAAAGACACTTTTGCTGTGCATAGCACTACTGGTCCCAGGTGCACTCCTGTTGGGGCATCCCATTCTGTGACTACACCAGCCTCTATTTAAGACCATAACCATTTGCACTTATTCTAATTGAAATTAGGCCTGATAAAGACACTTTTGCTGTGCATAGACTTACTGCTGCCTGCCAGGTGCACTGCTGGTTTTTGGGGCATCCCATTCTGTGACTACACCAGTCTCTATTTAAGACCATAACCATTTGCACTTATTCTAATTGAAATTAGGCCTGATAAAGACACTTTTGCTGTGCATAGCACTACTGGTCCCAGGTGCACTCCTGTTGGGGCATCCCATTCTGTGACTACACCAGCCTCTATTTAAGACCATAACCATTTGGACTTATTCTAATTGAAATTAGGCCTGATAAAGACACTTTTGCTGTGCATAGACTTACTGCTGCCTGCCAGGTGCACTGCTGGTCTTTGGGGAATCCCATTCTGTGACTACACCAGCCTCTATTTAAGACCATAACCGTTTGCACTTATTCTAATTGAAATTAGGCCTGATAAAGACACTTTTGCTGTGCATAGTAGTACTGCTGCCAGGTGCACTCCTGTTGGGGCATCCCATTCTGTAACATCCCATTAGCCTCTGCATTTACTGTAAGCTGCACAGTTATTTAAAGAAATTTGGCCTGTATGAGCCTGCTTAAACACTGCTGCTGTGTGCATATATACTGATCTCAAGTCTGCTTTGGGCATCCCATTCTGTAACATCCCATTAGCCTCTGTATTTACTCTAAGCTGCAAACTTATTTAAAGAAATTTGGCCTGTATGAGCCTGCTTGCACACTGCTGCTGTGTGCATATATACTGATCTCAAGTCTGCTTGGGGCATCCCATTCTGTAACATCCCATTAGCCTCTGTATTTACTCTAAGCTGCAAACTTATTTAAAGAAATTTGGCCTGTATGAGCCTGCTTACACACTGCTGCTGTGTGCATATATACTGATCTCAAGTCAGCTTTGGGGCATCCCATTCTGTAACATACCATTAGCCTCTGTATTTACTCTAAGCTGCACAGTTATTTAAAGAAATTTGGCCTGTATGAGCCTGCTTACACGCTGCTGCTGTGTGCATATATACTGATCTCAAGTCTGCTTGGGGCATCCCATTCTGTAACATCCCATTAGCCTCTGTATTTACTCTAAGCTGCAAACTTATTTAAAGAAATTTGGCCTGTATGAGCCTGCTTACACACTGCTGCTGTGTGCATATATACTGATCTCAAGTCAGCTTTGGGGCATCCCATTCTGTAACATCCCATTAGCCCCTGTATTTACTCTAAGCTGCACAGTTATTTAAAGAAATTTGGCCTGTATGAGCCTGCTTACACACTGCTGCTGTGTGCATATATACTGATCTCAAGTCTGCTTGGGGCATCCCATTCTGTAACATCCCATTAGCCTCTGCATTTACTGTAAGCTGCACAGTTATTTAAAGTAATTTGGGCTCCTGAAGCCAACTCCAGTGTCTCTTTAAAGTAATGTTTGGGCTCCTGCTGCTGCTGCTGCCAACTCCAGGGAGTGATTCATCCAATTTTTGGGCTACTGAAGCCAAACCCAGTGTCTCTTTAAAATAATGTTTGGGCTCCTGCTGCTGCTGCTGCCAACTCCAGGGTGTGATTCATCCAATTTTTGGGCTCCTGAAGCCAACCCCAGGGTCTCTTTAAAGTAATATTTGGGCTCCTGCTGCTGCTGCTGCTGCCAACTCCAGGGTGTGAATCATCCAATTTTTGGGCTCCTGAAGCCAACTCCAGTGTCTCTTTAAAGTAATGTTTGGGCTCCTGTTGCTGCTGCTGCTGCTGCCAACTCCTGCCAACTCCAGGGTGTGATTCATCCAATTTTTGGGCTCCTGAAGCCAACCCCAGTGTCTCTTTAAAGTAATATTTGGGCTCCTGCTGCTGCTGCTGCCAACTCCAGGGTGTGATTAATCCAACTTTTGGGCTTCTGAAGCCAACTCCAGTGTCTCTTTAAAGTAATGCTTGGGCTCCTGCTGCTGCTGCTGCTGCCAACTCCAGGGTGTGAATCATCCAATTTTTGGGCTCCTGAAGCCAACTCGAGTGTCTCTTTAAAGTAATGTTTGGGCTCCTGTTGCTGCTGCTGCTGCTGCTGCCAACTCCTGCCAACTCCAGGGTGTGATTTATCCAATTTTTGGGCTCCTGAAGCCAACCCCAGGGTCTCTTTAAAGTAATATTTGGGCTCCTGCTGCTGCTGCTGCCAACTCCAGAGTGTGAATCATCCAATTTTTGGGCTCCTGAAGCCAACTCCAGTGTCTCTTTAAAGTAATATTTGGGCTCCTGCTGCTGCTGCTGCCAACTCCAGGGTATAAATCATCCAATTTTTGGGCTCCTGAAGCCAACTCCAGTGTCTCTTTAAAGTAATGTTTTGGCTCCTGCTGTGCTACTGCCAACTCCAGTGTGTGATTCATCCAATTTTTAGGCTCCTGAAGCCAACTCCAGTGTCTCTTTAAAGTAATATTTGGGCTCCTGCTGCTGCCAACTCCAGGGTGTGATTTATCCAATTTTTGGGCTCCTGAAGCCAACTCCAGTGTCTCTTTAAAGTAATGTTTTGGCTCCTGCTGTGCTACTGCCAACTCCAGTGTGTGATTCATCCAATTTTTAGGCTCCTGAAGCCAACTCCAGTGTCTCTTTAAAGTAATATTTGGGCTCCTGCTGCTGCTGCTGCCAACTCCAGGGTGTGAATCATCCAATTTTTGGGCTCCTGAAGCCAACTCCAGTGTCTCTTTAAAGTAATATTTGGGCTCCTGCTGCTGCTGCTGCCAACTCCAGGGTGTGAATCATCCAATTTTTGGGCTCCTGAAGCCAACTCCAGTGTCTCTTTAAAGTAATATTTTGGGCTCTTGCTGCTTCTGCTGCCAACTCCAGGGTGTGAATCATCCAATTTTTGGGCTCCTGAAGCCAACTCCAGTGTCTCTTTAAAGTAATATTTTGGGCTCTTGCTGCTTCTGCTGCCAACTCCAGGGTGTGAATCATCCAATTTTTGGGCTCCTGAAGCCAACCCCAGTGTCTCTTTAAAGTAATGTTTGGGCTCCTGCTGCTGCTGCCAACTCCAGGGTGTGATTCATCCAATTTTTGGGCTCCAGAAGCCAACCCCAGGGTCTCTTTAAAGTAATGTTTGGGCTCCTGCTGCTGCTGCTGCTGCCAACTCCAGGGTGTGATTCATCCAAATTTTGGACTCCTGAAGCCAACCCCAGGGTCTCTTTAAAGTAATATTTGGGCTCCTGCTGCTGCCAACTCCAGGGTGTGAATCATCCAATTTTTGGGCTACTGAAGCCAACCCCAGTGTCTCTTTAAAGTAATGTTTTGGCTCCTGCTGCTGCTGCTGCCAACTCCAGAGTGTGATTCATCCAATTTTTGGGCTCCTGAAGCCAACCCCAGGGTCTCTTTAAAGTAATATTTGGGCTCCTGCTGCTGCTGCTGCCAACTCCAGGGTGTGAATCATCCAATTTTTGGGCTCCTGGAGCCAACTCCAGTGTCTCTTTAAAGTAATGTTTGGGCTCCTGTTGCTGCTGCTGCTGCTGCCAACTTCTGCCAACTCCAGGGTGTGATTCATCCAATTTTTGGGCTCCTGAAGCCAACCCCAGGGTCTCTTTAAAGTAATATTTGGGCTGCTGCTGCTGCTGCGAACTCCAGGGTGTGAATCATCCAATTTTTGGGCTCCTGAAGCCAACCCCAGTGTCTCTTTAAAGTAATGTTTGGGCTCCTGCTGCTGCTGCCAACTCCAGGGTGTTAATCATCCAATTTTTGGGCTCCTGAAGCCAACTCCAGTGTCTCTTTAAAGTAATATTTGGGCTCCTGCTGCTGCTGCTGCCAACTCCAGGGTGTGAATCATCCAATTTTTGGGCTCCTGAAGCCAACCCCAGGGTCTCTTTAAAGTAATATTTGGGCTCTTGCTGCTGCTGCTGCCAACTCCAGGGTGTGATTCATCCAATTTTTGGGCTCCTGAAGCCAACCCCAGTGTCCCTTTTAAGTAATGTTCGGGCTCCTGCTGCAGCTGCCAACTCCAGGGTGTGATTCATCCAATTTTTGGGCTCCTGAAGCCAACCCCAGTGTCACTTTAAAGTAATGTTTGGGCTCCTGCTGCTGCTGCCAACTCCAGGGTGTGATTCATCCAATTTTTGGGCTCCTGAAGCCACCCCCAGGGTCTCTTTAAAGTAATGTTTGGGCTCCTGCTGCTGCTGCTGCTGCCAACTCCAGGGTGTGATTCATCCAATTTTTGGACTCCTGAAGCCAACCCCAGGGTCTCTTTAAAGTAATATTTGGGCTGCTGCTGCCAACTCCAGCGTGTGATTCCTCCAATTTTTGGGCTACTGAAGCCAACCCCAGTGTCTCTTTAAAGTAATGTTTTGGCTCCTGCTGCTGCTGCTGCCAACTCCAGAGTGTGATTCATCCAATTTTTGGGCTCCTGAAGCCAACCCCAGGGTCTCTTTAAAGTAATATTTGGGCTCCTGCTGCTGCTGCTGCTGCCAACTCCAGGGTGTGAATCATCCAATTTTTGGGCTCCTGAATCCAACTCCAGTGTCTCTTTAAAGTAATGTTTGGGCTCCTGTTGCTGCTGCTGCTGCTGCTGCCAACTCCTGCCAACTCCAGGGTGTGATTCATCCAATTTTTGGGCTCCTGAAGCCAACCCCAGGGTCTCTTTAAAGTAATATTTGGGCTGCTGCTGCTGCTGCCAACTCCAGGGTGTGAATCATCCAATTTTTGGGCTCCTGAAGCCAACCCCAGTGTCTCTTTAAAGTAATGTTTGGGCTCCTGCTGCTTGCAACTCCAGGGTGTGATTCATCCAATTTTTGGGCTCCTGCTGCTGCCAACTCCAGTGTCTCTTTAAAGCAATGTTTGGGCTCCTGCCCCTCATAGTGATGCCACTTCAACTCTCTGCAATTGTGCCGCTCTGCGATTCTATTAGCGATGCCTCTGATCTGCATGTGATATTTATTCAAAGTATTATTTAACTAACCCAGCACGCATCCTGTGCGTGTTACAGCAAGGCAGAATGGTTTACAACCCTATTGAGGCTCTAGGAGGCTCAGAAATAGCTGTTTTTAATAGCGATTCGTCGCGAATAAATTCGGTTCGAAACGATTTTTGTCGTAAAATTCGGCGAATCAGTTGAATCGAATTTTTGAAAAGTTCGCTCATCTCTATTTAATACCATAACCATTTGCACTTATTCTAATAGAAATTAGGCCTGATAAAGACACTTTTGCTGTGCATAGTATTAGTGCTGCCAGGTGCTCTCTGGTTTTTGGGGCATCCCATTCTGTGACTACACCAGCCTCTATTTAATACCATAACCATTTGCACTTATTCTAACAGAAATTAGGCCTGATAAAGACACTTTTGCTGTGCATAGACTTACTGCTGCCTGCCAGGTGCACTGCTGGTTTTTGGGGAATCCCATTCTGTGACTACACCAGCCTCTATTTAAGACCATAACCGTTTGCACTTATTCTAATTGAAATTAGGCCTGATAAAGACACTTTTGATGTGCATAGTAGTACTGCTGCCAGGTGCACTCCTGTTGGGGCATCCCATTCTGTAACATACCATTAGCCTCTGCATTTACTGTAAGCTGCACAGTTATTTAAAGAAATTTGGCCTGTATGAGCCTGCTTAAACACTGCTGCTGTGTGCATATATACTGATCTCAAGTCTGCTTGGGGCATCCCATTCTGTAACATCCCATTAGCCTCTGTATTTACTTTAAGCTGCAAACTTATTTAAAGAAATTTGGCCTGTATGAGCCTGCTTACACACTGCTGCTGTGTGCATATATACTGATCTCAAGTCTGCTTGGGGCATCCCATTCTGTAACATCCCATTAGCCTCTGTATTTACTCTAAGCTGCAAACTTATTTAAAGAAATTTGGCCTGTATGAGCCTGCTTACACACTGCTGCTGTGTGCATATATACTGATCTCAAGTCAGCTTTGGGGCATCCCATTCTGTAACATACCATTAGCCTCTGTATTTACTCTAAGCTGCACAGTTATTTAAAGAAATTTGGCCTGTATGAGCCTGCTTACACGCTGCTGCTGTGTGCATATATACTGATCTCAAGTCTGCTTGGGGCATCCCATTCTGTAACATTCCATTAGCCTCTGTATTTACTCTAAGCTGCAAACTTATTTAAAGAAATTTGGCCTGTATGAGCCTGCTTACACACTGCTGCTGTGTGCATATATACTGATCTCAAGTCAGCTTTGGGGCATCCCATTCTGTAACATACCATTAGCCTCTGCATTTACTCTAAGCTGCACAGTTATTTAAAGACATTTGGCCTGTATGAGCCTGCTTACACACTGCTGCTGTGTGCATATATACTGATCTCAAGTCTGCTTGGGGCATCCCATTCTGTAACATCCCATTAGCCTCTGTATTTACTCTAAACTGCACAGTTATTTAAAGAAATTTGGCCTGTATGAGCCTGCTTACACACTGCTGCTTTGTGCATATATACTGATCTCAAGTCTGCTTGGGGCATCCCATTCTGTAACATCCCATTAGCCTCTGTATTTACTCTAAGCTGCAAACTTATTTAAAGAAATTTGGCCTGTATGAGCCTGCTTACACACTGCTGCTGTGTGCATATATACTGATCTCAAGTCAGCTTTGGGGCATCCCATTCTGTAACATCCCATTAGCCTCTGTATTTACTCTAAGCTGCAAACTTATTTAAAGAAATTTGGCCTGTATGAGCCTGCTTACACACTGCTGCTGTGTGCATATATACTGATCTCGTCAGCTTTGGGGCATCCCATTCTGTAACATACCATTAGCCTCTGCATTTACTGTAAGCTGCACAGTTATTTAAAGTAATTTGGGCTCCTGAAGCCAACTCCAGTGTCTCTTTAAAGTAATGTTTGGGCTCCTGCTGCTGCTGCTGCTGCTGCCAACTCCAGGGAGTGATTCATCCAATTTTTGGGCTCCTGAAGCCAACTCCAGGGTCTCTTTAAAGTAATGTTTGGGCTCCTGCTGCTGCTGCTGCCAACTCCAGGGTGTGATTCATCCAATTTTTGGGCTCCTGAAGCCAAACCCAGTGTCTCTTTAAAATAATGTTTTGGCTCCTGCTGCTGCTGCTGCCAACTCCAGGGTGTGATTCATCCAATTTTTGGGCTCCTGAAGCCAACCCCAGGGTCTCTTTAAAGTAATATTTGGGCTGCTGCTGCTGCTGCCAACTCCAGGGTGTGAATCATCCAATTTTTGGGCTCCTGAAGCCAACTCCAGTGTCTCTTTAAAGTAATGTTTGGGCTCCTGCTGCTGCTGCTGCTGCTGCTGCCAACTCCAGGGAGTGATTCATCCAATTTTTGGGCTCCTGAAGCCAACTCCAGGGTCTCTTTAAAGTAATGTTTGGGCTCCTGCTGCTGCTGCTGCCAACTCCAGGGTGTGATTCATCCAATTTTTGGGCTACTGAAGCCAAACCCAGTGTCTCTTTAAAATAATGTTTTGGCTCCTGCTGCTGCTGCTGCCAACTCCAGGGTGTGATTCATCCAATTTTTGGGCTCCTGAAGCCAACCCCAGGGTCTCTTTAAAGTAATATTTGGGCTGCTGCTGCTGCTTCCAACTCCAGGGTGTGAATCATCCAATTTTTGGGCTCCTGAAGCCAACCCCAGTGTCTCTTTAAAGTAATGTTTGGGCTCCTGCTGCTTGCAACTCCAGGGTGTGATTCATCCAATTTTTGGGCTCCTGCTGCTGCCAACTCCAGTGTCTCTTTAAAGCAATGTTTGGGCTGCTGCCCCTCATAGTGATGCCACTTCAACTCTCTGCAATTGTGCCGCTCTGCGATTCTATTAGCGATGCCTCTGATCTGCATGTGATATTTATTCAAAGTATTATTTAACTAACCCAGCACGCATCCTGTGCGTGTTACAGCAAGGCAGAATGGTTTACAACCCTATTGAGGCTCTAGGAGGCTCAGAAATAACTGTTTTTAATAGCGATTCGTCGCGAATAAACAGCACACCATTAGTAGTTCATTCAAAAGAATTATATTAGGGTTCAAATAATACCGCAGTGAAAGCAAGTCGACGTTTCGGGGTGCACTGGGGCCCCCTTCATCAGGACCCACCGCGTGTACCAAAGAAGAACAGATTGCCATCCATAGAATACATTAAATAGTGTTACAAGCCAATCAGATTGCATCCTCATTGCACTTTTCGCGCCTGACGTCATAATGACGTCAGGGGCGCTGTCAAGTAAGAGACGTTGTCAGACCATGCGCATAATCACATCAAAGTCCATAGTCATGTTAGTTAGATTGCACATGCAGAGTAAGCGTATGGGGTACTCACCTCCGATCCCTGGGTGGGCAGAGCACGCGCGAGCTCCCGACGCCACCGTCCCGGTCGGCGGGGTGGTTGCCAGGCAACCCCCCACACCGTCCCCTGATTGGAGAATCAGCTGTCAGCTGTCACCGGGCGGGGTCCCGGGGCAGGTGACGTCAGTCCCGGCTTCCCCAATTAGGGGACGGTGTGGGGGGTTGCTTGGCAACCACCCCGCCGATCGGGACGGTGGCATCCAGCGTACTCAGCCCGTACTGTCCAGGGACGGAGGTGAATTTCCTTCTGCATAATAGCTCATTGCACCAACCTGATAATCAGGATATGTATTATTATGACGTTTATTATTACAGTATGCTCATTTGACTGTCACCTTCCCAGATGCCCTGAGGTTCGGGAGGATGTGAGGCGTGGGGGCTCGGACCGCCTGCCGCCCCGGAGCTGGGACGGAGCTGGTGAGCAGTCTCGGGCCTGTCAGAGGGCCGGTGGCTGGGCACTAGCTTCATGGGGCCCGAGAGCCAATCATGTGGCTCTGGGGCGCCGCGTCATCCGTCACCGGGTGGAATTCCCGGGGCGGGTGACGTCAGTCCCGGCTTCTCCAATCAGGGGACGGTGTGGGGGGTTGCCTGGCAACCACCCCGCCGACCGGGACGGTGGCGTCGGGAGCTCGCGCGTGCTCTGCCCACCCAGGGATCGGAGGTGAGTACCCCATACGCTTACTCTGCATGTGCAATCTAACTAACATGACTATGGACTTTGATGTGATTATGCGCATGGTCTGACAACGTCTCTTACTTGACAGCGCCCCTGACGTCATTATGACGTCAGGCGCGAAAAGTGCAATGAGGATGCAATCTGATTGGCTTGTAACACTATTTAATGTATTCTATGGATGGCAATCTGTTCTTCTTTGGTACACGCGGTGGGTCCTGATGAAGGGGGCCCCAGTGCACCCCGAAACGTCGACTTGCTTTCACTGTGGTATTATTTGAACCCTAATATAATTCTTTTGAATGAACTACTAATGGTGTGCTGGTTCTTCACGAACAAAACTGGTATTTGCGGTGTCTCCGCGAACCGTGCACCCACACAAGATAGAAGGTAAGAGTGCGGCTGGACTTGGAATTTTTCGTCGCGAATAAATTCGGGTCGAAACGATTTTTGTCGGAAAATTCGGCGAATCAGTTGAATCGAATTTTTCAAAAGTTCGCTCATCTCTATTTAATACCATAACCATTTGCACTTATTCTAATAGAAATTAGGCCTGATAAAGACTCTTTTGCTGTGCATAGTATTAGTGCTGCCAGGTGCTCTCTGGTTTTTGGGGCATCCCATTCTGCGACTACACCAGCCTCTATTTAATACCATAACCATTTGCACTTATTCTAACAGAAATTAGGCCTGATAAAGACACTTTTGCTGTGCATAGTATTACTGCTGCCAGGTGCTCTCTGGTTTTTGGGGCATCCCATTCTGTGACTACACCAGCCTCTATTTAATACCATAACCATTTGCACTTATTCTAACAGAAATTAGGCCTGATAAAGACACTTTTGCTGTGCATAGTAGTACTGCTGCCAGGTGCACTGCTGGCTGTTGGGGCATCCCATTCTGTAACATAGCATACCCCTCTTTATTTACACTAAGCAGCTCTCTTATTTACACTAGGCAGGCCTGTTGGAGGCTGAGTGTTACTGCTCACTTTTGGTGTGCATTATATTCTGTTTCATATAGACCCACCGCTGCCTGGGGGTTCTTAAAATATCACCTACTACCATGCCAGTTAGACTATGTCGGGCAGACAAGTGCCTGGAAGTAAAAAGAGGAGTGGCAGAGGCCAAGATTCCGCAGGCAGAGCTCGCAGCAGACTGGGGGCCAGTAGCAGCAGGAGTCACGCTGAGAGACCTAATCTGCCAGTATCTGCTAGCGGTCGGGTCTCCACCAGTAACGCATCTGCTGTGGTAGATTGGTTGACGTGCTCATCAACAACATCATCACAACTTACGTCTGAGACCCCCAGTCTAGGGTCGGTAGGTTCCTCTGACACAACCCTGAGTTGGCATGCCCCGAGAGCAGTCCCTGTCCTCCCATTGCCTCTGTCCTACGCCGTTCCCTCCCCCAGCGACGTATCCTATGCTTTGGTTCAGCTCCACTCTTTAGTGAGGAGGACCATCAGATAGAGGACAGTCAGCAGCTACTGCCCAGCCAAGAAATGGAGGTGGCTTCTTTAGCTAGGCAGACAAATAGTGATGTGGACAGTGTCGTGGGTGCTGCGAGCGTTCCAGCTCCTGCGCCAGACACTGTTGACGAATCCAAGAACATCAGTGACGTACAGCCACAACTCGGTGATAATGATGATGACGATGAAGCCGATCGCACTTGGGAGCCGGGTGATGAAGGGGCTTCATCGTCATCATCAGGAGAAGAGGGGCGCAGGTTGCCCCGGAGTCAGCAGCTGAGGCAGCAAGGTGGTAGCAGTCAGCATGGGGGCACAATTCCAAAGGCTGGAGCCGGCCGGGGCCGGGGCCGGGGTAGAGCACCTGCTGTGCGGCAGTCTACCTTAACGGGAGGTAGTGGAGCAGGGGTTCCTGGAGTTGGCAACAGCAGCAGTGAATCAGTGAGGCCAGGGGGTGGGAAAAGTAGCTACTCGGCAGCTCGGCATCCGCCGGAGGGTAACATGGCCACATGCAAGATATGTAGGCAAAAGGTGAAGCGTGGCCAGGGTCCAAATGTTGCCACCACGGCCCTGCGTCAACATATGATGCGTCACCATAAAGCGACCTGGGAGAACCGAGGCTCCCAAGGGGTGGTCCAGTCTGCTTCCTCACCAAGTGGCAAGCCGCTCCCAATTTCTGCCAGCCAAGGCTCCAGCACCTCAGCCGAAGGCAGCTGTGCGTCATACCCATCCTCTGTCGATCCTGCTCCTCCTCCTCCTCCAAGTCATGCATCCCGCCAGCAATCCATCAGCGAAGCCATGTCCAAGAGACATCAGTATGCGCCCACTCATCCTACGGCGCAGAAGCTGAATGTGCTCCTGTCCAAGTTGCTGGTGCTGCAGTCGCTCCCTTTTCAGGTGGTGGAATCTGCACCTTTCAGAGAACTGATGGCTTGTGCCGAGCCGAGGTGGAGAGTCCCAAGCCGTCATTTCTTTGCCAAGAAGGCAGTACCAGCGCTGCACACTTTTGTTGAACAGAAGGTGGGCCAGTCCTTGAGCCTGTCGGTGTGTAGCAAAGTGCATGGCAGCGCCGACATCTGGAGCTGTAACTACGGTCAGGGACAGTACATGTCGTTTACGGCCCACTGGGTGAATGTGGTCCCTTTGCAGCAGCAGCAGCAACTTGGACAGGTCACGCCGCTTCGGCCTCCGCGCTCCCTGCCCGTTGGGCCTGTGACACCGTGCGACTCAGCCTCCTCATCCTCCGCCATCTCCTCACCCTCCACTGTAGGCTCAAGTCTCAGTGCCCCTCCAGTCTACCATGTGTGCAGGGCATGGAGGTGTCACGCAGTGCTTCACATGGTTTGTCTTGGCGAACTGAGTCACACAGGGGAGGAACTGCTTAAATGTATTCATCAGGAAATCCAAACATGGCTTACTCCAAGAAAACTTAAAATGGGAATCATGGTTACAGACAATGGGAAGAACATTTTGTCTGCGCTGCGCCAAGGAAGCCTGACCCATGCCCCCTGCATGGCTCACGTCTTCAATCTGGTTGTCAAGCGGTTTCTGAAGTGTTCCCCCCATCTGCAAGACATCCTAACAACTTCAAGGAAACTTCGCATGCACTTCAGCCACTCATACACCGCCAAACACACCCTTCTTCAGCTACAGCGTCAGAATGGTATCCCCCAACATAGTCTGATTTGCGATGTTTCCACCCGTTGGAATTCCACCCTTCACATGTTGGACCGGTTATATGAACAGAGAAAAGCCATCACGGATTTCCTGATGATCCAAGCAGATAGGGGGACTCCCCTGTGTAACTTCAATGTCAACCAGTGGCAGCTCATACGTGACACCTGCCGTTTGCTCAGGCCCTTTGAGGAAGCCACTTTATTTGTCAGTCGGCAGGATTACGGGATGAACAACGTGATTCCACTGCTTCATGTACTACAGCATATGTTGGAAACCATGGCTGGTCAGGGCACTGGAGACATGGCTTTTACATCTTACGGCCACATGAACCCCGTTGGAGCTGAACTGGAGGAGGAGGAGGAAGAGGAGGAGGAGGAGTTGCCCAGCGAAACACAGTTTAGGCTTGGCGAAATGGCTGGTTTATCTAGTCAGCGGACAGGAGAAGAGGGGCAGGAGCAGCCAGAGGAGCTAGAGGTTTTTGAGGAAGGCGAGACAGAGGACCCGGGCACACCGCGGCAGTATGCAATGGAGATGGAGACAGGTAGTCCACCCGAGTCACTTGCGCAAATGGCAGGAAGCATGCTCACGTGCTTGCGTAGTGACCCCAGAATTGTTTCCATCTGTCGGCGGGATGACTTCTGGCTGTCCACCTTATTGGACCCTCGCTTCCGGCACAAAATGGGGGCATTTTTTAAACCCACCGAGAGGGAGGACAAACTGAACTACTACAAAGACATTCTACGTAGGCAGTTGGCCGATGCCTATCTGCGCCATGGTCCATACTCTCGCAGGTCTGACTCGAGGGGACCTCTGCGCTCACCTTCCACTGCCATGGCCGCTGGGGGGGTTGGCAGGAGCAGCAGCAGCAGCTCCATCAGCAGCAGCCTCAGTCTTCAGTCGCTAATGAGTAGCTTTCTACACCCGCATAGTGAGGCTACTCATGAGCAGCAGGAAGACCTGGAGCAGGACCTGAACCAGCAGGTCATGTCATACTTTGACATGACCATGCCAACACACCTTGAGGATCCGCTGGACTTCTGGGCAGCCAAACTTGATTTGTGGCCGCAACTAGCAGAGTTTGCCCTGGAAAAGCTGTCCTGCCCGGCAAGTAGCGTGCAATCTGAGCGGGTGTTTAGTGCGGCGGGGGCCATAGTTACGGCGAGGAGAACTCGTCTGTCAACTAGAAATGTGGAGAGACTCACCTTTGTCAAAATGAATCAGGGATGGATCAGCCAGGATTTCCACCCACCAATGCCTGATGCATGCGACTAGATTCAGCATGGTGCCACGTTTTACACTTTCCAAATGGTGCAAAACATATTTATGTCTTTAGGCCAATTTTTGGGCTCCTGCTGATGCCAACTCCAGGGTGTGAATCATCCAATTTTTGGGCTCCTGAAGCCAACTCCAGTGTCTCTTTAAAGTAATATTTGGGCTCCTGCTGCTGCCAACTCCAGGGTGTGATTCATGCAATTTTTGGTCTCCTGAAGCCAACCCCAGGGTCTCTTTAAAGTAATATTTGGGCTCCTGCTGCTGCCAACTCCAGGGTGTGATTCATCCAATTTTTGGGCTCCTGAAGCCAACCCCAGTGTCTCTTTAAAGTAATGTTTGGGCTCCTGCTTCTGCTGCCAACTCCAGGGTGTGATTCATCCAATTTTTGGGCTCCTGAAGCCAACCCCAGGGTCTCTTTAAAGTAATATTTGGGCTCCTGCTGCTGCTGCTGCCAACTCCAGGGTGTGAATCATCCAATTTTTGGGCTCCTGAAGCCAATTCCAGTGTCTCTTTAAAGTAATGTTTTGGCTCCTGCTGCTGCCAACTCCAGGGTGTGATTCATCCAATTTTTGGGCTCCTGAAGCCAACCCCAGGGTCTCTATAAAGTAATATTTGGGCTCCTGCTGCTGCTGCCAACTCCAGGGTGTGATTCATCCAATTTTTGGGCTCCTGAAACCAACCCCAGTGTCTCTTTAAAGTAATGTTTGGGCTCCTGCTGCTGCTGCTGCCAACTCCTGCCAACTCCAGGGTGTGAATCATCCAATGTTTGGGCTCCTGAAGCCAACCCCAGTGTCTCTTTAAAGTAATGTTTGGGCTCCTGCTGCTGCTGCCAACTCCAGGGTGTGATTCATCCAATCTTTGGGCTCCTGCTGCCAACCCCAGTGTCTCTTTAAAGTAATGTTTGGGCTCCTGCTGCTGCTGCCAACTCCAGGGTGTGATTCATCCAATTTTTGGGCTCCTGAAGCCAACCCCAGGGTCTCTTTAAAGTAATATTTGGGCTCCTGCTGCTGCTGCTGCCAACTCCAGGGTGTGAATCATCCAATTTTTGGGCTCCTGAAGCCAATTCCAGTGTCTCTTTAAAGTAATGTTTTGGCTCCTGCTGCTGCCAACTCCAGGGTGTGATTCATCCAATTTTTGGGCTCCTGAAGCCAACCCCAGGGTCTCTATAAAGTAATATTTGGGCTCCTGCTGCTGCTGCCAACTCCAGGGTGTGATTCATCCAATTTTTGGGCTCCTGAAACCAACCCCAGTGTCTCTTTAAAGTAATGTTTGGGCTCCTGCTGCTGCTGCTGCCAACGCCTGCCAACTCCAGGGTGTGAATCATCCAATTTTTGGGCTCCTGAAGCCAACCCCAGTGTCTCTTTAAAGTAATGTTTGGGCTCCTGCTGCTGCTGCCAACTCCAGGGTGTGATTCATCCAATCTTTGGGCTCCTGCTGCCAACCCCAGTGTCTCTTTAAAGTAATGTTTGGGCTCCTGCTGCTGCTGCCAACTCCAGGGTGTGATTCATCCAATTTTTGGGCTCCTGAAGCCAACCCCAGTGTCTCTTTAAAGTAATGTTTGGGCTCCTGCTGCTGCTGCCAACTCCAGGGTGTGAATCATCCAATTTTTGGGCTCCTGAAGCCAACCCCAGGGTCTCTTTAAAGTAATATTTGGGCTCCAGCTGCTGCTGCTGCCAACTCCAGGGTGTGAATCATCCAATTTTTGGGCTCCTGAAGCCAACTCCAGTGTCTCTTTAAAGTAATGTTTTGGCTCCTGCTGCTGCCAACTCCAGGGTGTGATTCATCCAATTTTTGGGCTCCTGAAGCCAACCCCAGGGTCTCTTTAAAGTAATATTTGGGCTCCTGTTGCTGCTGCCAACTCCAGGGTGTGATTCATCCAATTTTTGGGCTCCTGAAGCCAACCCCAGTGTCTCTTTAAAGTAATGTTTGGGCTCCTGTTGCTGCTGCTGCTGCTGCCGACACCTGCCAACTCCAGGGTGTGAATCATCCAATTTTTGGGCTCCTGAAGCCAACCCCAGGGTCTCTTTAAAGTAATATTTGGGCTCCTGCTGCTGCTGCCAACTCCAGGGTGTGATTCATCCAAATTTTGGGCTCCTGAAGCAAACCCCAGTGTCTCTTTAAAGTAATGTTTGGGCTCCTGTTGCTGCTGCTGCTGCTGCCAACACCTGCCAACTCCAGGGTGTGAATCATCCAATTTTTGGGCTCCTGAAGCCAACCCCAGTGTCTCTTTAAAGTAATGTTTGGGCTCCTGCTGCCAACCCCAGTGTCTCTTTAAAGTAATGTTTGGGCTCCTGCTGCTGCTGCCAACTCCAGGGTGTGATTCATCCAATTTTTGGGCTCCTGAAGCCAACCCCAGGGTCTCTTTAAAGTAATATTTGGGCTCCTGCTGCTGCTGCTGCCAACTCCAGGGTGTTGTTCATCCAATTTTTGGGCTACTGAAGCCAACCCCAGTGTCTCTTTAAAGTAATGTTTGGGCTCCTGCTGCTGCTGCCAACTCCAGGTTGTGATTCATCCAATTTTTGGGCTCCTGAAGCCAACCCCAGTGTCTCTTTAAAGTAATATTTGGGCTCCTGCTGCTGCTGCTGCCAACTCCAGGGTGTTAATCATCCAATTTTTGGGCTCCTGAAGCCAACCCCAGGGTCTCTTTAAAGTAATATTTGGGCTCCTGCTGCTGCTGCCAACTCCAGGGTGTGAATCATCCAATTTTTGGGCTCCTGAAGCCAACCCCAGTGTCTCTTTAAAGTAATATTTGGGCTCCTGCTGCTGCTGCTGCCAACTCCAGGGTGTGAATCATCCAATATTTGGGCTCCTGAAGCCAATTCCAGTGTCTCTTTAAAGTAATGTTTTGGCTCCTGCTGCTGCCAACTCCAGGGTGTGATTCATCCAATTTTTGGGCTCCTGAAGCCAACCCCAGGGTCTCTTTAAAGTAATATTTGGGCTCCTGCTGCTGCTGCTGCTGCCATCTCCAGGGTGTGAATCATCCAATTTTTGTGCTCCTGAAGCCAACCCCAGTGTCTCTTTAAAGTAATGTTTGGGCTCCTGCTGCTGCTGCTGCCAACTCCTGCCAACTCCAGGGTGTGAATCATCCAATTTTTGGGCTCCTGAAGCCAACCCCAGTGTCTCTTTAAAGTAATGTTTGGGCTCCTGCTGCTGCTGCTGCTGCTGCTGCCAACTCCAGGGTGTGATTCATCCAATCTTTGGGCTCCTGCTGCCAACCCCAGTGTCTCTTTAAAGTAATGTTTGGGCTCCTGCTGCTGCTGCCAACTCCAGGGTGTGATTCATCCAATTTTTGGGCTCCTGAAGCCAACCCCAGTGTCTCTTTAAAGTAATGTTTGGGCTCCTGCTGCTGCTGCCAACTCCAGGGTGTGATTCATCCAATTTTTGGGCTCCTGAAGCCAACCCCAGGGTCTCTTTAAAGTAATATTTGGGCTCCTGCTGCTGCCAACTCCAGGCTGTGAATCATCCAATTTTTGGGCTCCTGAAGCCAACTCCAGTGTCTCTTTAAAGTAATGTTTTGGCTCCTGCTGCTGCCAACTCCAGGGTGTGATTCATCCAATTTTTGGGCTCCTGAAGCCAACCCCAGGGTCTCTTTAAAGTAATATTTGGGCTCCTGCTGCTGCTGCTGCTGCCAACTCCAGGGTGTGATTCATCCAATTTTTGGGCTCCTGAAGCCAACCCCAGTGTCTCTTTAAAGTAATGTTTGGGCTCCTGTTGCTGCTGCTGCCAACACCTGCCAACTCCAGGGTGTGAATCATCCAATTTTTGGGCTCCTGAAGCCAACCCCAGTGTCTCTTTAAAGTAATGTTTGGGCTCCTGCTGCCAACCCCAGTGTCTCTTTAAAGTAATGTTTGGGCTCCTGCTGCTGCTGCTGCCAACTCCAGGGTGTGATTCATCCAATTTTTGGGCTCCTGAAGCCAACCCCAGGGTCTCTTTAAAGTAATATTTGGGCTCCTGCTGCTGCTGCTGCCAACTCCAGGGTGTTAATCATCCAATTTTTGGGCTCCTGAAGCCAACCCCAGGGTCTCTTTAAAGTAATATTTGGGCTCCTGCTGCTGCTGCTGCCAACTCCAGGGTGTGAATCATCCAATTTTTGGGCTCCTGAAGCCAACCCCAGTGTCTCTTTAAAGTAATGTTTGGGCTCCTGCTGCTGCTGCTGCCAACTCCAGGGTGTGAATCATCCAATTTTTGGGCTCCTGAAGCCAATTCCAGTGTCTCTTTAAAGTAATGTTTTGGCTCCTGCTGCTGCCAACTCCAGGGTGTGATTCATCCAATTTTTGGGCTCCTGAAGCCAACCCCAGGGTCTCTTTAAAGTAATATTTGGGCTCCTGCTGCTGCTGCTGCCATCTCCAGGGTGTGAATCATCCAATTTTTGGGCTCCTGAAGCCAACCCCAGTGTCTCTTTAAAGTAATGTTTGGGCTCCTGCTGCTGCTGCTGCCAACTCCTGCCAACTCCAGGGTGTGAATCATCCAATTTTTGGGCTCCTGAAGCCAACCCCAGTGTCTCTTTAAAGTAATGTTTGGGCTCCTGCTGCTGCTGCTGCTGCTGCCAACTCCAGGGTGTGATTCATCCAATCTTTGGGCTCCTGCTGCCAACCCCAGTGTCTCTTTAAAGTAATGTTTGGGCTCCTGCTGCTGCTGCCAACTCCAGGGTGTGATTCATCCAATTTTTGGGCTCCTGAAGCCAACCCCAGTGTCTCTTTAAATTAATGTTTGGGCTCCTGCTGCTGCTGCCAACTCCAGGGTGTGATTCATCCAATTTTTGGGCTCCTGAAGCCAACCCCAGGGTCTCTTTAAAGTAATGTTTGGGCTCCTGCTGCTGCCAACTCCAGGGTGTGAATCATCCAATTTTTGGGCTCCTGAAGCCAACTCCAGTGTCTCTTTAAAGTAATGTTTTGGCTCCTGCTGCTGCCAACTCCAGGGTGTGATTCATCCAATTTTTGGGCTCCTGAAGCCAACCCCAGGGTCTCTTTAAAGTAATATTTGGGCTCCTGCTGCTGCTGCTGCTGCCAACTCCAGGGTGTGATTCATCCAATTTTTGGGCTCCTGAAGCCAACCCCAGTGTCTCTTTAAAGTAATGTTTGGGCTCCTGTTGCTGCTGCTGCTGCTGCCAACATCTGCCAACTCCAGGGTGTGAATCATCCAATTTTTGGGCTCCTGAAGCCAACCCCAGTGTCTCTTTAAAGTAATGTTTGGGCTCCTGCTGCCAACCCCAGTGTCTCTTTAAAGTAATGTTTGGGCTCCTGCTGCCAACCCCAGTGTCTCTTTAAAGTAATGTTTGGGCTCCTGCTGCTGCTGCCAACTCCAGGGTGTGATTCATCCAATTTTTGGGCTCCTGAAGCCAACCCCAGGGTCTCTTTAAAGTAATATTTGGGCTCCTGCTGCTGCTGCTGCCAACTCCAGGGTGTTATTCATCCAATTTTTGGGCTACTGAAGCCAACCCCAGTGTCTCTTTAAAGTAATGTTTGGGCTCCTGCTGCTGCTGCCAACTCCAGGGTGTGATTCATCCAATTTTTGGGCTCCTGAAGCCAACCCCAGGGTCTCTTTAAAGTAATATTTGGGCTCCTGCTGCTGCCAACTCCAGGGTGTGATTCATCCAATTTTTGGGCTCCTGAAGCCAACCCCAGGGTCTCTTTAAAGTAATATTTGGGTTCCTGCTGCTGCTGCTGCCAACTCCAGGGTGTGAATCATCCAATTTTTGGGCTCCAGAAGCCAACCCCAGTGTCTCTTTAAAGTAATGTTTGGGCTCCTGCTGCTGCTGCTGCTGCTACCAACTCCAGGGTGTGATTCATTCAATTTTTGGGCTCCTGAAGCCAACCCCAGTGTCTCTTTAAAGTAATGTTTGGGCTGTTGCTGCTGCCAACTCCAGGGTGTGATTCATCCAATTTTTGGGCTCCTGAAGCCAACCCCAGTGTCTCTTTAAAGTAATGTTTGGGCTCCTGTTGCTGCCAACTCCAGGGTGTGAATCATCCAATTTTTGGGCTCCTGAAGCCAATCCCAGTGTCTCTTTAAAGTAATGTTTGGGCTGCTGCTGCTGCTGCCAACTCCAGGGTGTGATTCATCCAATTTTTGGGTTCCTGCTGCTGCCAACTCCAGTGTCTCTTTAAAGCAATGTTTGGGCTCCTGCCCCTCATAGTGATGCCACTTCAACTCTCTGCAATTGTGCCACTCTGCGATTCTATCAGCGATGCCTCTGATCTGCATGTGATATTTATTCAAATTATTATTTAACTAACCCAGCATGCATCCTATGCATAAAGGATACATTGTTTTGGGCAATACACACCAACAGGGTCCTGTTGACCTGCAACATAGGAAGTGGTGTCCAAAGATGAAGCAGTGACTTGGCCTATAAAGAAAAAACAGGAATCAAAGACATGCACTTGTGTTAAAGTGGAAAAAGCAAGGTTGACACATGCACTTACCGGCATCCAAAGAGTAGCTTGGCTCTGGAGGAGATGCTGGTGGCAATGGCGGTGCAGCTAGGCAAAAGCAAAGTAAGGATTTAGGCATTGATAATGTGCGGCACAAAATAAACCATGAATTAAGGTGTGTGTGAGCAGCTCAATCACTAATATTCATAGCCCACACATCTCTGGCTTCCCACATAGCTACACATGTTAGGGCCTTGTTAGTTAGTTGCTGAGAGGGTTAAAGTGGGAATGAAATTAGTCACCAGGACCATATTAGTAATCCTCAAAAGTGGGACAAGCTATTGTTTGAGGTGCTCCCACACCCATTTTGTCCTAAAAAAAACAGGCCATAAATTTGTGATAAATACCTTCAATGGCAGACTGGGTTAGCCTAGAGGTTGGTTGAAGTGCAGGAGTTGGGGTGTCCTCCTCAGCCAAATCCAGGACATCACCATGTGCACCTATGCAGAAAGCAACAGACAGGAAAGGAAAACATTTATGAGGTATAATGTACTACTTCACATGTCCTACTGTTAGTTGCCCAGAAAGAGACAAAGCAAATCACATACATTAACATTACCAGTCAAAAATATGCACAAAATATGTACCTTCAGTCCAACCTGTGGTGTCATCCCCAGCATCAACACCCTGCAGCCGAATGAGTGGAATTTTGGCCTTCAGCATCTCCTCATATGGCCTGTAGGTACTCTTTGGACCCTGGATGGTCCCACTCTTGACCTCAAGATCATGCTTCATCTTTTGCATAAGGGCCCTTCTCAAAGTGTAGAAGCGTTTCTGGCAGGATGGGCCACTACGTGGGTATTGAGCACTGCTAGTAAGCTCCTCCCCAATGGAATCCCACAATTTGCTCCTTTCTTGCTTGCCAATAGACTGGCTTTGGGAGCCAAACATTAGCTCCCATTTGGCCAGGGTAAGACGCACAAGAGTATTGTTATCCGTCAATTTAAATTCTGGCTCCCTCTTGGCAAATGGGCGGCTGGCCTTGGGTGCAGGCTCACCTTGGGCCTGGGCCCTTTTCCTTAAGGGAGGTCTGCGCACAGCACCCAACACACCCCTACTTGGGCCAGCTGTGGCCGGCAGATGTCCAGAATTTGGCTCCATCCTGTAGCTGCACACACACACACCACTATACAACACACAAGCACGCATACAGACTACAGAATGGCATCAACCTCTTTTGGGGGTGTGCAGGTTTTATGTGCTCTAACAACCAATCACAAACAGGTCCACTTAATTGCTTCACACATACTGGCCAGGTGCTTGTAGCAACAGCTCCACTGCACTGAGTGAACCATGTGTGGTAGCCAATTAACTAATTACAGAGCTCATTAACCAAACAACACACAACCAAAGACAACAATGTACTCAGGTAGATGAAACACTTGTGAAATGTGGCTCTACAAACGGCTATTTAAATTAAGAGCAGCTTACCTTTCATTGGTCCACCACAGAATGTTCAGTCATGTCTGTTAAAGCACACAAGTATCTGCTCACGTACGCTAGTATGTTTTAGCGTACGCATGCGCAATCCGTTTCAAGCACACCTGGGTCAGCTAATTGCAGACAGGAAATAGCAGAGCAACACAAAAGGCGGCAAAGCAGACCTGTCCTTTTCCCAAGTTAAGTATAAATGGCTGGATTTGACAACCTTCTGGTATTGTTACACTGTGGCAAAGGCTGTGGTGTGGTGCTTTGGTCCCTTAGTCCCTTAGCTCATTTTAGTGTCTGGCTGGGTTTGGTCCTCACTCTCTGTGGCTTGTTTGGTGATTTCTGACATCAGTGCTGTTTCTTTAGGAGATTGATTTTGTTGGCATATGCAAATATTGTGTAGCATACAGCAAGTGAGGCTAGATTTTGGGGCCTTTTGTGGGCTGTGCAGCAACTCCCCTCTTGGTTGTGCCTAACTTAGAAAGCACACTTTCAGCAGTCTGGTGGTTCAGACCACTATGCTTCTGGTTTTGTGGTGAGCTGCATTGTAGTGAGTGTGTGAGGAGTGTGCTTGCTTGTGTGTGTGGTGTGTTTGTGTTTTTTTTTTTTTTGTTTTGCTTCTTTTGTATATCTGTGTGTGTGTGAGATGGATAAGAGGGTGATGTATGGGTTATGGGTGCAGGGATGTGTGAGAATGCTGGAAGAACAGGAGGCCAGGGAGGAGGGTGCTGTGAGGCTTAGGGCACCCCGATCCTTTGGCATCCGTCTTTCAGTGTGGGATTTAAGTGACGAGCAGATCAGAAGCCGCTTCCGTCTGAATCGTGCAGCACTACAGTCCCTATATGATCAGATTAAGACCAAAATCGAGCCATCCACCAAACGCACCCAATCCATTCCAGGCATAGTACGCCTATGTGCCACACTTAATATTGTGGCACGAGGGAACTTCCAGGCAACCTCTGCCCTCCTCAGCGGGATCAGCCAGGCTACAATGAGCCGCATATTTATACAGGTAGTACTGGCTATTTGTGACCTGATCCCTGTTTACATCAAGTTTCCTGAGGATGAGGTTGCCCAAATAAAACATGCATTCTATCGCATGGGAGGGATTCCGAATGTGCTAGGGTACGTGGATGGTACACATATCCCTTTCCGCCCTCCCCGTGCACAGGAGCTGCATTATCGGAACAGAAAACAGTTCTACTCAATTAATGTCATGGTAGTCTGTGACCATGACATGAAGCTGCGGGCCATGAGATCTGGCTTCCCCGGCTCATGCCACGGCTTACGTGCTCCAGCAGTCAGTCCTGTGCCGGAAGTTCGAGAACAACGAAATGCCAGCTGGCTGGCTACTGGGTAAATAACTAACCATGTCCAAGTATTTGGCTTAAAATATGTGGCCTAGTAAGCTAAATTTAAAATATTGCGAAAAATAACATGTACTAGTACTAATTGCTGTCTCTCTCATTGTGTTTTTTCCACAGCGGACAAGGGATACGGGCAGAGAATGTGGGTCATGACTCCGGTCAGAAACCCACAGACCTCTGCCCAACAACGCTACAATGCAGCACATCGCAAAACCAGAAGCATTGTAGAACGAACCATTGGACTGCTGAAAGTGTGCTTTCTGTGTTTGGCATGTCCAGGAGGAGAGATGTTGTACAGTCCACAAAAGGTCTCCAAGATTATCCTCGCATGCTGTGTGCTACACAATCTTTGCATATGCCACAGAATCCAACCCCCTGAAGAAACAGCACTGGTGCCCGAAATCCCCAACTTGCCCGCAGAAACGAGTGAGGACACCCAGACTGGCTTTGAGCTAAGGAAAAGCATGATCACTTCGTTTTTTGCGGTAAGCTAACTACCCTTCACTATAATCCAAGTACTGCACTACAGGGGAACTATTTGTTGGCTCCAATCATAATTTTGCCAAAACCACTATAAGGGGTGTGTAAGATGACCCAAACCACTATAAGGGGTGTGTAAGATGACCAAAACCACTATAAGGGGTGTGTAAGATGACCAAAACCACTATAAGGTGGGGGGAAGTTGACCAAAACCACTATAAGGGGGGGGGGGAAGTTGACCCAAACCACTATAGGGGGGGGGTTGACCCAAACCACTATAAGGGGTGTGTAAGATGACCCAAACCACTATAAGGGGTGTGTAAGATGACCAAAACCACTATAAGGGGGGGGGGAGTTGACCCAAACCACTATAAGGGGGCGGAAGTTGACCCAAACCACTATAAGGGGTGTGTAAGATGACCAAAACCACTATAAGGGGTGTGTAAGATGACCAAAACCACTATAAGGGGTGTGTAAGATGACCAAAACCACTATAAGGGGTGTGTAAGATGACCAAAACCACTATAAGGGGTGTGTAAGATGACCAAAACCACTATAAGGGGGGGGAAGTTGACCCAAACCACTATAAGGGGTGTGTAAGATGACCAAAACCACTATAAGGGGTGTGTAAGATGACCCAAACCACTATAAGGGGGGGGCGGGGAAGTTGACCAAAACCACTAAAAGGGGGGGGGGGAAGTTGACCGAAATCACTATAAGGGGTGTGTAAGATGACCCAAACCATTATAAGGGGGGGAAGTTGACCAAAACCACTATAAGGGGGGGGGGAGTTGACCCAAACCACTATAAGGGGTGTGTAAGATGACCCAAACCACTATAAGGGGTGTGTAAGATGACCAAAACCACTATAAGGGGTGTGAAAGATGACCAAAACCACTATAAGGTGGGGGGAAGTTGACCAAAACCACTATAAGGGGGGGGGGGAAGTTGACCCAAACCACTATAGGGGGGGGGTTGACCCAAACCACTATAAGGGGTGTGTAAGATGACCCAAACCACTATAAGGGGTGTGTAAGATGACCAAAACCACTATAAGGGGGGGGGAGTTGACCCAAACCACTATAAGGGGGCGGAAGTTGACCCAAACCACTATAAGGGGTGTGTAAGATGACCAAAACCACTATAAGGGGTGTGTAAGATGACCAAAACCACTATAAGGGGTGTGTAAGATGACCAAAACCACTATAAGGGGTGTGTAAGATGACCAAAACCACTATAAGGGGTGTGTAAGATGACCAAAACCACTATAAGGGGGGGGAAGTTGACCCAAACCACTATAAGGGGTGTGTAAGATGACCAAAACCACTATAAGGGGTGTGTAAGATGACCCAAACCACTATAAGGGGGGGGGGCGGGGAAGTTGACCAAAACCACTAAAAGGGGGGGGGGGGAAGTTGACCGAAATCACTATAAGGGGTGTGTAAGATGACCCAAACCATTATAAGGGGGGGAAGTTGACCAAAACCACTATAAGGGGGGGGGGAGTTGACCCAAACCACTATAAGGGGTGTGTAAGATGACCCAAACCACTATAAGGGGGGGGGGAGTTGACCAAAACCACTATAAAGGGGGGGGAGTTGACCCAAACCACTATAAGGGGGGGGGGGGGAGTTGACCCAAACCACTATAAGGGGTGTGTAAGATGACCAAAACCACTATAAGGGGGGGGAGTTGACCAACATAACAATTAGGGGTGTTGTGCAAGTTGGCCAAAAACTGTCCCAAACCAAAACTTAAAAATGTAAAAAAATGCTAAAAACCAAAATGATTTATAACTACTAACTACACTTTTTCTTCTTTTTTAGGCACCATGATGAAAAAACAACTTTATTTGTTCTATTTACTTGCACCAAAAAAAATAAAAAAAAAAAATCACCAAAGAAACATGTGGCAATGTGTTTACTACTGAAGGTCCTAACATTGATTTCAATCCAACAGCAAACGCGCAGGCGCTGTGTTGAATAGCGTGTGTCAAAATGACAGCGCCTACAAAGCTGATCTGAAACATCATATTCACCAATGTAGGCACTGTTCCCAACAACGCCAAGTAGCGACTGAGGAGGCCTGCTATAGCGAATCGGAGCCGACCGCGGCGTATGCTAGCGGCGCTCATAGCGCCATACTTCAGGCGCTCATCTCTCGCTACCTGGCGCTATTACTGAATCGGCCTCTTAGATTTACACCCAGTGCTGGGGCCAGAGGCCTTCAGGAGCTAACGAGAGCAGCTAAAACAAACTCTGTGAAACACAGGGTTTGTTTTAGCTGCTCTCGTTAATAATGTGATGTAATATATTGGATTGTTATGTGAAACACAGAGTTTGTTTTAGCTGCTCTCGCTAATAATTAAGTAAAATCAATATTTTTTAAATATATCATATGCGTTTATGGAGTAGAAATGAGCGAATTTATGAAAAGTTCGATTCAGCCGATTCGCTGAATTTTCCAGAAAAAAACGTTTCGGTCAGAATATTAGGCTCGATTCAGAGAGACAAAAAAAGACTTTCGTTTTGGTGCCGTTTTCGTATTTTTTTCCCGCTCTCGTATGAGTGTGCGAGCGATTCTATGCATGCATTGCAAACCTTCTGTAAAGTTTCCGTCCGTTTGTATGCCAGAGTACGAGTACGAGGATGTAATTTTCCATCGTGACTTTTCTGTTTCATTTTCTCAGGTTCCAATGTCGGCTTTCGATTTTTCCCTTTTTCCATCGTCTCCTCCCATGAATCCTTTACGTTTCCCGATAGATTCGGATTTCCTTATTCAATAAATAATCGTCCAGACATAAATCCTTACGATCTTGCGCCTGCGCACTACAAACTTAACCCATTAAAGTGCTTGCCTTCATATTTTCCACCCTCACTTCTACTACAATGTTTAGCTAAGCCACTTAACACTATCCTCCATCTTCCCCTTTTGACCCTTAAAGCTCACCCCAACCATTTAGCACTAGCCTCCATCTTCCCTTTTGAACCCTTAAAGCTCACCCCAACCACTTAGCACTATCCTCCATCTTCCCTTTTGAACCCTTAAAGCTCACCCCAAACATTTAGCACTATCCTCCATCTTCCCTTTTGAACCCTTAAAGCTCACCCCAACCACTTAGCACTATCCTCCATCTTCCCTTTTGAACCCTTAAAACTTACCCAAATCACTTCGCGGTTAGGTTCTTCTTCCCTTTTAGGCCCCTAAAACGTACCCAAATCACTTCGCGGTTAGGTTCTTTTTCCCTTTTAGGCCCCTAAAACGTACCCAAATCACTTTGCGGTTAGGTTCTTCTTCCCTTTTAGGCCCCTAAAACTTACCCAAATCACTTTGTGGTTAGGTTCTTCTTCCATTTTAGGCCCCTAAAACTTACCCATATCACTTTGCGGTTAGGTACTTCTTCCATTTTAGACCCCTAAAACTTACCCAAACCACTTCCCGGTCATCTGAATCTTCATCTCTAAATATGTATTTTAGCCTTCGTTTGTTAATGTATTTGTGCAAAAAAATGACACTGAAACTTTTTTAATGTTTTCTTTTTTTTTTTATATTAGAAGGCCATTTTGATTGGCTTTTTTAAAATTTTGGGTGTATGAAAATATCTTACAAATTATTTGTTGGAACATTAAAAAACATTTAAAACTTTAAAAACATTAAAACTTTAAAACTATTTACAAGGACAAAATACAGTGACAGGACCCAGGACACTAGTCTTCTTCTGTTGTCCCCAACGAGTCAACCAGCTGCTGCATATCAGCCACCAACTCAAGGACCCTTCGATTCATTGCTTCCACTCTTGTACGTGTGGTCCCTGGATAAAATTAGAAAAAATACATTAGTTTGAGACAAATACATGTTTCTCACCTGTGGAAGGAATGTTTGTTAGTTGGCAAATTAAATCATGACAACATATGTCATTCTGCTAAGTAATTAATCTAAGGAAGTGGGCACAGGTCATTCTGCTAAGTAATTAATCTAAGGAAGTGGACACAGGTCATTCTGCTAAGTAATTAATCTAAGGAAGTGGGCACATGTCATTCTGCTAAGTAATTAATCTAAGGAGGTGGGCACAGGTCATTCGGCTAATGCCATTGACTATGGCTTGATGTATCTGGGTGATCATGTCAATTACCACATACTGCATTGACATTACAACTTACTTGGTTGGTGGCCGACGGATGCCTCGTTGGGGACAACCCTACATCCTGGGCCCTGCCACTGTTGTGAAGTTGAGGCTGTTGAGACATGGCAAATAGGGTCACTTATAATGTCTTAGTCAACAGTAATCAAATGTCAATTTCAATGTGTATGTCACATCACTCACCTTCTCCCTGTGCCTCCCTCCCTGAGATCTGCTGCATCCTCCACATCTTCACCCGCTCCAGAAGCATCTAGAAAAACAGATGAAGGGAATCAGCTTTGGTGGAAATAGCATGTATATGTGTGTGCGGTTACATGAAGAGTCACATACCAGAGGCTTCCGCCTGCGTCGCTGGGTACGACTCCTTGCCCACGCTGTGCCACCCCTTCTCTGTGGAAAGGTCCAGGGGCTGGTCGGAGGACCCAACAGAGGAGGGGTAGGACCGTCGCCCTGGAGATCCACCACCTTCACTTCCAGCTGCAGATTCATGCAGCACTGGTCGGCCTATGCGCCTCTGGGTGAGGCGGATTCGGTAATCCATTTCCAACACTAGAAAAGAAAAACAATTACAAATAAATGCATATCTTCTGCATGAGTTACATCTGGCATGCAATCGCTATGTACTTACTAGGGAAATGGAGGCCGAAAAAACGCCGCACCCGGGGCATGTGCAGCCGTTTCAGGTCCGACCAATGCTGCATGATCTGAGTGTGGGTGAAGGTGGTGTCAATCTGCTGTTGGATTTTCCCAATGATCTCCAGGGCGACGGTGCACTTCTCAAAAGAGTTGGGCAGGTAGTCATACCTGCGCTCCAGCATGGTCTACAAAACACAACAGAAACATAGGATGTAGTTAAAACTGCATACAAATATCTGTCACCAATCGATCTTTGGACTAAATGACATTAACAGATACAATTCTAGGCTAATCCAATCCTTGAAGCTGGCCTCAGTGTTGTTTCACACGTGTGGGCCCTCACGTCGGCTTGGCACGGAGTTTTAAACACTTTGAAAACAAACCGTTTTTTTCCTGTGCTTCCTTAAGGGCTAGGCATGCATTTAGATGGCAAATCCAAGGCATTAAAAGACACTTACAAGCATGATGATCTCTTCTTGTTGGCGGGTGAAGATTGTGGGAGCCATCTTGCCTCTTGTCTGCAGCAGATAAGTAATGCCCCAGTGGTTTCCGGGTTCCACACGGCCGGACGAACGTCCGTACGCACGTCGGTACACACGTGTACGTGTAAGTGCCAGACCCCGCCAATCTTATTTAAAGGGTCCTGGACACACAGCTCATTCTCTTTTAGAGTCCATGAGTAATGGCACCAAAAAAATCCAAAACGAAAGCAGCAAAGGAGGTCAGCAGCAAACAGGCATCCAAACGGCAGGAGCCTGCTGCAGGCCCAACTACTCGGTCACAGATGACAAAAACGAAGCTGCTGCCAACCCGTATTGCTCAGCCAAAGGCACCCACCACAACCACCAAAAAAAAAGGAGCCAGCGGGAAAAAGGAAGCCACAGGCCAGAAAGCAAACCCCAACGGAGGAGAAAAAAGGGACCAAGAGGGTGCAAAGCCCCAGCCCCCCAGGTCACCATCACCCCACCCACGTGGCTACCATGGCAAGGCTACAAAAAGGAGACACTGGGAAAGAAGCCCCAGCAGCTCTACCTCGCCATCACCACCACCTGCACGTGAAAAAACTTCAAAGAGCCAAAGACAAACAAGGCCCAGAAGCCCAAGCAGCCCGAGCTCGGCATCCCCACCACCGGCACATGGCCACAAGGCTCATGGCAAGAGCACAAGGCACAGCCCAAGAAGTCCTAGGTCGCCATCCCCACCCACGGGTGTCCAAATCCTCGGCCAAGAGGGCAAGGCACCGGCCCAGAAGCCCAAGCTCTGGGTTACCCCTGGTCCTGCAGTCTACCTCCAAGGGGCATGGGTCTTCTAAGGGCCCACAGAGGCACTGGGCCCCAAGCACAACTTCTTCCACAACACCCTCTTCTCCTCAGCCAGATTCTCCACCGGCACAGGTGTCAAGGCACTCTGAATATGCCACATCTACACCTGCGACTTCAGTGGCCACCCATCCACTCTCACCCAGTCCCTTTCCAAGTCCGGTTCAATTTGCAGCCAGCCAGCAGTCCATAATTTCCCACCCACACAGTCAGGCCAGAATATCCCCTGATTTTCTATGAGCTATGTGTAAAATGAGGCTCCAAGCCATATATTAACACATGCCCCTAGGGTGTGCCTTGTAGTGGAGGTAACAATTTAAACAGGGTGTGTTATGTGTGTGGACTCATCATTTGCTAATTTCCTTGCCCATACATGAGTTTGGAGAGTCTTGAGGAACACTATTGAGATTTGCAAAGGACTTCCTGTTATGTATTTAGAGTCAATACAACACTTCCATCTTTATCTGTAGGCCATTTGGGTTTGAGGTGTGCTTTGCTCAGAAAGACTTGATCTGGGGTGCTTGAAAGTTTGACCTAGAAAGAATGGCAACCAGCATAATCTGATGGCAAATGCTATTTGCAAGCTGAGTGTGGTCCCATAATGGGCTTTTAGGGATGTGTGAAGCCTCAGAACAGCCAGTACATGTATGTTTATTTTGGTTAAGGAGACCAATGTGTATGTACTTGTTGACTAATACATCTAACAGATAATGGCATTCATAGTCAAGTTCAACTTGGTCCATTGGGGGAGTTGCCATTCATGCGTGGCCCCGTGTTTTAGTGAACCATATGTATTATTACACATCAGCAATGCCAAGTTGTGTGTTAACATGCCTTCTTTTCCACAATGCAGCCCAGCATCATCCCTCAGCTGGTGGGGAATCCTCAGCCAGTTTTACCATGCCGTCTACTTCCGTGCTGCCTCGAACCCAGGATTCGATATATACGGTAAGTGTCTTTTTCTGATGTTGCTTATGCATGTGCCTTGCCATGTTTCTTTTTGCTGAATTACATATGTATTCCCAAAGCTGAACCTTTTTAATTTACATGTCCCAACTTACCCACACACTGATGGAGGAAATCCAGGAGCTGGAGGAGGATGGACCCTTCATTGGACCTTCTGAACAGCTCCCCCTGGGACAGAATCTGCAACTGCCCCAACATGTTTCCACACCAAATCCTCAGCAGCAGAGTGAAGCTGGCTGCATGCTGCCAGTCCATCGTGGGCAGCATGCAGAGACTGAGCCGACAGTCCCCAGTGTTAGCTCTGCTGCTGAGGATTTGCCAAGCAGACCTGTGGCTGTTAGTGGACCTAGAGGCACATCATCTGCACGCCCCACAACCCGGGGAATTGGGAAGCGTAGTCAACTACGTCGCCCAGTTTCCCAGGGGAGGGTCGCGCCGATGATGAAGTCAGCATGGCACCATGAGAAGCGGCTATTTCGCCTCCAAAATCAAGGAAACCACAAGCATCTTCATGGACAATTAGAGACATTAAACAACACCTTAAACTCCATGCTGACTGAATTTAGGTCCAACAACAGCCACATGGCCCCCTTATCCAATTATTACAGTGCCATGCTTGAGGAAGTTCGAAATAGCAACAGCCCCATGGCCACCTTAACTAACAATCTCAGTGCCATGATGGCTGAATTTCGAACTTCCAATAGAAACATGTTGCAGGTTCTGAATGCCACACAGGCCCAGGTGAGGGCCCACCTCAAAGGGCCCAACCTGGGTTTTATGGGCATCCCCCATTTTAAGGCCTATTTGGCCTGTATCTGCTCCACATCTTTGCTCTACATCCCCACTGTATTGACCTGTCTGGTGAGCCCTACCAATATACCCTTTTGGTATGGCTTTGCTTGTATGCTTTGGATTTGCGCCCATATAGCTCATTAGAGTGCTGAGGTAGCCCACTAGCCAATGCCGGAGGTGAAGCCTCAGTGAACCTGACACTCAAGCTGTTGCACTGCAGGCTTGTGGCAAATAACATTGGTTCTGGTTCCTCCTGTTTGTAGGCATGATTGGGGGACATTCTGGCCTGGCAAACTACTACCTTGACCCCTGGCTGAGATTGAACTGGACTTGGATTGGGACAGGGGTTTTTTGTTTGGGTGGCCCACTGAGTAACAGGTGTAGATGTGGCATAGGTTTGGCTGCTTTACCCCTGTGCCTGTTGCAAATGTGGCCAAGCAGGAGAGGGTGTGTCTGTGGGCCTATTTGTTTTCATAAAAATCGGGACATGGCAATGCTTGTCACATGTTTTTGTTTTTGAAATTTGTATTAAACTTTTGACTGGAGTGCCTTACTTTGAAACTCCTGCCTGTGGCCAATTGCTATGTGGCATGATTTGCCAAAAATTACATTTGTGGTGTGACCATGTATTTTCATGAACTATGGGAGTGACCATCAACTCCAATGTTTGCTTTTCAAATAAACACCATACATTTTTACTTAACCTGTTGTTGACTAAGTTTATGCCTTTAGGTTTTTGGTGAATAAAAATGACTTAAAGTTTGCAGTAACAAATTGGGAACAAAAAAAAGTCTAAAATCAGGTGTGAGGTTGTTTGTAATTAATTCATTACTGTTTGTAAAAGTAAGAAACAAACATACAAACACAAAGGTCAAACACAAATAACAAACAATAAAGGGACAAAACAAACAAAGGAACACCAAATTAAGAAAAATGTGTGTCTATTAAATTAGACTGCACGGCTTGGGCAGACGCACTCGGTGGGCCACGATAGTCCTCCTCTGGGTCATCGGTGGGTGGAGAGGGGGGCAAATCCACATACACGGGGACACGCTGCATATAGCAAAATTATGCAACACTGCACAGGCCATTATAATATCTATGACCTTTTGGGGTCATACTGAAGTGCTCCCCCGGTATGGTCCAAGCATCGGAAGCGGGTCTTCAATAGGCCAAACGCCCTCTCCACCACAGCCCTGGTCTTCCTGTGCACCCTATTTTATGCCTCCTCGGCTGCATTCTGGGGCCGAAGGACGGGCGTCAGCAGCTAGGGAAGCAGTGGATAGCCTGAATCACCTGAAAAAAATTCAAAAAGAATAGCATCGTTTACACATTAATCCCTAAATTAAATCCAAAAAACGGCCCTTCCCCATGACTAAGAGCCTATGTTACATTTGAGCAACACCCTGCGCATACAGATTATGCAGGCCAAAATAAACCCGAACACCATCTAAGGGATGTTGGGACAATTTAAACATCAAAGATGGCGGATGATGGCCAATCATATTAGCATATTGCTAACAGACTGCTAACCGGTATTGGTTTAGGATTGTGCTGCTCAGCATTCTTGGATGTCTTAACTTTTCAGGACCCCGTTGCTGCTTGTCTGAGGCAAAAACAGCTCTAACCCGGCCCCTGCACTTTATCCCGCTCTCCTCTACTCAGTAAGTGTAATGCATCTAAGCTAAGATGGCGCAGACCCTATCCTAAAGTCAAGAACATAATTTCAGCCGAGTGTGGGGAAGAGTAATGACTAATTTACTATAAATTCAAAGTTTAAAATTTGCAAATGCAGAACCAGCATTTGGCAAGGCTTTGTTGTTTGAAAAATCTAATGGTTAAGATTGTGTTTCACATGTAAACAAGGTGTTCAAATAGGCATAGTTTCATACATGGGGCACAAACTAAATTCATAGCCACATACATATAAAAAAAAAAGGACGTTTTTGGCGTCAACTTACCAAGGAGCCATCCACCGGAAAATTCCCCAGACTCAAACCGACCGTACAATACAGATCTTCACAGAATGTAGGCATCATGGGATGAGCCTGGAAACCCGGCGACCATACTAAGGAACCGCATGTCCGGGGCCACCACTGCTTGGGCATTCAGTGAGTGACCCATTTTGCGGTTCCTGGGAAACAATAAAAAAAAAACATTATCAAGACAAGGCAAACTAGTGAAACGCTAACTAATCACACCCGAAGCCAAACCTGTGGGCCAATACAAATAACACAAATAACACTAACCAAGTACATTAGTATTTGGTTACCCAAAAAAAGGATATGTATGTTTGAAAAAGTAAAGATTAACTTTGAAGTGTCTAATTCAGGTACACATTAAAATGTTTCCCTTTAGAACACATGTTAAATTTGTAAAAAGCTAAATACGGTCCATTGTTTCACAGGGACTCTTTACAAGGAGGGCATAATTACAAGGAGGGAATAATTACAAGGAGGGAAATTATTACAAGGAGGGACTTTTTACAAGGAGGGACTTTATATAAGGAGGGAGTTCTCCAAAATTTGGAAAACAATAAGGTCAAGTAATTGTAAAAATGACAGATTGCACTTGCCTGTTGATATACTCGTCGGCTGCCGGAGGCACCAGGGCAACGTGGGTGCAGTCAATGGCACCCATGACGTTGGGCATGTTGGTGATGTTATAAAATGCCAGCTTAATCGCGTTCCTGGCTACCATGTCATCAGGAAAACAAATATATTTCCGAGTAATGGTAGCCGTGCCTTCCAAAAACTTGGGTAGCGCGCGGCTCAGCGTAGGCTGGGAGATCCCCACGGAGAGGGCACCCAGCCTCTGGAACAAGCCGTTCGCCAAAAATTGCAGGCAGCCAAGCATCTTGGTCATACCTGAAATTGCTTGCCCCTTCTTGTGGTGCGGGCTAACCATGGCCGCAGCTCACTATACAACTTATGGAGGGTAGCGCGATTAAGTCTGGTGAGCTCGAACAGCTCAACGTCATGCATGCCATCGATGTGCAATCTGGTCTCAGCCCTCCGGACAATTTCAATGCCCATGAGCTGCAGATCCTCATGCTCCTCAAATGCACTAGAGTCGTCCATAGCTGCTAGTCTCGAGGTCAAAATGGTCCCGTAAGGGAATCGCAAAGGAAACGGGTTTATAGGGTGGTGGTCCGTCAGCAATAAGCTCTCTGAATGAGACGCAAGCCCATAGCAATAACGTAAGTTATCTGAACAAACGAAAATATCAGATTTGGTTGGGTAAATGACCCGAACTAACGCAAATGTTCCGATTTGCTTTCGTTCATCGAAAGCACATATACGCATTTGCCCGAACGCTCGTACGAATGAAAAATGACAAACACCCACAAAAACTTTCACAGACAGCTACGGAAGTCCAGACGAATGTGTCTCTGAATCGAGCCTAATGTCTGAAAGACACACCCTGGAGTTGGCAGCAGCATAAGCAGCCCATATATTGCCTGAAAGACACAACCTGGACTTGGCAGCAGCATTAGGAGCCCGTAAATTGCCTTAAAGACAAACTCTGGAGTTGGCAGCAGCATGATGAGTCCATATATTGCCTGAAAAACGCATTTGAGTTGGCAGCAGCATAAGGCGCCCATATATTGCCTGAAAGACACACTCTGGAGTTGGCAGCAGCATTAGAAGCCCATAAATTGCCTGAAAAACACGTTGAAGTTGGCAGCAGCATGAGGAGCCCATATATTGCCTGAAAAACACATTTGAGTTGGCAGCAGCATAAGGAGCCCATATATTGCCTGAAAGACACACCCTGGAGTTGGCAGCAGCATAAGGAGCCCATATATTGCCTGAAAGACACACACTGGATTTGGCAGCAGCATAAGGAGCCCAAATATTGCCTGAAAAACAAATTGGAGTTGGCAGCAGCATTAGGAGCACATATATTGCCTGAAAAACACATTGGAGTTCGCAACTGCATAAGGAGCCCATATATTGACTGAAAGACACACCCTGGAGTTGGCAGCAGCATGAGGAGCCCATAAATTGCCTGAAAGACACACCCTGAAGTTGGCAGCAGCATTAGGAACCCATAAATTGCCTGAAAAACACATTGGAGTTGGCAGCAGCATTAGGAGCCCATATATTGCCTGAAAGACACACCCTGGAGTTGGCAGCGGCATACGGAGCCCATATATTGCCTAAAAGACACACCCTGGAGTTGGCAGCAGCAGCATAAGGAGCCCATATATTGCCTGAAAAACACATTGGAGTTGGCAGCAGCATTAGGAGCCCATATATTGCCAGAAGGACACACCCTGGAGTTGGCAGCAGCATAAGGAGCCCATATATTACCTGAAAGACACACCCTGGATTTGGCAGCAGCATAAGGAG
Source organism: Gastrophryne carolinensis (assembly GCA_027917425.1). Lineage (NCBI taxonomy): Eukaryota > Metazoa > Chordata > Amphibia > Anura > Microhylidae > Gastrophryne > Gastrophryne carolinensis. The sequence goes on from CM051240.1 coordinate 114,514,101, forward strand.
CCCATATATTGCCTGAAAAACACATTGGAGTTGGCAACAGCTTTAGGAGCACATATATTGCCTGAAAAACACATTGGAGTTGGCAGCAGCATAAGGAGCCCATATATTCGACTTAAAAACACACCCTGGAGTTGGCAGCAGCATTAGGAGCCCATAAATTGCCTGAAAAACACATTGGAGTTGGCAGCAGCTTTAGGAGCACATATATTGCCTGAAAAACACATTGGAGTTGGCAGCAGCATAAGGAGCCCATATATTGACTGAAAAACACACCCTGGAGTTGGCAGCTGCATTAGGAGCCCATAAATTGCCCTAAAGACACCCTGAAGTTGGCAGCAACATTAGGAGCCCTTAAATTGCCTGAAAAACACATTGGAGTTGGCAGCAGCATTAGGAGCCCATATATTGCCTTAAAGACACACCCTGGAGTTGGCAGCAGCAGCATACAGAGCCATATATTGTCTGAAAGACACACCCTGGAGTTGGCAGCAGCAGCACAAGGAGCGCATATATTGCCTGAGAGACACACCCTGGAGTTGGCAGCAGCATAAGGAGCCCATATATTGCCTGAAAAACACATTGGAGTTGACAGCAGCGGCATAAGGAGCCCATATATTGCCTGAAAAACACATTGGAGTTGGCAGCAGCATTAGGAGCACATATATTACCTGAAAAACACATTGGAGTTGGCAGCAGCATAAGGAGCCCATATATTGCCTGAAAGACACACCCTGGAGTTGGCAGCAGCATTAGGAGCCCATATATTGCCTGAAAAGCACACCCTGGCGTTGGCAGCAGCAGCATACGGAGCCCATATATTGCCTGAAAGACACATTGGAGTTGGCAGCAACAGCATACGGAGCCTGTATATTGCCTGAAAAACACACCCTGGAGTTGGCAGCAGCACGAAGAGAACATATACAGATTTTGGGCAAATATATCTTATCCTAAGAATATTAATAAAAATTAAGATTAATGTAATGCATTTCCTCAATAATTACTTGTGGTCTGATGCGAAGGAATGTCTGTAACTGGAGAGCAGCGCCTTAAATTTGTTTTGCACTATCCATATTTCTGAAGTGTTGGTCTGGCACCATGATCAATCTACTCTAATGCATCAGGCATTGGTGGGTGTAAATCTTGGCTGATCCATGCCCGATGCAATTTCATGCAGGTCAGTCTCTCCCAAAAATTTTTTCAAGCGTACTGGAGCACATTGAAGTGCCCTCATCAGAGCATCACATACACACATCTAAGAGTTTTACCACTTTGTTCCTGTTAAAGTCTTCAGGGCCTAGTTACTACTATGTGAAAGGCCATAGATAGTTACACACCTGCTGCTGTTATCGACAAATCCTGTTTTATGAGTAGTGTAGCGTTTTGTCCTCCCCTACTATACTCACTAAGTATGTCAGGCAGAGAAGTGCCAGGATGGGCACAGAGGAGTTGCAGAGGCCTGAATTCATCAAGCAGAGGTTGCAGCAGGAGTCTCTGTGAGAGGCCTAATCTCCCGGTATGAGCTAGCGGTTGTGCCTCGACCAGAAACCCATCTGCCATCATCAATTGGTTAACACGATCATCCACTTTATCACAAGTGACAAAAGTCAGAAATCTGACACCCCCAGTCAACTGTCGGTTCTATCTTATTAAAAGATGAAAAATCACCAGCTACTGCACAGCCAAGAAGTGTAGGAGACACTCGCCACTTCTTCCACTGTACGGCAAGTAGTGATGAGGAGAGTGGCGTGGGAGGTGGTGTTGCTTCTTAAGCAGACACTGTTGAGGAACCTGAGGACATCAGTTTTGAGGGCACTTTTAAAGGCTTGGAGTGATGGAGAGTGACGGATTTAGCGGTCAGCATGGCACTTTTTTTATACATATCCTTTAAGGCCCACTGGGTGATTGTGGTTCCTGGACAACAGCAACCTGGACAGGTCCCACCGCTGTGACCTCCATGCTTCTAGGCCGTTGTGCCTGTGACAGTGCACTTGTCTATTTTGGTTCATGGATGTGCACATGTTTTTTGCACTTAGGCACTTTTTTCTGTGAATTTATTATTTTTTTTTTTGGTTAATTTTGTTTTTTTTTCATTGTCATTTGTTAATATTTTGTATTTTTTTAAAATATATATTTTTTCATTTATTTTTTTATATATATATATATATATATATATATATATATATATATATATATATATGTTGGTTGTGTTGGTTCCTTGTGTTAAATTTAACAAGTACTATTGGGCCATCCATTCCAGATACAATCTCAGCTATGAGAAATCCAGGACCATGTATTGGGCCGAAACCAACAATCGATGAGTGGATTTAATTTAAAGAGAGCCAGTTACATTACAGAAAAAGTATATCATATCAGGGGACTCCCCTGTGTAACTTCATTGTAAACCAGTGGCAGCTCATACGTGACACCTGCCATTTGCTCAGGCCCTTTGAGGAAGCCACTTAATTAGTCAGTCGCCAGGACTACAAGATGAATGATGTGATTCCATTGCTTCATGTACAATAACACATGTTGGAAACCATGGCTGGTCAGGGCACTGGAGACACGGCGCCTACATTTCACGGCCACATGAAGCCTGTGGGGGCTGAAGTGGAGGAGGAGAAGGAGGGGTGGAGCACAGCGAAGCACAGTTTAGGTTTGACAAAATGGCCATTTTATCTAGTCATCTGACAGGAGAGGAGGAGCAGGAGCTTCCAGACTAGCTAGAGGGTTGTGAGGAAGGCGAGACAGAGGACCAGACACACCGTGGCAGTATGCAGTGGAGATGGAGACAGGTAGTCCCTCTGAGTCACTTGCACAAATGGCACGATGCATGCCCACGTGCTTGCGTAGTGACTGCAGAATTGTCTCCATTTGTCAGCGGGATGACTTCTGGCTCTCCACCTTATTGAACCCTCGCTACCTGCACAAAATGGGGGCATTTTTTTACACCAACTGAGAGGGAGGACAAACTGACCTACTACAGAGACATTCTACGTAGTCAGTTGGCCGATGCCTATCTGCGCCATCGTCCATATTCTCGCAGGCCTAACTCGGGGGGACCTCTGCGCTCACCTTCCACTGCCAAGGCTGATGGGGGGTGTGGCAGGAGCAGCAGCAGCAGCTCCATCAGCAGCAGCCTGAGTCTTCAGTTGCTAATGAGTAGCTTTCTTCACCCGCATAGTGAGGCTAATCATGAGCAGCAGGAGCAGGCCCTGAACCAGCAGGTCGTGTCATACCTTGACATGACCATGCCAACGCACCTTGAGGACCCGCTGGACTTCTGGGCAGCCAAACTTGACTTGTGGCCGCAACTGGCAGAGTTTACCCTGGGAAAGCTGTCCTGCCCGGCCAGTAGTGTACCATCTGAGCATTTGTTTAGTGCGGCGGGGGCCATAGTCATGTCAAAGAGAACTCATCTGTGGGGAGCCTCACCTTTGTGAAGATGAATCAGGCATGGATCAGCCAGGATTTCCACCCACCAATGGCTGATCCATGGTAATAGCTGATGCATGGTAGCTCCTTATGCTGCTGCCAACTCCAGGGTGTGTCTTTCAGGCAATATATGGGCTCCATATGCTGCTGCTGCCAACTCCAATGTGTGTCTTTCAGGCAATACATGGGCTCCTAATGCTGCTGCTGCCAACTCCAGGGTATGTCTTTCAGGCAATATACAGGCTCCTAATGCTGCTGCCAACCCCAGGGTGTGTCTTTCAATCACTATATGGCCTCCTTATGCTGCTGCTGCCAATTCCATTGTGTGTACTCTTAAAAGACACATGCTAGCATATTTGGGATGCCCCCCTCGGTGAAAGGCAATGGCTGCTGGCAATCTGACAACGTGAAGGTAAGTAGACAGTTACTCTTAATATATTTATGCAATTATTTGGGATGCCCCCTGGTGAAAGGCAAAGGCTGCTTTAAAAGTGAAAAAGTGACTTTCTTTACAAATTGCAAAAGGTAAGTAGACAGTTACTCTTAAAAGACACAAGCTAGCATAGTTGGGATGCCCCCTCAGTAAAAGGCAATGGCTGCTGGCAATTTGACAACGTGACTCTCTTTACAAAATGAAAAAAGGTAAGTAGACAGTTACTCTTAATATATTTAGTAAGTAGCAAAGGCTGCTTTAAAAGTGAAAAGGTGACTTTCTTTACAAAATGCAAAAAGGTAAGTAGACAGTTACTCTTAAAAGTCACATGCTAGCATATTTGGGATCCCCCCCCCCCCCCGGTGAAAGGCAGTGGCTGCTGGCAATTTGACAACATGACTTTCTTTACAAAATGCAAATGGTTAGCAGACAGTTACTCCTAAAATATTTATGCTAGTATTTGGGATGTCCCCTGTTCAAAGGCAAAGGCTGGCTGCTTTAAAAGTGAAAAAGTGACTTTCTTTACAAAATGCAAGCGGTTAGTAGGCTAGCACGCTTTTTAAAGAATGACACCAGGAAAAGGAAAAGCTAAATAGGCAGGTGTGTTATTAACACTAAACAGGCTTGAAAGCTAATGCTAACACTGTAAACTGTCTCTGTCTTTCTCTGTCACTGTCACAGCCTCTCTACTTCTCTCTCTGTCCCTCGCTCCTTCTGTTCCTTGTTCTATCTATCTCTCCCTCGCTCTATCTATCTATCTATCTATCTATCTATCTATCTATCTTTCTGTCTGTCCCTCTCTCCCTGCGTGATCCGCTCTGGCCGCAATACAGTGCCAAATAAGCTTCCACAAAATGGCCGCTGCCTATATAGGGCTGTGACATCATTGGGAAGCCTGGCTGCTGATAGGTAGTATGTGACGCCTACCCAGGATTCCTTGCCCCATGGCACAAGTCCATTTTAGATGGCCTGGGTAGTAGTAAATGGAGTTTTAAGGAAGCGATATTCGGAATCATTACGGAACAAATTTTTCCTGAAATTCGCAACGAATTCGGGTTTGTCAGATTCTATTCGCTCATCTCTATTATGAAGTTTAAGGGAGTGAAACTGGTAGTAGGAGTGAGAAATTGCTACTAAAAGTTGAATACTAATATAAGTTGAATAAGATCCTGCCCCACCTAGAATCCTTACTTAGCTAAGCAATTTCTGCATGCAGTTAAAAAGGATCACCCCCTATAATCCTACATAGAATCCAGAAAGGATCGTGGTAGCCCCATAGCCTTGCCAAAAAGCCTTAATGACCTCTTGGGTTAGAAACATAGCTACAAACATCTTAAAATAATAAAGTAATAGATTTAAATGATGATAATAATATTACTAAGGCATAACAATGCACCATGTATATGCAATTATTTGTCAAAAACAGCAATGTACATAATCCAGGAATTAAAAGGGCGATTAATCCTATATCGTTGGCTACCTATGGAGCTTCACTCTTCACTTTCTAGCAGAGAGGGTGCTGTATTTTATGCATTGTTCTCCAATCTTATGATGAAAGTCAGGAGATGCATAACCTAAATTTCTTACCTGTAAAAGTGCTGAGACAGCAGTAATTTCTGGTAAGTCTGCCAACACCTGACATTAGTTTCTGGCAAGTTAACTGCTTACAAATGGATGGGGACAGACCCCTGTATGCTAGGAACTGCAGTGAAGCGTACGATTACTGTTGAAGCTGTTTAAGTGAGACGGTCTCATTTACATAGGTCACATAAGAAAAATGTATTCCCTTCAAACAGAATGCTAGCGTATTACTATAAAAGTATGAGCACGAAAATGTATCATATGTTTTACGGGTAAATTTAGTTTCATTATTAAACTATAATGTACACATGTATAGATATTGTAGCTCCAGAATAGAATTCAATAAGCAATTATAGTCTGCTGTTTCATGTTTTTATTTATTGAAGATCCTGCATATTCCTAGTAATTAAAAATTCTTCAAGAGGTTCAGAAAATAAATATATACTCTGAGTAGGGATGAGCGAATCGATCCGGACAAACCCGGATTCGATCCGAATTTCATGAAAAATTCTATTCGGATCGAATCCGAATTTCCCCGCGATTCGATTGCTCGAAGTTTTCCTTTAACATCCATTCATTTACATTTACAGGCATTCTAAGATGGCGGACAGGACATGTCCAGACATGTAAGGTGGGGCAGTGTATGCTGGGACAGTCACATGCAGCCTATCAGAAGCCAGCAAGCCCGGTGACGTCACAGCGCTATTTAAGGCGGCCATCTTGCTTTTCCTTCCTCATTTCTCTATTGCATTCGTGAGAGACAGAACGCTGTGTAGCTGAGGGAGAGAGGCAGTTAGACAGGCAGGGACAGACAGGGACAGGCTGGAGACAGGCAGGAGACAGGCAGGAGACAGACAGAAAGTCAGCGAAAAACAGGGAAAGTTAGGAAAAATCGGAGGCAGTCACAGGGAGATTTTTTTTTTTTTCATCCAGCCTGAGTGTTTGTTACTGGCTGGCTGACAGGCTTTGTTAGCGTTTTCAGGCTGCTTATACTAACTAACTGTGCATATATACTGAACTGATCTTAAGTCTGCTGTGAGGCATCCCATTCTGTGACTACACCAGCCTCTATTTAAGACCATATAACCATTTGCACTTATTCTAATTGAAATTAGGCCTGATAAAGACACTTTTGCTGTGCATAGCACTACTTGTCCCTGCCAGGTGTACTGCTGTTTTTTGGGGCATCCCATTCTGTGACTACACCAGCCTCTATTTAAGACCATATAACCATTTGCACTTATTCTAATTGAAATTAGGCCTGATAAAGACACTTTTGCTGTGCATAGCACTACTTGTCCCTGCCAGGTGCACTGCTGGTTTTTGGGGCATCCCATTCTGTGACTACAGCAGCCTCTATTTAAGACCATATAACCATTTGCACTTATTCTAATTGAAATTAGGCCTGATAAAGACACTTTTGCTGTGCATAGCACTACTTGTCCCTGCCAGGTGTACTGCTGGTTTTTGGGGCATCCCATTCTGTGACTACAGCAGCCTCTATTTAAGACCATATAACCATTTGCACTTTTTGTAATTGAAATTAGGCCTGATAAAGACACTTTTGCTGTGCATAGCACTACTGGACCCTGCCAGGTGCACTCCTTTTTGGGGCATCCCATTCTGTGACTACACCAGCCTCTATTTAAGACCATATCACCATTTGCACCTATTATTATTGAAATTAGGCCTGATAAAGACACTTTTGCTGTGCATAGCACTACTGGTCCCTGCCAGGTGCACTCCTGTTGGGGCATCCCATTCTGTGACTACACCAGCCTCTATTTAAGACCATATAACCATTTGCACCTATTATAATTGAAATTAGGCCTGATAAAGACACTTTTGCTGTGCATAGCACTACTTGTCCCTGCCAGGTGTACTGCTGGTTTTTGGGGCATCCCATTCTGTGACTACACCAGCCTCTATTTAAGACCATATAACCATTTGCACTTATTCTAATTGAAATTAGGCCTGATAAAGACACTTTTGCTGTGCATAGCCCTACTTGTCCCTGCCAGGTGCACTGCTGGTTTTTGGGGCATCCCATTCTTTGACTACAGCAGCCTCTATTTAAGACCATATAACCATTTGCACTTATTCTAATTGAAATTAGGCCTGATAAAGACACCTTTGCTGTGCATATTCTTACTGCTGCCTGCCAGGTGCACTCCTGTTGGGGGCATCCCATTCTGTGACTACACCAGCCTCTGTTTAAGACCATATAACCATTTGCACTTATTCTAATTGAAATTAGGCCTGATAAAGACACTTTTGCTCTGCATATTCTTACTGCTGCCTGCCAGGTGCACTGCTGTTGGGGCATCCCATTCTGTGACTACACCAGCCTCTGTTTAAGACCATATAACCATTTGCACTTATTCTAATTGAAATTAGGCCTGATAAAGACACTTTTGCTGTGCATAGCACTACTTGTCCCTGCCAGGTGTACTGCTGGTTTTTGGGGCATCCCATTCTGTGACTACACCAGCCTCTGTTTAAGACCATATAACCATTTGCACTTATTCTAATTGAAATTAGGCCTGATAAAGACACTTTTGCTGTGCATAGCACTACTTGTCCCTGCCAGGTGTACTGCTGGTTTTTGGGGCATCCCATTCTGTGACTACACCAGCCTCTGTTTAAGACCATATAACCATTTGCACTTATTCTAATTAAAATTAGGCCTGATAAAGACAATTTTGCTGTGCATATTCTTACTGCTGCCTGCCAGGTGCACTCCTGTTGGGGCATCCCATTCTGTGACTATACCAGCCTCTGTTTAAGACCATATAACCATTTGCACTTATTCTAATTGAAATTAGGCCTGATAAAGACACTTTTGCTGTGCATATTCTTACTGCTGCCTGCCAGGTGCACTTCTTTTTTGGGCATCCCATTCTGTGACTACAGCAGCCTCTGTTTAAGACCATATAACCATTTGCACTTATTCTAATTGAAATTAGGCCTGATAAAGACACTTTTGCTGTGCATAGCACTACTTGTCCCTGCCAGGTGTACTGCTGGATTTTGGGGCATCCCATTCTGTGACTACACCAGCCTCTATTTAAGACCATATAACCATTTGGACTTTTTGTAATTCAAATTAGGCCTGATAAAGACACTTTTGCTGTGCATAGCACTACTGGACCCTGCCAGGTGCACTCCTTTTTGGGGCATCCCATTCTGTGACAACACCAGCCTCTATTTAAGACCATATAACCATTTGCACTTATTCTAATTGAAATTAGGCCTGATAAAGACACTTTTGCTGTGCATATTCTTACTGCTGCCTGCCAGGTGCACTCCTGTTGTGGCATCCCATTCTGTGACTACACCAGCCTCTATTTAAGACCATATCACCATTTGCACCTATTATAATTGAAATTAGGCCTGATAAAGACACTTTTGCTGTGCATAGCACTACTGGTCCCTGCCAGGTGCACTCCTGTTGGGGCATCCCATTCTGTGACTACACCAGCCTCTATTTAAGACCATATAACCATTTGCACCTACTATAATTGAAATTAGGCCTGATAAAGACACTTTTGCTGTGCATAGCACTACTTGTCCCTGCCAGGTGTACTGCTGGTTTTTGGGGCATCCCATTCTGTGACTACACCAGCCTCTATTTAAGACCATATAACCATTTGCACTTATTCTAATTGAAATTTGGCCTGATAAAGACACTTTTGCTGTGCATAGCATTACTTGTCCCTGCCAGGTGCACTGCTGGTTTTTGGGGCATCCCATTCTGTGACTACAGCAGCCTCTATTTAAGACCATATAACCATTTGCACTTATTCTAATTGAAATTAGGCCTGATAAAGACACTTTTGCTGTGCATAGCACTACTTGTCCCTACCAGGTGTACTGCTGGTTTTTGGGGCATCGCATTCTGTGACTACAGCAGCCTCTATTTAAGACCATATAACCATTTGCACTTTTTGTAATTGAAATTAGGCCTGATAAAGACACTTTTGCTGTGCATAGCACTACTGGACCCTGCTAGGTGCACTCCTTTTTGGGGCATCCCATTCTGTGACTACACCAGCCTCTATTTAAGACCATATAACCATTTTCACTTATTCTAATTGAAATTAGGCCTGATAAAGACACTTTTGCTGTGCATATTCTTACTGCTGCCTGCCAGGTGCACTCCTGTTGTGGCATCCCATTCTGTGACTACACCAGCCTCTATTTAAGACCATATCACCATTTGCACCTATTATAATTGAAATTAGGCCTGATAAAGACACTTTTGCTGTGCATAGCACTACTGGTCCCTGCCAGGTGCACTCCTGTTGGGGCATCCCATTCTGTGACTACACCAGCCTCTATTTAAGACCATATAACCATTTGCACTTATTATAATTGAAATTAGGCCTGATAAAGACACTTTTTCTGTGCATAGCACTACTTGTCCCTGCCAGGTGTACTGCTGGTTTTTGGGGCATCCCATTCTGTGACTACAGCAGCCTCTGTTTAAGACCATATAACCATTTGCACTTATTCTAATTGAAATTAGGCCTGATAAAGACACTTTTGCTGTGCATAGCACTACTTGTCCCTGCCAGGTGCACTGCTGGTTTTTGGGGCATCCCATTCTGTGACTACAGCAGCCTCTGTTTAAGACCATATAACCATTTGCACTTATTCTAATTGAAATTAGGCCTGATAAAGACACTTTTGCTGTGCATAGCACTACTTGTCCCTGCCAGGTGCTCTGCTGGTTTTTCGGGCATCCCATTCTGTGACTACAGCAGCCTCTGTTTAAGACCATATTACCATTGGCACTTATTCTAATTGAAATTAGGCCTGATAAAGACACTTTTGCTGTGCATAGCACTACTGGACCCTGCTAGGTGCACTCCTTTTTGGGGCATCCCATTCTGTGACTACACCAGCCTCTATTTAAGACCATATAACCATTTTCACTTATTCTAATTGAAATTAGGCCTGATAAAGACACTTTTGCTGTGCATATTCTTACTGCTGCCTGCCAGGTGCACTCCTGTTGTGGCATCCCATTCTGTGACTACACCAGCCTCTATTTAAGACCATATCACCATTTGCACCTATTATAATTGAAATTAGGCCTGATAAAGACACTTTTGCTGTGCATAGCACTACTGGTCCCTGCCAGGTGCACTCCTGTTGGGGCATCCCATTCTGTGACTACACCAGCCTCTATTTAAGACCATATAACCATTTGCACTTATTATAATTGAAATTAGGCCTGATAAAGACACTTTTTCTGTGCATAGCACTACTTGTCCCTGCCAGGTGTACTGCTGGTTTTTGGGGCATCCCATTCTGTGACTACAGCAGCCTCTGTTTAAGACCATATAACCATTTGCACTTATTCTAATTGAAATTAGGCCTGATAAAGACACTTTTGCTGTGCATAGCACTACTTGTCCCTGCCAGGTGCACTGCTGGTTTTTGGGGCATCCCATTCTGTGACTACAGCAGCCTCTGTTTAAGACCATATAACCATTTGCACTTATTCTAATTGAAATTAGGCCTGATAAAGACACTTTTGCTGTGCATAGCACTACTTGTCCCTGCCAGGTGCTCTGCTGGTTTTTCGGGCATCCCATTCTGTGACTACAGCAGCCTCTGTTTAAGACCATATTACCATTGGCACTTATTCTAATTGAAATTAGGCCTGTTAAAGACACTTTTGCTGTGCATAGCACTACTGGACCCTGCCAGGTGCACTCCTTTTTGGGGCATCCCATTCTGTGACTACACCAGCCTCTATTTAAGACCATATAACCATTTGCACTTTTTGTAATTGAAATTAGGCCCGATAAAGACACTTTTGCTGTGCATAGCACTACTGGACCCTGCCAGGTGCACTCCTTTTTGGGGCATCCCATTCTGTGACTACACCAGCCTCTGTTTAAGACCATATAACCATTTGCACTTATTCTAATTGAAATTAGGCCTGATAAAGACACTTTTGCTGTGCATAGCACTACTTGTCCCTGCCAGGTGCACTGCTGGTTTTTGGGGCATCCCATTCTGTGACTACAGCAGCCTCTGTTTAAGACCATATAACCATTTGCACTTATTCTAATTGAAATTAGGCCTGATAAAGACACTTTTGCTGTGCATAGCACTACTTGTCCCTGCCAGGTGCACTGCTGGTTTTTGGGGCATCCCATTCTGTGACTACAGCAGCCTCTGTTTAAGACCATATAACCATTTGCACTTATTCTAATTGAAATTAGGCCTGATAAAGACACTTTTGCTGTGCATAGCACTACTTGTCCCTGCCAGGTGCACTGCTGGTTTTGGGGCATCCCATTCTGTGACTACAGCAGCCTCTGTTTAAGACCATATAACCATTTGCACTTATTCTAATTGAAATTAGGCCTGATAAAGACACTTTTGCTGTGCATAACACTACTTGTCCCTGCCAGGTGTACTGCTGGTTTTTGGGGCATCCCATTCTGTGACTACAGCAGCCTCTGTTTAAGACCATATAACCATTTGCACTTATTCTAATTGAAATTAGGCCTAATAAAGACAATTTTGCTGTGCATAGCACTACTTGTCCCTGCCAGGTGCACTGCTGGTTTTTGGGGCATCCCATTCTGTGACTACACCAGCCTCTGTTTAACACCATACAACCATTTGCACTTATTCTAATTGAAATTAGGCCTGATAAAGACACTTTTGCTGTGCATAGCACTACTTGTCCCTGCCAGGTGCACTGCTGGTTTTTGGGGCATCCCATTCTGTGACTACAGCGGCCTCTGTTTAAGACCATATAACCATTTGCACTTATTCTAATTGAAATTAGGCCTGATAAAGACACTTTTGCTGTGCATAGCGCTACTTGTCCCTGCCAGGTGCACTGCTGGTTTTTGGGGCATCCCATTCTGTGACTACAGCAGCCTCTGTTTAAGACCATATTACCATTGGCACTTATTCTAATTGAAATTAGGCCTGTTAAAGACACTTTTGCTGTGCATAGCACTACTGGACCCTGCCAGGTGCACTCCTTTTTGGGGCATCCCATTCTGTGACTACACCAGCCTCTATTTAAGACCATATAACCATTTGCACTTTTTGTAATTGAAATTAGGCCCGATAAAGACACTTTTGCTGTGCATAGCACTACTGGACCCTGCCAGGTGCACTCCTTTTTGGGGCATCCCATTCTGTGACTACACCAGCCTCTGTTTAAGACCATATAACCATTTGCACTTATTCTAATTGAAATTAGGCCTGATAAAGACACTTTTGCTGTGCATAGCACTACTTGTCCCTGCCAGGTGCACTGCTGGTTTTTGGGGCATCCCATTCTGTGACTACAGCAGCCTCTGTTTAAGACCATATAACCATTTGCACTTATTCTAATTGAAATTAGGCCTGATAAAGACACTTTTGCTGTGCATAGCACTACTTGTCCCTGCCAGGTGCACTGCTGGTTTTTGGGGCATCCCATTCTGTGACTACACCAGCCTCTATTTAAGACCATATAACCATTTGCACTTTTTGTAATTGAAATTAGGCCTGATAAAGACACTTTTGCTGTGCATAGCACTACTGTACCCTGCCAGGTGCACTCCTTTTTGGGGCATCCCATTCTGTGACTACACCAGCCTCTATTTAAGACCATATAACCATTTGCACTTATTCTAATTGAAATTAGGCCCGATAAAGACACTTTTGCTGTGCATATTCTTACTGCTGCCTGCCAGGTGCACTTCTTTTTTGGGGCATCCCATTCTGTGACTACAGCAGCCTCTGTTTAAGACCATATAACCATTTGCACTTATTCTAATTGAAATTAGGCCTGATAAAGACACTTTTGCTGTGCATAGCACTACTTGTCCCTGCCAGGTGCACTGCTGGTTTGTGGGGCATCCCATTCTGTGACTACAGCAGCCTCTGTTTAAGACCATATAACCATTTGCACTTATTCTAATTGAAATTAGGCCTGATAAAGACACTTTTGCTGTGCATAGCACTACTTGTCCCTGCCAGGTGCACTGCTGGTTTTTGGGGCATCCCATTCTGTGACTACAGCAGCCTCTGTTTAAGACCATATAACCATTTGCACTTATTCTAATTGAAATTAGGCCTGATAAAGACACTTTTGCTGTGCATAGCACTACTTGTCCCTGCCAGGTGCACTGCTGGTTTTGGGGCATCCCATTCTGTGACTACAGCAGCCTCTGTTTAAGACCATATAACCATTTGCACTTATTCTAATTGAAATTAGGCCTGATAAAGACACTTTTGCTGTGCATAACACTACTTGTCCCTGCCAGGTGTACTGCTGGTTTTTGGGGCATCCCATTCTGTGACTACAGCAGCCTCTGTTTAAGACCATATAACCATTTGCACTTATTCTAATTGAAATTAGGCCTGATAAAGACACTTTTGCTGTGCATAGCACTACTTGTCCCTGCCAGGTGCACTGCTGGTTTTTGGGGCATCCCATTCTGTGACTACACCAGCCTCTGTTTAAGACCATACAACCATTTGCACTTATTCTAATTGAAATTAGGCCTGATAAAGACACTTTTGCTGTGCATAGCACTACTTGTCCCTGCCAGGTGCACTGCTGGTTTTTGGGGCATCCCATTCTTTGACTACAGCAGCCTCTGTTTAAGACCATATAACCATTTGCACTTATTCTAATTGAAATTAGGCCTGATAAAGACACTTTTGCTGTGCATAGCGCTACTTGTCCCTGCCAGGTGCACTGCTGGTTTTTGGGGCATCCCATTCTGTGACTACAGCAGCCTCTATTTAAGACCATATAACCATTTGCACTTTTTGTAATTGAAATTAGGCCTGATAAAGACACTTTTGCTGTGCATAGCACTACTGGACCCTGCCAGGTGTACTCCTTTTTGGGGCATCCCATTCTGTGACTACACAAGCCTCTATTTAAGACCATATAACCATTTGCACTTATTCTAATTGAAATTAAGCCTGATAAAGACACTTTTGCTGTGCATATTCTTACTGCTGCCTGCCAGGTGCACTTCTTTTTTGGGGCATCCCATTCTGTGACTACAGCAGCCTCTGTTTAAGACCATATAACCATTTGCACTTATTCTAATTGAAATTAGGCCTGATAAAGACACTTTTGCTGTGCATAGCACTACTTGTCCCTGCCAGGTGCACTGCTGGTTTTTGGGGCATCCCATTCTGTGACTACAGCAGCCTCTGTTTGAGACCATATAACCATTTGCACTTATTCTAATTGAAATTAGGCCTGATAAAGACACTTTTGCTGTGCATAGCACTACTTGTCCCTGCCAGGTGCACTGCTGGTTTTTGGGGCATCCCATTCTGTGACTACAGCAGCCTTTGTTTAAGACCATATAACCATTTGCACTTATTCTAATTGAAATTAGGCCTGATAAAGACACTTTTGCTGTGCATAGCACTACTTGTCCCTGCCAGGTGCACTGCTGGTTTTTGGGGCATCCCATTCTGTGACTACAGCAGCCTCTGTTTAAGACCATATAACCATTTGCACTTATTCTAATTGAAATTAGGCCTGATAAAGACACTTTTGCTGTGCATATTCTTACTGCTGCCTGCCAGGTGCACTTCTTTTTTGGGGCATCCCATTCTGTGACTACACCAGCCTCTGTTTAAGACCATATAACCATTTGCACTTATTCTAATTGAAATTAGGCCTGATAAAGACACTTTTGCTGTGCATATTCTTACTGCTGCCTGCCAGGTGCACTTCTTTTTTGGGGCATCGCATTCTGTGACTACACCAGCCTCTATTTAAGACCATATAACCATTTGCACTTATTCTAAATGAAATTGGGCCTGATAAAGACACTTTTGCTGTGCATATTCTTACTGCTGCCTGCCAGGTGCACTCCTGTTGGGGCATCCCATTCTGTGACTACAGCAGCCTCTATTTAAGACCATATAACCATTTGCACTTATTC
The DNA here is from genome assembly GCA_027917425.1 of Gastrophryne carolinensis. Classification (NCBI taxonomy): domain Eukaryota; kingdom Metazoa; phylum Chordata; class Amphibia; order Anura; family Microhylidae; genus Gastrophryne; species Gastrophryne carolinensis. Next base: position 114,529,491 of record CM051240.1, read on the forward strand.
TATTTGAAATTAGGCCTGCTAAAGACACTTTTGCTGTGCATATTCTTACTGCTGCCTGCCAGGTGCACTTCTTTTTTGGGGCATCCCATTCTGTGACTACAGCAGCCTCTGTTTAAGACCATATAAACATTTGCACTTATTCTAATTGAAATTAGGCCTGTTAAAGACACTGTTGCTGTGCATAGACTTACTGCTGCCTGCCAGGTGCACTTCTGTTGGGGCATCCCATTCTGTAACATACCATACCCCTCTTTATTTACACTAAGCAGCTCTCTTATTTACACTAAGCAGGCCTGTTGGATGCTGAGTGTTACTGCTCACTTTTGGTGTGCATTATATTCTGTTTCATATAGACCCACCGCTGCCTGGGGGTTCTTAAAATATCACCTACTACCACGCCAGTTAGACTATGTCGGGCAGACAAGTGCCTGGAAGTGAAAAGAGGAGTGGCAGAGGCCAAGATTCCGCAGGCAGAGCTCGCATCAGACTGGGGGCCAGTAGCAGCAGGAGTCACGCTGAGAGACCTAATCTGCCAGTATCTGCTAGCGGTCGGGTCTCCAGCAGTAACGCATCTGCCGTGGTAGATTGGTTGACGCGCTCATCAACAACATCATCACAACTTACGTCTGAGACCCCCAGTCTAGGGTCGGTAGGTTCCTCTGACACAACCCTGAGTTGGCATGCCCTGAGAGCAGTCCCTGTCCTCCCATTGCCTCTGGCCTACGCCGTTCCCTCTCCCAGCGACATATCCTATGCTTTGGGTTCAGCTCCACTCTTTAGTGAGGAGGACCATCAGATAGAGGACAGTCAGCAGCTACTGCCCAGCCAAGAAATGGAGGTGGCTTCTCTAGCTAGGCAGACAAATAGTGATGTGGACAGTGTCGTGGGTGCTGCGAGCGTTCCAGCTCCTGCGCCAGACACTCTTGACGAATCCACGAACATCAGTGACGTACAGCCACAACTCGGTGATGATGATGATGACGATGAAGCCGATCGCACTTGGGAGCCGGGTGATGAAGGGGCTTCATCGTCATCATCAGGAGAAGAGGGGCGCAGGTTGCCCCGGAGTCAGCAGCTGAGGCAGCAAGGTGGTAGCAGTCAGCATGGGGGCACAATTCCAAAGGTTGGAGCCGGCCGGGGCCGGGGTCGGGGTAGAGCACCTGCTGTGCGGCAGTCTACCTTATCGGGAGGTAGTGGAGCAGGAGTTCCTGGAGTTGGCAACAGCAGCAGTGAATCAGTGAGGCCAGGGGGTGGGAAAAGTAGCTACTCGGCAGTGTGGCAGTTTTTCCTGAAGCATCCGCAGGAGGGTAACATGGCCACATGCAAGATATGTAGGCAGAAGGTGAAGCGTGGCCAGGGTCCAAATGTTGGCACCACGGCCCTGCATCAACATATGATGCGTCACCATAAAGCGACCTGGGAGAACCGAGGCTCCCAAGGGGTGGTCCAGTCTGCTTCCTCACCAAGTGAGCTCCCAATTTCTGCCAGCCAAGGCTCCAGCACCTCAGCCGAAGGCAGCTGTGCGTCATACCCATCCTCTGTCGCTCCTGCTCCTCCTCCTCCAAGTCATGCATCCCGCCAGCAATCCATCAGCGAAGCCATGTCCAAGAGACAGCAGTATGCGCCCTCTCATCCTACGGCGCAGAAGCTGAATGTGCTCCTGTCCAAGTTGCTGGTGCTGTAGTCGCTCCCTTTTCAGGTGGTGGAATCTGCACCTTTCAGAGAACTGATGGCTTGTGCCGAGCCGAGGTGGAGAGTCCCAAGCCGTCATTTCTTTGCCAAGAAGGCAGTACCAGCGCTGCACACTTTTGTTGAACAGAAGGTGGGCCAGTCCTTGAGCCTGTCAGTGTGTAGCAAAGTGCATGGCAGCGCCAACATCTGGAGCTGTAACTACGGTCAGGGACAGTACATGTCGTTTACGGCCCACTGGGTGAATGTGGTCCCTTTGCAGCAGCAGCAGCAACTTGGACAGGTCACGCCGCTTCGGCCTCCACGCTCCCTGCCCGTTGGGCCTGTGACACCGTGCGACTCGGCCTCCTCATCCTCCGCCATCTCCTCACCCTCCACTGTAGGCTCAAGTCTCAGTGCCCCTCCAGTCTACCATGTGTGCAGGGCACGGAGGTGTCACGCAGTGCTTCACATGGTTTGTCTTGGCGAACGGAGTCACACAGGGGAGGAACTGCTTAAATGTATTCATCAGGAAATCCAAACATGGCTTACTCCAAGAAAACTTAAAATGGGAATCATGGTTACTGACAATGGGAAGAACATTTTGTCTGCGCTGCGCCAATGAAGCCTGACCCATGCCCCCTGCATGGCTCACGTCTTCAATCTGGTTGTCAAGCGGTTTCTGAAGTGTTCCCCCCATCTGCAAGACATCCTAACAACTTCAAGGTAACTTTGCATGCACTTCAGCCACTCCTACACCGCCAAACACACCCTTCTTGAGCTACAGCGTCAGAATGGTATCCCTCAACATAGTCTGATTTGCGATGTTTCCACCCGTTGGAATTCCACCCTTCACATGTTGGACCGATTATATGAACAGAGAAAAGCCATCACGGATTTCCTGATGATCCAAGCAGATAGGGGGACTCCCCTGTGTAACTTCAATGTCAACCAGTGGCAGCTCATACGTGACACCTGCCGTTTGCTCAGGCCCTTTGAGGAAGCCACTTTATTTGTCAGTCGGCAGGATTACGGGATGAACGACGTGATTCCACTGCTTCATGTACTACAGCACATGTTGGAAACCATGGCTGGTCAGGGCACTGGAGACATGGCGTTTACATCTTACGGCCACAGGAACCCCGTTGGAGCTGAACTGGAGGAGGATGAAGAGGAGGAGGAGGAGTTGCCCAGCGAAACACACTTTAGGCTTGGCGAAATGGCTGGTTTATCTAGTCAGCGGACAGGAGAGGAGGAGCAGGAGCAGCCAGAGGAGCTAGAGGTTTTTGAGGAAGGCGAGACAGAGGACCCGGGCATACCGTGGCAGTATGCAGTGGAGATGGAGACAGGTAGTCCATCCGAGTCACTTGCGCAAATGGCAGGAAGCATGCTCACGTGCTTGCGTAGTGACCCCAGAATTGTTTCCATCTGTCGGCGGGATGACTTCTGGCTGTCCACCTTATTGGACCCTCGCTTCCGGCACAAAATGGGGGCATTTTTTAAACCCACCGAGAGGGAGGACAAACTCAACTACTACAAAGACATTCTACGTAGGCAGTTGGCCGATGCCTATCTGCGCCATGGTCCATACTCTCGCAGGTCTGACTCGAGGGGACCTCTACGCTCACCTTCCACTGCCATGGCCGCGGGGGGGGGTTGGCAGGAGCAGCAGCAGCAGCTCCATCAGCAGCAGCAGCCTCAGTCTTCAGTCGCTAATGAGTAGCTTTCTACACCCGCATAGTGAGGCTACTCATGAGCAGCAGGAAGACCTGGAGCAGGACCTGAACCAGCAGGTCATGTCATACTTTGACATGACCATGCCAACACACCTTGAGGATCCGCTGGACTTCTGGGCAGCCAAACTTGATTTGTGGCCGCAACTAGTAGAGTTTGCCCTGGAAAAGCTGTCCTGCCCGGCAAGTAGCGTGCCATCTGAGCGGGTGTTTAGTGCGGCGGGGGCCATAGTTACGGCGAGGAGAACTCATCTGTCAACTAAAAATGTGGAGAGACTCACCTTTGTCAAAATGAATCAGGGATGGATCAGCCAGGATTTCCACCCACCAATGCCTGATGCATGCGACTAGATTCAGCATGGTGCCACGTTTTACACTTTCCAAATGGTGCAAAACATATTTATGTCTTTAGGCCAATTTTTGGGCTCCTGCTGCTGCTGCTGTCAACTTCTGCCAACTCCAGGGTGTGATTCATCCAATTTTTGGGCTCCTGAAGCCAACCCCAGTGTCTCTTTAAAGTAATATTTGGGCTCCTGCTGTTGCCAACTCCAGGGTGTGATTCATCCAATTTTTGGGCTCCTGAAGCCAACCCCAGGGTCTCTTTAAAGTAATATTTGGGCTCCTGCTGCTGCTGCTGTCAACTCCTGCCAACTCCAGGGTGTGATTCATCCAATTTTTGGGCTCCTGAAGCCAACTCCAATGTATATTTGGGCTCCTGCTGCTGCTGCTGCCAACTCCAGGGTGTGATTCATCCAATTTTTGGGCTCCTGAAGCCAACCCCAGTGTCTCTTTAAAGTAATGTTTGGGCTCCTGCTGCTGCCAACTTCTGCCAATTCCAGGGTTTGATTCATCCAATTTTTGGGCTCCTGAAGCCAACCCCAAGGTCTCTTTGAAGTAATGTTTGGGCTCCTGTTGCTGCTGCTGCCAACTTCTGCCAACTCCAGGGTGTGATTCATCCAATTTTTGGGCTCCTGAAGCCAACCCCAGGGTCTCTTTAAAGTAATGTTTGGGCTCCTGCTGCTGCTGCTGCCAACTTCTGCCAACTCCAGGGTGTGATTCATCCAATTTTTGGGCTCCTGAAGCCAACCCCAGTGTCTCTTTAAAGTAATGTTTGGGCTCCTGCTGCTGCTGCTGCCAACTTCTGCCAACTCCAGGGTGTGATTCATCCAATTTTTGGGCTCCTGAAGCCAACCCCAGAGTCTCTTTAAAGTAATGTTTGGGCTCCTGCTGCTACTGCTGCCAACTTCTGCCAACTCCAGGGTGTGATTCATCCAATTTTTGGGCTCCTGAAGCCAACCCCAGTGTCTCTTTAAAGTAATGTTTGGGCTCCTGCTGCTGCTGCTGCCAACTTCTGCCAACTCCAGGGTGTGATTCATCCAATTTTTGGGCTCCTGAAGCCAACCCCAGTGTCTCTTTAAAGTAATGTTTGGGCTCCTGCTGCTGCTGCTGCCAACTTCTGCCAACTCCAGGGTGTGATTCATCCAATTTTTGGGCTCCTGAAGCCAACCCCAGGGTCTCTTTAAAGTAATGTTTGGGCTTCTGCTGCTGCTGCTGCCAACTTCTGCCAACTCCAGGGTGTGATTCATCCAATTTTTGGGCTCCTGAAGCCAACCCCAGAGTCTCTTTAAAGTAATGTTTGGGCTCCTGCTGCTGCTGCTGCAAACTTCTGCCAACTCCAGGGTGTGATTCATCCAATTCTTGGGCTCCTGAAGCCAACCCCAGTGTCTCTTTAAAGTAATATTCGTGCTCCTGATGCTGCTGCTGCCAACTCCAGGGTGTGATTCATACAATTTTTGGGCTCCTGAAGCCAACCCCAGTGTCTCTTTAAAGTAATGTTTGGGCTCCTGCTGCTGCTGCTGCCAACTTCTGCCAACTCCAGGGTGTGATTCATCCAATTTTTGGGCTCCTGAAGCCAACCCCAGGGTCTCTTTGAAGTAATGTTTGGGTTCCTGCTGCTGCTGCTGCCAACTTCTGCCAACTCCAGGGTGTGATTCATCCAATTTTTGGGCTCCTGAAGCAAACTCCAGTGTATATTTGGGCTCCTGCTGCTGCTGCTGCCAACTCCAGGGTGTGAATCATCCAATTTTTGGGCTCCTGAAGCCAACCCCAGGGTCTCTTTAAAGTAATGTTTGGGCTCCTGCTGCTGCTGCTGCCAACTTCTGCCAACTCCAGGATGTGATTCATCCAATTTTTGCGCTCCTGAAGCCAACCCCAGTGTCTCTTTAAAGTAATATTTGGGCTCCTGCTGCTGCTGCTGCTGCCAACTCCAGGGTGTGATTCATCCAATTTTTGGGCTCCTGAAGCCAACCCCAGTGTCTCTTTAAAGTAATGTTTGGGCTCCTGCTGCTGCTGCTGCCAACTTCTGCCAACTCCAGGGTGTGATTCATCCAATTTTTGGGCTCCTGAAGCCAACCCTAGGGTCTCTTTGAAGTAATGTTTGGGTTCCTGCTGCTGCTGCTGCCAACTTCTGCCAACTCCAGGGTGTGATTCATCCAATTTTTGGGCTCCTGAAGCCAACTCCAGTGTATATTTGGGCTCCTGCTGCTGCTGCTGCCAACTCCAGGGTGTGAATCATCAAATTTTTTGCTCCTGAAGCCAACCCCAGTGTCTCTTTAAAGTAATATTTGGGCTCCTGCTGCTGCCAACTCCAGGGTGTGATTCATCCAATTTTTGTGCTCCTGAAGCCAACTCCAGTGTCTCTATAAAGTAATCTTTGGGCTCCTGCTGCTGCTGCCAATGCCAGGATGTGATTCATCCAATTTTTGGGCTCCTGAAGCCAACTCCAGTGTCTCTTTAAAGTAATATTTGGGCTCCTGCTGCTGCTTGCAACTCCAGGGTGTGATTCATCCAATTTTTGGGCTCCTGAAGCCAACCCCAGTGTCTCTTTAAAGTAATGTTTGGGCTCCTGCTGCTGCTGCCAACTCCAGGGTGTGATTCATCCAATTTTTGGGCTCCTGAAGCCAACCCCAGTGTCTCTTTAAAGTAATGTTTGGGCTCCTGCTGCTGCTGCCAACTCCAGGGTGTGATTCATCCAATTTTTGGGCTCCTGCTGCTGCCAACTCCAGTGCCTCTATAAAGCAATGTTTGGGCTCCTGCCCCTCATAGTGATGCCACTTCAACTCTCTGCAATTGTGCCGCTCTGCGATTCTATTAGCGATGCCTCTGATCTGCATGTGATATTTCTTCAAAGTATTATTTAACTAACCCAGCACGCATCCTGTGCGTGTTACAGCAAGGCAGAATGGTTTACAACCCTATTGAGGCTCTAGGAGGCTCAGAAATAGCTGTTTTTAATAGCGATTCGTCGCGAATTTATTTGGCGAATCGAAATTTTTCGCTCATCTCTAACTCTGAGGCTCAACAATCTTCAATCAATTAATTTATATTTGTAAAGACTAAATTGGAAACGGGGTGGCTGATTCATTAATAGCGGCAGGTAGCGACAGATGAGCGTCTGAAATGCGGCGCTATGAGCGACCGCTAGTGGCCGCCACAAACGGCTGTGAGTCGCTATTGCAGGCCTCCTCAGTCACTATCTGCCGTTCTTGGGAAGAATGCATACATTGGTGAATGTGATGTTTCAGATCTGCTTTATAGGCGCTGTTATTTTTTCACACGGTATTCAAGACAGCGCCTGAGCGTTTGTTTGCTGTTGGATTGAAATCAATGTTAGAACATTCTGTAGTAAACACATTGCACCATGTTTATTTTACAATTATGGCTTTGTTCTCTTCATGGTGCCTAAAAAAGAAACAAAAGTGTAGTTAGTATTTTGTTTTTGTAGCATTTAATTACATACCAATCCCTCATTTTTTTTTTTTTTTGGGTCAACTTGAAGACCAACCCTTATTTTTATTTATTTTTTTTTGTTTTATTTGGGTCAACTTGAAGACCAACCCTTATTATTTGGGTCAACTTGAAGACCAACCCTTATTTTATTTATTTTTTTTTATTTAGGTCAACTTGAAGACCAACCCTTATTATTATTTTGGTCAACTTGAAGACCAACCCTTATGTTTTTTTTTTTTTTTTTATTTGGGTCAACTTGAAGACCAACCCTTATTATTTGGGTCAACTTGAAGACCAACCCCTATTTATTATTTTTTTTTTTGGGGTCAACTTGAAGACCAACCCTTATTATTATTTGGGTCAACTTGAAGACCAACCCTTATTTTTGTTTTTTTTAAAGGGCCCTGTAGTCCAGTACTTGTAGTATAGTTAAGGTGAGCTAGCTTACCGAAAAAAAACGAGGTAATCATGCTTTCCCGTTGCTTGAAGCCAGTCTGGGTGTCCTCTGTACTTTCAGCGGGCATGTTGGGGAATTCTGGAACCAGTGCTGTTTCTTCAGGGGGTTGTATTCTGTGGCATATGCAAATATTGTGTAAGACACAGCATGCGAGGATGATTTTTGAGACCTTTTGTGGACTGTACAACATTTCTCCTCCTGGGCGTGCCAAACAGAGAAAGCGCGCTTTCAGCAGTCCGATGGTTCTTTCCACAATGCATCTGGTTTTGCGATGTGCTGCATTGTAGCGTGGTTGGGCAGAGGTCTGTGGGTTTCTGACCGGAGTCATTAACCACGTTTTCTGCCCGTATCCCTTGTCCGTTTCTTTTTTTTTATGTTTAATCTTGTTTTTATTTAAGTTTTTTAAGCGTATCACAGTTTAACAATTATACATGACACAAAACAGTACAATACACATTTCAATACAATACAGTACAATACCCCCCACACCACAAACCCCCCTTCCCCTCATAACCAGCCACTGTCCTCCTACCCAGCCCGTGGGTCTGCTAATACCAGCCGCCCGGCCAGACATTCCCCCCACCCGTTTCCCATGCACGGAGCATGGGGTGTCTGCCCACCCATACTATGACTAAAATGACGGGATCCAGGCCCGCGTACCAACAAAGCGTCCCAGGGTAATCCCCCCTACGCCCTCCGGCCTGAGCCTGCAGTCATCCGGGGCTTACTGCCCCTCAGCCCTTGTTCAATTTTAAGCCAGATAAAAGGTGAAAGACTCCAACACGCAAGTAAAACACCTACAAACACCTCGACAGGAACACACAGACATGGGGTTCCTACCCAGAAGGGGGGGGCAAGAATCCCACATCCACCCTTACTACCTGTCTGAGCCCGTTACAGCCCTCTCCTCCTACTATTGTAATTCTAATACTCTCTTTTGACATCCGAACCCTTGAACATTATCCAGGCTACCCATGTCTGCATGTACGCCTCCCCCTCCCCCCGTAGATCCGCCGTTAGTTCCTCCATCCTCATAATATTATTGAGTTCTTCATACCACTCCAGCAAGGGGAGGGGGCGTCGTGCTTTTCCGTTATCTCGGGATCACCATCCTACCCGCTGTCAGAAAGTGTCTCAGGGCCCCTCTCCTCCCAGCCTCCTTACCACCGGGGAGCATGGACAGCAACATAATTTCTGGCGTATTTGGGATCCGTGTCCCGTACACTTCCTCATACAGGAGCAGAACTTTAGTCCACAAGCTATGTACACTCGGGCACTCCCACCACACATGTAGCAGTGTACCCCGAGCTGTGTTGCATCTCCAGCACGTGTCCGGCACCGTGGGGAAAATCTGGTGTACCCGGACTGGGCTCCTGTACCACCGAGAGATCAGCTTAAAGTTTTTTTCCTGACATTTACAGGGTTTCGCCATTTTATGTGTGAGGTAAAATGCCTTTTCCCAGTCCTCAGCCTCAAAAGTCTTCCCGATCTCCCTCTCCCACTCCGCTACAAAGTCTAACTTCCCTGAATCCTCCTCTCCCAGAATAGTGTATAGGGTCGAAATTACTCTCCTGGGTCGTTCCGTAGCCTCCAGCATAACCTCAAATTGGGTCTTGTCTCTTGTTATGTCTCCTAGATCCCCTAAAGAGCCTAGGTAATTACCCTCAGCCCTCAGCTCTCCCTCCATGGGCGGTCTGCCATCCACAAGTGTGTGTCTCAATTTAGTTCGCGAGGACGCTTCCCATCCCAGGAACCTCAGAACCCCCAAACCAGGTAAGAACTCTGGGTTACCGAACAACGGCAGCAACGGGCCCGGCCGTGTTGATATTTTCAGGTTCCTGAGACAGTCCTCCCACGTCAAGAGGAGCTGGGCCGTTAAGAACGGCAGCTTATCTTTTTGCAAAGTTTTCGGGTCCACCCAAGGAAGAGACGTCACGTCCCAAGCCAGCGAGTCCTGCTCAATCGTAACCCATTGTTTAGATCCCTCTCCATGATACCAGTCTACTATCCTAATCAGCACCGCTGCCCTGTGATAATTCTCCATGTCCGGGAGCCCAGCCCCCCCCTCCCCCTGGGCCTGGCCAATTTACGGAGACTCAGTCTTGGGTGCCCCCCTCCCCACACAAACCGCACAATAAAAGACCTCGGCTGCCAGAAGAAACTTGTCTTGTCTTGTCTTAACCAGTAAAGGGTCATAGTTTAGACTTAATAGCAAGGCCGGGTCGGCTGGTATAAGGACCCCCAGATAGTTTAAGGCCCCCCCGCACCACCTAAAAGGAAAGTTCCCTTTCAGCCTCTGAACCAAGCCCTGGTCAACCAGGCTTACATTCAGCATCTCCGATTTGGACATGTTAATTTTGAAATTACTGACTCTACTGAATTTCTGGAACTCCTGTATAATCGACGGCAAGGAAGTGTGGGGTGATGTAATGTACAGAAGTAGGTCATCCGCATACAAAGCTAATTTATGTGTTCTGCCCCCTACCTCTATCCCCTTAACATCGGGGTTCCCTCTCAGAGCAACCGCTAGATGCTCCATCACCAGAACAAACAGCAGGGGCGACAGAGGGCAACCCTGTCTTGTCCCATTTCCCACCGGAAAAGCCGATGACAAAAGCCCGTTAGTTCTTACCCTTGCTGTGGGACATCTATAGAGTGCTTGTATTTTCCCTCTCAGACCTGGCCCCACTCCCGCCTGTCTAAGTGTGTGTTCCAGAAATCTCCAACTAACCCTATCGAACGCCTTCTCGGCCACATATTTTAACAAAAATAATTTGACATGGTTATTTAGTTACCCAGTAGCCAGCCAGGTGGCATTTCATTGTTCTCAAACTTCCGGCACATGACTGATTGCTGGAGCACGTACGAATCATGGCATGAGCCGGGGAAGCCAGATCTCACGGCCCGCTGCTTCATGTCATGGTCACATACTACCATGACATTCATAGAATGGAATAGTTTGCGATTTCTGTAATGCAGCTCCTGTGCACGGGCAGGGCGGAAAGGGATATGTGTACCATCCATGCACCCTAGCACATTTGGAATCCCTCCCATGCGGTAGAACACACGCTTTATTTTGGCAATCTCATCCTCATCCTCAGGATATTTGATATAAACAAGGATAAGGTCACAAATCACCAGTACTACATGGTAAAGTATGCGGCTCATTGTAGCCTGGCTGATCCCGCTGAGGAGGGCAGAGGTTGCCTGGAAATTCCCTCATGCCACAATATTAAGCATGGCACATAGGCAAACTATGCCTGGAATGGATTGGGTGCGTCTGGTGGATGGATCGATTTTGCTCTTAATCTGATCATATAGGGACTGTAGTGCTGCACGATTCAGACGAAATCTGCATCTGATCTGCTCGTCACTTAAATCCAACACTGAAAGACAGATGCCAAAGGATCGGGGTGCCCTAAGCATCACAGCACCCTCCTCCCTGGCCTCCTGTTCTTCCAGTAGTCTCCCACAATTATACATCCATAACCCAAACATCCCCCTCACATCCATCTCACAATCACTGGCCATAGCTACAAAATAATGCAAACCCAAAAAAGAAAACCAACACACCACAGACACAAGCGCACTCCTCACACAATCACACCAATGCAGCTCAACACAAAACCAGATGTATAGTGGTCAGAACCACCAGACTGCTGAAAGTCTGCTTTCTAAGTTAGGCACAACCAAGAGGTGATTTGCTGCACAACCCATAAAAGGCCCCAAATTCAATCCTCACTTGCTGTATGCTACACAATATTTGCATATGTCAACAAAACAAATCTCCCAAAGAAACAGCACTGATGACAGAAATCACCCAACAAGACACACAAAGTAAGGCAAACACCACAGCCTTTGCCACAGTGTAACATTACAAGAAGGTTGTAAAATAAAGCTACTTATACTTAACTTTTGAAAATGACTGGTCCGCTTTGCCGGCTCTTGCGTTGATTAGCTATTTCCGGTCTGCAATTAGCTTCCCCAGGTGTGCTTGAAACGGCTTGCACATGCGTACGCTAAAGTATACTAGCGTACTTGAGCAGATACTTGTGTGCTTTAGCGGATATGGTTGATCATTCAGTTTTGGCCCAATTAAACTTATGCTGCTCTTAATTCAAATAGCCGTTTTTAGAGCCACAGTTAACATGTGTTTAAGAGACCTGAGTACATTGTTTTCTTATGTTGTGTTGGTTTGTTAATGAGCTCTCTAATTATTTAATTGTCTTCCACACATGGTTGCCAGAAACATCAGTCATTGCAGTGAAGATGTCGCTACAAACACCTGGCCAGTATGTGTGAAGCAATTAAGTGGACCTGTTTGTGATTGGTTCTTGGAGCACATAAAACCTGGCACACCCAAGCAGCAGTTGTTGCCATTCTGTAGTCTGCATGCGTGCTTGGGTGTTGTATAGTGGTGTGTGTGCAGCTACAGGATGGAGCCAAATTCTAGGCATCTGCCGGCCACAGCTGGACCAAGTAGGACTGTATTGGGTGCTGTGCGCAGACCTCCCTTAAGAAAAAGAGCACAGGCCGATGGTGAGGCCGCACCCAAGGCCAAGCGTCCATTTGACAAGAGGGAGCCAGAATTTAATTTGGAGGATAACAATAATCTTGTGCGTCTAACACTGGCTAAATGGGAGTTATTATTTGGCTCCCAAAGTCAGTGTTTAGGCAAGCAAGAAAGGAGAAAATTGTGGGATGCCATTGGTGAGGAGCTTACTAGCAGTGCTCAATACCCACATAGTGGCACATCCTGCAAGAAACGCTTCTACACTTTGAAAAGGGCCCTTATGCAAAAGATGAAGAATGATCTACTTGTAGAGAGTGGGACGAAGCAGGGTCCAAAATGTAACTACAGGCCATATGAGGAGATGCTGAATTGCAAGATTCCTCTCATTCAGCTGCAGGGTGTTGATGCTGGGGATGACACCACAGGTTGGGCTGAAGGTACATAGTTTGGACATTTTTCAATCTTGTTGTTTTAATGTATGTTCTTATTTGTTATTTTTTTTTTTTTGGAAAATAACAGTAGGACATGTGAAGTAGCACATTATACCTCATTAATGTGTGACTTTCCTGTCTCTTGCTTTATGCATAGGTGCACATGGAATCCCAGGATTCTGCTGAGGCGGACACACAAAATCCAGCCCTTCCCCCACCCTCAAGCATAACCCAGTCTGACATTGAAGGTATTTTTTTAAACATTTTTGGGGGGATAATTTTGGCAGCACATTACCAATGCCTAAATCCTAACTTTGATTTCTCATAGTTGCCCTGACATTTGCACCAGAATCTCCTCAGGAGTCCACCTACTCTTTGGATGCCGGTAAGTGCATGTGTCAACCTTGCTTTTGCTACTTTCAGACATCTATTTTCATTGTAGGCCAAGTCCCTGCTTCATCTTTGGACACCACTTCCTGTGTTTCAGGTCGACAGGACCCTGTTGGTGTGTATTTCAAAACACACTGTATCCTTTCTGCTGTTTGAGTAACAATGTGTATATTTTGTTAGTCTAAAATTCTACATGATTTTAATTCCGACTACAAGATGGATATTTATAGTGGATTGTGCATCAACACAATCAGAAATTAAATTGTTGTAATGAGTTCCATGAATTTTTTTTTGTTTTTTAAAATAGAAATACAAACATTCACTATACTATTGTTGGTAATATTGATATACATTGTGTATTTTAGTTGACCGGAATACATGAAGTGGCCGTCCAGAAAGGGCCCTTCACCGCGAGGCTGCTAGAGATGAGGGTAAGTTTGGTTTGGTTTATTCTCTAGTAAGGATGTTGGATAATACAGCTAATACAACAGCAGTCTATTTTTTTACTGCACTGTTGTCCCCCAACACCACCCCTAGCAATGAATCTCAACCTCCCAGGCCACCCAGGGAATAATTGTGGCACTTATTATAACATTCAAATGCATTAATTTAAATGAATTTTTGTTTGTGGAATAAATGTTTAAACCAAACCTCCAATTAGTGTTTTTGTAAATACATACCTACTAACACAGTCAGGGATAAGTCTCTATATCTAGATATGTACATGTAGGCTGAAATTTCTGACACACATTGTTTGCCATACATTACTATGCTTAACACATTAAATGCCTAACAATGTGTTTGAAAATGTACTAACTAATGGGTTGCTAGACACTTAAACTATGCTTTAAAAGACACAACACAGTGAAAGTAGAAAGTTAAAAAACATTTATTGCCTTCAAAGGCGGCCAACATGGCCAACATTAATCCGCACAGCGGAACAAACCATAGCCCCCACCCTAACGCTGTTTCTTCTTGCCCAGCAGCATAAGGCGCGTTCAATGGCTGTACTGCCACAGTCTGCGATGCTCTGTTACACAAGCTGTATAGAGTAAAAAATAAGATTTAACAAATAGAATGGGATAGAAACATACACAGATGTAGGAATCTTATGTAGTTTGCTCTAATTATGTGACCAACACATTAACATTGGTGCAAACTGGGCCCTTATGTGTTACCATTATATGAGTACTAGTATCATCCAAACCATACATTTTGTAGTAACCCTTTGGAAGAAATGAAGTGATAAGTTACATTGTGGTCATTGTTTGGGTTATTTTCATCCAAACATCATGACCAAAGTCCTACAGATTAAACTACTTGTGAAAATCATATTAGAGTTCACAACCTTATATTGAAACAATTTTTTGGGAAAGCAAACATTTAACCAATAAGTCTAAAAACCAAAAATGTGAGTCAACAATCAAGCATGCAGACATGCATTTATGATTGTGGGTCTAGCAAATGTCACCTAGATGTGTGCTTAGTAAACACATAGGGACATTATGATAGATTTTAGGCTAAGACATAGGTGTCCTAAGTATTTTTGGATATGAAGTTGATGTACTCACCATCGCAGCTGTGGCTGTGGCCCATGCTGCTGGACGTCCCTGGAGCTGGGGTGGGGAGTATGGTCACAGGGTCCGTCTGCGTGGAAACATCTGTCATGAGAAAACAAAACCAAAAACAAAATTAGTGTAGCAATTACACATTAAGATTTGACATCCATCTGTTTAGGGAGTCTGGAAAATAATGCTAGCATGGTTACACACATGTTGTCATACATTAGCATATTTACTGGTCCGTGAGGTCATGGGAATTATTTATGTGTGCAACATGGACACATCAATATAATGTGCCACTAACATTTACAGTGCAATGCTAATGCAGTAATTTAAGTTGAGGGTAGAATATTAATTGTAGAGTGTGCAACACGTGTTAGCAGGAACAACTTACAAAACTAACCCATTTGCTAGCCACCATCATGGTGTACGCAGTAATATTGGGGTTGTTTGCAGTTGGATTGGACTGGAGTGGGGTTCCTGAGGTTTTTAAAAATTACACTACAATCTTGCACTGTGGACCAGTAAAAATGTGTATGTTTTTTGGAAAGTTATTACATATGGCATGTGAGGGATATCAACAAACACTTACCACGACTATGCCCGCAGGCAAGGGCTGGTGCATAGCTGCTGGAGGTGGTGGCTCTATGATGCCCTAAAATGCAGATAACAAGGGCACAGGATTAGTGCTAATTCACCAGGCCCACCTGTAACAGACAAACAAGAATTAGAAATGCACTCACCAGGGGATGAACTGCCGCTGGTATCCCAGGGAGGACTCTGAGGAGGAGGCGTGGAGCCTCGACTCCTCACAATCGGCCCTGAAGATCCCAAACCACATGGGCCACCCTCCTCCCTCTCACTCCCAGATCCTCGAGGGAGAGTCCAACTCAACCTCCCCACTTGGACTCCCCACTTGAGAGTGGGTCATGGGGTTTGTGAACTAAACTGCGTCCGATTGTGAGGAGCTGAGGCTCCAGACTGCCCGCCCCCCAGCAGCACACTCCTCTGGGGCTTCATCCCCTTCCTCCCCTGGTTCCACAAGATAGGATTGGTGAGAGGGCCCCTCCCCCGCAGATTCATCTGACCCCACCACTCTTCTGCGGGGGAGGAAACCCTTCCCACGTTTTCCCAGGGGAAGATGCTTATCTGTGTAAAAGGGGGAAAAAAAGGACAGTTTTTATAAAAAAAAACAAAAATTATCTCCTTTATAAAACTACACTAGTGGAATTATTTACATGTTGTGATCTGACATTCACCTGAAGCGTAGGCATCATAGAGCCTATACACGCCCTCTGGGTCCCGGTGCTTGAAGTCTGACCATTTTTGGATGATTGAGCGGACGGTCAGCTGGGTTTTGAAGCGCCGGGACACAGTCACCTTCACCTCCAGCGCTATGCGCCTCTTTGCACCGCGGGCATAGTCGTATTCCAGAAGCAACAAATCCTAAAAAAAACACATTTAAAAAAAAAACATCAATACATATATATATAGAATAATAACCCAAAATAACAAGCTATATGGTTGCACAACAGAAACGGAACATATACTTACTTTGACCACCTGGCCGTTCACCCGCGTATCCACGTGTTTGCGCCGCATTTTTTGGGGTGTGGGGGGAGCAGAGGATGTTGAGGGGCCAGGGGAGACAGGGGGAGGAGGGGGGGAGGGGTTGGGGAGGAAGAATCAGAGGAGTAGCTAGGGAGGCGGATGGCTGGGTGTCTGGGCCGCATGTTCATTCCTCAGAGGTGGAAACCGGAAGTTGCAAAACAAAAGTAAAATGCAGAACAAAAAAAAAAAACATGCATCGCTAAAATATGCTAATATACGCTTAACAATTCGCTAGGATACGCAACATTAAAATAGCGTATAATGACGAGTCAGCTGCGCCCGTGTCTGCTGCGTATTCATCAACAGCGACTGGGGGCATTACAAGTCAATTGCCACAAAAAAAAACAATACCACATGATGTATGATCAGCACAGCGCCGCTGCCTGCTACACATAGCGACTCGGCATAGCGACTGGGACTCGCCGCAACACCACGGATTCAACAAAGAAATTACTAGCAGAGAGCGTGGGTGCTGTTTTTAGCTGACTGCGGCATAGAGCGCCTGTAACGGTTTAAAATAAATTATTTTTTGGGGGGTTTGACACCTTCGAAAATGCTAACAATAACTGAAATGACATTGGGAGAGGGCTGTGATTTGGACATCCAAGTGACACATTCCTAAATACATTTAAAAAAAAAAAAATCCCAAACATTCCTAACAAATCAGAATTAATGTTTAATACATGTACAAATGAAAAAAAAACAAAAAAAAACAAATACAAGAGCTAAAAAAAAAAAATGTGTCTGCCATAGAAATGTATGGGATAGCGCCAGGTAGCGAGAGGTAATACCTGGCGCTGTGCAAGGCACAACACTGGCGCTGTTCGCTGAGGATGAGAAATTGATGAATCATCCGCTACATGTCGCTATTCCAGTGGCTAAACATATTCTGGTTGATAAATGTTCAATTGTGTGCCATGTCCGGCGTTGACCAGGTGTTGACCAGTCGCTATTTGGCGCTAACTCCCACTAACCAGGCGCTGCATGACACTATCCCTTGTTAAATAAGGCCCATAATCACAAATCTTACTCACTTGAAGGTACTCTAGGATAAAATAAAACCTACTGTCTCCCACACAGTAGATTCCTTGGTTCCCAGACATTTAAAAACTCACCGTCCCAGCCTTCCTGTAGTTTCACCTAAAAAAAACCATGCTGCTTATTTATTAACTGATAAAACAGTTACCATTTGACTTTTGCTGAGTGTCTACTTTTTTCATGGGCATGGATGCTCTAAAAGTTAGGACTTTCAGAGAATAGTGTAGGGCTACACCTAAAAATAGTTGCTCTGAAATCAAAGCATGACATCCCATATATTTGCAAATTGTGTGTTGTCAGATCATCTGTAATTTTATTCAGTGGATAGCAAATTGTTGGAGGACCATGTTGTCATGCTGGTTATAGATACTTAGGGGTTATCCAAATGATTTTGACATTTGCTGGAATGGATGCGTTTGAAGAGGCAGTCATAACTTTTTCAGTCTACAATTAAAACTAGTTGTGTCAGGCCAGAGAGTTCTTCCAATGGAACTCTCCACCAGGGAAACGGATTATTTGGTCTGAGCAAGGGATTAATGCACTAAAGGAAGTTTTATTAAATAAAGGCAAACAATCATGAAACAAAAGGACATAAAAACCTTGGATTTAGGGTACAGAACACTAATCCAAAACTAACTCAACTCAACCGTATGCTAAATAGAACATAAACAACACAGTGGGACTCCCAGGTGCAGGTGCACTCACTAAGGTCCCAGGATAGGGGCCTGTAGTATCACGGACTAGGAGCATGAAGTGGCCAAGCATTCTCCGGGAAACCAGAAGGAGGCCTGCTTGCCACAAGATTCAGACAGAGACTGGAATCCAGAAGCACCTGCTGTAAAAAAAGTCAATGAGATCCATCCACACACAAAGGGGACAGAGTGAACACAATCCCACTGTACCAGGTAAAGGGCGATTCCCACTTAAATAGACCTAACACCAGATGCAGCAGCTGAGGGGCAGATAGAATGTCCAGGGGCCTCTGCTGCCACCCGGTGGAGCCGGAGTAATAAATGGCACAAGCCACCAGCCAGACATCAGCCAAACCCCGAGATCTCACAGGTTGTCTTTTATTTAAAAATCAAAATTGCTTGCACATACCATGTGGAGGTGTGGTACAAATTTTAATTAATGAAGATATTTTAACATCAGCCAATTCAAGCAAATTTAAAACAAGCCTCTTCCAGGTATCCTGTTCAGGGTTGGGTTGAATCATTGCCGAGCACTCAGCAAACCAAGCATTTATAGCTTTTAGCTACAAAAGGGGGGTTATCCAGATGATCTTGAGAGAATCTGTATTTTCTGTGGTTCACCTTTGAGTACATGTCTCCCTTAGTAAAAAATGAAATGGATATAATGTGTTTTCCTCTGTTCAAAAATCAGACCTCCATACATGTGATGTGATACACTATGTAGGTGAGGTGAGATGCAGATTATTGAGGAAGGTATAATATTTTCAAAATTGGGAAGCAAGCATCTATGAGGAACAAATGTGGAGAGGTTCAATTTTAGAGCTAGATTTACCAAGTTTTTAATGGAAACAAGTTTGCAAAGGGATTGCAAAGGCAATGTTTAACAGCATACTGGATTCTCCATACACCACAGTACAATTTCTCTAGAGTACTGTGGCTCACAGCGAGCAAGTGCTTAAAACAACCTCTACATAAGGTCCAACAGGAGCATAATTTTTGTCAAATTATATTTATTCATATTTATTACTGTTCATACAAATGCAATAGCCAGGTATATAAAACACACAACAAAAAATGTTTTTTGTTGAAAGATAACAATTTAGGGTTAAAAATAATGGTTTACATAGTAGATATAAAATGTCCACACCATCACAGCCACCTATAATCTGTACAATTCAATAAACGCACAACAATAATTTATCCCAAAAAATACAAAATGTATTGACTGAGTCACAGAAATATACAAATAGCCATATTAAAAACAAGTAAAAATATATTGCAACACGGGGCAAACACAGAGCCATAACAGGGGGTGGATGGTTTTATCCCAAAAATAAATGTATCCCATTTCGGCTCAAACGTGAGCCAACATGTAAATACCAATATCTATCTGCCACTGGATCAAATACAACCTAAATTACCTAATAATACCACACAAGTAAATAAAAATTCACATTCAAATGCCAAAATATGTATATTCCAAATGGATGGCTGAATGTACTGGTAAATCACAAACATATCACTGGATCAAAAGATGTTGGTTTGATTGATTGCTTTTCTCAATTTGTTTGGCACGTTACCCTCACTGTTATTATGTATAAAATATTTCTGTACATTTTGCACATTTTTAGACACATTATTGTGCAGCACTTTTTGTGGTGCCTCCCACATTGTTTGTGGCACACAAAGCTGTCTGCAGCACTCTCCAATGCTTGGCTGCAGGTGCCACATGCACCGCAGCCTATTCAGCAGCCTTCTGTGGCTCATCAGTCTCTTTAAAGGCCTTTTTGATTGGAGTGAGTGGCCAGCAGAACCCACCCAGCTTCTCATGCTGACTAGACTACAGGGTCTTATAGAGTAATTTTCCAGATGCCCCCTAAAGAGACAGTAACTTGAGAAAAACACTTTCCTGGAGTCCTTTTCCACTTCAACCCAGCATTCCATCACAAACACAGGCTGATTTGTGCTATTTTTGCCATTCCATCAGAACAACCTTGTACATATCCCCCATCCTCCGTTTGAACCCGTCGGGTCACAAACACACATTTTGCCATCCGGGGTTCTGGGGAGAACACCAACCATTTGGGGTCAAGACAGGACCCCTTTCAAGATCTGATGCCTTCTAGGGCAGACTCTTTTTAAACCTGGACTACAGAAATTCATCAGATCTCTTTGCATAGGCTTCTTGGCGAGTGAGACTGCAGTATTTGAGGCAAACCCTCTAACACCACCCGCTTATTTGGCTGGGATACCCCCAATCGCACATTCCTCCCACTTTTGATGGGCCAATGTCTAGGGTCAGACACTTTGTATGGGGAAATATCACCCACTCTAGGGACACAGAAGACCCCTTTAACTTCCCTATCATGCTCTTAAATTTGTGTTGCCCTCAAATCATCATAAGCAACACATTTCACTGTTTCTCCCTCTTGTAGAGGAGACATTGCATAAGTGACTGGTGCCATTTCACGCATCTCTGGAAAGACAGATAAGGAATCCTTCTCAGGGCAGTAGGTCATTACTCCCAACTGAAGTGTATCAACATCATTTACCACTGGGGTGGGAGCAATCTCACATGCTGCAGTCACATTGGAACACATTTTGTCATCAATACCATTAGGGATGAGCGAACCGGTTCGGACGAACCGGAATTCGCTCCGAATTTCAGGGAAAATTCGATTCGGCATGAACCCGAATTTTTTTGGTTCGTGTCCATCGAATTTTCCCTGAAATAAAAAAAAAAAAAAATGCCGGCATGGTGGGAGCGGGCAGGCCGGCTACGCTGTCAGCGGGCGGCGGAAGCCGGCCCGCTGACAGCTCAGCCGGCCTGCCCGCTCCCAGCATGCCAGCATTTGTTTAAAAAGCAAACACTTACCTGCATGGTCGGAGCGTGGAGGCCGGCGCCGCTCTCAGGTGCCCTCTGATAACGCGCCCTCTGATGACGCGTCCTCTGATGACAGATGAGATTTAAACAAATGCCGGCATGCTGAGATTTAAACAAATGCCGGCATGGTGGGAGCGGGCAGGCCGGCTGCGCTGTCAGCGGGCCAGTTTCCGCCGCCCGCTGACAGCGTAGCCGGCCTGCCCGCTCCCACCATGCCGGCATTTTTTTTTTCAGATGAGCGATTCGTGAAAGTTCGATTTGGGCGAACCCGAATTTCTTGGGGAAATTCGGCGAATCGCCCGAATCGAACTTTCAAGAAGTTCGCTCATCTCTAAATACCATGATCAGAAACAGACTCTGGCTCACATGTCTTTTTAAGAGCGGGCCCAGTAACTTCTCTACCACTATGTGTCATCTCTGAGCAATCCATCACGCTAGCAAATTCACTGAAGCCTGGCGACACACCCCATTCATCTGGATTACTTTTGAGACAGCATTACTGTTTACCACCACAGGACTTATTCTAATCTCATTGCCTATAACAGCCACCACATTCTTTCCAGTCCATCTCCTGCCCAGTACACAGAGTATACTATCAGGGCTCGTGATCACCTAGGCTTTCCGTGGCCCTTTCTCTGTAGTAGCTGTTTTTTGTGGGGCCACTTTACCACCTTCTGGGCTACCACTAAATCAAAAACACTCATCTGTGACTGCTATCTTTTTAACAATCTGAGGCAACTCCACCTTTACAGCAGCATGTTTCTGTTCCTTTAAGAACACCTATGACCCTTTACAATCTGTCACCGGCTGCACATTCATGGCACATAGGCCTGCTGAATCACCACAACCCATCGCTCATGAGTTTGGCCTTAAGTTGTGTTCGTGAGAACGTAATGGATTGCTTGGACGAGTATTTGGCTGAGTTGGAGCGCTTACATCGTCGCACTATACTCTGTATGTGTCTTATGGACTTTGAAATGCACCGGCTGCGGATGGTGCAATTTCTGGCAAATTGCTCGTTCCAGAGGCTGGGCACCCTGTCCGTGGGGAAGTCCCAGTCTACGCTCAGTTGCAGCCTCGATAAGTTTCTTGATGGCATGGCTACCTTGATGGACAAATTTGTTTCCCTGACATTTGTTTCCCTGACACCATGGTAGCCTGAAATGCGCTTAAGTCAGGCTTTTATGAGCAGGCCCATATGCCCAATGTCATGGGTGCGATTGACTCCACGCATGTGGTGTTGGTGCCTCCAGTTGCTGATGAGTACCTATACAGTGTGTCTTTGTTTGCCCTTTGGCTCTTTCATTTCATGCACTGTATCTAATTTGCTAAGTAGTCTAGCAAAGGCATTAATGTATTAAAGTGGACCAACACCCAGGGGTGATCGGCCCGGGAATCTATAAGATTCCTGGGCCGATCACCTCCCTCACCGCGGGACATCCGAGATCGGGATGTCCTGCGGGGTGAAACCCCCCCAAAAAACCTTACCTTACCGGCAGCGGCGGTGGCCGTTTGTGAATGGCTGGCGCGGGCGCGCGCCCTGTAAGAGTGACATGCGGGAGGCGGAGGCGGACACGCTGTCTTGTCCGTCGCTGTCACCCGCTTGTCCGTCGGTGGGGATTGGACGGCGCGGTCACGTGGGAGTGTGGTGAGGTGAGTTTTTGGGGCTTTCTGGGTGCCCCCCCGAACTGGACCAAAACCTAGGATAGTCAAAATCCTGGGTGTTGGTCCACTTTAACCTGCTTCTTTGTCCTTAAGCAGCATAGCTTCACAATATTTAATGTTTCATATCTCCTGACAATGTTTGTAGCCTTATTAAAGTGCACCTCAATCTGACCTGTCATCTACTAGACCCCAAGGCATTCATTTATTTAACGGCTTCCTTATTATTTTGTACACACAAGTTAATGCCCCCCACCTTACACTTTCACACTGTAATATACTCAGACAAATAAGCTAATCTTAGCAATAATAGTTCCTTCCTGCATTGCATCTGTTCATCATTGTAGGTGTGCTTTAACCCTTTAACCCTTTAACCGCCAGCCTACCTTGAGATTTTGTCACCCTTTGTTGCCAGACCATTTTGCACTATTTTGCGCTCCCCTTGTTCAACTGTGATTTTTGAAGGGATTTCCAGGGATTTCCCAGGAAAGTGATATATTGTTTTTTTCAGCAGATTCTGGGCTTTAACATGAAATGTCTTGTTTGTCATTTTTTAGGTGTGTTCTCAATATTTTTGGATGAAATATGTGCAAAAAACCCCCCCAAAAATTTTTTTTACAATTTGTAGTGTTTTTTTGTAATAAAAAATGTAAGTTTGTCAATAAAATCTTATTGCACGTGAAACCCCAATTTCTCCCAGTTACAGCGGTACCACATGTGTATTGGTAGACACCCTTCCCTGCCCAGGAGACTCCCCCAAACTGAAACAATGCTTTAGGAGATTTTCAGATAAAATACAACTAAGCTACGCGCTAAGCGCACCTTGCAATTTTTCAAGAAAAACAACCCTTTACATTTGAAATACCCCCCAAAAACTATATATTCTCTGGAAGTACACACCTCAAGCTTTCTAGACGTACCAGGCTTGTTGACATGGGTGCAGTTTTCTGGAAGTAATCCCTCAATATATTCTTTGGTTGCACAGGGTTTCCCGAAAAAAAGTATAAAAAAGCAGAATCAAAACCACATTTTCCTAAAAAAAACTATATGCAAACAAGAAAAAAACTGAAAATCTGAAAAAGCAACATTCCCCGAACAGAACAATACCCAGCATGCATAGCTACTGTCAATGGAAGAGTTGCCAAACACACCAAAGTAAAGCATGTGCGTAACGGTAATTTTACTTCAAAATTTCAGCTCTGCAGACAAAGTGCGCACCTTGTGCTTTTTCTACCAAAACAAGCCTTTACATTTGGAATATCCCCGATAAACCATATATTCCCTGAAAGTACACATTTTAAGCTTTCTAAGCGTACCCAGCTTGTTGTCGTGGGCTCATCTTTCTGGAAGTAATCCATTGAAGAATTCTTAGGTTGCACATGGTTTCACAAAAAAAATGTATAAAAAAACAGTATAAAAAACACCTTTTCCTAAAATATCAATATGCAAATAAGAAAAAACAAGGTAAATCTGAAAGCGCAAGGTCCCCCGAGCAGAACAATACCCAACATGCATAGGTACTATTAACCCTTTTAATTGCCAGCCTACTTGAACTTTTGTCACCCTCAGTTGGTCATTTTTCCCCATTTTGCGCCATGTTTAACCGTGATTTTTGTCGGAATTTCTTGGAAAATATATATATATATTTTTTTGCAGCAGAGTTTAGGCTTTAACATTAAATGTCTTGTTTGTAATTTTTCTACTGTTTTTTAAATATTTTTGTGTAAAAAAAAAATAAATAAATAAATAAAATAATATTTTTTAAACAATTGTCTCCTTTATTTTAAATAAAACATTTTTTTAGTAATAAAAACCGTATTGCATGTGATAGCCCTATTTCTCACGATTACAACGGTACCACATATGTATCGATAGCCCCCCCATTCTTGTCCAGGAGACCCCCCAAACTGAAAAGAGCATTTTATAACATTTACAAATAAAATACTACTATCCACACTATAAACATAAGGGGTTAATTTAAAAAGAAAATGACACAGGGACCCCCCTCCCAGGCTAACCCTAACCCTTAAAATTAAAAAAAAAATAGTGCCCCCCCCCGGGAGGGGGGTCCCTACGTCGTTTTCTTTTTAATTTTTATTCTTTAAAATTTTAATTTTTTAAAAATTTTTCTTTCTAATCCCAGGGGGTGGGGGACCCCATTTTTTGGGGGGAATTTTAAGGGTTAGGGTTAGCCTAAAAAGTGGACCAACACCCAGGATTTTCACTATCCTGCGTTTTGATCAACTTCCACGGGGGTGCCCCGCTGCGTAAAACCCCCGAGAAAGGTATAAAAAAAACTCACCTCAGCCCGCTCCTACGGCGCATGCGCGAGCGCTCATCCAATCAGAGTGCTCAGAGCCGCTGTGGTTGTTCGTCCCTTGTCCGTGCATACCACAGCGGCTCTGAGCACGCTGGCGGCCGCATCTCGCGCTTCCCTCTAACAGGGAGCGCGCCCGCGTCGGCCATTCACAAATGACCGGCACGTGTGTGCGCCCTGATTGAGAGAAGCGCGAGATGCGGCCCGCGCATGCACCGTTGGAACAGGGATAAGGTAGGGCGAACGGGGCGTCCTGGGGGGTTTCACACAGCGGGGCATCCCGATTTCGGATGCCCCGCGGGGAGGGATCTGATCCGGGCCGATCAGCCTGGGTGTTGGTCCACTTAAAGTGGACCAACACCCATGGGTGATCGGCCCGGGAATCTATAAGATTCCCGGGCCGATCACCTCCCTCACCGCGGGGCATCCGAAATCGGGATGTCCCGCGGTGAGGGACCCCCCCAAAAACCCTTACCTCCTCCCCTCTAGATGTGCGCGCGCCCGCGCCGGCCGTCTGTGAATGGCTGGCGCGGGCGCGCGCACGCCGAGAGTGACGCGCGGGAGGCGGCGGCAGATGAGCCCCTTGTCCGTCGCTGTCACTCTGCTTGTCTGTGGGCGGGGATTGGACGGCGCGGTCACGTGGGAGCGGGGAGAGGTGAGTTTTTGGGGGTTTCTGGGGGGTTTCACACAGCGGGGCACCCCGATCGGGGTGCCCCGCCAAAGTGGACCAAAACCCAGGATAGTCAAAATCCTGGGTGTTGGTCCACTTTAAAAAAAAAAAAAAAAAAAAAAGTAGGGGGGGACCCCATTTTTTGGGGGAATTTTAAGGGTTAGGGTTAGGCTAACCCTAACCGTTAAACATTTTTTTTTAAATTACGTAGGGTCCCCCCCTCCCAGGGAGGGGGGGGGGACCTCATTTTTTTTTTTTAATTTTAAGGGTTAGGGTTAGGCTAACCCTAACCCTAACCCTAACCCTTAAAATTAAAAAAAAAATGACGTAGGGTTCCCCCTCCCAGGGGGGGGGACCTCATTTTTTTTTTGAATTTTAAGGGTTAGGGCTAGGGTTAGGCTAACCCTAACCCTAACCCTTAAAATTAAAAAAAAAAATGATGTAGGGTCCCCCCTACCCGTCATAACCAGCCCGGGACCAGCTATGGGGGCTTGTAGGAACAGAGTGGGGGGGCCAGCTTTTGTGGCCCCCCCACCCTGCAGCCTACGAGCCCACATAGCTTATGTGAGCCCGGGCTCTTCTGCCCCCCCCTGGGCTTTGGGGAGGCAGGTAATTGGGGGTGCGGGGGTTAATGGCAAGCCACCCGCTAGTTGCAGGTGGCTTGCCAGACCCCAGCCTTGTGAACTGGTACAGGGGTCTCATTGACCCCTTACCAGTTCACAAAGGGTTAACAGTTAAATAAAACACACACACAGTAAAAATCATTTTATTAAAAAAAAAAATGTTTTTTTTTTCTATACTCACCTCCGATCGTCAGCTCTTGGGTCCCTCGCCGCTCTGATGACAGATGCCGGTGATCGGCAGCCAGAGGAGGAGGGGAGGCAGGAGATCAGAGGATCTCCTGTCCCCATCCTTCTCCGGCCACCGATCACCGGCATCTGACAGCTGAGAGGCCTGGAGCTGTGAAGACGCTGGCCGAGTGACGTCATAAGCCCCGCCCCCAAAAGGGGCGGGGCTTCGCGGCAAAATGGCGGCGCCCGTCGGAGGAAGAGGGGAGAGAGCCTGAAAGGCTCTCTCCTGAAGATAGAAAGCCCTGGGGGGGGGGATCGGAGGCCCCCCAGGTGAAGAGAAGGGCCGGCGCGATCGAGCGCACATGGAGGTGAGTAAATGTCATTTTTATTTTTTTTTTTTTTTACAGGAAAAGCCAGCAGCCGCAAAAACGGGGGGGGGGGGGGGGGCCCTACTCCGGGCTCTCCCCTTCCTCCGGAGGAGCCCCGACGGGGGATCGGAGCCCCCCAGGGTGAAGAGGAGACCCGGCCGGTTCGAATAAGGGGTCAGGTAAGTGTTTTTTTTTTACATTTTCAGGCGCTAGCAGGGGGTAAAGCCAGGCACGTAAATTTTACGTGGCTGGCGTTTAACGGTTGGAGAAGCAGCCACGTAAAATTTACGTGGCTGGCGTTTAAAGGGTTAAGTGCCAGCCTTCCTGGAGATTTTGTCACACTCTGTTGCCAGACCATTTTTCACTAGTATGCGCTCCACATGATTAACTGTGATTTTTGAAGGGATTTCCAGGGATTTCCCAGGAAAATTATATATATTTTTTTTCAGCATAGTCGGGGCTTTAATATGAAATGATTTTTTGGTAAGCTTGTCAGTGTTTTTTTTTATATTTTTGTGTAAAATATATCCCAAAAAATAAAACTTTTTACATTTTGTGGTGTTTTTTCTTAATAAAACATGCAAGTTTTTCAAGAAAATCATATTGTGTGTAAAAGCCCCATTCCTACCTATTACAATGGTACCACATATGTATTGCTAGACACCCTTTCCTGCACAGGAGACACCCCAAACTGAAAGGAGTGCTTGAAGAGATTTTCAAAGAAAATAAAACTATTTTGCGTTCCTTGCAGTTTTCCAACAAAAACACCCCTTTACATCTGAAACACCCCCCCCAAACCATATTCCTTGAAAGTACATACCTCAAGCTTTCTAGGCGTACCAGGCTTGCTGTTGTGGCCACAGATGTCCAGGTGGAATCCATCATCGAAATCAGCCATTTCACAAGGTTTCTTGAAAAAATAATAAACACACAGGATCAAAACCACATTTTCCTAAAAAAACAATAAGATAACAAGAAAAAACACCTTAAATCTGAAATGGCAAGGTCCCCTGAACAGAACAATAACCAACAGGCATAGCTACCACCAAGGGTAGGGTTGCCAAACACCCCAAAGGAAAGCATACGCATTACGGTCATTCCACTGGAAAATTTCTGCTCTGCAAAAAAAGCGCGCACCTTGCACTTTTTCAACCAGAACATCACTTTACACTTGAAATACCCCCCACAAACCATATATTCCCTGAAAGTACACACTTCAAGCATTCTAGGTGTACCAGGCTTCTTGTCCTGGGTCCAAATTTCTGGACACAAACCTTCAAGAAATTCACTGGTTGCACAGGATTTCCCTAAAAAAATAGCAAAAATGCAGAATCTAAACCACTTTTTCCTAAAAAACAATGAGCTAATGAGAAAAAACACCCTAAATCTGAAATGGCAAGGTCCCCTGAACAGAACAATACCCAACATGCATAGCTACCTCCAAGGGTAGGGTTGCCAAGCACCCCAAAGGAAAGCATACGCATTACGGTCATTTCACTGGAAAATTTCTGCTCTGCAGACAAAGTGCGCACCTTGCACTTTTTCAACCAGAACAATCCTTTACACTTGAAATACCCCCAACAAACCACATATTACCTAAAAGTACACACCTGGAGATTTGTAGGTTTACTTGGCTTGTTGGGGTGAGCACATTTGTTTGGTGTCAATTTCTTGAAAAATATTCTGGTTGCACAGGGTTTCCTTAACCCTTCTAGTGCGAACTACGTCTCACGTAGCAGCCTCTACTCCACTTAAGTGCCAGCTACGTGAGACTCACGTAGCTGACTTTAAACCCCCACAGTAAAAAAAAATATAACAGTAAAATACTCACCTGACCCCTCGTTGGATCCAGCCGGGTCTCCTCTTTAATTTGGTGCCATCCGATCCCCCGTGGGATGTTGGTCCATCCTCTGATCTCCTGCCTCCCCCTTCTCTGGATGCCGATCACCGGCATCTGTCAGCAGAGCAGCGAGGGACAAGAGCTTACAATCGGATGTAAGTACAGAAAAAAAAAAATTTTTTTAAATAAAATACTTTTGTCTGGTGTCTTTTTTTTTTCACAGTTAACCCTTTGTGAACTGGTAAGGGGTCCATGAGACCCCTTATACCAGTTCACAAGGCTCTGGGTCTGGCAAGTCACTAGCGGCTAGCCATTAACCCCCAGCCCCCCATTACCTGCCTCCCCAACGGCCAGGGGGGGGGGGCAAAAGGGCTCGGGCCACTTAATGGCTATGTGGGCTAGTAGCCTGCAGGGCCAGGGGCCACCGACGCTGGCCTCTGCGCCCTGTTCTACAAGCCCCCATAGCTGGCCTGGGTCGGTAATGCTGGGTAGGGGGGACCCTACGTAATTTTTTGGGGGGATTTTTAAGGGTTTTTTAACTCTTAAAATACCAAAAAAAATGGGGTCCCCTGGGAGGGGGGACCCTATGTCAATTTTTTTTTTAATGGACCAACACCCAGGTGTTCCGGGGTTTTTTTTAAAGTGGACCAACACCCAGGATTTTGACTATCCTGGGTATTGGTCCTTTCCCCCGGGGCATCCCGATCCGGGGTGCCCTGCTCTGTGAAACCCCTCGATCGCCCACAATAACTCATCTCACCCCGATCCTATGGTGCATGCACGGCTGCTCGTCCAATCAGCGCACTCAGAGCGGCTGAGTTATGGATGCCTAAGAGATGTCTAAGCTCAGCCACTCCAGCATGCTGGAGACGGCATCCTCCCCTTCCCTCTAACAGGGAGCGTGCCCGCGCCGGCCATTCATAAATAGCCAGCGCGGGCACGCGCCCTGCTAGAGGGATAATGGGGATGTGGCCCGCGCATGCGCCGTAGGACCGGGATTCAGGTTAAGTGGTATCTGGTGTTCCGGGGGCTTCTACACAGAGGGGCATCCCGATTTTGGATGCCCCGGGGGGAGGGAATAGAACGGTCTGGGAATCTTATAGATTCCCGGGCCGATCAGCCCTGGGTGTTGGTCCACTTTAACCCATTGTGAACTTGTAAGGAGTCCATGAAACCCCTATACCAGTTCACAAGGCTGGGGGCTGTCAAGTCACCTGCGGCTAGCGGATGACTTGCCATTAACCCCGGCCCCCCAATTACCTGCCTCCCGGAAGCCCAGGGGGGGCAGAAGGGCCCGGGCTGATTTAGGCAGTGCGGACTTGTACTTGGCAGGGTGGGAGGCCACCAAAGCAGGCCCCTGAGCCCTGTTCTACAAGCTCTGCATAGCTGATCCCCGGGCTGGTTATGCTGGGTAGGGGGGACCCCATGTCATTTTTATGGGACTTTTTAAGGGTTTTTAACCCTTAAAACAAAAAAAATGGGGATTACCCCCCCCCCCCCCTTGGAAGGGGAACCCCCATGCCAATTTTTTTCTTGATTTAACCCTTTATAGTGTGGATTGTAGTTGTATTTTATTTTTACATGTTATAAAGTGTTCTTTTCAGTTTGGGGGGGTCTTCTGAACAGTAACGGGGAGCTACCAATACATATGTGGTACCGTTGTAATCGGGAGAAATGGGGCTTTCACATTCAATATGGTTTTCTTTAAAAAAAAAAAAGGTTTTATTTGAAATAAAGGAGACAATTTTCTAAAAAAATATTTTTTTTTATTTTGATTTGTTTAATTTACTCAAAAATATTTAAAAAAACAGTAAAAAAATTACAAACAAGACATTTCATGTTAAAGCCTAAACTCTGCCGCAAAAATAAAATATATCATTTTCCTGGAAATACCTGCAAAAATCACAGTTAAACATAGCGCAAAATGGTTAAAAATGACCTGTCAAGAGAGGGTGACAAAATCTCAAGTAGGCTGGCAGTTAAAAGGGTTAAAAGTACCTATGCATGTTGGGTATCGTTCTGCTCGGGGGACCTTGCGCTTTTAGATTTAGCTTGTTTTTTCTTGTTTGCATATTGATATTTTAGGAAAACTCATTTTTTATTCTGCTTTATTATACATTTTTTAAGGGAACCCTGTGTTAGAGTGAAGAGTAATTCTTTAAGGTCTTGGTATTTCCTTTGACATGGAATTATTCTTCTGTTCTTACACTGTTGTTCCATGTTTCGCAACCAGACATCACAAGACAGGAACCAGATAGGTTCCGCTAAGTTCTCCTTTATGTACCAAGTTATAAATTATAATTCCTAAAACTTAGACCTTATTCCCCAAATTGTAACCACACAATAAGTCACCCTGTCCTGAGGTTTGACACTTAGCCTGGCCTTCTGACCCTTTGTCCTGTTATACTGCGCATGCTTCAAAGTTGTAACCCTTGCAGTACTGTTCGGATACTAACCAATTATGGATGTATATCCGGCCTTTTAGTTTGATTTTATTGGATAATTGATAGACCGCCTAATGGCTTATGATTGGTTGTTTTTACTTCTCATTTTGCTGATTGTATTCGTATAACACAATCCCCTCGATTCAAAGAGCAAAAGTTAAGTGATTTCGTATCGAGAATCGTAAGTTTGGGTGGGTGTTTGTCATTTTTTCTGGTTTTTTTGGCCATTTCGTATTCGCACGATCGTTCGCGCATAGACGTATATGAACATACGCATTTCGTACGAGAATCGTATAATTTGCGTTAGTTCGTGTGTTTTTCCCGTCCAAATCGTATTATTTGCGTCCGATCCTATTTTTTACGTCCTTCACATGGGCTTGCGCCCAATTCAGAGAGGTGATTGCTAATTGTTTTGAAGCCCATTAAAGAGCTGCTTTACGAAATGTTTGCCGGCAGCTATTTGGCCTCGGGAGTAGGATGGAGCGGAGCGAGTTTGTGGCACATCAAGGGCTTATGCTTTTTGGCATTGAGTTGATCGAGATGTCTGAGAGCAGATTGCCCCTGCGTCGTCGCATGAACATCGATAGCATGAATGATGTTGAGCTGTTCGAGCTGACCAGGCTTAATCGCGCTTCCCTCCATAAATTATATAGTGAGCTGCGGCCATGGTTAGCCCGCACCACAAGGAAGGGGCATGCAATTTCAGGTATGACCAAGATGCTTGGCTGCCTGCAATTTTTGGCGAACGGCTCGTTCCAGAGGCTGGGTGCCCTCTCCGTGGGGATGTCACAGCCTACGCTGAGCCGCGCACTATCTAAATTTTTGGAAGGCATGGCTGCCATAACTCAAAAATATATTTATTTTCCTGATGATATGGCAGCCAGAAACGCCATTAAGCTTGGGTTTTATAATGTGGCCGACATGCCCAACGTTATTGGTGCAATTGACTGCACACATGTGGCACTCGTACCTAGGGCAGCCGACGAGTATATATATAGGTATTGAGATTGGTTATTATGTTGCCCAACGTGTCATGTAACCTGTTTTCCTTTGCGGCAGCATATTTGTTTATCCCTCATTTGTGTAGCTGCTTTATCTCGGCTTTTCATTAGTCTTTCCCAATAGAGTGCAGACATGTTTTGTGGTTAATTTATTAGTTTGGGTCAAATATCAATTACCCTTTTTGTATGTTTTTGCCTTAAGGAATCGTAAAATGGGACACTCACTTAATGTCCAGGCCGTGGTTGGTCCGGATATGCGGTTTATGAGTGTCCTTGCCGGCTACCCCGGATCGTCCCACGACTCCTATATCCTCCGGCGATCTGGGTTGTTTCGGAGATTTGAGGCAGGTGAATTTTCGGGGGCATGGCTGCTTGGTAAGTGTGTCCTATTTGTGTGTTATTAAATGTGGCATTAATCTTGTATTTGTTGATATGTTTTTTAAGGATAAATTTACAGAAGCGTACAACTGCATTTTTCTTGGCTCATATATTAGGAACTTACCCTAAAAATCCTTGTCTCGCTGTGGCCTTCAGAATGTTTTCCCTTTAGTTAGGATGTCTGTAAGTTCCTTGTGCCTAAATATATTGGTTTGGAGTTTATACCCAAGGATCTTTTGACCTTTGGCTCCTTTGGGACTATTGGTCTTTAAATGTCAAAGTGGACTTAAACTGCATACATTGTAGTTTCCAGAGAAATGTGGATAGGGATCTTTGACCTTTGGCTCCTTTGGGACTATTGGTCGTTAAATGTCAAAGTGGACTTAAACTGCATACATTGTAGTTTCCAGTGAAATGTGGATAGGGATCTTTGACCTTTGGCTCCTTTGGGACTATTGGTCTTTAAATGTCAAAGTGGACTTAAACTGCATACATTGTAGTTTCCAGTGAAATGTGGATAGGGATCTTTGACCTTTGGCTCCTTTGGGACTATTGGTCTTTAAATGTCAAAGTGGCCTTAAACTGCATACATTGTAGTTTCCAGAGAAATGTGGATAGGCCCTCCGCAGCATCCTAATTGTAACATGTCTGAAAACTACAAATATATGTAAAATACAAATACCCTTGGCCGTGCAGATGTTTGTTAATTAATTGGTATATAGAAGTGCCCTTTTTATTTAGGTGATACCTTAGTGCAATTTTTGTGGGCCCTAATGTGCCCTGTATTTTTTTGGGAACACTTTACCTTACATCATTATGATATCTGTGAATTTTTTGGTGTTGGTTGTGTTGCCTTTTTAATTTTGATTACATTTAATTCTCTGTTTAAGGTGATTCCGGGTACCCACTTCTACCCTGGCTCATGACGCCTGTGCTGCGGCCCCAGGATGCCTCTCAGGAAGCGTATAACCGTGCGCATCGCAAGACCCGGGCTGTTGTGGAGAGGGCCTTTGGTCTGCTGAAGACACGTTTTCGTTGCCTTGACCATACTGGGGGGGCCCTGCAATATGATCCCAAGAAAGTGATCGACATTATAATGGCATGTGCTGTTTTGCACAATTTTGCCATCATGGAACGTGTCCCACGTTATGTGGACAGCCTGCCCTTTTCAGCCGTCGAGGATGAAGCCGAGAATTTTGAGGGGCCCCCCAGTGAGTCTGGCCAATCTGTTCGAGCCAACCTGATCAGCCAGCATTTTAGTTAACTTTTTTCCCTGTCTCACCATTCTGTATGTCTGTGTTATCCTTTTTGAAACATATGTTGTTTTGCCGTAATGTGGCATTACCTCTAAGTAAAACATTTAGACCTTAATTGTTGCCTAATGTATTTCATGTAGTTTCCTTAGCTTTCGCTTTGCATTGTTACACCTCTTCAAACCCAAAGTATCTGGTTTAGCCCAAGCTGTTAAAAATGTCTTCCCACTAAAAACGCAACAAGTATTGGAAGTGAAATATTTGTTTTACTTTGAAACTGAAAAATTATAGTGGTTAACAGAAATCAGTCCACATACATCTGTGGTAACAAATGGATAACATTAAAAAAAAAACATCGAGCACATCTACACCTGGAAGTGAGTGGCACAACCAAACAAGGACACCCAGTCCAAAGGCCAGCCTAGTCCAGTCATTAATATTGCCTGTGCCCAGGGATATTTGGGCATGGCCATAATGTCACACAAACATGTCTGCAAACAGGAGGAGCACCAACCAAATACATAGGTAAAGCCATAAGTGGCCAGATAAACTCCACATAGACCTATGGCATTGGCTAGTGGCCTTAAGCATTACTCTAAGGAGCTATATGGGAGCAAAT
The DNA here is from genome assembly GCA_027917425.1 of Gastrophryne carolinensis. NCBI lineage: Eukaryota > Metazoa > Chordata > Amphibia > Anura > Microhylidae > Gastrophryne > Gastrophryne carolinensis. The sequence goes on from CM051240.1 coordinate 114,563,602, forward strand.
ACAAAACACAACCTGCCAGAGCAACACAAAATGGATTGTTTGAAACCTCAAAGGACAAGTAAATACAGTGGGGGTTAAGAGAAAAGATGTCCCACACACCCATGGCTTAATAGGGTGGCTGCCCATAATACCCAGGTGGAGGTCCAGGTGGAGGTCCATGGGAATGGGACCTAGCCTGGGCCATGGCAGCATTGTGAATTTGAAACTGCTCCACAATGTTTCTCTGCATATTGGTCATCTCAGCCATGGCTGACTGGATGCCATTACTTGCATTGGCCACGTTGCTGTTGAGGGTACGCAACTCCGCGAGGATGCCCTGTAGACTGGTATGGATGTTCACCATGTCGGCATGCCTTTCCTCACGCTCTGTAACGAGCTGTGCCTGATAAGACTCCCTTTCTTGGGTCCATAATTGAAGCAGGGCACTCTGCCTCCCCTGGGAAATTGTGGGGCGGCGTAATGGCGTCCGCCGCACAATTACCCTGGCTCTTGGGCGTGCCCTGCCGCGTGGTGTCGTACCCTCAACAGCAACCGGCCTGCTTAGCAAATCCTCAGCAGCAGAGTGAACACTGGGGACTGTAGTGTCAGTCTCCCCATGTGCAAGCACAATGGATGGAGATTCACTCTGCTGCTGAGGATTGGCCAGAGAAACATTATCGAGCAGTTCCAAATTGGGACCCAGGGGGAGTTCATCCGACGTGCCCTGTACGGAGACATCATCATCTTCCTCCATGTCCTGGATCTCTTCCATGAGTGTGGGGGTCTGTAGGGACATATCAAAAAAAAAAGGCTAAGTTTGCATCCCAATTTTGGATTTCCACAGTTTAACACATTCTTAAGCACTTGTTAGTATTTATGCTACTAAATTAACTTACCGAAAATCTCTGATCTGGGCTCCGATGCTGTACGGACCTGGTAGGCATAACCAAACTGGGGGGTGAGTTTACCCTTGCTGAGGGATCATGCTGGGCTGAAGAAGAGAAAAAAAAACCACGTAAACACACACACATAACCTTGTTTTGGATATGTAATCAAATATAGCTCTATTTGTAATATTATTCAACTCTAGAGCAATGGTGACCTTTGTTCAAACCCACGCAAGTTTACATAGGTGCAATGGCTCGGACAAACTGCTAAGTGACCTCAGTTCTAAGTCATGAAGTGTACCCAGTCAGCATCCAACTTTCAAGGCACATTTTTGGATTTAGCCTACCATTCGCTAGGTCCGGCCTACTCAAACAATAGTTTGAAACGCCCATTTAAAGGTATGTGGTGAGAGGTGAATGTCTGGCCATGGTGCTGACGCAGGGGGTGTCTAGTTACAACTAAAGACACTGGTGGAGGGGCTGGAGATTTCTAAGTGCCAACTAATAAAGGCTGCTTGCCCTTGCTGGGCTGGATGGGCCAGAGCTGAGGGGACAGGGATTGGATGGCTAAAGGGGGGAGTTAACGTATTGATGGTGATGGGATGGATGGAGCCAATCTGTTACAAATGTATGGGCCTTATGTGGGGGGGGGCATGGGGGGACTGTGGCACATGGGCCAGAGCAGGGGCAGCGGGACACGATTGTGGCCAGTGAAAATTTAAATAAGTTACTGTGTACCTTGCAATGCCACTTCCTGTGCAGTACTTCATATTGCAATGCTATGTTTCAGGGAGCCATGACATTGGGCAGGAGACCAACCACTACATGGCCGATCAAGGGGCCAGCTCTGAGCACGTCAACACAGAAGTAACTGAGTGCAGGGCTGTCTGGGCAGGGGTCCTTGAATGTGGTGGCAAGGCCCGCATTGGGACCCCGGGCCGCCAGTTGAGTCTCGCTGCTCTTGGTCACATATGTTTGTGGGTGGCTAATTAAATTGTTAACTCAAACACAACTCACACAACCAAAAGGCAACCCATACATAATGATGTGTGTTTTGTGATTGATTCAAAATATCTCACTTATCTTGCGAAACTTCATGACTTTAACAATCCAATTGGACATTTGATCTTTGCCATAATGGCTGTGGGCCTAAATGTGTGATTCCCAGGGACCAAAAGAGGACACAAACAGCCACAGTAGTGCGAGGCCAAGCAAGGCAAACCATAGGGGCATCCCGTTATCTTGTTACTAGTGAACTGTAGATTATTTAGCAAACAGGCAAACATGCAGATTTAAGAGTACTCACCGTGGGTACGGGTCGGGGAGTCTGTGTCCCTTAGACCAGCATGTCCACCGACCGCGACCGGATGGAGAAGTCCAAGCACAATCTCCTCAGCAGGGGTAAACTCCAATTTAGATGGAAAGCCACCTCCAGTTTTCATGCTGAAAAGAGAAACTCGTTTGGTACTCAGAAAAGGGGCATACAGCACATCCCAAACATTATATTTAGCGAAAACATTTATTTACCTGTAATTATGCCTTTTAATTTCTTTTTGCCGTACAGCATACTTCAGATCAGAGATTTTCTTCTGAATTTGGGACACATCTTTCCTCTCTTCCCCCGCTGCATTTACTTGTCGGAGGATGGTTTCAAACAATTCCATCTTGCGCTGCTTGGTGGTGTGTTTGGATTTGCTCCCATATAGCTCGTCATAGTATAATGTAAGGCCACTAGCCAATGCCATATTTTGGTCATGGGAGAATCTCCCACTCAACTGGCCGCGGCGCAATGTGCGGCCAGATGGTTGGCTTGGCTGCTCCTCCATGTGTGCAGACACATGTGGTGACATTATGGCCTGGGGCTGGGTAGGGGAATGGCCGGATTGGTGGCTTCCCAATGACTGGACTGGACTGGCCAAGGGACTGGGTGTTCTTGCGTGGCTGGCCACCGAACTTCCAGGTGTAGATGTGGTCATGGTTGCAATTCGGGGCCCTCTTGGGGGGCTAGGTTCCCGGCTGGTGCCAGGTCGGGGGCTCTGTTCCCGGCTGGTGCCAGGTCGGGGGCTTCTGGCCCTGGATGGGGTTCGGGCCCTGTAGGGGCTTCTGGCCCTGGATGGGGTTCTTCTGGCCCTGGATGGGGTTCGGGCCCTGTAGGGGCTTCTGGCCCTGGATGGGGTTCTTCTGGCCCTGGATGGGGTTCGGGCCCTGTAGGGGCTTCTGGCCCTGGATGGGGTTCTTCTGGCCCTGGATGGGGTTCGGGCCCTGTAGGGGCTTCTGGCCCTGGCTGGGCTTCTGGCCCTGGATGGGGTTCTTCTGGCCCTGGATGGGGTTCGGGCCCTGTAGGGGCTTCTGGCCCTGGATGGGGTTCGGGCCCTGTAGGGGCTTCTGGCCCTGGATGGGGTTCTTCTGGCCCTGGATGGGGTTCGGGCCCTGTAGGGGCTTCTGGCCCTGGATGGGGTTCTTCTGGCCCTGGATGGGGTTCGGGCCCTGTAGGGGCTTCTGGCCCTGGCTGGGCTTCTGGCCCTGGATGGGGTTCTTCTGGCCCTGGATGGGGTTCGGGCCCTGTAGGGGCTTCTGGCCCTGGATGGGGTTCGGGCCCTGTAGGGGCTTCTGGCCCTGGATGGGGTTCTTCTGGCCCTGGATGGGGTTCGGGCCCTGTAGGGGCTTCTGGCCCTGGATGGGGTTCGGGCCCTGTAGGGGCTTCTGGCCCTGGATGGGGTTCTTCTGGCCCTGGATGGGCTTCGGGCCCTGCTGCGGGGCATGGGTTTCCGAACTGCCCTACTTGAAGGCATGGCCGGTGTGGTCTCACTTGTGCTGCCTGTTCTGGGGGCAGAGGTGGTGGGTGCTGCAGTTGCCAGCTTCTTGGCTGCAGGGGCACGGGGCTTGGGGCCCCTTTTTTTGGTACCTGAGGGTCCAGGATCCCTTGGTGGGGCCGAGGTGGGAGTCTTGCCTCTCAGTTTTCGGCCAGCTTGCTGGGACCTTGTGGTGGGGCCCTCCGCGGTCTTGCTTGCCTGGGGTCGCTTGCTGATCGCCTTTTTTGGTGCCATCGTACAGAAATGCTCAAAGAGAATGAGCTTGGGGGGAAAGGACCTTTAAATAATGAGCCCAGCGTGTGACGCCTATGCGCACGACTACGCGCTCGTACGAACGTACGTTCGAGCGGAACCAGGAAACCGCTGGGGTTTCACTTATCTGCTGCCTGGAAGAAGACTAAAGATGGCGCCCACTATCTTCACCCGTCAACAGGAAGAGATCCTCATGCTGGTAAGTGGCTGCCTGTGCATTTTAATAGAATAGTCAATGATGGCCTAAATGTAAATGATGCGTTGGGAACTAGTTTGGGGTCTCTTAATGTTTAATCACTGGCTCCTCACACTTCATCCTCAAGGGCCGAGCCTGGCCACGTTTTCACCTGTCTATGCTGATGTCCTAATTCGGCCAATTGCTCCGGCTTAGCAACAGTTAATTAACCTGTGGAGTAGCGGGGCGAGCTGTCAAACCTGGCCTGTCTCGGACCTTGATGCGGATGTTTGCGGAACACTGTTTTCCTAAGCCATAAAAACACAACGGGAAGCCACACACGTGGTCCAAAAGCCTAAGCATTAGGCTACATCTTGGATGTTTAAAACATCCTAACATGCCATAGATGCAGGTGGCCTGATTCTTGATGTTGGCTATTATCTGTATGTACATGGTGTGTGATACATATAACATAAGACCAGACTGTCAATCACAGTCAACGTCCTCTTTAAGGCACTCCCCAAAAATGGCGGCCATTCGAAATGTGTGTGTTAATGACATTAAATACTCAACTTGTGATGCAACACATATGGGTCTGTGTGTAAAAGTAAAAGCTCTGTGTCCATTATGTTTTTCAGATCATGCTTCAGCGCCGGTATGACTTCGCTCCCAATGTGTGCGAGAAAAGGGACATCGCCCGGGAGATCATCGCCGAGATCCACCGTGTGACCAGCACCACCTTCACTCACACCCAGATAATGCAGCATTGGTCGGACCTGAAGCGTCTGCACATGCCCCGGGTGCGGAGGTTTTTTGGGATCCATTTCCCAAGTAAGTACCAAGCAATTGCATGGTATATGTTCCAAATGTCTAAGTTATGCCTTTATTTATAATGACTTTTCTTTGGTAGTGTTGGAAATGGATTTCAGAATTCGCCGCACCCGGAGACGTACAGGCCGACCAGTGCTGCATGACTCTGCATCTGTGAGTGAAGGTGGTGGATCTCCCGGGCGACGGACCTACCCCTCCTCTGTGGCCTCCTCAGACCAGCCCCTGGACCTTACCACAGAGGAGGGGCCAAGGCGCGTGGGCGTGGAGTCATACCTGGCCACGCATGGGGAAGGCTCTGGTATGTCACTCTTCATGTATAGGCACAAAGATATACATGTCAGGCCAAAAACGAAGTTATCCTTTATTATGTATTTGTAGAAGCTTCAGGAGCGGGTGAGATAGTGGAGGAGGAGGCAGCAGAGATGCTTGAAGTCGATCCTGGCGAAGGTGAGTGATGTCAGCCAGACTGGGAGCCAGATATGTTGGGGATAGTGACTCTCTACAAATACTAACCAAATGTCACATGTTTCTCCAGGGACTTCTTCACAGCAGAGCCAGGACCAAGGGCAGCCTGTTGGCCCCAACCAGCCATCTGTCGGCCACCAACTCCGTAAGTCTCCATGCCATGATTCAGATTAATGTTTTGTAAGCTAATAACACACACATAACTAAAGGCGTAGCCAATGTGTAGTTAACACTTTCATGTGGCCACTTCTTTAGCTTAAAGCGGACCCTAACTCGTATTAAGAACATAGCTAATAATTAGGCAACACACTGTACCTACAGATTGGAAACATAGAAAAACAGACTTCAGCCATCTAATGCATGTTAGGAGCGTGAAAACAGCCCATATTGCGGAATATGGAATGCGCAATATTTACAGGCAGCATGGGATACAGATTGTAAAAAGTAAGGTCCTGGCATGCATTGTGGGATTGATGACCTTTCCCTCAACCCAGCTATGCTCTGGATTGTCAACGCACCACTGTAACGTACTCCCCTGTACTTTATCCAACTCTCCACTCCTCATTAATTGTTAGGCTTCAGAGTTCAGATGGCGGCGCTGCAAGCCATAAACGTCCAAACTGTACTTTGATCTGGTGCATAATCATTTACAAATAGGTATTGGTTGTCATTAAATAATGTTGAAGGTCCGGTTTAAGGAGTTTAAATACTTACCTGTTGGAAATGCATTAACTTTAGCCCTTGGAAGAATGACATATGTCATGCATTTACATGTATTGGATTAACCACAAATCTATTTACAGCATACCAACCGGTCTGGTACTCCTATTTAGGTTTTTTTCTCTATTGCTTACAGGGATTATGCCAAAAACCAAGGCAGAGAAAAAAAAAAGGATCCAGGAGTTGGTGGCCGAGCTGCTGGCCATACAGGCGACGTTGGGGCCAACAGATGAAGAAGAGGAGGATGAATAGTGCCCTTGGTCCTGGCTACTTTGTTAAAATTGTTTTATACATTTTACTGTATTTTATAAAAATTTTATATGTTTTAAATGTTCTACCCAAAATTTTACTTACAAAAAAGAAAAAAAAACAAAAAAAAAAATGTTTCCCAGATAACTATTTAAGTAAAAAAAGTTAGTAAAAAAACTAACTACAAATTTTTAAAATTTATAATAAATATAGGAAATTTGAAAAAATTAATATTGAAATAAAAAAATATTTTAAGCCTTCATAAATGTGTCTTTTCTAATATGCGCAACAAAAAACAACTACACACAAAATTACATACACACTAAAAAAAATAAAGACAGATGTACATTATGTGGTTTGGTGACGTTTTATGGACCGAGAAATGAAGTTGGATGCAGGCGCTAAGGGGTTTAGGTAAGTTTAAGGGACCGAGAAATGAAGTTGGATGCAGGCGCTACGGGGTTTAGGTAAGTTTGAGGGACCGAGAAATGAAGTTGGATGCAGGCGCTACGGGGTTTAGGTAAGTTTAAGGGACCGAGAAATGAAGTTGGATGCAGGCGCTACGGGGTTTAGGTAAGTTTTATGGACCGAGAAATGAAGTTGGATGCAGGCGCTAAGGGGTTTAGGTAAGTTTGAGGGACCGAGAAATGAAGTTGGATGCAGGCGCTAAGGGGTTTAGGTAAGTTTGAGGGACCGAGAAATGAAGGTGGATGCAGGCGCTAAGGGGTTTAGGTAAGTTTGAGGGACCGAGAAATGAAGTTGGATGCAGGCGCTACGGGGTTTAGGTAAGTTTAAGGGACCGAGAAATGAAGTTGGATGCAGGCGCTACGGGGTTTAGGTAAGTTTAAGGGACCGAGAAATGAAGTTGGATGCAGGCGCTACGGGGTTTAGGTAAGTTTTATGGACCGAGAAATGAAGTTGGATGCAGGCGCTAAGGGGTTTAGGTAAGTTTGAGGGACCGAGAAATGAAGTTGGATGCAGGCGCTAAGGGGTTTAGGTAAGTTTGAGGGACCGAGAAATGAAGGTGGATGCAGGCGCTAAGGGGTTTAGGTAAGTTTGAGGGACCGAGAAATGAAGTTGGATGCAGGCGCTACGGGGTTTAGGTAAGTTTAAGGGACCGAGAAATGAAGTTGGATGCAGGCGCTACGGGGTTTAGGTAAGTTTTAGGGTCCGAGAAATGAAGTTGGATGCAGGCGCTACGGGGTTTAGGTAAGTTTGAGGGACCGAGAAATGAAGTTGGATGCAGGCGCTAAGGGGTTTAGGTAAGTTTAAGGGACCGAGAAATGAAGTTGGATGCAGCCGCTACGGGGTTTATGTAAGTTTCTGGTTGAGGGTGCGCATGCGCAAGATCTTATAAACATACGAACGCACGAATCTAAGAGGCCAAAAACCAATGAAAACCAGAGGCAAACGCAAGTAATTGGAAGAGCTGGACGATGGAAGCCGCCGACAAAACAGGCTGCCGCCGCAACAGGTGAGCACATGAACGTGATTTTTACGATTGCCAACTGACTGAGGCAAGTTCGGGAGATATCATACGAACGGACGTATCTTTTAGGATAGAAACGTATTTGCTTATTGAATCACTCGCAAGTTCATACGAACGCACGAGCGGACGTAAAAAATAGGATGATCGTGAGCAAAATCCAAGCTGTTACATGTTTCTTTGAATCAACCCAAATATCTACCTCTGCCACATGGCCAATAAAGATTATCACGCTGCTGCTACAGAATTGTCCTCTGTGGTTCTTGTGTGGTCATCCTGATCAGGATTTGAATAGCAAGTGATTCACACAGGGCTGTGATCCCTGAAACCTTATTATTGAATTAAGATAGAAAGTTATACTCTATCAATTGGTGGAGAATGTTCGGAGCTTAAGCATAGATGGAGGCAGCTGAAGTACGGAACCGAGAGGATGGTGCACGCTGACACATCTCAAGAAACACTGCCGGCAAAGGTAAGCTTTCATTACCTGTGGTTCTTGTGTATGCGTTGCCGGATACCGTCTGTTCTGTGCTGCTGCTGCCCAGCTCTATAGCCAGGTATTGTGAATCACTGCTGATTTTTGTGCACTTGTTTAACACTTTGCTTTTTGTTTCATGATCTGTTTGTTTGGCTTGAACTCCGCTTTGAATAACTGTGTTCCACGTGTTGTGTTATATTGCCTGTCAGAGACCTCTCCTCGGGAGGCAGACGTGCCCCCACCAAATTCCTGATCTGTTGCGAAATCAGGTAGTTCACGGCAGCCAGAACTGAGACTTGATTGCCGAGGATGGGAAATTCGAGTACCGTCCAGGAGGAGAACACAGAGGGTCTTCAGGCAATTGATATTGTGGCACATGTTAAAGGGGAGTGGGCTCGTAAAGATGCTAATGTATTATTTGCTAAAGCAAAAATTCCTCCAGGGGAATGTTTGGAAACTACTAGATGGAGAGATTTCAGAGATGAACACAGTAAGTGGATTAGTGCTACTGGTTTCCTGGAACATGTTTTGGCATGGATTAATGTAAGTGATCAAATAACGAAGCAAGGTAAATTTCAAGGTGAATTTGATGGAACTAGTTATATTTATGTACTTAAGGAAAAGTATAAGAAACGTGTAACCTGTTACGAGGATGATGACCACTATACATCCGAGGCTAGAGTACGAGCTACACATTCAAACTTATGAATGTTACAGGCTTCCCCTGCCCCACCTTATAGTTATCACGGAGACCCACCACAGTATCCCCTCGATTCAAAGAGCAAAAGTTAATTGATTTTGGATCGAGAATCGTAAGTTTGGGTGGGTGTTAGTCATTTTTTCCTGTTTTTTTGGCCATTTCCGACTCGCACGAGCCTACGTTCGAATGCGTATATGCTCTTACGATCATCGCAAGTTCGTTCGTAAATTTTAGGATCAAAACGTAAAACTTAGGATCAAATCCTAAAACTTAGGATCAAAACGTAAAACTTAGGATAATTGGATGTGTTTAGGTGTGATTCAGAGAACAGTTTTCAAACCTCTAAATACGTTTTAAAAGAAAGCCACTGCCGACACCTTTTAGCAGTCGTATTGCTGTTCTTGAACAGGTTTTTTGGCTATGTGGAGGAGTCTGCGCGTCTTGAGCTCCAATGAACTGCATGTATCAGCATGGCCGAGGCCATAAATTGTATGGCAATGCATACCTGATTCAATACATTTCATGTATGCCTTATAAAAGCATTTTAATGTGGACCTTAATTAGTCCTTTGCATGTAAACCTTTATTTGGCAATATATTTGCGTTAATTAAAGAAACTTATGTCCTTTGGTATTTATTTTTAAATTGATGTACTAGAATAATATTTTTAGATTGCATTTATTGGTGTAGTTGTTTACCTTTGCTTTGTTTAATTATTTAAGCACATCTTTGGTCAGATGCATCACACTTACTGAGGAGAGGAGAGCGGGACAAAGTGCAGGATGTGGGTTACTGCTGTATTTTGCACAGACACAGCAGAGCTGGGGGCACGGAAAGGTCAGAAATCAAAGAATCCAGAGCAACACAAGGCCCTTTCTGTTTGCAGGCTGCCCGATAATACCTGAGCCGCCATCTTGGCTGTTTCTAGGCTCATAACATGCAGAAGTTGCTGGGTGTTTTTTAATATTTGAGAGCAATCTGTATGTAGAGGGTGTGGGTAACCACACAAAAAATTTAAAGTTGTACCATTTGAAGCCAAAATATTAAAATTAAATCCACAAGTAAAAAATTCAAGTTAACTAAAAATTAAACAAAGTAAGATTTACTTATGCAAATGCATTCATTAATGGTTGGTTACTACAAAATGAATGAAATAAAGAAAAATAAAAGACCAAATATTTAGAATGCACTTTAATGAGGTAAGTTTGTAGTGCGCAGCCGCAAGATCAGAAGGATTTACGTCCAGACAAAAAAGGAAAAAGGGCAAAACCAATGTTGCAACCTGAGAAATGAAACGGAAAATTCAGGATGGAAACTGACATAGGTCTGATTCCCGAACTGCCATACGAACGGACGTAAATTTTAGGATAGAAACGTATTTGCTTATAGAATCACTCGCAAGTTCATACGAACGCACGAGCGGACGTGAAAAATAGGATGATCGGCACCCAAATCCAAGCTGTTACATGTTTCTTTGAATCGACCCTTATGAGGCTTCCCCTGCACGCCTTTCGCCTGTACCACGGTCTGCCAGACCAACTGTTCATGTTACACAAGAACTGTTTCCTCCCATCCCATCGACAGCTGATCGTGCTAGCCGTGCCCCTATGGCATCTGACATGAAAGTCCCTCCTTCTCCATACCGTACCCGCAAGCCTATACCTCCTTGGACCTGTCTATCCTGTAAACATAAAAATCATTGCAGGAGATTTAATTATTGTGAAAATTGTAGGAAACCTATCACTGAAGTAAATCTAGATTACTTAACTGACAGTGACGAAGAAGTTGAGAAACCTAAAGTTTTTCCAGTTATTTCCCAGGTAACTACAGGTCCAAAGATTGAGGGTCAAGGTGATCCACCCCAATCTACCACCACTTGGTATAAGCCCTGGTCCCCGATAGAGCAGTTTAACTGTAATGCGCCGAACACCCTTCTCTCCTAAGCCAGGTAATCCCCAATCTCCACCGCCTCTTCTGCCTTTAGACAAGTCCCCGCTCGCAGGAGACGCGGATTATGCCTCTCCAGACTCGGTTACCCCCAGGACTTAGTTGGCGCAAAGATTACTGGCTTAAGGTGGAGACGGATGTTTGGCGGGGTATCCCGAATATGGACACCGGGATTTAGATAGGATAACAGGTGGAGAATCAATCAGGAAGGTCCAAAAAACAAGCCGAGGTCAAGCCGGGTGATCACAGAGCGCGGTATCCAAGGGGTCAAGCGAAGAGTAGCCAAAACGAGCCGAGGTCAAACCAGGTGAGCACCAAAACGCGGTATCAGAGGGGTCAGGCAAAAGCGAAGTCAGGACAAGCAAAAAGGTCAGGACGGGCAGCAGACAGGGATGGTCAGAGACGAAGCCGAGTAGTAACTTATCAAAGCAGACTAACAAGCACACCCTATTAACCAAAGGCTATAACGGGCACTAATGGACGGAACCGAACCATATTTAAAGGGGAACTGGCCAATGGGAAGGGGGAACTGGTGATTGGTGCAACTGTGATTTGAGGGGGAAATGTAGTGTTTGGTGCAACTTAGGATGTAGCTCCCTATTGGAGCAGCCCCAGGGACTGGACCACCCTGGCCAGTCAGGCTGTCCAGTCCCTGGGTTCATTCCCACCCAGGCTATGGACCTGACTGGTCCATTTGAATCTGCCCCCTGCGAATGCGCAGGGAGCAGCGCCGCCGAGGGACATATTGGAATCGTGCTCGCGCGCACGCGCGAGCACGTGACAGAGGGCCGGGCGCGCTCCCCGAGACGGAAGGGGAAGACGCGCCGGCCACAGAGGAGACAGAGGCAGCAGAAGAGGCGGAGGGAGGCCCCGCGATGCCGGCCACCCCCGCCAAGGCAGAAGTAGCGGCGGCGGGCGAGACTGCCGCAGTCACGGCGGCAGCTGCCCGGCGCGGCCGCCCAAAGACTGGAGCTGCGCGCCGCCGCACAGAGACGCCGCGGGACCGGGCGCCAGGAGAAGGTAAGAACCTAACATTACCCCCTCCCTGAGGAGGGGCCACTGGACCCTCCAACCTGGGTTTCTGAGGGTTTTCCTTGTGGAACTTTCTAATCAACCTCTCCGCGTGAACCTCTCTGGCTGGAACCCAAGACCTTTCTTCCGGACCGTAACCCTTCCAATCTATCAAATACTGAAGAGAATTTCGGGAAAATCGTGAGTCCAAAATCCGGGCAACCTCAAATTCTTGCTGCCCATCAACTAAAATGGGTTCCGGAAGATTATCAGGCTCAATACTTCTGGCAGGTTTCAATAGGGACACATGGAAGGAGTTACAAATCCTCATAGAGGGCGGGAGATCCAGGCGATAGGTAACCCGATTAATTCTCTGCAGAATGGAAAAGGGACCAATAAATCTCAGACCCAACTTAGCAGAGGGTTGGCGTAAGGCCAGATTTTTGGTCGAAAGCCAAACCAAATCGCCGACCAAATAATCAGGATTATTATATCGCCTACGATCGGCAAAACTTTTTTGTTGGAGCACAGCCTTAGACAGGTGTTGCTGAATCTTATCCCATAACTTCGGCCACTGGGACATCCATTCATCAAGGGAAGGCACTCTAGTAGGCTGGTCCGACAAGGCCGAAAATTTCAAATCTTTACCGTAAACACAATGAAACGGAGATACCCCGGTGGAGGAATGTGTGGCATTATTAAGGGCAAATTCAGCAAATGGAAGAAACAACACCCAATCCGTCTGGACATCAGAAATGAAACAGCGTAAATATTGCTCCAAGGATTGGTTCGTTCTTTCCGTTTGCCCATTGGACTGAGGATGAAATGCAGAAGATAGGGAGACAGTGAACCCTAACTTGGCACAAAAAGCCCTCCAAAAACGTGAAACAAACTGGACCCCTCTATCCGACACAACATCCTCAGGGATACCATGGATTTTAAATATGTGTGTCACAAAAAGTTGAGCCAGGACATGAGCTGTAGGTAGTTTTTTTAATGGAATAAAGTGAGCCATTTTACTAAACCGATCTACCACCACCCAAATGACAGTGCACCCTTGGGAAGGTGGAAGATCAGTGATAAAGTCCATGGCCAAATGGGTCCAGGGGCAGGAGGGAATGGGCAATGGAAGTAGAGAACCCTCAGGAGAGTGTCTTAATGATTTACTCCGGGCACAAACTTTACAGGCTCGCACGTACTCTTGTGCGTCTTTTCTGAGAGACGGCCACCAGACCTGGCGAGACAGCAAGGAGATGGTTTTCTTGAAACCAGGATGACCCGCCTCTTAGAGTCATGAAACTGATGTAAAACAGCAGCCCGATAGGCAGTTGGCACAAATTGGGCATAACTGGGTTTTTCGGGCGGAGCTTCCGACTGGAACTGGGTTAAATCAGGAAGCTCTGGCTGGATAGCAGCTACTACCAGAGCCTGGGGCAAAATGGGCAGATTTTTCCCTTCGGGTAAAGTAGAAGAGGAAAAACTACGTGACAAAGCATCAGCCTTCACATTCTTGGACCCCGGTTTGTAAGTAATGGAAAAATTGAACCGAGAGAAAAACAGAGACCAGCGAGCCTGCCTTGGAGTCAATCTTTTAGCAGATTGAATATACTCTAAATTCTTATGGTCGGTAAAGACAGTAACGGGAAATTGAGCCCCTTCCAGCCAATGTCTCCATTCTTGAAACGCCAATTTAACTGCCAATAATTCCCGATTCCCAATATCGTAATTTCTCTCGGCAGAGGTAAATTTTTTGGAGAAGAAGGCACAGGGATGAAGGCGCTCAGGTGAACCGCTATATTGCGAAATCACTGCTCCCACACCAAGTTCAGAGGCATCAACTTCCACAATAAAGGGTAACTGGCAATCCGGGTGCACTAATACAGGGGCGGAACTAAAAACTTCTTTTAATTTCCTGAAAGCCAAGACGGATTGTTCTGGCCAGACAGCAGGATACTCCCCTTTCTTGGTGAGATTAGTGAGGGGGGCTACCAGGGTGGAGACATTTTTAATAAATCTTCTATAGAAGTTGGCGAACCCCAAAAATCTCTGTAACCCCTTTAGATCTTTGGGTCGTTCCCACTCCAGTACCGCTTTAACCTTGGATTGATCCATGGAGAGACCGGTATTAGAAATAATGTAACCTAAAAAAGGAACTTCAGTAACCTCAAATTGACATTTTTTCAGCTTGGCAAATAAATGATTCTCCCTGAGCTTCTGTAAAACTAGACGAACATGTTTACGATGTTCTGATAGTGAGGAGGAAAAAATCAGAATATCATCCAAGTAAACTACAACAAAACGACCCAGGTATTCTCTAAAGATTTCGTTCACAAAATCCTGAAAGACTGCGGGAGCGTTGCACAAGCCAAACGGCATCACCAAGTATTCATAATGCCCCTCGTGGGTATTAAACGCAGTTTTCCATTCATCTCCCTGCCGAATCCTAATAAGATTATAAGCCCCGTGGAGATCTAATTTGGAAAACACTTGGGCCCCTACCACCTGAGTAAACAGCCCATCAATTAAAGGCAGGGGATACTTGTTTTTAACCGTTATTTTGTTCAAACCCCGGTAATTGATACAAGGACGGAGTCCCCCATCTTTTTTTTCGACAAAGAAAAACCCTGCTCCTGCCGGAGACGAGGAGGCCCGTATAAAACCCTTCTTTAGGTTTTCTGCGATATACTCCCGCATAGCAAGATTTTCAGCTCGTGTTAAATTGAAGATTTTCCCCCTAGGCGGCATAGAACCCGGAAGAAGCTCGATGGGGCAATCCCAAGGTCTATGGGGGGGAAGTTTATCAGCCGCTTTTTCGGAAAATACATCAGAAAAATCTAGATATGGGCTAGGCACTTCTTCAGGGGATAATTGAGTGGCTCGCACTGGAAGTTCCAGACAGGAATGAAAGCACTGAGGGCCCCATTTAACTATTTGCCTAGCTACCCAATCGATTTGGGGATTATGTTTCTGTAGCCAAGGTAACCCAAGAACTAGAGGGGTAGAAGGCATTTTTAGAACTAGAAGGGAAATTAGTTCAGAATGCCCTGCTCCCACCCTAAGCAAAATTGGTGGGGTTTTATAATGAACGAGCCCCCCAGCTATTGGTGTGTCATCAATGGCAGAGACCCGAATGGCTACAGGAAGGGATTGGAGCGGAATTCCTAGGCCTTGAGCTAAATCAAAGTCAAGGAAGTTCCCAGCTGCACCACAATCTAAGAGAGCTTCCAGATTTATACATTCTAGGTCAACTTTTACCTGGACCGGAATCATAAATGGAGATAATACACGAGGAGATACCTTACAGCCTAGGTGGGTCCCCTCGATTCCCCCTAGGCTCTGAAGTTTCCCGACGGCTTCTTGGGGCAGGCTCTGACCATGTGACCTGTACCACCACAGTAAAGGCAAAGACCCTCTGACAGGCGCCAACGTCTCTCAGCTTCAGTGAGCCTGGTAGCACCCAACTGCATGGGCTCCTCAGAGGAAGGCAAGGCTGGGACTTCGGCTCTCAAGCTGGAGTCGGGATGTGACCCTCTTTCCAGGTGTCTCTCCCGCAGACGTCGGTCAATGCGGATGGCTAAATGCATAGTGTCGTCCAAGGTCTGAGGAACTGGATAGTTCACTAGAATGTCCTTGATGGAGTCAGACAAGCCTAGCCTGAACTGACCACATAGCGCTGGATCGTTCCAACGTGAATCGACCGCCCATCGTCGGAACTCTGAACAGTATTCCTCGGCTGGCCGTCGTCCTTGGCGTAAGGTGCGAAGCTTAGCGTCTGCTGTGGCACCTCTGTCAGGATCATCATATAAAATCTCCATGGCAGAGAAGAAACTATCCACCGAAAGACGTGCCGGATCCTGGGGCGACAGACTGAAGGCCCATGATTGTGGATCCCCTTGAAGGAGGGAAATAACCAGACCCACGCGCTGCTCCTGAGACCCGGACAAGGCTGGACGAAGTTGAAAGAAGAGCTTGCATGAATCCCGAAAATTAGCAAATTTGGTTCTGTCTCCAGAAAACTTATCTGGAAGTGGGATTTTGGGTTCCACTGGTGATGCGGCGAAGCCCCTTGAGGGCTGGTGTTGATAGGAGCTGGACGGTTCTCCTGGGCCACCACGCGATGAGCTAGGTGCTCCACGGCCGCGGTTAAGGCCTGCACCTGCTCCAATATCTGGTCCATTCTTTTCTGGCCCGTTATACTGTAATGCGCCGAACACCCTTCTCTCCTAAGCCAGGTAATCCCCAATCTCCACCGCCTCTTCTGCCTTTAGACAAGTCCCCGCTCGCAGGAGACGCGGATTATGCCTCTCCAGACTCGGTTACCCCCAGGACTTAGTTGGCGCAAAGATTACTGGCTTAAGGTGGAGACGGATGTTTGGCGGGGTATCCCGAATATGGACGCCGGGATTTAGATAGGATAACAGGTGGAGAATTAATCAGGAAGGTCCAAAAAACAAGCCGAGGTCAAGCCGGGTGATCACAGAGCGCGGTATCCAAGGGGTCAAGCGAAGAGTAGCCAAAACGAGCCGAGGTCAAACCAGGTGAGCACCAAAACGCGGTATCAGAGGGGTCAGGCAAAAGCGAAGTCAGGACAAGCAAAAAGGTCAGGACGGGCAGCAGACAGGGATGGTCAGAGACGAAGCCGAGTAGTAACTTATCAAAGCAGACTAACAAGCACACCCTATTAACCAAAGGCTATAACGGGCACTAATGGACGGGACCGAACCATATTTAAAGGGGAACTGGCCAATGGGAAGGGGGAACTGGTGATTGGTTCAACTGTGATTTGAGGGGGAAATGTAGTGTTTGGTGCAACTTAGGATGTAGCTCCCTATTGGAGCAGCCCCAGGGACTGGACCGCCCTGGCCAGTCAGGCTGTCCAGTCCCTGGGTTCATTCCCACCCAGGCTATGGACCTGACTGGTCCATTTGAATCTGCCCCCTGTGAATGCGCAGGGAGCAGCGCCGCCGAGGGGCATATTGGAATCGTGCTCGCGCGCACGCGCGAGCACGTGACAGAGGGCCGGGCGCGCTCCCCGAGACGGAAGGGGAAGACGCGCCGGCCACAGAGGAGACGGAGGCAGCAGAAGAGGCGGAGGGAGGCCCCACCATGCCGGCCAACCCCCGGCAAGGCAGAAGTAGCGGCGGCGGGCGAGACTGCCGCAGTCGCGGCGGCAGCTGCCCGGCGCGGCCGCCCAAAGACGCCGCGGGACCGGGCGCCAGGAGAAGGTAAGAACCTAACATTAACATTGCTCATAATAACCTCCCAGATCCTGTGAAAAACCCTGGTGGCTTTGTTCGCACTTTAAGTACCCTCCACGTCACACATTCTGCCACATGGAGTGATCTGGCAGGATTATTTGTGGCCAAGGGTGGTGTAAGCTTGTTAAACAATATTCTTTCCAAGGCTACCGAACACCAGAAATTAAACGCATGTCCCGATCTTTCTAGGACTGCTGAATCTGGTGAGGTTCTAGAAGCTATCCTAGATACTTGGAAGGGAGATATGTTTGAAACTGGCTTTGCCAGGCTAACAAATCTTAGACAAGAAAAGAGGGAAAGCTCGTCTGAATGGTGGTCTATGAATGATGACCACTATACATCTGAGGCTAGAGTACGAGCTACACATTCAAACTTACGAATGTTACAGGCTTCCCCTGCCCCACCTTATAGTTATCACGGAGACCCACCACAGTATGAGGCTTCCCCTGCACGCCCTTCGCCTGTACCACGGTCTGCCAGACCAACTGTTCATGTTACACAAGAACTGTTTCCTCCCGTCCCATAGACAGCTGATCGTGCTAGCCGTGCCCCTATGGCATCTGACATGAAAGTCCCTCTTTCTCCATACCGTACCCGCAAGCCTATACCTCCTTGGACCTGTCTATCCTGTAAACATAAAAATCATTGCAGGAGATTTAATTATTGTGAAAATTGTAGGAAACCTATCACTGAAGTAAATCTAGATTACTTAACTGACAGTGAAGAAGAAGTTGAGAAACCTAAAGTTTTTCCAGTTATTTCCCAGGTAACTACAGGTCCAAAGATTGAGGGTCAAGGTGATCCACCCCAATCTACCACCACTTGGTATAAGCCCTGGTCCCCGATAGAGCAGTTTAACATTGCTCATAATAACCTCCCAGATCCTGTGAAAAACCCTGGTGGCTTTGTTCACACTTTAAGTACCCTCTGCATCACACATTCTGCCACATGGAGTGATCTGGCAGGATTAATTGTGGCCAAGGGTGGTGTAAGCTTGTTAAACAATATTCTTTCCAAGGCTACCGAACACAAGAAATTAAGCGCATGTCCCGATCTTTCTAGGACTGCTGAATCTGGTGAGGTTCTAGAAGCTATCCTAGATACTTGGAAGGGAGATATGTTTGAAACTGGCTTCGCCAGTCTAACAAATCTTAGACATGAAAAGAGGGAAAGCTCGTCTGAATGGTGGTCTAGGGTTCAAAGTATTGCACTTGATCAAGGATATAAGCCCAGATGCTATTACTTTGGATATAGCTGCAATACTCTCTGTGCTTCGAGGCGTGGAGGAAATAGAGAATTCAAAACGAGAGGGTAAAGTGCGAGTGCATGTTGTTAAACCAAAAAAAAGTGGAAATAACATTGTTTGTTATAAATGTCAGAGAAAAGGTCACATCGCTAAGAATTGCCCTAACCAAGCTTCAACTAAACAAGATGATTCTGACCACGATGTAGAGCCTACATCTGTTCACCGTACCTCTGCAAAACGAGATTAGGAAACTGGCACCCCTCCTCCTGTAGAATCCACCGATTTTTTTCCCATCCAGGTCCCAGCTGCAAATGGCCCTCAAGCTATGGTGGGTGTAACCCTTAGTAATGGAACATCCTTGCGCTGTCTGGTGGATTATGGGGCTTGCTGCTCTTTTAGTCTCTAAAGCAACTGATATTGTTCTAGATCACCCATTGACTGTGTTTTGTCCACATTCAGTGTCTGAAATCCTACATCACAACAAACTATGGCGGTTGTTCATCCCGGTGTGTGGGGGGATCGGTAGGCTCTGCTACATCACGGTGATGTATTGATCTCTCTGACTTCATTATATTTTATTACATTGTATTTCATTGCATTGCTTTGGTTTGCCGGCCAGCGAGTGTTTTGTTTTGCCAATCACTTCATCCCTTCTCCACCGCTGTATCTTGGTGTTTTCTTTGGCACCTCACTGCACTCCTTACCACATTTTGTTGCACGTTCTCTACACACCCTGTCTTTTCTCTTCTCATTATCCCTTCTCACTACACCTCTTTACTTCTAATTGGCCAAACTCACATCCGCTGGTCTGGTAACAACAGCATGTATGTCATGCCCCTCTGCTGTGTGGCATGTTATTGTTAATATACTAGTATATTATATATACATTACTACTGTGTTCTGATTATTCAGCATTTGCCTTGCCCATGCCCCCACCACCTTCTTTTTAAATTTGTCTTGTACATGTTTTTTAAACCTATATGTCTGTATTTTGCTTATTGCGATTATTATTGTTTGACTTTAATAAAATAGTCCTTTATATTTTCTATACATTGGTTTGTACTAATTCATTCAGGGCGAGTGCAGATTGTTCCTGTTGTATGTACGGGACATACCAGAGTGTCCCCTCAAGTTTCTTTGATTATTCACTGAAATCCTACATCAGGCACAAACCAAACACCTGTCAGCAGCGCGCCTAACTAAATATGAGGTGGCCCTTCTCTCTCCCTCTCATATTACTCTGAAGCGTTGCAATGTCCTTAACCCTGCTACTCTCCTTCCCCTCAGTTTCAAAGGGGAGGAATGTGAAGAGACAGATTTGATGATGTTGAAACTTTGGATCAGGAGGCTCATGATTGTTTTGAATTAATGTCAATAGAAACAAGGAGCCTTGAAAATGTTGTGACAGACCCAATTGATAATGCTGACTTTGACTTTTACATTGATGGTTCCAGATATGCAGTGGATGGAAAATTTTATACTGGATTCGCTGTAGTAACCTTGTCTGAAGTGATTTTACAGAGATCTTTGCCACCATCACGGTCCACTCAGGAAGCTGAACTAATTGCTCTGACAAAGGCATGTAAGTTGGCAAAAGGTAAAAGGGCAAATGTAAGAACTGATTCACGATATGCATGGGGAATAGCGCAAAATTTCTCCCCAATTTGGCATAACAGAAACTTTACTGGGTCCTCGGGTAAACCAGTTAAAAACATGGATTGTGTCATGGAGCTGATTGCAGCTTTACAGCTTCCTCAGAAAGTAGCAGTCATTAAAGTAGCAGCACATACTTGTGGGGACAGCCTAGAGGCCAAGGGAAACCAGAGGGCTGATGAGGCAGCCAAGGCTGCTGCACTCATACCCCTGGGGCAGCCGAAGATACTGGCTGCCATACCCGAGGACAAAGGGGCGCCCTGTGGAGTCGATCTCTCTCTGCTTATTCTTCTACAGAAACAATGTTCAGAAGCAGAAAAAGAGGAATGGAAGAAGAAAGGTGCTGCTATGCGAGACTGTGGATAAGTAGTAACAAATATTGTCTGCCTAGATCATTGTACCCCATGATGACACATTTGGTTCATGGTCCCACACATCAATCCAAGGAGAATATGCACAACATAGTCTCTGCACACTGGTTGGCCCCAGGATTCAATACTGCTGCTGTGAGGTTTGTAGCTGCTTGCCTGGTTTGTTCCTTATACAACCCAGGGAAGACAGTTAAGACCCCAATTCGGAACCTGCCCAGACCTGACTACCCATTCCAACATCTGCAGATTGATTACATTCAGCTGCCCAAGGTGGGACAATATGAATATGTGCTGGTGTGCGTTGATCGCTTTTCAGGGTGGCCTGAAGCGTGGCCTGTTACGAAAACAACGACGAAAAATACTGCTAAGAAAATTTTGAATGAAATAGTATGCAGGTTTGGATTATTTCAAACCCTTCATTCTGACAATGGCCGCCACTTCACAGGTGAAGTAATGAAAGAAACAATGAAAGCCTTAGGGATAAAACAGGCCTTCCATACCCCTTACCATCCACAAAGTAGTGGAAAAGTAGAAAGACTCAATGGTACCTTAAAGTTAAAAATTCAGAAAATTAGGGCTGAAACAGGTAAACCATGGACAGACTGTTTACCCATTGCCCTCTACCCAGTAAGAACCACCCCCAACAGAAAAACAAGACTGTCACCCTATGAGGTTCTCTTTGGTAGTGCCCCTAAAACGGGTCTGTACCTACCCCAGCAGGCCCAACTGTTACACTCTGACCTGACTGGTTATGTAGCTGCTTTGCAGAATTGTTTAACTGAAACTCATAAACGTGTGTTTGCCACAATTCCAGACCCTGATAAGTGTACAGGAGTTCATTCATTGGAGCCGGCTGACTGGGTGGTTATAAAGAAACACACTCGTAAATCTTTGGAGCCAAGGTTCGAGGGTCCGTACCAAGTACAGTTGGTTACCCACACTTCAGTCAAGGTGGATGGTAAAGAAAACTGGGTACACGCCAGCCACTGTAAAAAGGTCCAAGAACCAGCGACAGAATGAAGTCTTCTTTTTCATTGCTCATCATTTGTTTTTGGACATTTGATCTTGTGTATGCAGATATTTCTCAGCAAAATAGTGTTATGAATATGCATTTGCAGGCCGCTAAGATTTCAAATGTTACAGATTGTTGGGTCTGTAGTGCCAAGTATCTCCAGTCTTCTGGAATCCCCTGGGTGGCAATCCCACTGGAACCACATGATTTCCACCAGATTGCCCAAATAGTTACTTCAAAACAAGTTTCCTCGTCAGGGAAAGTTGCTGCAAGTTTTCTAATAGTGTTAACTGCACCTGTGTCCCCAGGTTTGTGCATTAACATTTCCCGGCCAGGACATGAGATATTGGGAAATTCAGATTGTACCCATGCTCACACTAACCTCACTGTTACTGGAGGCAGTATATATAATATCACTGTAAATGAAACTTGTATAAAAGACATGCAAGATAATTGGTGGAAATATAATGCTTAATGCTTCTGAGCAGATGACAGTACTGGTCACTGCTGCTTTTCAAAACTTTTCAGTAATGTTGCAAAGCGGTTATTATTTCATTTGTGGCTACAAGGCTTTTGCATGGATCCCCATCCGTGGACAAGGAACCTGTTATGTAGGAAGAGTGACACCAGCTATTAAACTGTATAATGGCAGTGTAAAAGCAAAGGTGGAACCTGAGGTTAGGTTAGGGTTTAAAAGAGAAATATTCCCTGTAGAAGACAAAAACAGGTTCAAAAGAGAAATATTCTCTGTGGAAGACAAAATCTGGAGTTTTCCCCCGGGATGGACAGGATGGGGGATGGAAATGATGAATAGGCTGAATAATTTCTCTAGCTTGATAGATAGCATGATTAATCATACAATAGAAGCTGTAGAGTTGGGAAACTTAAAACTAAGGCAAGTTAGAAAGATGGTTCTGCAGGAAAAAATGGTTTTAGATTATCTTTTGGCAAGTCAAGGAGATTATTGTGCTTTTATTGGAGAGGACTGTTGCACCTGGGTAGTAGATACAGAGAATCAAGTCCAGGCACATGTAGACAAGGTTAAGGATTTGCAGCAAAAGGCCAGAGCTATTAGCAAGGACGGTTGGAACCCCTTTATAGGAATGAGTGGGTTCTTTGCCGACGTAGGGAACTGGTTTTATGGAATTCTGAAATCAATAGGTATGTATATACTGATGGCCCGAACTCTTGTAGTTTGTGTTTATTTGTTTAGTAAACTGGCCATATTTGTGACTGAGAAAATGATTAGAATTGGGACCAGCCCTCTCCCTCTTAATGATATGTCTAGGGAGTCAGGTGATGGTACTAACAGATCCACCATTTATGCAGCCTTAGAAGGATTGGAGGATCAAGACAATGGTGAATATGTGGTAATATTAGAAAAGGAATTACCTAATGTTCCCACCGCTCCCATAATACAACAACCACTGCCTGAATACATCCCAATGTTATCCAGAGTGCTTCCTTTGACCCCAGTTGAGGAGGAATGACAGACGGCGACTCTATCTGGAATAATGAGGCTAAGGCCTACCTTAGGCTGGGAAGACGTCACCTAGTCCTCCTCAAGGTCTGATTTTAGGCCTGAGTGAGAAGTACTCCACAAGAACAAACCAAAGGAGGAAAGCTGGATTAATGGGTGCTCAATATGGAACAAGAGGAGGAAATTGTTAGAGTGAAGAGTAATTCTTTAAGGTCTTGGTATTTCCCTTGGCATGGAATTATTCTTCTTATTGTTCTTACACTGTTGTTCCATGTTTTGCAACCAGACATCACAAGACAGGAACCAGATAGGTTCCGTTAAGTTCTCCTTTATGTACCAAGTTATAAATTATAATTCCTAAAACTTAGACCTTGTTCCCCAAATTGTAACCACACATGAAGTCACCCTGTCCTGAGGTTTGATACTTAGCCTGGCCTTCTGACCCTTTGTCCTGTTATACTGCGCATGCTTCAAAGTTGTAACCCTTGCAGTACTGTTCGGATACTAACCAATTATGGATGTATATCCGGCCTTTTAGTTTGATTTTATTGGATAATTGATAGACCGCCTAATGGCTTATGATTGGTTGTTTTTACTTCTCTTTTTGCTGATTGTATTTGTATAACACTATATCTACCTCTGCCACGTGGACAATAAAGATTATCACGCTGCTGCTACAGAATTGTCCTCTGTGGTTCTTGTGTGGTCATCCTGATCAGGATTTGAATAGCAAGTGATTCACACAGGGCTGTGATCCCTGAAACCTTATTATTGAATTAAGATAGAAAGTTATACTCTATCACCTGTGTGACCAAAGAATTCTTTGAGGGATTACTTTCAGAAAGATGGGCCCACTACAACATGCTGGTTACGCTTAGAAAGCTTATCATGTGTACTTTCAAGGAATGTATGGTTTGTGGGGGGTATTCCAAATGTAAAGGGTTGTTTTGGTAGAAAAAGCGCAAGGTGCGCACTTTGTCTGCACAGCTGAAATTTTCAAGCAAAATTACCATTGTGCACATGCTTTACTTTTTGGAGTTTGGCAACTCTTCTTTTGACAGTAGCTATGCATGTTGGGTATCGTTCGGTTCGGGAGATGTTGCTTTTTCAGATCAACTTGTTTTTTCTTGTTTGCATATAGTTTTTTTAGGAAAATGTGGCTTTGATCCTGCATTTTTTTATCCTTTTTTAGGGAAGCTCTGTGTAACCAAAGAATACATTGAGGGAGAACTTCCAGAAAACTGTGGCAACATCAACAAGCCTGGTACGCCTAGAAAGCTTGAAGTGTGTATTTCCAGAGAATATATAGTTTGTGGGGGGTATTTCAAATGTAAAGGGTTGTTTTCATTAAAAAACTGCAAGGTGCACATAGCGCTTAGCATAGCTGTATTTGATCTAAAAATCTCTTAAAGTGCTGTTTCAGTTTGGGGGAGTCTCCTGGGCAGGAAAGGGTGTCTACCAATACATATGTGGTACCGTTGTAACTAGGAGAAATTGGGATTTCACACACAATAAGATTTTATTGACAAACTTACATTTTTTATTACAAAAAAACACTACAAATTGTAAAAAATAGATTTTTAATTTTTTTTTTCACATATTTCACCCCAGAATATTAATAATACACTTGACAAATGACAAACAAGACATTTTATGTTAAAGCCCAGACTCTGCTGAAAAAAACAATATATAATTTTCCTGGGAAATCCCTGGAAATCCCTTCAAAAATCACAGTTGAACATGCATAGTGCAAAATAGTGAAAAATGGTGTGGCAACAAAGTGTAACAAAAACTCCAGGTAGGCTGGCACTTAAAGGGTTAAAAATAATGAGCAAAAAGCAGAATCAAAATCACATTTTCCTAAAAAACACAATATGCAAGCAAGCAACATCACAATGAATCTGAAAAGGCAAGGCCCCTGAACAGAACAATACCCAACATACATAGGTATTTCCAAGGGTAGGGTTGCCAAACATCCAAAACTAAAGCATGATATATAGAAACACAGAACAACCTTTTAGATTTAATGGTATTAAGAGGTGCAATTAGGTATAGACTGGTGAGGTGCAATTAGGATACTGTAGCTGTGGCCTCAGATAAGATCAGTGATCAATATCAGGTATGAAGAACCTGAAAAGGGGCCCATGCCCATGTTTTTATCATCATGTGCCACAAGTATCCAGCTGCTCCTGCTCCAGCACTTCCCATCGCATCAGCATATTACGAAAAGAAACTGAAGGGAAAAAAAAAAAACACAGCAAAACAGAAAACATATATTATAAAGTGGAAGTCCAGTCTCTGGCTAACCCCTGCCACCCTCCCCTGGGACTGCAGCAGGGGGGGGGGGAGTGTAACAAAAATACTTTACCTTGCCCACAGTTCAGCGCCATTCTTGAGGGTCTGTGCGGCCACCGCACAAAAAAACACAAAGCGACAACCCCGTCAAGTGAATAGGTGGGGAGGCCGCTATGTGCTTTCTCCCCATGGTGGTGACACCGGCCCACGGCCAAGATAAGTGTTTTCTTTGTAACTCATATGACCTGATCATGTGTCAGGGGAGGTTGGCATGGTGGGGGTTTACCTTGACACTTGACATCCCCTTTAACTAAAAGGGGCTCACCTACAGTCTAAAATAAAAAAAATATGCAGAAAAAATAAACAATGCATAACTCAAAAATCGAATTGGGTGTGGTACACCTCAAAGCAATTTTCAAAGCACAAACCGGGTTGGCTGGGACATTTCGGGCAGTAGCACCGCACGTCCTTTCTGATGACACGCTTCCTACACACCCTTCAAGCCTTCTGGGGATACTTCTTACCACCCATATCAGGAAGGCACTTTATAAAGTGCTTCCCAACCAACCTGGCCGCGTTGTCATTTCTAGCCACCTCAGGTAAATCCTTAGTATCCCCAAACAACAAAGCAGTGAATAACTGCTGCTGGTACTTTACAAATGATAAATTATAGCCTGGTACTGCTGCCTTGAAGACAACAAAGCTGTTATAAGTTGCCATTTGGACCAAATGGATAGCAACTTTTGTGTACTAGGCTCTGGTTTTTCGGGTGGCGTTGTAATAGGTTAGTATTTGGTCCATTTTATCAACACCACCCATGAATATATTATAATCTTTTATACATCGTGGCTTTTGGGAAGGGGCTCGGGGACCACGATGCCGTACATTCACAACTGACTCATCGTGTATTGTTGTCAGTAGGAATACATTTTTTTTATCCATATATTTCACGGCCAGGAGCTCATCGCTTCTTAGAGCGTAAGACTCCCCACGTTTTAGTTTTTTTTTTCAAGTATTGACCTGGGCAAGCCTTTTTTATAATGGTTTATGGTGCAGCAGGCCGGGGTATCTTATGAGTAAAGGGCTCGAAATAAGGGGGTGCTGGTATAATAGTTATCCACGTATAAGTGGTAACCTCTCCCCAGTAGAGTTATGAGCTCCCAAATAATCTTTCCACTGACCGACAAATCAAGGGGACAACCAGGGGGGTCCAGATGTGTGTCCCTTCATAAATTCGAAAAAAATGTATATACCCGGTAACACTATCGCATGATTTGTAAAATGTTATCCCATAGCGGGCACGCTTGCTAGGTATATATTGACGAAAAAACGATACGCCCTTTAAAAAGCAGAAGTGACTCGTCAATACTTAATTTTTGGTAGGGGGTGTACACTTCTGCGAAGCGCTCCGACAGGCTATTAATTAGGGGTCTTAATTTTTGCAGCCTGTCGTGATCGGGTTCACCACGGGGAATAGCAGTGGAATTGTCATTAAAATGCAGAAACCGCAGTAAAATTTGGTAGCGGTTTCTTGTCATTATGGCCGGAAATAATGGTGTTGCCAATATGGATTGGGTATCCCAATAGGAGGCAATGCTAATTTTTTTTAGAATACCCATTGCTAGAGTGAGCCCCCAAAATTTCCTCATCTCACTCAAATTTGTGGGTTGCCATGCCTGAGCTCGGGCGTGCCTCTGCTGGGGGTTTTGAGCTAAGACCTGCTCGGCATAGCGATTTGTATAGAAGACCATATCCAGTAGGATGGCTTCTGAAATAAACAATTTGAAGTAGTCAATGACACCGAAGTTTGTTACGTCGACGTTGACCCCGGGGTGAATTTGGGGGGAAATTTTGGGGGGAAAGTTATTAGGAGGCCTCCACGTAGGCACTCCACCAGCTGCAGCACTCGGTGCCTCATCCTGCTCTACTTTCTCCTCCAGCGTGGCCTCCTCTTGTGCAGTACCACCCCTTCTATGGTGGCTACTACTGTTACCACTGCGCGGTTGTGTCTCCTCAGCAGAGGAGCCACTGTCTGACTCGCTGTCTGATGGAAAATACTCTGATCCTGTCAGACTAACCTCTTCCGAGACTCCATCAGGTAAGCCGCAGCTTCCTCTGCAGTGTAACTTCTACCAGCCATATTCAAATGAAAAAAAAAACTAAAGTGTCTACATGTACTAAAAAGCTAGAACTAAAAAGCTAGAACTAAAAGCAAAATACAAAAAGATTACACTGTAAACAGAAAAACTAAATATAACAATGCAAATAAACAGTAAAAAATCAAAAGAAATAAATTGTTAGTTCTGACCCAACGGGAAGTGGTGAAGTCAGGAGCAGCAGGTCACAGGATCCCAGCGGACTCAGTCCAACCCTGCAGCAGATCCGATGGATGAAAAAGATTTCCTGGGGGCAGCAGGCGATTTCCTGGAAGCAAGGGTCCTAAAAAAAGGGGGCCCTACGGTCCCAAGGGTGGTGGGAGGGGGAAGGCAGGCATTACGGTTCCAAGGGAGGTGGGAGGGGGAGGGCAGGCGCTACGGTCACAAAGAAGGTGGGAGGGCAGGCGCTACGGTCCCAAGGGAGGTGGGAGGGCAGGCACTACGGTCCCAAGGGAGGTGGGAGGGCAGGCTCTACGGTCCCAAGGGAGGTGGGAGGCAGGCGCTACAGTCCCAAGAGAGGTGGGAGGGCAGACGCTATGGTCCCAAGGGAGGTGGGAGGGCAGGCGCTACGGTCCCAAGGGAGGTGGGAGGGCAGGCTCTACGGTCCCAAGGGAGGTGAGAGGGCAGGTGCTACGGTCCCAAGGGAGGTGGGAGGGCAGGCGCTACGGCTTCAAGGAAGGTGGGAGGGCAGGCGCTACGGTCCCAAGGAAGGTGGGAGGGCAGGCGCTACGGTCCCAAGGGAGGTGGAAGGGCAGGCGCTATGGTTCCAAGGGAGGTGGGAGGGCTGGCGCTACGGTCCCAAGGAAGGTGAGAGGGCAGGCACTATGGTCCCAAGGGAGGTGGGAGGGGAGGCGCTACGCTTACAACCGAGGCTGGAGCAGTGAAGTCTTCGGCCAAAACCAAAGCTCAACGACACCTAAAGGAAGACATAAAGTTTAAGAAGGGGTAGTGAAACCCCACAAATCTCTGGTAATAATTACCTGATCCCCAATTTAACGGCACATGCATAGACAACAACGGCACTACGCTATACCTTTAGCCAGCATGAGCTATTGGAGAAGTGGTAAGGCAAGTTTTACTGGCGATCAGGGGGGGATTCACATTGGTGCATGTGCATTATTACATTATATTTCACATAGAGGGGCATCCTAAATCACAGATTCATTCATAAAAACAGCTGTGAATCTGGTTACCAAAATTAGACCTGAGGGACTGGAGGTGGAAACAGAGCGGAGGAAGGCATCAGATGTCTTGTGATCTCCCATCGCATTGCACCTATTTGCTAGCAACCAGGTAATGGAAACACCACCCGGTTTCTGCCCCTCCCTCCGTCACCGTATCCACCCCCATGCCACTGGCTGGTGGGGGTGGGTTTCAGGCGCACGCTGGGCACAAGCACAACACCCAAGTACAGACAGTGCCATGGGGGTGGGAATAAAGGCGGCAATGGCAGCACACTCACTGCTCAGATGGGCTAAGTGCAGAGGAAGAACTATGTGTGCGCAAGCACACAATGGTCATCTATGCCTCCAAACCCCACCCCACAGAAATAAATAAAAAATAAATAAATAAATCAGCCAACAAGGAAAAAAAACACTGGTTAGATCTCATTGTGGTAATAAGATCCATTCATAAACAGTGATTTAACTGCTTTTGATCTTAAGTAGGTAAATCATTTTTTATGAATGAATCAGATTTCTGATCAGATCTACACTTTTACTTCTCCTACTACTATTACTACTACTACTACTACAACCAAAGCTGTACTGCAGCTACTATCTATATTAGGAGCTTTCAGTTATAAGAAATATGCCCCCCTCCCTCAATCAAGCAACTGTAAGCTCCTAATACAGGTTGCTTGGCTAGTAAAAAGGAGTAGTAGAAAATAGTAGACCTTATAGTAATCAGATTCATTAATAAAAAACAGCTAGCTTAGATCACTGTTTTTATGAATGAATCACATTACTATCTAATCAGAACATAATGCCCCCAAATGCCCCCAAACCCTATGGCCACACCCACCCAGACAACAAATATCCACCCAGCCAGGACCCCCCAGCATCCCAGTAGATCTCATAGTAATGAGATTCATTCAAAAAAACAGCGATCTCGCTCAGATCACTGTTTATATGAATGGATCTCACTACTGACATGAGATCCAACAGGTGACAGAGCCCCCCCTACGGCCACACACCCTGGATAGAACCACCCCCCCACCCAGAAAACCCCAGCAGAACTCCTCCACCTACCTCAGATTGACGCAGATCGATGGAGAAAGAGGAGGAGGGGACCGAGGACCGAGGACCGGGTTTAAATAGTAGGCGGCGCCGGCTGATGACAGCAGCCGTGCGCCTGCCTTCTGATTGGTCCACAGGCGATCGGGTGACAGGGGTCAGGGAGAAATGACCTCCACATGACCCCCTGAGGTATCTTCGAGAAGGCTGGCCACATGAAGACCGACGCTTAGCTCCAACATGGCCCTGAGGTAGGAAAATGCCAGGCAAGTGAATTTCACATGGCTGGCACTTAAGTGACAAAGAGGCAACCACGTAAAATTCACGTGCTTGGCACTTAAAGGGTTAATGTTGCTTTGTTTTTGACCAGTGTGAGAGACTAGGGAAATGAGCCGCACCTTGCAAACTAATATATAGTGTGCACACACACGGTTCCACGCACCCCTCAATAATATCCAGACAGAAAAGTGGTACCACTATGTATTATAATCAAATTGTAAAGTTTTATTTAATTTTCAAGCCTAAAAAAGACATACAAATACAGGTTAAAAAAGACTACACAAGTGGGCGCTATTGTGGTAATGTCATAAATCCATATATTGCTGATCCAAAAGCTCACAATCCACACTCACATATCCTAATATTCCCAGTAATCTTTACTGTGCAAAATCAATAAAAAGTAACATATTGACAAATGTGCAATTATATCCGCAAAAAGTGCTAGTGCTTAAAGTGCTATGAATAATAAGGACAAGCCGGGTCAGGATAGGTGTAAGGATATGTTGGCATAAAATCTCACATGTTCCAATGGTAGTTCCTTCCTGCATTGTATCTGTTCATCAGTTGTAGGTGTGCTTTAATGTTGCTTTGTATTTGACTAGAAACTGTAAGCTTGTGTTCAATGTGTAGCGACTCCTGATCTTAGGTTTCTCAGTGTTCTGGTTAGATTCCCGCATGCATGCATGCATGGTACTGCATAATTTTGCAATTTTACAGAAGGTCCCCCGATATATGTATTAATTCCCCTCTCCACTTATATTGGACATTCCCACAACTGTTTATTAGGGCACCCAGAGTGGTGTCTCTGTGTTTATATGTGTATGTCTCCAAATGCATTTGATGCATGGCTTGCCCTTTAAGGTGTGTTATGTTTGCTTAAAAACCTACTTACATCGATTCAGTGAGATTAAACTGAAAGAGAAAGGCATTTATTAGTAGTTGGTTTTATTGTGGTTACTCAACTATTACATCATAGTATGCAGTGCACATAGTGCACTTATGCAAAACAAATTAATGTTAAAATTATTTTGTATACAATTCTAAACAAAAGTATGTGTAAGCATTGTTGGGGTGGTCGGACAGCAAAGTATGTTGGTTGTCTGGATAGTGCACCTGCAACAGGCAAAGCAGAGCAGTGGGTGGTCATCTAGTAGGTCCACCTCTGTTAGACCCAGATGTAGTGAAGGCCAAGCCATGAGCTCCTTCACCAAGAGTGCCTAAGCAAAGGATGGCAGAGGCTGCGATAATACTGGGGCAAGCACTGCTAGCCCCAGACATAAGTGCTGGGCCCAACCAAACATCTACCAAGAGTCTGAAGAAGACCAAAAGGAAGGGTAAGGCTAAACACATTAGCCAACCCAAAAACCCCTCTCCCACTGGAGCGCAGCAGGACAGCTCAATCCTGGAGAGCCCCGTATCACACTCAACATCCACTCCAGCAACATCATGGCCCAACCAGGACAACACACCTAGCCCCCAACCTAGCCCTGTGCATTGCAAGAATTAATTTACACATCAAAGTTTGTGAAATCATTGGTAGGGTGGGTGGCTACCAAAGTAAGCATGTTGCCTGGATTGTTGTAGTGCCACCAGCGGGACAGGTTGTCATTGGGCATCTGCAACTTCCCTAACAGTTTTCTCTATGATTATTGGTAGCCTCCAGCAACAAATGCATATCTTCATGGATCCTGTTTAAATTTCTTTCTAGGGTTTGCCTGATTCAAATATTGGTTTGCCTGTGTGTTCGACTATCACATCTCCAATCAGCTTCCATCATCTGCACCCACCTCATCAGGGGAAGGTGGCGACGAGCCTGAGGCCGTCATCCTCTTCCCTGGGTAGGGCCACTTGCTGATGGAGGGTGAGTTGACCTTTCAACATAGGTATTGCTTGTTGAGGGAGGGCTCAAATCCTCAGTAACAGAGCTGCCCCATGTAGGTTAGGGTTGCATCTGCTCCTCATGCTCAACCTGCTTTTCAGGTTGTAGCTGTGGATTCAGCTGATGTTGCTCAGAGAGGTTTGGAGGCTGCTGTTGCATTGGCATTTGTTTTTGCTGCTGCACCAGCATATGTAGTTGCTGCTTTACCGGCATATGTAGCTGCTGCTACACCAGTATTTGTAGCTGCTGCTGCACCGGCATATGTAGCTGCTGCTGCACCAGCATTTGTAGCTGTTGCTGCAATGGCATTTGTAGCTGCTGCAACGGCATTTGTAGGTGATGATGTGGCATATGTAGGTGCTGCTGCATTGCATATGTTGGTGCTGTTGCATTGCCATCTGTAGTTGCTGCTGCGGCAGCTGCAGTGGCAGCTGGTGCTGCATAAACTGTTGATGCTGGTTTTGGATTCGTGGCTGATGGAGTGGCACATCCTCCTCAAGATCTTGAATGGCAGCCAGTAGTGGGGGTGTCTGTAGGGCCAGGCAAATCTATTAGATTTGTGTTATTAGATCTACACATGCAATATTTTTAAATATGCATGTTTTTGCATGCATCAGCAGTCTGCAACATTACACTTAACATATCCAAATCTTCATTTGCTGCACTCCTCGAAAAGGCAGTTCTTGATATACTTGTACCAGTACATGGTAGTTGGGGTTCCTGGGTGCTGAGTTCAGAATGTTGTTGTTGTTCTGTAATGATAAGAGTATGTAATGTAAATGTAAACACATGCCTTGTGTGCATATCTGATTGCATTTGATTTGACACATTGAATGACACTTAGTTCACAAAGTATGAGTTGTCAGTTCTTCCTGCTAGTGATCTATTCCTTGGGTGGGCCACCAAAATCACTTTGATCATGATGGCATGAATAATTACGCAATTATAATGATTGATATGTATTAGGATCTTAAGGCAAAAATACATTTAGGTAGCAGCAGCATTCCAGTCAGAATCCGAAGTCCCTGCAAAGACATAGAGTGTTGCAGGATTCACTAGTCCATATACGATTTCCTCTGGCGGCGTGATTTCATGGGAAGACCCCCTCCAGTCTGCGACCTTCAAGAAAACAATAATGTCATGGTGTCATGCCAAGATCATGGCCAACACCAACATCCACAACAGCAAATGCAAATGTACCCGTGTTGCTTGAGCTTGTTGATTTTCTGGCACATAGCATATTTTAAGTATGAAATTTTCTGTATCAGTATCCTACCTTTCTGGCCCCGCACTATTGACCTCATGGGTGATTGCCTACCAGATGTGGTATCGCACAGATTTGGATGTGCCACGTGAAGTTTGCCCATACAGCTCATGAAAGTGGTCTAAAACAGCCATGGCCAAAGCCAGACATTGGGCATCACTAAACCTACCCCTTAAAGTGCCTCACCACAGATGTCTTCCCACAAAGCTTGGGCCCTCATCTCCCTGGGTGCTGGGTGGAATGGAGGACTTGTGTCCATGAGGTGTTGTGGAGGAATCGGATTGGGTGTAGAGTGGGGTAGCCATTGACCCCACAGGGCTAGGTTGTGGGCTGGGTGTATTGTCCTGTGTGGGCCATGATGTTGCTGGAGTGGATGTTTAGGGTGTTATGGGGCTCTCCAGGATAGAGCTGTCCTGCTGCACTCCAGTGAAGAGGGGGTTTTTGTGTGGGCTAATGTGTTTAGCCTTACCCTTTCCTTTGGTCTTCTTCAGACTCTTGGTAGTTGTTTGGCTGGGTCCAGCACTATGTCTGGGGCTAGCAGTGCTTGCTCTAGTATTAGGGCAGCCTCCGCTCACCTTTGCTCTGACACTCTTAGTGGAGGTACTCTTAGATTGACGTTCACTATGTCTGGGGCTAACAGTGGTGGTCCTACTAGATGGCCTCCCACTGCTCTGCTTTGGCTTCCCACTCTTGGTGTTAGTTGGCTGGGCTGGCCGAGCAGTGAGGGTCGAGCTGCTATGGCGTGCCCTGGTGCCTGGCTTGCTCTTACTAGATGGTACTTGTGTGCAAGGGCGTAGGCAAACAATGGTGTGGCCCATGATGAGAGCTTTCAGAGGTCTCTGCTTGAGGCTGGGTATGACTCTTATGGCTGCGTTTTTTGCCGGTCATGTCTAACTTCTGGCATCGAAAACAGATGTATGGGAGCAGAACTGGCTCCACCTTAACAGCTTATATACCTCCTCCCTACGTCACCGTGTCTGTCCACGCTCGAAGGCCTGAGCGCATGCCAGCTTCCAGAAATCGCTGGGGTGGGTCAGGTGACGCATACACCTACAGCAAGATGGCACCCTCGGTCTTCACCCGTGAGCAGCAGAAGACCATAATGCACGTAAGTACACAAAATACCTGCTTTTGCACGCACCTAGTGATAGGATATGGCTGTTAGAGAAGCTAATGCTAAGTCAGACAGGCTGATCATGCATCACTAGCCAAGGAGTCTGGTAGAGCAGGGTTACATGATTGCCGTCTTTTTTAGGCCACTAACGATTTTAAGCTAGTGTGCACATGGGCACCATGCGGGGAACATTATGATCAAGGTAGATGTATTGGGGTCTAGCTGGATGTAGCAGCAATATTCATGGAAGCATCCCAGATGGTCATGAGAAATAAACAAGGGACAAAATTTACATTCATGCAGAACTACAGTGGGTTAGGGGGTGAACATGCTAGACTTATTTGTATTATGTATAGGATGTAGTTGATTAATCCCTGTATTTGTTCTCTATTTTAGATGATGATTACTTACAAATATACATATACGCCAAAAGGTTGTTGGCACTGGATGTTGTGGTGACCCTGGAGGAGGAGACTGAGACCACCTTCAACTTCACCCAGATAATGCAAGCAGTGGTCGGACCTGAAACGAAGGTGCAGAAGTTTTTCTAAAAACATTTCTCAAGTAAGTGACAAGTCTTGCAAATACATTCACTACTGCAATCACATTAGGCAGGCCTGTGTTTAACACAATGCACTTTTTTCTTGTGTCTGAATTCCGCACTAGAGTGCGTCCAACCCAGACAAAGCTCACCTGCAGCAATCTGCAAAGGAGGAAGATATGTTGGGCTGGAAGTAAGAGAGAGATCACAGGAGGACTCAGGTATGAACAACACACACACACACACTTAGGAAAACAACAACTATACACACACACACACATATGTGTAGTACTGTGTCATTTTGTGAGAGAACACACAACCACAACCACAAAATGAAGGTGGATAATGTATAACACGTAAAAGAGAAGGCAAAAACACAATTCAATAACTATTCATTTTTTATTCCAATACAGACTCAGAGCAAGAGCAGTGGCAGGTCCCCGTGAGAAGAGTGGCTTCCACACGGCGAGACCCCCAGCAGCCCAGTAAATGTAAAGACAAGTGACTATTTACTAACATTGCTTCTTCAACAGGATGTCAGGGAGCAGAGTGTATACTATCTAAATGTAAATGTTTTTTCTTTTACAGTGCACACACAACTGACGCAGCAGCAGCTAGACCTACTGACAGCTGCTGTGCATGGGCTGGTGGGGACATAGAAGGACTGGCGGCAGCCATGGTGAGCACCCACTTTAAGGCACTAGGGAACTGGCACCATTATTTATAAAAAATGTATTTATAAATAATGTATAAAGTATTTAATGTATAATTTAATGTTTTTTTTTTAGATTTTTATACATTTTAATTAACAAAAAATAAACCTTTGAAAAAACAAACAAACCAAATAAATAAATGTGTTTAATTATACAGAAACCTTGTGTTGCATTTCATTTAAGGTAAAGAACAACGACAGTAATGTGGACATTGTGGAACAACAAAAAAAGAAGAATAGAGGAGAAACATTTGTGGAGTTAAGGTAAGCATTAAGGTGAAAGAAGAACAGAAGAATGGAGGAGAAATATTTATGGGGTTAAGGTAAGCATTAAGGTGAAAGAAGAAAATAAGAATGGATGGCAAGCATGGCTTGCTAAGTATTTTGGAACAGAAGAGACTTGGCACAGCAATAAGAAAGTAATGGGCTAGCAGGGCCAGGGTGTGGAAACCTGTTAACCAGTACGCATATGCGTACCAACCAGCCAAAAAAGCCAGCGACTGTGTATAAATTACACAACAACAAAATTATTAAGGAGTTTCGGGGCAAAATGAAGGTAGCAACAGGACTTTTTCGAAGGAAATGAGAAGGATCTCGTTGAAGGCTGTCACATTTCGGTACGTTACAAAACTGTAGAAAAACCTTACGAGACAAGAGTTTGACTTCAACGTATATGAGAGCGTCGTCTGTGAAATAGGCTGCGAGAGCCATACTCACAGTGTTCTCGAAGGCTTACACAGCTACAGAACTAATACGGTGTGCATTAGATGGAGGCTCTGAATCATGCAAATGCACGTAGAGCCAACAAAAGCCATGTGTAAAATTCACAATGAGAGACAAAAATGAGAAGTAATATAGAAGGCTCTGCATCAACCTTAATGTCCATCTATGATTATCCTCTGCAAAATACACCCTTCTCAGGTATCTGGGGAGAACTTTACTTTTGTGCAATGGCTGGAGGGCTGCAACGTTTCAAGTGTCACCTGCAGTAGAAGAATTCTTCCCACCGCTTTTCACATTCAATCCTGCACCTCGGCAGGCAGCATTCTGTGCAGGAGCAGAGCATTTTTTCTCGTAATAGTGCACTTGGCAATTGGATCTCTCACATTACGTTGCAAAATTCATGATCTGGCAGCTGCAAAACAACACTGGTGGGGTCATTCCCAACTGATCTCCAACAGGAACATCAAACCACATGTCCATGTGTCGAACAAAGAACTCCTGGTCACCATTTCTGTGTTGCTTTGAGCGCTGGACCTCTTGTTTCTGATATTCATTGTGGCGTCCCCTCCATGTATCCACATTTGGTGCCTTTGGTCGCAGGGTCCCAGCTACATTCTTTGGCCAGGCTTAGCCATATTTATTTTGGGAATGTGTACCTTAAAGCCACACTGTTCATGCATACCCAAACCAGAGTTCACTGTAACTGGCTGTGGCCTATTACATATAACACACTTCCAGAGCCAGCAGTTACATTTCGTAGCCCTTTTGCCTGTGTTTGCTCCTTAACTGGCTGAGTCTTATTAGATATGGCACACTCCCAGTGACAGCAGACAGCCATCTTAACATGTGGTTGCTGCTAGCATTGTGCCTGCATCCTCCACCAATTGTAAAAACAGGCAGTAATTAACTCAAATAATTTATTTGGAGTAACAAAGTTTGTCTTAAGTAGGCTTTTTATAAGGAACCACAGGTCCCCATAAAAGACTGTTTTCCCCATTTTATATGGCCACACAGGCCTATTCACATTTCACATCAGAGACTCTCGGGGGCTTCTTCCCTGTCGACTGTCTCACTCTGTTTGGCAGCAGCCTCTAGCCAGACCTGCACTTGGTGACACCTGCACCCTGTAGCCCACTTGGCTGTCAAACTGCTAGCTCTTCCCAGCTCTGGTGTCGCCTGCACCCGGTTAGCCTGCATGGCTGTCAGCCTGTGAGCTCTCCCAAGCTCAGGTGCTGTCTGCACCTGGTTAGCCGACACGGCTGTCTGCAGAGCTTGGCTGCAGGTGCCACTTGCACCTCATCCACCACGTGAGTCAAAGTCTGCCTCCTGGTGGTGGATATGGCAGAGAATTGAACAACATGTCCAACATTGTTGCCATGCTAACCCTTTGTTTTGAGGTGGTGCTGGGGCCCCTGCTGCATTGGCAACTTTCTCCTTGGCCTTTTGCAACCACTGAGGCAACATGGTAAAATGGGAACTCCGCCAATAGTGCCTTTCAGGTTGCATATGTACTCTAATTTTTCTTTCCCGCTCAAGTGAAGAAATCATTACAATAATACTAACAATATTTTCTCTTTACTTCACAATACTTTTACCACTCATTACGGCATTGGCAGAGCCAATTCCTGTGGGATGCACACCTGGTTCATCTTAACAAATGTAAGGATATCCAGATTACTGTGGATAGGTGGATCCTCTTGTTGGTGGTGATACCCACTGTGGTGCTGAGCACTAACTCTGATAGGGCCCTTGCTGCAGAGCAGGCCAACACCTCCAAGGCATATAGGTAAAGTTCTAGCCACATGTCCAATTTATTCTCCGAAAAATTTAACAGGGAGGACCCATCTCTCAGTACCAGGAGACACATCAACAGATACTCATACACCATATGAGTCAAAGATTGCCTCCTGGTACTATGGGCCATATTTGATGGTGGTGGATGTGGTGAAGAATTGTACAAGATTGTCCACATTGCGGCCATGCTCACACTCCCATCTAAGTTGGTGGTGTTGGTGCCCATTTTGTGTTGGAAACTTCCGTTGGTTTTGTGCCACCACTGAGCCCTTAATGTCAGATGGGAACCCTGCCAGTAGCGCCTCCACCGGAGTGCATTTGCACTTATTTTTCTATCATGCTCCAGTAGCGGAATCAAGGAGGTGATGTTATCCTTATAATGGGAATCCAGCAAGTTGGCCACCAAGTAATCGGCATTGATGATTATGCAGGCAACTCTATGATCAAATCACAGGCACAGAAGCATGAAGTGGCTCATGTGAAAACCAGGCTGCCCTGAGTCATGGAGAAGCTGTCCTTATTGTCATGTGTCTTCCATTAACCCCCGTGAGCTGTGCTGGGTGCCACCCTGCATTGAGAGAAAGTCCTCCTCCTCTTCCGCCTCTGAATTCTCTAATTCAACCCCCCCTGCTCTCCAAATTTGGCAGGACGTTTTGCCGAACTTCCATGGGCTTGTTCATCACTATTCGCCAGACAAAATATGTGATATTTACTAGTAAAAATGGATGTGCAACAGAGGGTGAACTGCTGCCGTGGTTTTCCTTTAGAAAGATCAAAAAACCTGCAGAAAACCGACTTACAGCTTATGGCAGCATCGGATGGGCATCCAGGTTGTTTGGAAAGCTTTAAAAAGTAAAGCTGAAATGAAAACCCTTTTATTAGTAAATGGGGCAAAACAACAAAAACATGTAAATCACGCCCTAAGTGTGTTAAAGCAGAAAAAAGAACCCCCCCCATGGGTAGCCACAACACTCACCTGCTTCCAGCCTTCCTCACCCAAGCCGGTAGCCGCATCCCTGCATCTTTGGGCTGTGAGCGTCATGACTAGTGGTGGCCCTCTGAGCTACAGTCCCAGTTGGTGGAGTTGGGCTGGCTGAGACGTTGTCCTGAGGTCATGACATAGGTGTGCCGACAGAAAACAGCAGAGACCCAGGAGTACTTCCCTGACGAAGGAGGGTGGCACATGGCAGGATTCCTGGATTGCTCAACAGCACAGCATAGCAGGAACCAAAAGACAAGGTGGGAATTCCAGAAACAACAGCAGGAGCAGAGAATGGAAGGCAGGGGGGCAAAGTCACTGGACTGAAATGGCACAGCTCTCAAGCTTGTGTGGGATTTCGAAGCAAGACAGGAAGTGAGGCGGACCAGTGTGTCATTGCTAAAGCAATCCCCAGCATCCCTTTAGATGTGCAGGCTCTTTACTAGGTGAGGAGGGATTAGGATTGCATCTGCCTCCAGGACGGCTGATGTTCCTGTGGCATCAGGCAGGATTGCTGACATTAATCCTCCACTAGCTCTCCCCCAATCCTAGGAACCTGGCTTAAGGGGGTACTAGCCATGAAACTTAAAAAAGAAGGTCTTGAAACCCAGTTGATAATTAATGGTTTTATTAATGAGACATGGAAGGCATTGAGTATCTCGAGAGAACCTGGCAATTGTAGCGTATAAGCCACACAGAATTAATACAGGAAAGAATCTGAAAGGGACCAAAAAATCAAGGAGACAGCTTTATATATGGCACCCTCACGTGAATATGAGGAGTGGAGAGCCAGACTTTATCTCCAGAACAAAAGAGAGGAGCTTTACGCCTATGCCAATCTGTAAAATGTTTGTGATGAGAGGCAGCAGTGGTCAGAATCTGAGCAACTTTTAACCAAACCTGATTGTGAGTCTTTTGAAGAGATGCAAGAACAGGAATGTCACTGGACAGAGCTACAGGGAATTGGAACAGATGTCTGGCAAATACAGAGAAGAAAGGCAAGTATTGAGAGCTGCTGTTGACATAATTATTGTGTGTAAACTCAGCTCAGGGTAGAAGTGATGCCCAGTTATCTTGATGAGCAGAGGAGAAAACATGCACAGAAACTCCAGATCTTGATTCACCTGCTCAGTCTGGCCACTCTGGCCACTGGACTGGGGGTGAAAGGAGGACGAGAAATTAAGGGAGACTTTTCAGGACTGAGACAGAGCTCTCCAAAATGTAAAAGTAAATTGTACTCACGTTGGACACAGTGTGGGTAGGCATATCATGGAGTCTGAAGATTTCAAGCTTGAGGTATTCTGCTATGGTGGAGGCTGATGGAAGCCCAACTAAATGTACAAAAGAGCCATTTTGGAGAATCTATCTACCACCATCCATATTGTAGAGTAACCTTGACAGGAAGTCAAGTCTGTAAGGAAGACCATGAGACCATGGTTGAGTAGGAACCCGGCAGTGACAAAAGTTTACCTGCTAGGGACTGAAGGAGATTTAAATTGTGCACATGCAGAACAGATGGAGCTATACGTCCTGATACAGAGCCTGAGGGAGAAATACATCTCTTTCACTGACAACATGGCAGCCTGGAACACAGTAAGGTTGGGAATTTTCAACATTGCGAATATATGACAAGTGTCATGGGTGCCATTGATGTGGCCCTGGTTCCCCCAGCTGCTCAGGAGTATATGATTTGGTATGTTAAGGTCCACATAGCTCCTCCTTGTAGCCCACTCTCCTTTCTTGAGGCTAGCCTACCTCCCCCCCCAATCAACTTTCATATGTCCCAATTGGCCCTTGTTTTACATTATGTTTGTTGTTCATTTGTTGTTGCCAGTCTAGTGACCCTTTTTTTTATTTCTGCCTTCTTTTTAACAAATGCAAGATTGGTCACTCCCTTAACACCCAATGTGTCGTGGGGCCGGATCTTCAGTTTTTCAGAGTCTTGTCCTGGCTCGTCCCATAATGTTGAGGTTCAGGTTTATACAACCATTTTAAGAGTGGTGAGCGGACTGGGTAAGTCTGTTTATTGCTGCCATGGATCTGCCTGTTTATTGTTAATGTAGCATTTTCAATGTTTTTTCAGTTCTGTTATGTGCCCACTTTTTGTAATAGGTCCAAGTTTCTTGTGTTAGCCAATAGCTCTCCCTGACCTCCATCATTTCGACTGTGCTCATGCCACTCTTTGAATGTCCCCTTCTCCCTGTTGCAGTAACAAATGCCTAGTCTAAGCATCCTGCCTTAAATTTTGCCAGAAAAGGTGGTTAGAATTATCACGTGTGCATCTGCCTCCATAATTTTGCCTTAAGCAAGAAGGTGTCACTATATTTGGAGGAAACAACCCCTGCTATTTCTGAAGAGATTCCGATACATCTATATGCTGGCAACCAGAGCCAGCTGTGTGGGCCAAACCATTCCCCATCATTTGGTGGATTCCACTTTTTCCTGTTTTATTATTTGTTTTTCTTCTTTTAAGTCCTTTTTATTTCCTATATCCCTTGCCTTGTCTGGGTGTCATTAAATATATCCAAACAAACTTTTTTTTGGTATGTATTCTCTAATTACATGTTAATTGTCACAAGTTGTTGAGTTATGGCACAACTTTGGATGTAGGTCAGCAAAAAATATATACATTAAAATATGCTTGTCCGGCATAACTAAAGCTATGGAACCCCCAAAACCCACAAGTCCAGCATGGCACGGTAGAGGGATAAAGCCCGGCTTTGGGCATTTTTTAGCTTGCTGTGTCTCAATCCTCTCCAACTTTTGAAGGGCAACCTGGTTGGCATCCACCAGAGCCCCAACCAGCATCTCCATCTGCTGGTGCTGGTACTGCTGCTCTACAACCACTGTAGCCAGGTCTTCATGGAGCAAACTGCTCCTACTACTGCTCCTACTACTTTAAAATATCTACTTGTGTTTTGCCTGAATGTGGTTCTTTTGGCCCACCAGTTTTCCTCCATGATTTGACATCGCCTTACGAAAGACAGGTGATGCCTAGCTGCAAGCCTGGGCTGTATTCCTCCTGGGCACTCTGTGAAGCTGTTGGGGCAGAATGAAGCTGAAGCTGCAGGGAGGAGTGGTGATGGCCAATGCCAGTGGTGCCAGCAGCTGGTGGAGGTGTCCATATAATATTGGGGATCTCATTCAGATGTTCAGAGTGATCCTCCAGTTCATTAATTTCATCCAGGGGAGGTGCTGTGTGTGTGGAAAAAGGTCAACATTAGCGTTAGTTTTTCCCAATGTTACCACACAGCCTCCAGGGCCCCAAACTTTACCTTTGGTTTACCCTTCATCTCCACCCTGCCCCTTTCCCTTTGCCTAGAAAGGTCACTTATTTACCCCATCACTCTTTGGACTGGTGGCTGGCTGGTGGGTGGGTGGGCTTGGCCCAGCCCTGAGGGTGCCAACTTTGACTGCAGGTCGCGGGTCTTCCAGGTGAGGTGCTGCTGGCTGAGGTGTTGCCGCAAAATCAAGGAAAATGCACTGGCAGTTTCCTATTAACAGTATATGTTGCCCTTCATTCACTCCCATGCCCAGAATGGATGGATTCCAGGCTACTGGCCGGGGAAAGAGCAGACCTAGCTGTGGCTCCCCTGTTGGTTCTGCTGTGGACTCAGCAGTGGGGCCTGCACTGGGGACTGTCTTGGGGTTCGCATGATGCTCCGGTGTCCGGACTATTGTTTAGCCCATGGTGGGCTGTGCCTGAAGTCTTGGAAGCCCTGGTTTTCTGACTCCCGCTGCTGGTGCCTTACACTGCTGCGTGTGAAATGCTAGTGTGGGCTAGTGTGGGTATCAGCAAGGGAGTGCCTGCAGGATTAATGGCGGGTCCTGGGGCTGGGGCTGAGATACATTGACCGGGTGCTGCCGTTTCCTCAGCCATGCCTGTTTTCCTGACTCTGGGGGCTGTGGTGGTGCCTATGCTGTGGCATAGTGAGCTCCTAAGTCAGCAGTGACAAGCAAATCTGACCCTCACCTGTGTTCTTTTATACCTAATTGAGTGAGTAATTGTATTACAAACACTTTGGTTTAATTAACATGTCCGAGGTCTGCCAGGGCACATCAGCGCTTGTGCGCCCTCGGCGCAGGGGTGCGTCACATAGATCACATACAATGACAACCAACATGGCACCCACCCTGTTCAGCAGCAGGAAGAAATAATAAGGGTAAGTCACACTTTCATGCCATTCACCTATGCATGTGTGCCGCATTACACTCTTGCCAAGGTGCCAACAGGTGACAGTGGTCACAAACTACGAGGGAAGGCACATAGTGCGGAGACCTGGCCTTCCAAAGTTACAGGGCCACAGTACTTTGCTATCACTGTAACATGAACCACTCTGGCATGTTTGTATGTGAAGCAGGGGTGCCTAAGTGATTTGGGTTTGACATTTCTATGCAATCGGTTACTATAGTGGGATAGGAGAGCTGGCTTCATCTTGTTGCTGGCCGCAGTCAGTGAGCCCTATTGACAGTAGTCACAGATTGGAGAGGTAGGCACGCCTTTAGGTCTAAGTGCACCTGCACTTGCAATGCCCTACTATTATGTGATGGGAGAGATGGATTAGTTAGCATTGGCATACACTACTATATAGGAGGCTTGTGTGGTTGCAGTGTCCCAGATATTTACTTAAAGGGCAGGGGCATGCATGTGTCTCTCTAAAGGAGACCCAAAAAATGGACAATGCAAATCTGTTTGTTGTTTGCAGACTTTCATGGATCAGAGGTACGACTTCAAGCCCATCACACATGAAAAGAAGACATTGGCAAAGGAAGTGGCAGCTCATGTGAACATGTCCTTAAGCCTTCACCCAAATCACGCAGCACTGGTCGAACCTCAAACGACGAAAGTGGCCCTGAGGTTTTACAGGCAGAACTTCCCAGGAAAGTGGATGTACAACAGAGAAGGTAAGCTATCGGGTTAATGAGTAACATGTATGAAAAGTTTATATTTTCTTTTGTAGTTGGGGAGTTCTGGTGGATCAAGCCCTCACAGAGGCGAGGGGTTTGACCAGTGGTGCCAAGAAACAATGGGGCCATCCCAGATGTGGGAAAAAAAGTGGTAATATATATTTTTTCTCTTTGCAGGTGCCATGTTGGTCCAACAAATTATGTTATGGAAAAATATTAAATTTTATATTTTTTGGGTAAAAAAATACATTTTAGATATTTTTATAAAAAAAGCAATATCAATTACTTAAACGTAAATATATATTTTATAACAAAAAATAGTTTCAAAGTTATATGCTGTGTGGAGGCATGTTTCTATGCAACTACATAAAGTAGATGCTAAGCAAACAGAAGGTGGCCAAAGTGAG
The DNA here is from genome assembly GCA_027917425.1 of Gastrophryne carolinensis. Classification (NCBI taxonomy): domain Eukaryota; kingdom Metazoa; phylum Chordata; class Amphibia; order Anura; family Microhylidae; genus Gastrophryne; species Gastrophryne carolinensis. The sequence continues at coordinate 114,607,899 of CM051240.1, forward strand.
AGGTGAGTAACAGTGGGTAGAAGCAGACGACATGGCAACCAAGCTACACAGGGAAGTATGCCCTAGATGACAGCAGGGGGAAGAAAGGTAAGTATGGTAAAGCTTCACAACTACCGATAACTAGGTGACCCTAGAATTGGGGTCACCTGTAAGATGACTATACCCTCTAACAAGATATATGCAATTAGTTCAAATGTTGGGCTGAAGATACAATATAGCTTTGTATGTTTTTTTTGAAGAACCTTCTATTTTTAGGCCCATATATTTGACCACATCACTGTATTTTTCATAAAAAAAATGTATATTTTATTCTGCAGAATTAAAAAAAATATATATAACGATTCAAATTATTCATGTTCCAAAAAATACACTCTTTAAAAACTTTAACAAAAGATGGTGTTGAAATTCATTTCAGAAAAATAATTCATGCTTCCTCCTTCTCTGTGAAATACTGGGGGGTAGACATATTTCGCCTGCCGGCTTTATCAATACCCTGTGTCTGGGTAGAAATTCATAACTTGTCTTACTACATAAGCACACATAATCATCAAATGCAATCAGTTTTAAATAGAGTAGTGATAGTCATATACAGTACCTGAATTGTACAAAGTATTATTTTTGCCCATTGAGAGGATGCAGATTGACCAGGATTTCTTTTTTACTATTCCATCTTGTTGCCAATTTTCTGTATTAGTTATTAGATTAATCATACTATTAATTTAGCTGCCCATCCATTTCTAAACATTTCATATTGGATTCTTTTAATTACTTACCCCGATATAGACGACTGTGACTTTAAGAGTATGGTGAAGGAAATGCAGACTACATTGGATGCCCTAGATAACAGCATGGGGAAGAAAGGTAAGGACATGCAGACTAGCATGGGTACAGCTACAGAAGACAAGGAAAAGCACATTAAAATAGCTGGATATTACAAAAAAGGGTGAGCCAGAAAGCCAAACAAGGATATGGCATACCAAGAACTATGGGCTCCACATAAAGTTCCGTCCAAATACAGGTAAAACACTTGGCTTCCAAGACTGATAATTCCATAAATGCTCGGTTAAACCATATGCATATGCAAAGCAAATAGGCCCGCTTACACATGGACAAACTTCCATGGACAATCAGAACGTGGCTGTGAATCATAAAGTGTTCGCAATTTCCCGGTACCAAGATCAGCTCCTAAAAAAATGAGCATTCACGTGCAGGCTCTGAATCAGGCCCATAGTCAACATGAAGAGGAGACCCACAGAAGTGGTGAGACAAAAACTCAAGGGTACTTTGAAATCCTGGGTGTCCCACTTAAAGAGGTTTTTATGACAGGTTGAAGAAACAAAAGTCCTTCCTGGGGGTACCTTGTTCAGTACTGAAGTAGCATTTATTTGAACCCGATCCTGTTTGCTGTGATCCCGAACTTCATGTGGTTCGAATCTGGTGGGATTTCACTGGCACATGTCATGGCCAGCCAAGGAGAAGCAGGGACAGTTTAGGGCATTTTGAACCACAGCATAGGAGAAAAGAAAGGAAGTAGGCAGAGTGGGATGCTGAGGGAATGCACAGAAAAACTGCATCTGCCTACGCTGGGATCTGCTGGTCATTGTAGTACACACTTTAAAGACTGAAAACTTCAGTGAGGAATTTTTATTTTTTGGCCACATCTGTCTGGTTTAGCTTGCCCCTAGAGTACCCAGCTTTCCCCTAGAGTATGGTCCACTCAGGAGCAGGTGACCTGACACTGATGCTGCTTTTGCAGACTCATAAAAAAGCCTGCCAGAGGAGGAGCAAAGTCTGGTGGTGGTGCTGGTGTTAGGAAGGATAGCACTGTATGATACTCTGCTGTGTGGCAATTCTTTTGTACCTTCCCAGAGGAGCAAAACCTGGCACAATGCTGGCCAGGGCACAAATCTCAGAACTACGGCTCTATGGAAGCACTTGGAGCAGCATCACAAGGCTGCCTGGGAAATACCCCAGCAAACCGTATTGCTCTTGCTGCTGCTGATGATGGTGTGGTTTCTAAAACCTGTCATCTGTCTAGTAGCCAGGCCTCATTCATGGGCATTACATTCTCAGTCTTGTCATCGTCATCTAGTGCTCCTCCTCCATCCTGTCAGTTATCCATAATTGAATCTATATCCACCAGACAACAATATGAATCTGGCCAAGTTGTTGGTGGTGCAGTTGCTGCCATACCACCTGGTTTAGTCCACAGCCTTTAGGCAACTGATGGGGTACACCCAGCCCAGGGTGTCCAGTTGCCATTTCATCTCCAACATGGCCATCCCCGCCTTGCACAGTTACGTGGAAGATAAAGTGGGGCTGTCTATGCCACTGTTAATGTGCAGCACAGTGCATGCAACAGTATATACTTGAAGCAGTAGCTAAAGCCAAGGGCAATACATGTGTGTCACGGCCCACTGGGTCAACCTTGTGCAGCAAGCTCAGACCCGTTGAACTTCTGGGCGAGCAAATTGGACCATTGGCTAGCACAGTTTGCCATGGGGGTCCTATCTTTTGCAAAGACAAGCGTAGCATTGGAAAGGGTTTTCAGCAAGGCAGGTGGTGTAGTCACCACTAAGGTTGTCCACCAAAAGCATGGAAAAAAAAACTTTTGTAAAGATGAATCAGGCATGGCTAGGTGATGATTTTAAAACCCCTGATGCTGTCTGATGTCACAGATTAGCATGCCACTACTACCACCAACAGCAACTCAGATGCAAGCCTGCAGCCCTCAAAAGCAAGCTAAAGGTCAGGCAGGGTGATCAGAGGTACGTGGTAAGCAAAGGTTTGGTTCGGGCAGCAAAACTGGGATGATAAGACGAAGCCGGGTCAATCACAAGTGAAGCACACAAACTAATTCACAGGGCTGAACTTTATTTAAAGGGGTGACTGGCCAATAGAGATACAGGGGACTATGAAGTGATTGGTGTGACAACCTGTGATTGGAACTGATCCCAGGGGCTGGACTGCCCTGACCAGTCAGCCTGTCCAGCCCCTGAGACCCACAGGTGTAATACATCTTTAATTAGACAGAGTGGCATTAACAGCGAGGCGCTCTGTCATCCAGCAGGGCTTGCGCGTGCGTGCGCCCATACTTTTGCAGGGGAGGCGGGCAGGGCGACTCCACGCACTCTCCGGCTTGGGAGCGGGGAGTGCGCCCTGCTTCAGACAGCCGGGGGAACACCGCGCCGGCCAGCAGACTCTCGGCGCAGGTCCTCCGGGACAGGTTAGTTCCTCAGAGTTATAAAGGACTGTCAGGACTGTCAGGCATTGTTTTACATATGTTTTAGACAAAATTCATCCCAAACTAGTCCAGACTGAACCAAACTTTTTTGGAAAAGTTTGGCAAACCAGGGAGACGAACTTTTAAAAATGTGCTCATCTCTATTTATTAGTAACCAAGAGGTCAAATCGCATAAGTAATAGAGAACAACAGGCCTGTCTGGGGTTCAAACAATAGGCTTGATTCAGAGAGACAAAAAAACCTTCCGTTTTAGTGCCGATTTCTTATTATTTTCAAAATTTCCCGCTCTCGCATGAGTGTGCGAGCGATTCTATGCATGCATTGTAAACCTTCTGTAAAGTTTCCGTCCGTTCGTATGCCAGAGTACAAGTACGAGGATGTCATTTTCCATCGAGACTTTTCTGTTTAATTTTCTCAGGTAACAACGTAGGCTTTCGTTTTTGCCCTTTTCCCATCGTATCCTCCCACAAATCCTTTACGTTTCCCGATAGATTCTGTTTCACTTTTACAAAAAATAATCGTCCAGACGGAAATCCTTACGATCTTGCGCCTGCGCACTACAAACTTAAATCATTAAAGTGCTATCCTACATATTTGACACCTTCACTTCTACTACAATGTTTAGCTAAACCACTTAGCGCTATCCTCCAGCTTCCCTTTTGGACCCTTAAAGCTCACCACAACCACTTAGCACTATCCTCCAGCTTCCCTTTTGGACCCTTAAAGCTCACCACAACCACTTAGCGCTATCCTCCAGCTTCCCTTTTGGACCCTTAAAGCTCACCCCAACTCCTTAGCACTATCCTCCATCTTCCCTTTTGGACCCTTAAAGCTCACCCCAACCACTTAGCGCTATTCTCCAGCTTACCTTTTGGACCCTTAAAGCTCACCCCAACCCCTTAGCACTATCCTCCATCTTCCCTTTTGGACCCTTAAAGCTCAGCCCAACCTCTTACCACTATTCTCCATCTTCCTTTTTGGACCCTTAAAGCTCACCCCAGCCACTTACCACTATCCTCCAGCTTCCCTTTTGGACCCTTACAACTTACCCAAACCACTTCGCGGTTAGGGTCTTCTTCCATTTTAGGCCCCTAAAACTTACCCAAACCACTTTGCGGTTAGGTTCTTCTTCCATTTTAGGCCCTTAAAACTTACCCAAACCACTTTGCGGTTAGGTTCTTCTTCCATTTTTGGACCCTAAAACTTACCCAAACCACTTTGCGGTTATGTTCTTCTTCCATTTTAGGACCCTAAAACCTACCCAAACCACTTTGTGGTTAGGTTCTTCTTCCATTTTCGGACCCTAAAACTTACCCAAACCACTTCGCGGTTAGGTTCTTCTTCCATTTTAGGCTCCTAAAACTTACCCAAACCACTTCGCGGTTAGGTTCTTCTTCAATTTTAGGACCCTAAAACTTACCCAAACCACTTCGCGGTTATGTTCTTCTTCCATTTTATGCCCTTAAAACTTACCCAAACCACTTCGCGGTTATGTTCTTCTTCCATTTTAGGCCCCTAAAACTTACCCAAACAACTTCGCGGTTAGGTTCTTCTTCCATTTTAGGACCCTAAAATTTACCCAAACCACTTCCTGTTCATCTGAATCTTTATTGAGACCTTCGTTTGGTGTTAATGTATTTGTGTAAAAAAATGACACTCAAACATTGTTTTTTTTTTTTGTTTTTTGTTTTTTTTAGTTGAAGGCCATTTTTTAGTGCCATTTGTAAAAAATTTTTAGTTTACAAAATTTTTAAAAATGTAAAAACACAATAAAATTTTAAATCTGTGAAACTTCCTAATATTTTAAACTATTTACATTAATAAAAACAGTTCTTCTTCTGTTGTCCCCAACGAGTCAACCAGCTGCTGCATATCGGCCACCAACTCAAGGACCCTTCGATTCATTTCTTCAACTCTTGCCCATGTGGTCCCTGTATAAAATTGATACAAAAACATTATTTGGCGACAAATACACCTCCATCACCTGTGGATGGAATGTTTGTTAGTTGCCAACCTAAATAATCACGACATATGTCAGTCTGCTATGTCATTACTCTAAGTAAGTGGGCAGAGGTCATTCTGCAAAGTCATTACTCTAAGGATGTGGCCACAGGTCATTCTGCTAATGACATTGGCTCTGCCTTTATGAATCTGGGTGATCATGTCACTTAACACATACTGCAAATAATGACATTACAACTTGGTTGGTGGCCGACGGATGCCTCGTTGGGGACAACCTTACGTCCTGGGCCCTGCCACTGTTGTGAAGTAGAGGCTGTTGAGACATAGCAAATAGGGTCAGTTATAATGTGTTAGGGCGAGCGCTGCACGCTCGTCTCACAGCAAGTCACTTACCTCCATGGCTGCATGCAGCCGTCATCCATCTTGCAGCACTTCCTCATGGCTGCATCCAGCTGCCGCCCTTCCCCCCATGCTTCCTCCTCACATGCTCAGGTGCACGCACGTCTCTGTCCACTAGAGGGCGAGTGCACTGGATTCCTGAGATTTAAAGAGCCTGTACAGCACTGATTGGTGCCTGCTCATCCAATCCTGCATCCACTTCCCCTATTTAAAGAGGCACTTCCTTTCCTTCAGTGCCAGATCTTGGTCTCTCCATGCTTGTTGAAAGTCAGACATTCTTGGATTGCTCACCCATGTACCGACCTCTGCCTGTCCCCAACTCTGAACCTTTGCTGCCTGCCCCGACCTTGGCTACTCACCTTTACCGCGAACCTGTGCTGCCAGCCCCGATCTCTGCCTGTACTTACTACGCCTTTTTGCCTGCCACTTGTGTACCTCACTGAACCTCGGCTGACTGTGGGACTGGGCCGCTGTTAGGGGGTAGTGACCTGGGGGTCACTCGCCACACAAGACCAACCTGCCTTGCGGTGGGCTCTGGTAAAACCGGTGGCCTCTTAGACTCCGCTCCCCTGACACGGTACCCGCCATCGGTTCCACAGTTAAAGCGGATCCACACCCGAGTCTGCTCCACCCGGTCCGTGACAGTAAGATCTGGCCATGGATCCCGCTGAGGTGCCACTGCCTAACTGCCTAACGCCTCAGAATTGCTCTCTGTATTGGCTATGCAGACTCGCCAAATCAACCAGCTCGCCGCCATGGTTCAGCAATTACTAACAATCCTGCAGCCACCTGTAGCACCTCCAGCTAGACTTTGTCTCTCCTTGCCGGCTAAATTTGATGGGGATGCCAAGTCATGCCGAGGTTTCCTTGCCCAGTGTTCTCTGCATCTGGAGATGTTGGCGGACCAGTTTCCCACTGAACGAGCCAAAGTGGCCTTTATTATTAGTCTGCTTACAGGAAAGGCCCTGGCCTGGGCCACTCTATTATGGGATCGCAACGAACCAGTGACTTCCAACTTACATGCCTTCATTTCTGAGTTTCGCCATGTCTTTGAGGAACCAGCCCAGGCCTCATCGGCAGAAGCAGCCCTGCTTAACTTGGACCAGGGCGACCGGTCTGTTGGTGAATATGCCGTACAGTTCCTCACCCTGGCGTCAGAATTATCCTGGAATAATGAGGCCTTATGTGCCTCCTTTAAGAAAGGACTTTCTAGCCATATTAAAGATGCCCTAGCGGCACGTGATTTGCCTTCGTCTTTGACTGATCTTATTCGCTTGGCCACATGCATCGATGTGCGTTTTTCTGAAAGGCAAGAGGAACTCCGCCTGGGAAAGAACTTCGAGTGCCCTAGGAGGGCTTCACGTCTGGCCCCTGTTTTCCAACATCCACCTTTGCCCGCACATGCGACTTCCACTGAGGAGGCTATGCAGGTGGACCGATCTCGCCTAACTCCGTTGGAGAGAACTCGTCGAAGAAACGAGAACCTTTGTTTGTACTGTGCCAGCTCTGAGCACTTCTTGAAAGACTGTCCTGTTCGCCCGCCACGGGCGCACCTAGTAAGGGTGGGAGAGGCATCCCTGGTTGGGTGTGCTACCTCTTCACGCCTTACGGTTCCAGTGCAACTCTCCATTTCTGCTAACGTCTCTGTGAATTTGTCGGCTTTTCTGGATTCGGGCTCTGCGGAAAACTTCATCGGGGCCTCTTTGATTGACAAGTATAATATCTCTGTGAATCGCCTCGCAAGGCCTCTAGTTATTGCTTCGGTCAATGAAGATAGACTTGATTGCATCGTGCGATATCGCACAGTACCGCTCCTTTTGAAGGTTGGACCCGACCATCTGGAGAGTATTGAGTTCTTCGTCCTCCCCAGTAGCACTTCTCCAATTCTTCTCGGCCTACCTTGGCTTCAACGTCATGACCCCACGCTTGACTGGAATACTGGCGATACTAAGTCATGGGGCCCAGCCTGCCCCAAGAGGTGTTTTGGACCCATTCCCGCCAAGCCTGCTCCTGTCACTGCTCCCTCTGCCCTGGTACAGGCACCAGCCGGAGAGGCCTTTGTATCTCCTCGCCAATACAGCAAAGTCTTGAAATTAGAACCTGAAGAGAACATTCCAGTTCATAGTCTCATCCCTGACTTTCTGGGTCCCAAGAAGAGGGGGAGACCCAAGGGGGGGTACTGTTAGGGCGAGCGCTGCACGCCCGTCTCACAGCAAGTCACTTACCTCCATGGCTGCATGCAGCCGTCATCCATCTTGCAGCACTTCCTCATGGCTGCATCCAGCTGCCGCCCTTCCCCCCCATGCTTCCTCCTCACATGCTCAGGTGCACGCACGTCTCTGTCCACTAGAGGGCGAGCGCACTGGATTCCTGAGATTTAAAGAGCCTGTACAGCACTGATTGGTGCCTGCTCATCCAATCCTGCATCCACTTCCCCTATTTAAAGAGGCACTTCCTTTCCTTCAGTGCCAGATCTTGGTCTCTCCATGCTTGTTGAAAGTCAGACATTCTTGGATTGCTCACCCGTGTACCGACCTCTGCCTGTCCCCGACTCTGAACCTTTGCTGCCTGCCCCGACCTCGGCTACTCACCTTTACCGCGAACCTGTGCTGCCAGCCCCGATCTCTGCCTGTACTTACTATGCCTTTTTGCCTGCCACTTGTGTACCTCACTGAACCTCGGCTGACTGTGGGACTGGGCCGCTGTTAGGGGGTAGCGACCTGGGGGTCACTCGCCGCACAAGACCAACCTGCCTTGTGGTGGGCTATGGTGAATACCGGTGGCCTCTCAGACTCCGCTCCCCTGACACGGTACCCGCCATTGGTTCCACAGTTAAAGCGGATCCACACCCGAGTCCGCTCCACCCGGTCCATGACATAATGTCTTAGTCAACAGTAATCAAAAGTCATTTTCAATAAGTGTGTCACATCACTCACCTTCTCCCTGTGCCTCCTGGGTGAGATCTGCTGCAGCCTGCGCCTCTTCCCCCGCTCCAGAAGCATCTACAAAAACAGATTAAGGGAATCAGCTTGGGTGGAAATAGCATGTATATGTGTGTGCGGTTACATGAAGAGTCCCATACCAGAGGCTCCCACATGCGTCGCAGCACTGGTCGGCCTGTGCGCCTCCGGGTGCGGCGGATTCGGTAATCCATTTCCAGCACTACAAAAGAAACACAATTATAAATCAATGCCTACCTTCTGCATCAGTTACATCTAGCATGCAATCGCTATGTACTTACTAGGGAAATGGATTCCGAAAAATCGCCGCACCCGGGGCATGTGCAGCCGTTGAGGTCCGACCAATGCTGCATGATCTGCGTGTGGGTGAAGGTGGTGTCCGTTTGATGTTGTAATTTGGCAATGATCTCCAGTGCGACGGTGCACTTCTCAAAAGAGTTGGGCAGGTAGTCGTACCTGCGCTCCAGCATGGTCTGCAAAACACAAAATCAAGCTAGGTTTTAGTTAAAACTGCATACAAATATCTGTCAACAATCGATCATTTGACTAAATGACATTAACATACACATTTGGAGCCTAATACAATCCTTTAAGCTGGCCTCAGTGTTGGTTCGCACGTGTGGGCCTTTACTTCGGTTGGGCACGGAGTTTGAGACACTTTTTAAACAAACCCTTTCGTCATGCGCTTCCTTAAGGGCTAGGCATGCATTTAGATGGCAAAGCAAAAGCAGTAAAAGACACTTACAAGCATGATGATCTCTTCTTGTTGGCGGGTGAAGTTTGTGGGCGCCATCTTGCCTCTTGTCTGCAGCAGATAAGTAATGCCCCAAAACTCGCTCACAAATGCCCAAAGCCAAACTGCGGCAAAAAACCAATGCTCCGGCCAAGCAACCCACCACTACTCCCAAAAAAAAGGAGGCACAACCAAAGAGCAAGACACAGGCCACCAAGCCTATCCCAAGGGAGGAGGTCAAACCTGGTAAGAGGGTGCGAAGCCCCAGCCCCCCGGACCAACATTCCCCCCCACGTGCCACCAAGGCAGTGTTCCAAGGCCAAAAACACCATGAACGAAGCCCAAGCCGGCAAAGAAGCCCCAGACACCCAAGAAGCCACAGCAGGGCCAGAAGCCCCAGATGCAAAAGAAGCCACAGCAGGGCCAGAAGCCCCAGACAACAAAGAAGCCACAGCAGGGCCAGAAGCCCCAGACGACAAAGAAGACACAGCAGGACCAGAAGCCCCAGAGGACAAAGAAGCCACAGCAGGGCCAGAAGCCCCAGACGACAAAGAAGCCACAGCAGGGCCAGAAGCCCCAGACGCAAAAGAAGCCACAGCAGGGCCAGAAGCCCCATATGCAAAAGAAGCCACAGCAGGGGCAAAAGCCCTAAAAGGCAGACAATGCCAAGCTCCCCCTCCCCACCCGCACGTGGCTACCAATCGACAGGCAAGAGTGGCAGAACCACAAGCTCTGGTTCACCCCAGCCAAGTACCTCCAAGGGCCATGCTCCTTCCAAGGGCCCACAGAGCCACAGGGACCCAAGCACAAGTTCCAGCTCCTCCAGACCCTCTCTTCCTTGGCCACATTCCCCACCGGCACAGGTGGGCAGGCAATTACCCTATGCCCCATCAACCCCTGCAACTTCTGTGGCCACCCAGCCACGAACACCCAGTCCCTTTCCCAGTCCAGTTCGATCAGCAGCCAGCCTCCAGTCCTTGATTTCTCCAACACACACCCAGGCCAGAATGTCACCCCATTTGCCTGGAAACAATGAGGAGCCACAACCACCACAAACAGGGCGCACATTGCGCAGAGGCCACTTGAGTGGCCATTTTGGTGAGGCACAAACTCTGGCATTGGCTAGTGGTCTCACGTTATATTATGATGAGCTATATCGGAGCAAATCCAAATCAACAAGCAAGCAGCTCAAAGCGGAGATTTTGGCAGAATTCACCAGACAAGTCAATGCAGTGGGGGACAATATCAAAGATGTAGAACAGATTCAACGGAAAATATCGGACCTCAAATATGCCGCAAGGAAGAAAGAGAATAAAAGGCGGCAGTACAGGTACATATCTTATTTTTGGGTTTTTATTCTTGTATAGACATCAGTGAGCTTATTTTTTTAAACTATGTTTTTCAGCTTACAAACTGGCGGAGGATTCCCCACTAAATTGAAATTTACCCAGGCAGAGGAGATGGTGCTGGGCCTGCTACATCCTGTTGCATTAGAGGGACACTCGGCACAACAGGACACGGACAACCCGCCAATTTCTGCAGGTTAGTAATGTGTGAATTTCCCTAAAAATAGACCAACAAGTGAAATTAGCCAGCAAGGCATATCTAAACACATGCCCCTAGGGTGTGCCTTGTAGTGGAGTGATCAATTTGACCAGGGTGTGTCATGTGTGTCGACAGATAATTTGCAATTTTGCTTGCCCATACATGACGTTTCAGAACATTTAGGAAGAGTAGTAAAGTATTGAGATTAGCAAAGGACTGCGTGCTATGTATTTCTATTCAATCACATGCAACACTTACATCTTTTTCTGTTGCCCACTTGGGTTGGAGCTGTGCTTGGGCCCAACGGCTTAAGATGGGGTGATTGCAATGTTTTCATATATACAATGGTAACCACCAGAATCATATTGTAACTGCTATTTGCCAACTGAGTGTGTTCACTTAATGGCCTATAAGGAATGTTTCAACACACACAACAGGCAGTACTTGCATGTTTGGTTGGCTTCATGTGACCAATGTGTATGTTCTTGTTTGTGAATCCATTTTCAAGATAAAGGCATTCATAGTGAAGGTCAAGTTGCCCCGTTGTGGTAGTGGCCATTTAAGCTTGACCACGTGTTTGATTTAAGCATATGTGTTATTAACCATCATCAATGCATAGTTGTGTGTTGACATTGTTTGTTTTCTTCTAATGCAGCCCAGCCTCATCACTCAGCTAGTGTGGAATCCTCTGCCATTTTAACTATGCCGTCTACTTCCGTGCTGCCTCGGACTCAGGATCCGATATCTACGGTAAGCGTTTTTTTATGATGTTGCGTATGCATGTGCCTTGCCATGTTTCTTTTGGCTGAATTACATATGTATTCCCCACACTGAACCTTTTTTATTTACATGTCCCAACAGAGCCACTGATGGAGGAAATCCAGGAGCTGGAGGAGGATGGAACCTTCATTGGACCCTATGAAGATCTCCCCCTGGGCCAGAATCTGCAACTGTCCCAAAATGTTTCTCAGACAAATCCTCAGCAGCAGAGGGAAGCTGGCTGCATGCTGCCTGCACATCGTGGGCAGCATGCAGAGACTGACCCTCCAGTCCTCAGTTTAAGATCTGCTGTTGAGGATTTGGCGAGCATACCTGTGGCTGTTGAGGGTCCTAGAGCAACATCATCTGCACGCCCCCCAACCCGGGGAATTGGGAGGCATACTCAGCAACGTCGCCCAGTTTCCCAGGGGAGGGGCGTGCAGATGATGGAGTCAGCATGGTACCATGAGAGGCGGCTATTTCAGCGCCAAAATCAACAAAACCACGAGAATATTAATGCCCAATTAGAGAACCTCAATAATACCTTAAGTGCCATGCTGACTGAATTTAGGACCCATAACAGCCACATGGCCAACTTGACAACAGAATTCAGGTCCAGCATGGCTGAATTGCAAACTAACCAAAGAAACATTTTGGAATTCTGAATGCAGATTCTGAATGCCACACAGGCCCAGGTTAGGGCCCACCACCAAGGGCCACAACCTGGGTTCTATGGGCATCCCCCATATTAAGGTGTATTTGGCCTGAATATGTTCTACATCTTTGCTCTACATCCCCACTGTATTGACTTGTTTGGTGAGCCCTACCAATCTAGCATTTTGGTATGGCTTGGCTTGGCTTGTATGCTTTGGATTTGCCCCCATATAGCTCATTCGAGTGCTGAGGTAGGCCACTAGCCAATGCCAGAGGTCAAGCCTCACTGAAGCGGCCACTCAAGCTGTTGCGCTGCAGCCTTGGCCATAATTACATTGGTTGTGGCTCCTCCTGTTTGTAGGCATTATTGTGTGACATTCTGGCCTGGCAAACTACTACCTTGGACCCTGGCTGAGATTTTACTGTACTTGGATTGGCACTGGGTGTTCTTGTTTGGGTGGGCCACTGAGTAACAGGTGTAGATGTGGCATACGTATGTCTGCTTTCAACCTGTGCCTGTGGCAAATGTGGCCAAGCAGGATAGGGTGTGCATTTGTCCCTATTTTTGCAATGTAACATCTGTGATTTATACCCTTGACAATGCTTGGCACACATATGTTACTATGTTCTTTTGAAGGTTAACTTTGTCCTGGAGTGGCTTACTTTGTAAATTCAGGCTGTGTGCAATTGCTATGTGGCATGTTTTGGCATAAATTTCATGTCCATGTATTCCCCATAACTATGTGAGTGACCATCAACTACAATTGTTATGTTTGAAAATGTATACCTTTAAAAATTAAACAAACATGTTTATGACTAATTACTGTCTTTCGGTTTTGGATAATAAATATGACTTAAAGTAGCCCCAAAAACAAACACACAAAAATATTCAAAAAAGAGTCTAAATACAATGTTAATGGTTTTGGAAATTAATTCAATACTGTTTTGTTATTAATAAAACACAAAGCCAAAAACAAATGGCACAAAGCAATAACAACAAACAATGTAAAAACAAACTAAAAAAAGGAGAAAACAATTAAGCAAAATGTGTTGCTATTAGATTAGCACGGACGGCTTGCCCAGAGGCACTGTGCTGCCCAACATAGGCGTTCTCTGGCTCATCGGCGGGTGGAGAGGGTGGCAAATCCACATACCGGGGGACCCGCTGCAAGATAGCAAAATTATGCAGCGCAGCACAGGCCATGATGATATCTATGACCTTTTTTGGGTCATACTGAAGGGATCTCCCGGTATGGTCCAAACATCTAAATCGGGTCTTCAATAGGCCAAAGGTCCTCTCCACCACTGCCCTGGTTTTGCGGTGTGCCCTTTTATAGGCCTGGGCGGCATTCTGTGGGCATAGTACAGGCATCAACAGCCACGGGAGGAGTGGATATCCCGAATCTCCTTGAAAAATTAAAGGAAAAAAAAAAAAATATTACTGCATACATTACAGCCAAAAAACCCACAAACTAGCTGAAGAAGAGGCTAGGTGACATTAGGGTCGATTCAAAGAAACATGTAACAGCTTGGATTTTGGTGCCGATCATCCTATTCTTCCCGTCCGCTCGTGCGTTCGTATGAACTTGCGAGTGATTCTATAAGCAAATACGTTTCTATCCTAAAATTTACGTCCGTTCGTATGGCAGTTCGGGAATCAGACCTATGTCAGTTTCCATCCTGAATTTTCCGTTTCATTTCTCAGGTTGCAACATTGGTTTTGCCCTTTTTCCTTTTTTGTCTGGACGTAAATCCTTCTGATCTTGCGGCTGCGCACTACAAACTTACCTCATTAAAGTGCATTCTAAATATTTGGTCTTATTTTTCTTTATTTCATTCATTTTGTAGTAACCAACCATTAATGAATGCATTTGCATAAGTAAATCTTACTTTGTTTAATTTTTAGTTAACTTGCATTTTTTACTTGTGGATGTAATTTTAATATTTTGGCTTCAAATGGTACAACTTTAAATTTTGTGTGTGGTTACCCACACCCTCTCCATACAGATTGCTCTCAAATATAAAAAAACACCCAGCAACTTCTGCATGTTATGAGTCTAGAAACAGCCAAGATGGCGGCTCAGGTATTATCGGGCAGCCTGCAAACAGAAAGGGCCTTGTGACTGTGTTGCTCTGCATTCTTTGATTTCTGACCTTTCCGTGCCCCCAGCTCTGCTGTGTCTGTGCAAAATACAGCAGTAACCCATATCCTGCACTTTATCCCGCTCTCCTCTCCTCAGTAAGTGTGATGCATCTGACCAAAGATGTGCTTAAATAATTAAACAAAGCAAAGGTAAACAACTACACCAATAAATGCAATCTAAAAATATTATTCTAGTACATCAATTTAAAAATAAATACCAAAGGACATAAATTTCTTTAATTAACGCAAATATATTGCAAAATAAAGGTTTACATGCAAAGGACTAATTAAGGTCCACATTAAAATGCTTTTATAAGGCATACGTGAATCAGGTATGCATTGCCATACAATTTATGGCCTCGGCCATGCTGATACATGCAGTTCATTGGAGCTCAAGACGCGCAGACTCCTCCACATAGCCAAAAAACCTGTTCAAGAACAGCAATACGACTGCTAAAAGGTGTCGGCAGTGGCTTTCTTTTAAAACGTATTTAGAGGTTTGAAAACTGTTCTCTGAATCACACCTAAACACATTCGATTATCCTAAGTTTTACGTTTTGATCCTAAGTTTTAGGATTTGATCCTAAGTTTTACGTTTTGATCCTAAAATTTAGGAACGAACTTGCGATGATCGTAAGAGCATATACGCATTCGTACGTAGGCTCGTGCGAGTCGGAAATGGCCAAAAAAACAGGAAAAAATGACTAACACCCACCCAAACTTACGATTCTCGATCCGAAATCAATTAACTTTTGAATCGAGGGGATTGTCCCAAAAACATGAGCATACATATTGCACAGGGCAAATCGCCAAAGAAAAAAATCTAATAGATGGGGGCCAAAATTAGAGAACCAATATTGCGGATGCTGGCCAATCAGCCAGACTGTTAAGAGTTATTGCTTTAGGTCTGTGCTGCTCAGCAATCTTGGATGGGTTAAGTTTGCATGACCCATTATCTTCTTTGTCTGAGTACAAAACAGGTCTAAGCCAGACCCTGCACTTTATCCCACTCTCCTCTACTCAGTAAGTGTAATGCATCTAAGCAAAGATGGCGCAGACCCTATGATAAAGTCAAAAACAGATTAACAGAAAAGTGTTGGTAAGACTGATTACTAATTTGGCTCAAATTACTCTTTAGAGTTTTAGCAATGCAGGACAAACATTTTGCCAGGCTTTGTTGTTTTGCTAATGTCATGGGTACAGTCGTGTTTCACATGTTACCAAGGTGAGGAAAAAGGCATAGTTTAATAAAAGGGAACAAAACAAAAAACATAGCCATACCTAGAAAATAAAATGACGTTATTGGACTCAACTTACCAAGGAGCCATGCACCGGAAAAATCCCCAGACTCAAACCGACGGAACAATCCAGATCTTCTAAGGATGTAGGCGTCATGGGATGAGCCTGGGTAGCCTGCGAGGACGCTAAGGAACCGCATGTCCTGGGCCACCGCTGCTTGCACATTCAGTGAGTGGCCCATTTTGCGGTTTCTGGGAAAAAGAAGATAAAAAACATCAGTAATGCTTGCCAAACTATTTCAAAACTAACTTATAACACCCTAAGTAAAACGTGAATGGCAATACAAATCACACCAAACAACTACATTAAATTTTAGTGCCCACAAAAAGGATATGTATGTTAGACCCTTTAAAGTTTTGATTTACTTGTTCAATTTTAAGTACACTTTAAAATGTTTGCCTTTGCACAACATGAAAAAAATTGAAAGCCAAAAATACGGGCCATTGGTTCACATGCACTCTTTGCAAGGAGAGAGTCTTGGCAAGGAGTGACTGTTTGCAAGGCTTTAAAAATTACAAGGACTGAATAATTACAATGAAGGACAAATTAACATGAGGGAATAATTACAAGGAGGGACTAGTTACAATGAGGGTAAAATTACAAGGAGGGACTAGTTACAATGAGGGAAAATTTACAAGGAGGGACTATTTGCAATTAAGGACAAATTAACACGAGGGAATATTTACAAGGAGGGACTAGTCACAATGAGGGTAAAATTACAAGGAGGGACAAGTTACAATGAGGGAAAATTTACAAGGAGGGACTATTTGCAATGACGGACAAATTAACATGAGGAAATAATTACAAGGAGGGACTAGTTACAATGAGGGAAACATTACAAGGAGGGATTAGTTACAATGAGGGAAAATTTACAAGGAGGGACTATTTGCAACGAAGGACAAATTAACATGAGGGAATAATTACAAGGAGGGACTAGTTACAATGAGGGTAAAATTACAAGGAGGGACTAGTTACAATGAGGGAAAAGTTACAAGGAGGGACTAGTTACAATGAGGGAAAATTTACAAGGAGGGACTATTTGCAATTAAGGACAAATTAACATGAGGGAATAATTACAAGGATGGACTAGTTACAATGAGGGTAAAATTACAAGGAGGGACTAGTTAAAATGAGGGAAAATTTGCAAGGAGGGACTATTTGCAATGAAGGACAAATTAACATGAGGGGATAATTACAAGGAGGGACTAGTTACAATAAGGGAATATTTAGGAGGGATTAATTCAAAGGAGGGATTATTTACAAGGAGGGACCAAAAAATGAAAATAAAACATAAAATATGAAAAAGATTAGCTTAACATGAAAAACTGAACTTGCCTGTATATGTACTCGTCTCCAGCCGGAGACACCAGGGCTACGTGGGTACAGTCAATGGCACCCATGACGTTGGGCATATCAGCGATATTATAAACTGCCAGCTTAATTGCGTTTCTGGCTACCATATTCTCTGGAAAACAAATATATTTTCGAGTTAGGGTAGCCGTGCCTTCCAAAAACTTGGATAGGGCGCGACTCAGCGTAGGCTGTGAGATCCCCACGGAGAGGGCACCCAGCCTCTGGAATGAGCCATTCACCAAAAATTGCAGGCAGCCAAGCATCTTGGTCATACCTGAAATTGCTTGCCCCTTCCTTGTGGTGCGGGCTAACCATGGCCGCAGCTCACTACACAACTTATGTAGGAAAGCGTGATTAAGCCGGGTGAGCTCGAACAGCTCAATGCCATGCATGCCTTTGAAGTCCATGCGTCGCCACCGGTGCAATCTGGCCTCTGACCTCTGGACGATCTCAATGCCCATGAGCTGCAGGTCCTCATGCTCCTCAAATGCATTTGAGTCGTCCATAGCTGCTAGCCTGCTAGTTCCCGAGGTCAAAATGGTCCCGTAAGGGGATCGAAAATGAAACAGATTTATTGGGTGTTGGCCCCTCGGCAATCAGCTCTCTGAATTAATCACCAGCCCATTGCAATAACGTAAGTGTTCTGAACGATCGGAACATTTCAGATTTGGATTGGAAAAAGTCCCGAAATTCCGTAAAACTTCCGATTTCCTTTGGATCATCGAAAGAGCATATACGTATTAGTTCGAACGTTCATGCGAGTAAAAAATGGACGAAAAAAAGCAAAAAAAAGACCCACCCAAACTTTCACAGACAGCTACGGAATTCCGGACAAATGTGTCTTTGAATCGAGGCTATTGAGCTGAATGTAAATATTGCAAGTGTCATGGTGATCCACTTACCTGCTCCCCAGTCCTTCTGCGTCCTCGAGCAACACCCCCGCTCAAGTAGCACTGGCTCCAGTAATGCTGTGGCCCTCCTCTCGTATCCTTGGCTCCTGTGTCCATGTTGTTCATGCCTTCCAGCAGAGTTGCAGACAGTGCACCCACCGGAGACAATTTGAATGGGCCAATGAGCCCCATCAGTTAATATGGGGTAGGGTGCCCTTGCTGTGGTGGGATAATCAGCCCTTCGTTTGTTCATGGGCCAATGAACCCAAAGCTGTTCTGGCCAATCCCCAGCACCCAGCTCTATTAAAGTCTTCACAGTTCACTGTCTCATTGTCCATGATAGAGTTCTGCTGGCTGTTATAGTTCCTCTGCTTTGTGTATTGTTATCCAATTTACAAAATGCAACTGCTCAACGTGCTGTAGCCTGAATATCCAGCAGGTTCATTGATAGCATATAGTGATATAGCACAGAGCAGTTATAAAGGCCCTTATTTATGAAGGAATAGCGACAGGTGGCGACTGGTGAGCGGCCGGTAATGACGGGCCCCACCACGAGAAGGCCGGCTCCCCACCACAATCACACATTTATCAAGCCAATCCTGCTTAGCGACTGAGATATATATATATAACCATATAGCCACTCATTCATCATTATTCCAGCCTCAGCCCACAGCGCCAGCGTCCGACCTTGAACAGCGAGAGGTATGACCTCTCGCTACCTGGTGCTCTCCAATGCATTTCAGTGGAACAATCTTTAAATATTCATAATTAATTGTTATTAATTTTTTTTTTTTAAATGTGAAAAATTCTGTGACCACTTCTGCCATTTTAGATAATTTTTTTAAGGGAAAAAAAAATTGTACAGAATATATATATAGATATTACAGGTCTGATATTAATGTATTCATATTACTAAATTATTTAAAAAACTCGTTTTTTTTGGTTTCCAAAAATATGGTGGTTTGGGGGTTAAAAAACGACTTTTAACCCAGCGCCTCCAGCGCTCTGGGGTTTAAACATGCATTTTACAGCTCGAGAATTTTTTGAGCGTGATTTTTTAATGAATATGGTGGGAGCTGGTCTCTAGGGCCAGTCGCTATCATGCGCTCCCATACAGCGAGGAACCTGTCAAATGGCGACTCCTCACCCAATATTCAACATTACGGGAAACCGACTGAGTCGCTATCAACAACCGAACAACGGCCAAGCACAGCGACTACTAGCGGGCACTCTGAAAATGCCGCTACAGTCGCTCAAATATTATTTCAACAAAGTGTCCGAACCACAAAAAAATTCCAACGTTGTCCCACAAGTGACAAGTGCATGCACAATTCCGGAGTGGTTATAGTCTATCCAAATCCAAACGTCATGTGCCCACCACCTTGTGAGTTATACGCTTACCAAAGGGAGATTGAATTAACAGCCTTATTTATATCTCCGTTGGACTTTTCACTGGTTAAAATGCAGTTCTCCTTCCAGTCATGAATGGCATAAAGAGCCTACGCCTTAGGAGCAGCTCAATTACATATTAGGCCTCTCTTCCATGGCGCATGTGCAGGCTTACAGTGATTCAGAATATTCACCTGGCAATCTATTCTGAATAAATTCCTGTCAACCTGGAGGTTGACAGGTTGACAGGAATTTATTCAGAATAGATTGCCAGGTGACTTAGAATATTCTGAATCACTGTAAGCCTGCACATGAGCCATGGAAGAGAGGCCTAATATGTAATTGAGGTGCTCCTAAGGCGTAGGCTCTTTATGCCATATATGACTGGAAGGGGAACTGCATTTTGACCAGTGAGAAGTCCAACCGAGATATAAATAAAGCTGTTAATCCAATCTCCCTTTGGTAAGCATATAACTCACAAGGTGGTGGGCACATGACGTTTGGATTTGGATTGACTATAACCACTCCGGAATTGTGCATGCACTTGTGGGACAAAGTTGGAATTTTTTTGTGGTTCGTACATTTTGTTGAAATAATATTTATAACTGCTCTGTGCTATATCACTATATGCTATTGTTATCCATTGCCGACTTTTCCTTGCCTGATCATTCTTAGATCGCTGTATGGACCAATTCCTGCCTGTCTGACCCCAAGTCCATCTTATCCTCTGTACCACAGACACTATGACCATGCGGCTTTGACCCTTGGCTTGACCCTCAACCTTTCTCCTGCTATACTTCCCTTGGTGCGACGTATTGTGAGAACTGTCTTTCTGTGTATGACTCGGGTCATCCCGACACTGCCCAGTCCTAGCCCCTGGTTCATTTGCCTTCACTTTGCATGTAAGTCTGCATCCTTTGTGCTACCCAAGTCCTGTGCTACCTAAGTCCTTTGTGCTACCTAAGTCAAAGTTCACATTGACTTTTTTTAGTAGGGGCAGTTATGAGGACAGGGGAGGAGTAGCCAGCAATGAACTAATGGTAATAATTACAGAACCCTAAAGAATCTTTGTGTGGCCTTGACACTGACCAGCTAAGGCCAATTCTGAACTGCTGCAACTGGGGATCTATTTGCAGGTCTTCACTGGTACAGTGGTAATTATATATTAGGAAACTGAAGATTGTCCAAAGAGGCATTTCTACAATTTGGCGTATTTATACTCCAATTTGGTGTATAAATTATAAATCTTTTTTCTGGAGTCTTAACATGACGATGATGAGTTTGCAGAACTGGAGAATATATGAGAATGTCCTCAAGATACACTACCACTGATTGGTAAAGCAGGTCCCGAAAGATCTCCTTGACAAATGCCTGAAAGACTTGGGCATTGCAAGTCCAAAGGGCATGTGATAATAGGTAAAATGGCAACCTGGTCGCCATTTTGTCTAGGTTTTGTCCGCCATTTTGTATAAATGTTATTATCATCCACCATTTTGTGTTCTGAGATAGATGCCACTGGCAGACATTTTGTGATCATAGTGTCATAGCATAGCAAATGTAAGCCAGGAATATGCCCTGACATGTCCAGGATGTGAAAAACAACTATTATATAGCAAATTTAAGTGAAAACATGTTTACCAAAGTTTTAAGTCAAAAACTTGTTTTTCAAAATGTACATCTGTGACGTGGCATGGGGGGCTTATCAGTATAGCATATGGATTTGTGGCATATGTTCCTTGCTTATCTTGCCTGGGAATTTGGCCACTTCTTGGGTGAGATAGGTATGGAAGATTAGATAAACTCTTATCAAGAAACAGGTTGCTTTCACCTCTTGGAGTTTGGACAGCTTTTTGGGGTGAAATGCGCCATAAATATGAGGGGTATGCCACTGCAAATCAGGAGACTCGAGCCATTGATGAGGAACTCCTGTCATGGACAGTGATCTGTGGGGCTGTTAACCCACTGACCTCCCAAGCTAATCCTGATCTCGCTGTGCCACATCGCATCGGCTGTGGAGCTCCTCAACCGGGGACTCGTGATTAACCATATGCATGCTGGGTAGGTAAGCCAAACATTCCATGGAATAGTTGTTGATTATCTTTAGATGTATCTGAAGGATATAGGATACAGTTTGAATCAATGAGAGGTACCATTAAGCAGTGTTTTCATGTTCTGTGTTATTGTATAAGTGTTATGCTATTTTTGTGCTTTAAGCTGTCATTATATCTTTGCTATTATTAAAGTTATTTTTTTTTGCAACATTTTGGAGTTGTAGTGCTTCCTTTAGGGCGGGAATCCGTACAAGGGTCCCGGCTAGAGGGCCCCTTACCAATTGGGAACTTCATATCCTGTCCGGCTATTTCTGGTGCTGGTTTTAACTGATCCAATTGGCAAAACAGGGCATTACAAGATATTCATAGTGACATGTCAAGTATTAAACACTTCTTCCATCTGTCCCCTTCTTTAAACCAGATAAGGTTGTAAGCCCATTGAAGTCTAGCTTAGTGAACACGGTGGCACCTTTCAGACCATCAAACAATTCTGTATAAAGAGGTAATGAGTTACGAATCTTAACTGTGATGGCATTCAAACCACGATATTCAATACAAGGCCAAAATGAGCCATCTTCCTTGCCAACAAAGCCAGCTCCAACAGGATGAGAGGAATTTTCTTAAAGGAGCAGTAGTACAAAAAAATGACAACAATAAAAATCCTTATAAATATGCTGGATTGCGAGAGGAGGGGTCAATTATACAACTGAAGAAGAAATATCCAGCCAGGCTTGTTTTTTTTATTTTAATAGAAGGAAGAGGAAATCAGGGGTGACAGAAACACTAAACCTGTCTCCCCTGGATTGTATTCCTACCACAAAATAATAAACTGCAAGCTTGGGGAGTTTACTTCATTTTGGGTGTATAAGTGACCCCTCCTCTCATTATCTGACATACTTATATGGATTTTTAATACTACACAATTTTACGATAGTGCTTCTTTAATGTACTCAGACATGGCTTTGGTCTCAGGCACAGGGGGACAAATGCACCCACACGGAGGTGGTGTATTTGTCAGGAGATCAATGGCACAATCAAAGGGGCGATGTGGTGCAAGTTTATCGACACTTTTCTTGCAAAAGACAGCCTTAAAAGATTTATAGTGTACAGGTAGTGCAGTCATGAATTCAGCTTTGTTCAGAGACACTCTCTTGACTGGCTTGATAAGTTTGAAACAGGGACCAAAAAAACAGTGCACCGGTCTAGAATTTGACATGAAGCCCTGCCAAGATGAGGGGGATGCTTTTGCAGCAATAGCAGTCCCAGAATTAATGCTCGAGTCACTTTTGGCAGGATCAAATACAAGATTACTTCAGAGTGTAGAGCAACGACGGTCATAACCAGATTCTGAATGGAATAAGAGAACCGTCGATGGCAGTGACTGACAAAGGATCGTGTAAGGGAAGCAGGGATATGCCCAATTCTTGAGCAATGGCTAAATTCATGATAATTGCTGCTGCACCAGAATTAATATATGTTGCTAATTCAAAGGGATCTCCAGATGCAGAGATAAACGCTAACATTGTCAACTTAGAGAGGGGAGAAATGTCAATCAGGGCTGGCGATTTTGGCCCCAGAGGTTTGACTTAAATGGACATTTGATAGCATAGTGACCCTTCCCTGCACAGTACAGACATAGAACTAGGGTACACCTTTGTGTTTTCTCCTATAGAGACAATCAAGTATGAACAATTCATATGAATTCAATATGAGGCAGCGGGGAAAGAATCCAGGGGCGTGTTACTTGGTTGCTAGGCACGATGACTTAGAGACATTCCCAGAAGCAGGAGCAATTTCTTCAAACCACAGTGTGGCAACCCAGTTCGGGATGCCCCCGGGGCAGCTAAAAAAACCTGGAATAGTCAAAATCTAGGATTTTGTCCTATATTAAACTCCATGGCTTTTGCTGTAGAATGCAACTATGGAGATGCTAGATAAATACTACAACAGCTTACCTTTATATAGGGAATTAGCTGTGTAATGATGTCTGTTTAACATTTGTTTAAATGCAATTGGCTAATTCATAGCTCAACCGCATCCCAAATTATAGGATAGTGTTACCACTACTGCAGCCATATTATATGACTTTTGTTTATTTTTATTTTTGCTCTTTACGTGTTTTCATTTGCTTTTCAGTGGGATTGTACATGTTATAAGTCACAATGAAAGTATACCGTACTTTTGCCCTATAATACGATAAAAAAGAAAGGAAACTCATGTTACCGGCGCTCCCACGTTGCCTGCCACACTGCGGGAGGCCAGAAGAAGACAGAGGAGTGGCAGGCTCTGTCCCAGTCCCCGCTGCTGCTATTGCTGTGGCAGCGATAGCAGCGGCAGGGACGGAGGCAGTGCCTGCCGCTCCGCCATCATCTCCTGTCCTCCAGCTGCTGCCTCTTCCGGCTTGGGCCGATGCGAGAACCCAGGTCCGTGCAGCAGGTGGGCATAACCTGCTCTGCGTCGCGCAGGCCACACCCACCCACTGCACGGACCCAGCTGTTCGCTTCTGCCCTTGCTGGAAGAGGCAGCGGAGGAGATGCAGAGAAGAAGAAGGAGCAGCTGTCCCTGTCCGCTCCTTCTTACTGGCCGGGCTGCGCAGACACCCGTCTTCAAAGAACGGGTGGGCGTTGCCTGCACCGACGTGGTGCAGGTCGTCGCGGTGCACACCGACGCGGTGCAGGCCGAAGCGGTGCAGGCCGAAGCGGTGCAGGCCACACTCGCTCGATTCACGGGGCCGGCTGTCTGCACAGCCCAGCCAGTAAGATGGAACTGCGGGGACGCTCCTCCATCTTCTTCTGGCGTGTGGCAGCCCGGCCAGCAAAGCGGGAGTGCCAGTAACATGTGAGATTTTTTTTTGTTATCACTGTGTGCCTATGGGGAACGGGGGAGGTTGGGGGGTTGCCACACTGCTTCTATGGGGAATAGGAGGAGGGATGCCACATTGCCTATATGGGGAATGAGAGGGGGGAGCCACATTGCCTATATGGGGAAATATAGGGGGGTGCCACACTGCCTATATGGGGAATGGGAGACGGGATGCCACACGGCCTATATGGGTAATAGAAGGGGAGTACCACACTGCCCTTTATGGGGAATGAGAGGGGGGGCCACACTGCCTATATGGGTAATGGGAGGGGGAGGGTGCTACATTGCCTATATGGGGAATGGGAAGTGGGATCCCACAGTGCCTATATGGGGAATAGGAGGGGGGCCACACTGCTTATATTGGGAATGGGAGGCGGGATGTAACACTGCCTATATGGCTAATAGAAGGGGGGGTACCACACTGCCTATATGGGGAATAGGAGGGGTGTGCCACACTGCCTATATGGGGAATGGGAGGGGGGTGCTACACTTTCTATATGGGGAATGGGAGGGGGGATGCCACACTGCCTATAAAGGGAATGGAAGGGGAGATGCCACACTGCCTATGGAAATGGGAGGGGGGGATACCACACTGCCTATGGGGAGGGGAATTCCCCACTGCCTATTGGGAATGGGAGGGGGGTTCCACACTGCCTAGGAAAATTGGAGGGGAGGAATGCCACACTGCCTATATGGAGAATGGGATGTGGTATTGCCACACTGCCTATTGGGAATGGGAGGGGGATGCCACTCTGCCTGTAATTGGATGATTCTACACTTTGCCTATTATTTTGTTAGAAATATTATTTTTCTTATTTTCCTCCCCAAAATCCTAGGTGCGTCTTATGAGCAGCTTCTTTTAGGGCGAAAAATGCAGTAATTTTAATTTGCACTTGAGTAATAAAACTAAATTGTATTGGATATTTTCTCTTTGAGTGTGTTTAGTGAAAATCTATACATGTCAAATATTAGTGAACCCTATAATCTGTTTTGGTGCTTTGGGTGGACAGAAAGGAAGAATAAGAATTAGGTGGTTACTTTTTTTTCAAGACAAGAGGTTGTTTTTTCCTGTAAATTCCAAAACAAATACATCTACACATAGCATATATCTTTTGTATAAAACAATACAGTTATTTATTACAAGAATACTGCTTTAAAATTCTTAAATAACACTGTGGATGCTGGAAAACAAAGGTATGGTTTGGAATTTTTGAGAAAGAAGAGTTATAACTGTTTACAGTAAAACTATGACAGTGCCATTACCAAGAATGATTGGAGAGTGTATTACTGTATTATTCTTTGCAAAGGACTTGACAAATATGTTTTGTAAATAAAACAGCTACAGCAGAAGAAACATATAACTTTCCACTGCGGTATTATGTTTGCATGTTTAATGCCTTATAAATTATTAAAAGCCCATTTGTTCAGTATTCATCAATACTCTGGTCTGTGAACAGCAAGAGCCTTTAATAACTGATGAAACCATGTGCTTAACCCAAGAACAGTGTCAGGAAACTTACAGTAAAATAGATTGTTCCTACTAAATGACTTCTAGAAGGGAAAAGTAAATGAACACCATATGTTGAATAATATTACTTAATATAGGGTAATTGTGCAAGGTAAAATCTTGCTACAGTACAGTAACTAGCTCCTCTTCCTTATCCTTATTCATGCACCTTTTCATTCTGTTACATTCTCAGTGCACATACCACTGGGTTTCCTGCTTAGCTTACATAAAATCAAACATATTTAAAATGTAGAATAATGGTTTCTTCTATATGTTTCTAACTTCTAAAGATATCCATGTACATATCTGTAGTTTCAACAATCGCAACAGTCTAAATATCAAATTTGAAACATCCATTTGGTAATACAAACTAATAATTGTATAGGCGATACAAATAAGTGGTATGTGGATAAAGGAAGACAAAGGATAGAAATAAAGTAAATACTGTTGTTCATAGCAAGTGTGACAGCATTTGGTAGTTGCACAACAGTAGTACCATTAAAGGGTACAGTACATGTTCTTGACCCATAAGAAGAGACAACTTGTCAGAAAGAGAAATGTACTTGCCAGTCAGCTCATGTTGCTAGTGCACCATTACTTGTTTAAAGTGGACCAACACCCAGGGGTGATCGGCCCGGAAATCTATAAGATTCCCGGGCCGATCACCTCCCACCCCGCGGGACATCCGAGATCGGGATGTCCCGCGGGGTGAAACCCCCCCAGAAACCCCAAAAAGACCTTACCTGATCCGCCGCCGCTTCCGCCGCCTCCGCCGCCTCCCGCGCGCCCCTCCAGACGTGCGCACGCCCGCGCCGGCCCTCTGTGAATGGCCGGCGCGGGCGCGCGGGCACCGAGAGTGACGCGCGGGAGGCGGCGGCGGCGGAAGCGGCTTGTACGTTCCTGTCCCCCGCCTGGACGTTGGCAGGGATTGGCTGCGGCGTTCACGTGGGAGCGGGGAGAGGTGAGTTTTTTGGGGTTTCTGGGGGGTTTCACACAGCGGGGCACCCCCGATAGGGGTGCCCCACCGAAGTGGACCAAAACCCAGGATAGTCAAAATCCTGGGTGTTGGTCCACTTTAAATGTTCTGCCAGTGACATCTAAAGCTTGTTTGGGAATTAGGGGCAGGGCATGGAGACAGGAGTGTGGGTTGTCATTAGAGATGCCAGCCTTATATAATTTACTTCCTTGGACATTCCCATTTTAACCAGGTTACAAGTACAGATCTCACACTTGACCCTAAACCTAATGGGGACTTGTTCAGAATGGGATAACTTTAATCTGATAGCTAAAGGGGGTGCATTTTCTGTTTCTAGTTGCATACTATATTTGCTTTGCCCAGGGTAAACATTTCTTTGTCATTCTCTTGTAACAATTCTAATTCTATTTTGTTGGCACTTACTAAGAATCATCTTCAAATTTAGAATGCTGCAGGTTTGGCTTGGGCAGAACTGCTCAGCTGTTATGGTAGCTTCTGAAGACCTGGGAGTGCAGATGCTTCAGGATCTGGGAGCACTGTTTTTTTTATGGGACTCTATTTTTGTGACCCGTCTATGTGAGGCCTCAGTTATCTTCTCCGGCCCTATATATATAAATATATATTTGAAAAGATAAGCTGGTTAATAAATATGTCAGAGAGCATGATGAACTTTGCACCTTTTGCTTCCTCTTGGGATCAATCTAATGCTCATATAACGTGTTGACTCATCTCATCAGTAAGAATCTTTGCTGTTGTTAAAGGGGGAAATCCATTGTGAATTGCTTGATGTTAAAAGGCAAATAGTCTTCACAAATTCATTTTAGAGGTTATTTAAGAAACGCTAACGGCAGGTAGTGCCACGTAGCCACATAGCATCGGGTGAACGCTGGGCGCTGTATGTGAAAACCACATTTAAGTAAGTCAATCTAGTGAGCGCCTCTAAAAGCGTCATGTAGCATCACATGTATTGCTCACTGGCAGCGCCATGTAGTACCTGTCGCTTAGTAGCGCGCCCCCATAAATTTCAATGGTGTTTTATTTGGTTGTGTATAAATAGCGGTTTGTATTATTTTTGTGTTTGTTTTTTTATGCAGAATTGTATTTGTAGGTCTGCGAATTGCATTGTCATTGTCACAGTGTTATTCCATGTGTTTTCTCTCTGGTGCTGCTGTATATGTGTTGAGAAACAGACTTTGATCACACAGCATCTGGTGCTTGACACTAGAGCGCCCAGCTTTATAGCGTCAAATTGATTGTGTGTTTATTTCTAAAAAATGAGCTTCAGTCGGACGCACTTCACTGGTGCTACCTATCGTTCGCTGGAGTGTTGTTCTGTTGTTAGATGTAGCGTAGTCTTGGGCGCTCTGGGCTCGGGGCAGTAATTGCATTCTTACCTAGCGACGGGGTAAAAGGTTTTTCTTTTGATTTTGCTTTATGCACTTCCGGTTTTCCTCTGCGGAATGATGTCTCTTCCAAGACGGCGCATGTCCCACTTTCCCAGCAGAGGAAGATGTTGAGAAGAAGAAGAGGCAGCGGGTAGACCCCAAGGTCAATATGCAGATTTTAAAGGTATTTTTTTTTTTTGTAAACAGATTTTTTTCTGTGTGTTGTGGCCTTCTTAAAATGTGTTAACGTTTCCAGCTGTTGTTTAGCGTTTATTAGTTAATATATATATATATATATATATATATATATATATATATATATATATATATTTTTTTTTTTTTTTTTAATTTTGCGTTGTAGCTGCTCATTGCAAATGTAATGTAAATAGTTAAATATTTAGTAGTGTCATTAAAGTGGATCCCAACCCATGCAGCTGAGTGTACTAATCTATTTGATTACTGGGCTGATCATTTCTCTCTACCCCAGGGCATCCAAAATGGGGATGGGCTGCTGTGTTGCCCATAAAGTTACATACTTTCCCAGTAAAATAGCACAAACTATTTCAGAATTTCTTGCAAAGGCATTATCCTTCTTGGAGGGTAGTGTGGTATGCGTCCACCTGTGCACACAGATCCACTTTCCTTACATGAAGGCTTAGATGAAGGGACAGGAGGGGATCTGACCACGGTGACTGGAGGAGAGGCCTCTTATGCGTTGTTAGACCGTGAAAAGGTGATTTTATTGCCCAACCTAGGGTTTTCACATAGCGGGGCATCTCGATCCAGATTTGGCCGGGCTCAATTTGGTGGCTATTGTTGTGTAATGCAGAAAGAATCCGGGCTTGTTGCTCCTGGATCCGTACAGCCTCCTCTGGCCTAGGATAGATTAATTGCTGAAGCACCTGCAGTTAGCCTTCTATGGCTGCCATGCTTTCTTCCATTCTGGTGTGAGGTTGGTGCCTGTTGTACGCCTCCATCTGTGTCCCCAGCTTAAACAGCTGGTCAGTACTGGGTCCTTCATGATTCCCACCAACAAACAATGGAGTTTAGAAATGAAAAATAATAATTAGGGATGAGCGAATCGATCCGGATGAACCCGGATTCGATCCGAATTTCAGGAAAAATTTGATTCGGATCGAATCCGAATTTCCCCGCGATTCGATCGCTCGAAGTTTTCCTTTAACATCCATTCATTTACATTACAGGCATTCTAAGATGGCGGATGGGACATGTCCAGACATGTAAGCTGGGGCAGTGTATGCTGGGACAGTCACATGCAGCCTATCAGCAGCCAGCAAGCCCGGTGACTATTGCATTCGTGAGAGACAGAACGCTGTGTAGCTGAGGGAGAGACAGTTAGACAGTTAGACAGGCAGGGACAGACAGGGACAGGCTGGAGACAGGCAGGAGACAGACAGGAGACAGACAGAAAGTCAGCGAAAAACAGGGAAAGGAAGGGAAAATCGGAGGCTGTCAGCTTTTTTTTTTGTTTCTTTCATCCAGCCTGACAGGCTTTGTTAGCGTTTTCAGGCTGCTTATACTAACTAACTGTGCATATATACTGAACTGATCTTAAGTCTGCTGTGAGGCATCCCATTCTGTGACTACAGCAGCCTCTGTTTAAGACCATATAACCATTTGCTCTTATTATATTTGAAATTAGCCTGTTAAAGACACTTTTGCTGGGCATAGCACTACTTGTCCCTGCCAGGGCATCCCATTCTGTGACTAAAGCAGCCTCTGTTTAAGACCATATAACCATTTGCTCTTATTATATTTGAAATTAGGCCTGATAAAGACACTTTTGCTGGGCATAGCACTACTTGTCCCTGCCAGGGCATCCCATTCTGTGACTAAAGCAGCCTCTGTTTAAGACCATATAACCATTTGCTCTTATTATATTTGAAATTAGGCCTGATAAAGACACTTTTGCTGGGCATAGTACTACAGGATCTTTTTTGGGGGCATCCCATTCTGTGACTAAAGCAGCCTCTGTTTAAGACCATATAACCATTTGCTCTTATTATATTTGAAATTAGCCTGATAAAGACACTTTTGCTGGGCATAGTACTACTGGATCTTTTTTGGGGGCATCCCATTCTGTGACTACAGCAGCCTCTGTTTAAGACCATATAACCATTTGCTCTTATTATATTTGAAATTAGCCTGATAAAGACACTTTTGCTGGGCATAGCACTACTTGTCCCTGCCAGGGCATCCCATTCTGTGACTAAAGCATCCTCTGTTTAAGACCATATAACCATTTGCTCTTATTATATTTGAAATTAGCCTGATAAAGACACTTTTGCTGGGCATAGTACTACTGGATCTTTTTTGGGGGCATCCCATTCTGTGACTACAGCAGCCTCTGTTTAAGACCATATAACCATTTGCTCTTATTATATTTGAAATTAGGCCTGATAAAGACACTTTTGCTGGGCATAGCACTACTTGTCCCTGCCAGGGCATCCCATTCTGTGACTAAAGCAGCCTCTGTTTAAGACCATATAACCATTTGCTCTTATTATATTTGAAATTAGCCTGATAAAGACACTTTTGCTGGGCATAGTACTACTGGATCTTTTTGGGGGGCATCCCATTCTGTGACTAAAGCAGCCTCTGTTTAAGACCATATAACCATTTGCTCTTATTATATTTGAAATTAACCTGATAAAGACACTTTTGCTGGGCATAGTACTACTGGATCTTTTTTGGGGGCATCCCATTCTGTGACTAAAGCAGCCTCTGTTTAAGACCGTATAACCATTTGCTCTTATTATATTTGAAATTAGGCCTGATAAAGACACTTTTGCTGGGCATAGCACTACTTGTCCCTGCCAGGGCATCCCATTCTGTGACTAAAGCAGCCTCTGTTTAAGACCATATAACCATTTGCTCTTATTATATTTGAAATTAGCCTGTTAAAGACACTTTTGCTGGGCATAGCACTACTTGTCCCTGCCAGGGCATCCCATTCTGTGACTAAAGCAGCCTCTGTTTAAGACCATATAACCATTTGCTCTTATTATATTTGAAATTAGGCCTGATAAAGACACTTTTGCTGGGCATAGTACTACTGGATCTTTTTGGGGGGCATCCCATTCTGTGACTAAAGCAGCCTCTGTTTAAGACCATATAACCATTTGCTCTTATTATATTTGAAATTAGCCTGATAAAGACACTTTTGCTGGGCATAGTACTACTGGATCTTTTTTGGGGGCATCCCATTCTGTGACTAAAGCAGCCTCTGTTTAAGACCGTATAACCATTTGCTCTTATTATATTTGAAATTAGGCCTGATAAAGACACTTTTGCTGGGCATAGCACTACTTGTCCCTGCCAGGGCATCCCATTCTGTGACTAAAGCAGCCTCTGTTTAAGACCATATAACCATTTGCTCTTATTATATTTGAAATTAGCCTGTTAAAGACACTTTTGCTGGGCATAGCACTACTTGTCCCTGCCAGGGCATCCCATTCTGTGACTAAAGCAGCCTCTGTTTAAGACCATATAACCATTTGCTCTTATTATATTTGAAATTAGGCCTGATAAAGACACTTTTGCTGGGCATAGTACTACTGGATCATTTTTGGGGGCATCCCATTCTGTGACTAAAGCAGCCTCTGTTTAAGACCATATAACCATATGCTCTTATTATATTTGAAATTAGCCTGATAAAGACACTTTTGCTGGGCATAGTACTACTGCATCTTTTTTGGGGGCATCCCATTCTGTGACTACAGCAGCCTCTGTTTAAGACCATATAACCATTTGCTCTTATTATATTTGAAATTAGCCTGATAAAGACACTTTTGCTGGGCATAGCACTACTTGTCCCTGCCAGGGCATCCCATTCTGTGACTAAAGCAGCCTCTGTTTAAGACCATATAACCATTTGCTCTTATTATATTTGAAATTAGCCTGATAAAGACACTTTTGCTGGGCATAGTACTACTGGATCTTTTTTGGGGGCATCCCATTCTGTGACTACAGCAGCCTCTGTTTAAGACCATATAACCATTTGCTCTTATTATATTTGAAATTAGGCCTGATAAAGACACGTTTTCTGGGCATAGCACTACTTGTCCCTGCCAGAGCATCCCATTCTGTAACTAAAGCAGCCTCATTTTAAGACCATATAACCATTTGCTCTTATTATATTTGAAATTAGGCCTGATAAAGACACTTTTGCTGGGCATAGCACTACTTGTCCCTGCCAGGGCATCCCATTCTGTGACTAAAGCAGCCTCTGTTTAAGACCATATAACCATTTGCTCTTATTATATTTGAAATTAGCCTGTTAAAGACACTTTTGCTGGGCATAGCACTACTTGTCCCTGCCAGGGCATCCCATTCTGTGACTAAAGCAGCCTCTGTTTAAGACCATATAACCATTTGTTCTTATTATATTTGAAATTAGGCCTGATAAAGACACTTTTGCTGGGCATAGTACTACTGGATCTTTTTTGGGGGCATCCCATTCTGTGACTAAAGCAGCCTCTGTTTAAGACCATATAACCATTTGCTCTTATTATATTTGAAATTAGCCTGATAAAGACACTTTTGCTGGGCATAGTACTACTGGATCTTTTTTGGGGGCATCCCATTCTGTTACTACAGCAGCCTCTGTTTAAGACCATATAACCATTTGCTCTTATTATATTTGAAATTAGGCCTGATAAAGACACTTTTGCTGGGCATAGCACTACTTGTCCCTGCCAGGGCATCCCATTCTGTGACTAAAGCAGCCTCTGTTTAAGACCATATAACCATTTGCTCTTATTATATTTGAAATTAGCCTGATAAAGACACTTTTGCTGGGCATAGTACTACTGGATCTTTTTTGGGGGCATCCCATTCTGTGACTAAAGCAGCCTCTGTTTAAGACCGTATAACCATTTGCTCTTATTATATTTGAAATTAGGCCTGATAAAGACACTTTTGCTGGGCATAGCACTACTTGTCCCTGCCAGGGCATCCCATTCTGTGACTAAAGCAGCCTCTGTTTAAGACCATATAACCATTTGCTCTTATTATATTTGAAATTAGCCTGTTAAAGACACTTATGCTGGGCATAGCACTACTTGTCCCTGCCAGGGCATCCCATTCTGTGACTAAAGCAGCCTCTGTTTAAGACCATATAACCATTTGCTCTTATTATATTTGAAATTAGGCCTGATAAAGACACTTTTGCTGGGCATAGTACTACTGGATCTTTTTTGGGGGCATCCCATTCTGTGACTAAAGCAGCCTCTGTTTAAGACCATATAACCATATGCTCTTATTATATTTGAAATTAGCCTGATAAAGACACTTTTGCTGGGCATAGTACTACTGGATCTTTTTTGGGGGCATCCCATTCTGTGACTACAGCAGAGTCTGTTTAAGACCACATAACCATTTGCTCTTATTATATTTGAAATTAGCCTGATAAAGACACTTTTGCTGGGCATAGCACTACTTGTCCCTGCCAGGGCATCCCATTCTGTGACTAAAGCAGCCTCTGTTTAAGACCATATAACCATTTGCTCTTATTATATTTGAAATTAGCCTGATAAAGACACCTTTGCTGGGCATAGTACTACTGGATCTTTTTTGGGGGCATCCCATTCTGTGACTAAAGCAGCCTCTGTTTAAGACCATTTAACCATTTGCTCTTATTATATTTGAAATTAGGCCTGATAAAGACACTTTTGCTGGGCATAGCACTACTTGTCCCTGCCAGAGCATCCCATTCTGTAACTAAAGCAGCCTCTGTTTAAGACCATATAACCATTTGCTCTTATTATATTTGAAATTAGGCCTGATAAAGACACTTTTGCTGGGCATAGCACTACTTGTCCCTGCCAGGGCATCCCATTCTGTGACTAAAGCAGCCTCTGTTTAAGACCATATAACCATTTGCTCTTATTATATTTGAAATTAGCCTGTTAAAGACACTTTTGCTGGGCATAGCACTACTTGTCCCTGCCAGGGCATCCCATTCTGTGACTAAAGCAGCCTCTGATTAAGACCATATAACCATTTGCTCTTATTATATTTGAAATTAGGCCTGATAAAGACACTTTTGCTGGGCATAGTACTACTGGATCTTTTTTGGGGGCATCCCATTCTGTGACTAAAGCAGCCTCTGTTTAAGACCATATAACCATTTGCTCTTATTATATTTGAAATTAGCCTGATAAAGACACTTTTGCTGGGCATAGTACTACTGGATCTTTTTTGGGGGCATCCCATTCTGTTACTACAGCAGCCTCTGTTTAAGACCATATAACCATTTGCTCTTATTATATTTGAAATTAGGCCTGATAAAGACACTTTTGCTGGGCATAGCACTACTTGTCCCTGCCAGGGCATCCCATTCTGTGACTAAAGCAGCCTCTGTTTAAGACCATATAACCGTTTGCTCTTATTATATTTGAAATTAGCCTGATAAAGACACTTTTGCTGGGCATAGTACTACTGGATCTTTTTTGGGGGCATCCCATTCTGTGACTAAAGCAGCCTCTGTTTAAGACCATATAACCATTTGCTCTTATTATATTTGAAATTAGCCTGATAAAGACACTTTTGCTGGGCATAGTACTACTGGATCTTTTTTGAGGGCATCCCATTCTGTGACTAAAGCAGCCTCTGTTTAAGACCGTATAACCATTTGCTCTTATTATATTTGAAATTAGGCCTGATAAAGACACTTTTGCTGGGCATAGCACTACTTGTCCCTGCCAGAGCATCCCATTCTGTAACTAAAGCAGCCTCTGTTTAAGACCATATAACCATTTGCTCTTATTATATTTGAAATTAGGCCTGATAAAGACACTTTTGCTGGGCATAGCACTACTTGTCCCTGCCAGGGCATCCCATTCTGTGACTAAAGCAGCCTCTGTTTAAGACCATATAACCATTTGCTCTTATTATATTTGAAATTAGCCTGTTAAAGACACTTTTGCTGGGCATAGCACTACTTGTCCCTGCCAGGGCATCCCATTCTGTGACTAAAGCAGCCTCTGATTAAGACCATATAACCATTTGCTCTTATTATATTTGAAATTAGGCCTGATAAAGACACTTTTGCTGGGCATAGTACTACTGGATCTTTTTTGGGGGCATCCCATTCTGTGACTAAAGCAGCCTCTGTTTAAGACCATATAACCATTTGCTCTTATTATATTTGAAATTAGCCTGATAAAGACACTTTTGCTGGGCATAGTACTACTGGATCTTTTTTGGGGGCATCCCATTCTGTTACTACAGCAGCCTCTGTTTAAGACCATATAACCATTTGCTCTTATTATATTTGAAATTAGGCCTGATAAAGACACTTTTGCTGGGCATAGCACTACTTGTCCCTGCCAGGGCATCCCATTCTGTGACTAAAGCAGCCTCTGTTTAAGACCATATAACCGTTTGCTCTTATTATATTTGAAATTAGCCTGATAAAGACACTTTTGCTGGGCATAGTACTACTGGATCTTTTTTGGGGGCATCCCATTCTGTGACTAAAGCAGCCTCTGTTTAAGACCATATAACCATTTGCTCTTATTATATTTGAAATTAGCCTGATAAAGACACTTTTGCTGGGCATAGTACTACTGGATCTTTTTTGAGGGCATCCCATTCTGTGACTAAAGCAGCCTCTGTTTAAGACCGTATAACCATTTGCTCTTATTATATTTGAAATTAGGCCTGATAAAGACACTTTTGCTGGGCATAGCACTACTTGTCCCTGCCAGGGCATCCCATTCTGTGACTAAAGCAGCCTCTGTTTAAGACCATATAACCATTTGCTCTTATTATATTTGAAATTAGCCTGTTAAAGACACTTTTGCTGGGCATAGCACTACTTGTCCCTGCCAGGGCATCCCATTCTGTGACTAAAGCAGCCTCTGTTTAAGACCATATAACCATTTGCTCTTATTATATTTGAAATTAGGCCTGATAAAGAAACTTTTGCTGGGCATAGTACTACTGGATCTTTTTTGGGGGCATCCCATTCTGTGACTAAAGCAGCCTCTGTTTAAGACCATATAACCATTTGCTCTTATTATATTTGAAATTAGCCTGATAAAGACACTTTTGCTGGGCATAGTACTACTGGATCTTTTTTGGGGGCATCCCATTCTGTGACTACAGCAGCCTCTGTTTAAGACCATATAACCATTTGCTCTTATTATATTTGAAATTAGCCTGATAAAGACACTTTTGCTGGGCATAGTACTACTGGATCTTTTTTGGGGGCATCCCATTCTGTGACTAAAGCAGCCTCTGTTTAAGACCATATAACCATTTGCTCTTATTATATTTGAAATTAGGCCTGATAAAGACACTTTTGCTGGGCATAGCACTACTTGTCCCTGCCAGGGCATCCCATTCTGTGACTAAAGCAGCCTCTGTTTAAGACCATATAACCATTTGCTCTTATTATATTTGAAATTAGCCCTGATAAAGACACCTTTGCTGGGCATAGGCTTACTGCTGCCTGCCAGGTGCACTTCTGTTGAGGCATCCCATTCTGTAACATAGCATACCCCTCTTTATTTACACTAAGCAGCTCTCTTATTTACACTAAGCAGGCCTGTTGGAGGCTGAGTGTTACTGCTCACTTTTGGTGTGCATTATATTCTGTTTCATATAGACCCACCGCTGCCCGGGGGATCTTAAAATATCACCTACTACCACGCCAGTTAGACTATGTCGGGCAGACAAGTGCCTGGAAGTGAAAAGAGGAGTGGCAGAGGCCAAGATTCCGCAGGCAGAGCTCGCATCAGACTGGGGGCCAGTAGCAGCAGGAGTCACGCTGAGAGACCTAATCTGCCAGTATCTGCTAGCGGTCGGGTCTCCACCAG
The DNA here is from genome assembly GCA_027917425.1 of Gastrophryne carolinensis. Taxonomy (NCBI): domain Eukaryota; kingdom Metazoa; phylum Chordata; class Amphibia; order Anura; family Microhylidae; genus Gastrophryne; species Gastrophryne carolinensis. The sequence goes on from CM051240.1 coordinate 114,644,856, forward strand.
TAACGCATCTGCCGTGGTAGATTGGTTGACGCGCTCATCAACAACATCATCACAACTTACGTCTGAGACCCCCAGTCTAGGGTCGGTAGGTTCCTCTGACACAACCCTGAGTTGGCATGCCCCGAGAGCAGTCCCTGTCCTCCCATTGCCTCTGTCCTACGCCGTTCCCTCCCCCAGCGACGTATCCTATGCTTTGGGTTCAGCTCCACTCTTTAGTGAGGAGGACCATCAGATAGAGGACAGTCAGCAGCTACTGCCCAGCCAAGAAATGGAGGTGGCTTCTCTAGCTAGGCAGACAGATAGTGATGTGGACAGTGTCGTGGGTGCTGCGAGCGTTCCAGCTCCTGCGCCAGACACTGTTGACGAATCCACGAACATCAGTGACGTACAGCCACAACTCGGTGATGATGATGATGACGATGAAGCCGATCGCACTTGGGAGCCGGGTGATGAAGGGGCTTCATCGTCATCATCAGGAGAAGAGGGGCGCAGGTTGCCCCGGAGTCAGCAGCTGAGGCAGCAAGGTGGTAGCAGTCAGCATGGGGGCACAATTCCAAAGGCTGGAGCCGGCCGGGGCCGGGGCCGGGGTAGAGCACCTGCTGTGCGGCAGTCTACCTTATCGGGAGGTAGTGGAGCAGGGGTTCCTGGAGTTGGCAACAGCAGCAGTGAATCAGTGAGGCCAGGGGGTGGGAAAAGTAGCTACTCGGCAGTGTGGCAGTTTTTCCTGAGGCATCCGCAGGAGGGTAACATGGCCACAGGCAAGATATGTAGACAAAAGGTGAAGCGTGGCCAGGGTCCAAATGTTGGCACCACGGCCCTGCGTCAACATATGATGCGTCACCATAAAACGACCTGGGAGAACCGAGGCTCCCAAGGGGTGGTCCAGTCTGCTTCCTCACCAAGTGAGCTCCCAATTTCTGCCAGCCAAGGCTCCAGCACCTCAGCCGAAGGCAGCTGTGCGTCATACCCATCCTCTGTCGCTCCTGCTCCTCCTCCTCCAAGTCATGCATCCCGCCAGCAATCCATCAGCGAAGCCATGTCCAAGAGACAGCAGTATGCGCCCACTCATCCTACGGCGCAGAAGCTGAATGTGCTCCTGTCCAAGTTGCTGGTGCTGCAGTCGCTCCCTTTTCAGGTGGTGGAATCTGCACCTTTCAGAGAACTGATGGCTTGTGCCGAGCCGAGGTGGAGAGTCCCAAGCCGTCATTTCTTTGCCAAGAAGGCAGTACCAGCGCTGCACACTTTTGTTGAACAGAAGGTGGGCCAGTCCTTGAGCCTGTCGGTGTGTAGCAAAATACATGGCAGCGCCGACATCTGGAGCTGTAACTACGGTCAGGGGCAGTACATGTCGTTTACGGCCCACTGGGTGAATGTGGTCCCTTTGCAGCAGCAACTTGGACAGGTCACGCCGCTTCGGCCTCCGCGCTCTCTGCCCATTGGGCCTGTGACACCGTGCGACTCGGCCTCCTCATCCTCCGCCATCTCCTCACCCTCCACTGTAGGCTCAAGTCTCAGTGCCCCTCCAGTCTACCATGTGTGCAGGGCACGGAGGTGTCACGCAGTGCTTCACATGGTTTGTCTTGGCGAACGGAGTCACACAGGGGAGGAACTGCTTAAATGTATTCATCAGGAAATCCAAACATGGCTTACTCCGAGAAAACTTAAAATGGGAATCATGGTTACCGACAATGGGAAGAACATTTTGTCTGCGCTGCGCCAAGGAAGCCTGACCCATGCCCCCTGCATGGCTCACGTCTTCAATCTGGTTGTCAAGCGGTTTCTGAAGTGTTCCCCCCATCTGCAGGACATCCTAACAACTTCAAGGAAACTTTGCATGCACTTCAGCCACTCCTACACCGCCAAACACACCCTTCTTGAGCTACAGCGTCAGAATGGTATCCCCCAACATAGTCTGATTTGCGATGTTTCCACCCGTTGGAATTCCACCCTTCACATGTTGGACCGATTATATGAACAGAGAAAAGCCATCACGGATTTCCTGATGATCCAAGCAGATAGGGGGACTCCCCTGTGTAACTTCAATGTCAACCAGTGGCAGCTCATACGTGACACCTGCCGTTTGCTCAGGCCCTTTGAGGAAGCCACTTTATTTGTCAGTCGGCAGGATTACGGGATGAACGACGTGATTCCACTGCTTCATGTACTACAGCACATGTTGGAAACCATGGCTGGTCAGGGCACTGGAGACATGGCGTTTACATCTTACGGCCACATGAACCCCGTTGGAGCTGAACTGGAGGAGGAGGAGGAAGAGGAGGAGGAGGAGTTGCCCAGCGAAACACAGTTTAGGCTTGGCGAAATGGCTGGTTTATCTAGTCAGCGGACAGGAGAGGAGGAGCAGGAGCAGCCAGAGGAGCTAGAGGTTTTTGAGGAAGGCGAGACAGAGGACCCGGGCACACCGTGGCAGTATGCAGTGGAGATGGAGACAGGTAGTCCATCCGAGTCACTTGCGCAAATGGCACGAAGCATGCTCACGTGCTTGCGTAGTGACCCCAGAATTGTTTCCATCTGTCGGCGGGATGACTTCTGGCTGTCCACCTTATTGGACCCTCGCTTCCGGCACAAAATGGGGGCATTTTTTAAACCCACCGAGAGGGAGGACAAACTCAACTACTACAAAGACATTCTACGTAGGCAGTTGGCCGATGCCTATCTGCGCCATGGTCCATACTCTCGCAGGTCTGACTCGAGGGGACCTCTGCGCTCACCTTCCACTGCCATGGCCGCTGGGGGGGTTGGCAGGAGCAGCAGCAGCAGCTCCATCAGCAGCAGCAGCCTCAGTCTTCAGTCGCTAATGAGTAGCTTTCTACACCCGCATAGTGAGGCTACTCATGAGCAGCAGGAGGACCTGGAGCAGGACCTCAACCAGCAGGTCATGTCATACTTTGACATGACCATGCCAACACACCTTGAGGATCCGCTGGACTTCTGGGCAGCCAAACTTGATTTGTGGCCGCAACTAGCAGAGTTTGCCCTGGAAAAGCTGTCCTGCCCGGCAAGTAGCGTGCCATCTGAGCGGGTGTTTAGTGCGGCGGGGGCCATAGTTACGGCGAGGAGAACTCGTCTGTCAACTAAAAATGTGGAGAGACTCACCTTTGTCAAAATGAATCAGGGATGGATCAGCCAGGATTTCCACCCACCAATGCCTGATGCATGCGACTAGATTCAGCATGGTGCCACGTTTTACACTTTCCAAATGGTGCAAAACATATTTATGTCTTTAGGCCATTTTTTGGGCTCCTGCTGCTGCTGCTGCCAACTTCTGCCAACTCCAGGGTGTGATTCATCCAATTTTTGGGCTCCTGAAGCCAACCCCAGTGTCTCTTTTAAGTAATGTTTGGGCTCCTGCTGCTGCTGTCAACTCCTGCCAACTCCAGGGTGAGATTCATCCAATTTTTGGGCTCCTGAAGCCAACTCCAGTGTATATTTGGGCTCCTGCTGCTGCTGCTGTGAACTCCTGCCAACTCCAGGGTGTGATTCATCCAATTTTTGGGCTCCTGAAGCCAACCCCAGTGTCTCTTTTAAGTAATGTTTGGGCTCCTGCTGCTGCTGTCAACTCCTGCCAACTCCAGGTTGTGATTCATCCAATTTTTGGGCTCCTGAAGCCAACTCCAGTGTATATTTGGGCTCCTGCTGCTGCTGCTGTCAACTCCTGCCAACTCCAGGGTGTGATTCATCCAATTTTTGGGCTCCTGAAACCAACCCCAGTGTCTCTTTTAAGTAATGTTTGGGCTCCTGCTGCTGCTGTCAACTCCTGCCAACTCCAGGGTGTGATTTATCCAATTTTTGGGCTCCTGAAGCCAACCCCAGTGTCTCTTTTAAGTAATGTTTGGGCTCCTGCTGCTGCTGTCAACTCCTGCCAACTCCAGGGTGTGATTCATCCAATTTTTGGGCTCCTGAAGCCAACTCCAGTGTATATTTGGGCTCCTGCTGCTGCTGCTGTCAACTCCTGCCAACTCCAGGGTGTGATTCATCCAATTTTTGGGCTCCTGAAGCCAACCCCAGTGTCTCTTTAAAGTAATATTTGGGCTCCTGCTGCTGCTGCTGCCAACTCCAGGGTGTGAATCATCCAATTTTTGGGCTCCTGAAGCCAACCCCAGGGTCTGTTTAAAGTAATATTTGGGCTCCTGCTGCTGCTGCTGCTGCCAACTCCAGGGTGTGATTCATCCAATTTTTGGGCTCCTGAAGCCAACTCCAGTGTATATTTGGGCTCCTGCTGCTGCTGCTGCCAACTTCTGCCAACTCCAGGGTGTGATTCATCCAATTTTTGGGCTCCTGAGGCCAACCCCAGGGTCTCTTTAAAGTAATATTTGGGCTCCTGCTGCTGCTGTCAACTCCTGCCAACTCCAGGGTGTGATTCATCCAATTTTTGGGCTCCTGAAGCCAACTCCAGTGTATATTTGGGCTCCTGCTGCTGCTGCTGTCAACTCCTGCCAACTCCAGGGTGTGATTCATCCAATTTTTGGGCTCCTGAAGCCAACTCCAGTGTATATTTGGGCTCCTGCTGCTGCTGCTGCTGCCAACTTCTGCCAACTCCAGGGTGTGATTCATCCAATTTTTGGGCTCCTGAAGCCAACTCCAGTGTATATTTGGGCTCCTGCTGCTGCTGCCAACTTCTGACAACTCCAGGGTGTGATTCATCCAATTTTTGGGCTCCTGAAGCCAACTCCAGTGTATATTTGGGCTCCTGCTGCTGCTGCTGCCATCTTCTGCCAACTCCAGGGTGTGATTCATCCAATTTTTGGGCTCCTGAGGCCAACCCCAGGGTCTCTTTAAAGTAATATTTGGGCTCCTGCTGCTGCCAACTCCAGGGTGTGATTCATCCAATTTTTGGGCTCCTGAGGCCAACCCCAGGGTCTCTTTAAAGTAATATTTGGGCTCCTGCTGCTGCTGCTGCTGTCAACTCCTGCCAACTCCAGGGTGTGATTCATCCAATTTTTGGGCTCCTGAAGCCAACTCCAGTGTATATTTGGGCTCCTGCTGCTGCTGCTGCCAACTTCTGCCAACTCCAGGGTGTGATTCATCCAATTTTTGGGCTCCTGAAGCCAACTCCAGTGTATATTTGGGCTCCTGCTGCTGCTGCTGTCAACTCCTGCCAATTCCAGGGTGTGATTCATCCAATTGTTGGGCTCCTGAAGCCAACCCCAGTGTCTCTTTTAAGTAATGTTTGGGCTCCTGCTGCTGCTGTCAACTCCTGCCAACTCCAGGTTGTGATTCATCCAATTTTTGGGCTCCTGAAGCCAACTCCAGTGTATATTTGGGCTCCTGCTGCTGCTGCTGTCAACTCCTGCCAACTCCAGGGTGTGATTCATCCAATTTTTGGGCTCCTGAAGCCAACCCCAGTGTCTCTTTAAAGTAATATTTGGGCTCCTGCTGCTGCTGCTGCCAACTCCAGGGTGTGATTCATCCAATTTTTGGGCTCCTGAAGCCAACTCCTGTGTATATTTGGGCTCCTGCTGCTGCCAACTCCAGTGTGTGATTCATCCAATTTTTGGGCTCCTGAAGGCAACTCCAGTGTATATTTGGGCTCCTGCTGCTGCTGTCAACTCCAGTGTGTGATTCATCCAATTTTTGGGCTCCTGAAGGCAACTCCAGTGTATATTTGGGCTCCTGCTGCTGCTGCTGCCAACTCCAGGGTGTGATTCATCCAATTTTTGGGCTTCTGAAGCCAACCCCAGTGTCTCTTTTAAGTAATGTTTGGGCTCCTGCTGCTGCTGTCAACTCCTGCCAACTCCAGGGTGTGATTCATCCAATTTTTGGGCTCCTGAAGCCAACTCCAGTGTATATTTGGGCTCCTGCCGCTGCTGCTGGCAACTCCTGCCATCTCCAGGGTGTGATTCATCCAATTTTTGGGCTCCTGAAGCCAACTCCAGTGTATATTTGGGCTCCTGCTGCTGCTGCTGCCAACTTCTGCCAACTCCAGGGTGTGATTCATCCAATTTTTGGGCTCCTGAAGCCAACTCCAGTGTATATTTGGGCTCCTGCTGCTGCTGCTGCCAACTTCTGCCAACTCCAGGGTGTGATTCATCCAATTTTTGGGCTCCTGAAGCCAACTCCAGTGTATATTTGGGCTCCTGCTGCTGCTGCTGCCAACTTCTGCCAACTCCAGGGTGTGATTCATCCAATTTTTGGGCTCCTGAGGCCAACCCCAGGGTCTCTTTAAAGTAATATTTGGGCTCCTGCTGCTGCCAACTCCAGGGTGTGATTCATCCAATTTTTGGGCTCCTGAGGCCAACCCCAGGGTCTCTTTAAAGTAATATTTGGGCTCCTGCTGCTGCTGCTGCTGTCAACTCCTGCCAACTCCAGGGTGTGATTCATCCAATTTTTGGGCTCCTGAAGCCAACTCCAGTGTATATTTGGGCTCCTGTTGCTGCTGCTGCCAACTTCTGCCAACTCCAGGGTGTGATTCATCCAATTTTTGGGCTCCTGAAGCCAACTCCAGTGTATATTTGGGCTCCTGCTGCTGCTGCTGCTGCTATCAACTCCTGCCAACTCCAGGGTGTGATTCATCCAATTTTTGGGCTCCTGAAGCCAACCCCAGTGTCTCTTTTAAGTAATGTTTGGTCTCCTGCTGCTGCTGTCAACTCCTGCCAACTCCAGGGTGTGATTCATCCAATTTTTGGGCTCCTGAAGCCAACTCCAGTGTATATTTGGGCTCCTGCTGCTGCTGCTGTCAACTCCTGCCAACTCCAGGGTGTGATTCATCCAATTTTTGGGCTCCTGAAGCCAACCCCAGTGTCTCTTTAAAGTAATATTTGGGCTCCTGCTGCTGCTGCTGCCAACTCCAGGGTGTGAATCATCCAATTTTTGGGCTCCTGAAGCCAACCCCAGGGTCTGTTTAAAGTAATATTTGGGCTCCTGCTGCTGCTGCTTGCAACTCCAGGGTGTGATTCATCCAATTTTTGGGCTCCTGAAGCCAAGTCCAGTGTCTCTTTAAAGTAATATTTGGGCTCCTGCTGCTGCCAACTCCAGGGTGTGATTCATCCAATTCTTGGGCTCCTGAAGCCAACCCCAGGGTCTCTTTAAAGTAATATTTGGGCTCCTGCTGCTGCTGCCAACTCCAGGGTGTGATTCATCCAATTTTTGGGCTCCTGAAGCCAACCCCAGTGTCTCTTTAAAGTAATATTTGGGCTCCTGCTGCTGCTGCCAACTCCAGGGTGTGATTCATCCAATTTTTGGGCTCCTGAGGCCAACCCCAGGGTCTCTTTAAAGTAATATTTGGGCTCCTGCTGCTGCTGCCAACTCCAGGGTGTGATTCATCCAATTTTTGGGCTCCTGAAGCCAACCCCAGGGTCTCTTTAAAGTAATGTTTGGGCTCCTGCTGCTGCTGCCAACTCCAGGGTGTGATTCATCCAATTTTTGGGCTCCTGCTGCTGCCAACTCCAGTGTCTCTTTAAAGCAATGTTTGGGCTCCTTCTGCCCCTCATAGTGATGCCACTTCAACTCTCTTGAATTCAATTGTGCCGCTCTGCGATTCTATTAGCGATGCCTCTGATCTGCATGTGATATTTCTTCAAAGTATTATTTAACTAACCCAGCACGCATCCTGTGCGTGTTACAGCAAGGCAGAATGGTTTACAACCCTATTGAGGCTCTAGGAGGCTCAGAAATAGCCGTTTTTAATAGCGATTCGTCGCGAATTTATTCGGGTCGAAACGATTTTTGTCGGAAAATTCGGCGAATCAGTCGAATCGAATTTTTCAAAAGTTCGCTCATCTCTAATAATAATACAAGTCAAAACATGGCTTATTAATTTTGTTGACTAACCAAACAATCGGCAACTATTTTTAGAATCATGTCTTAATGTTTTTTGTAGCTATGGTGTGTCATTATTTGATTCAATGTTGAAATATGTTTAATACCAATTCTCACGGTAGATAGTGTTTTTAGGCCACATTGTTCGTGGATGTGGGCCTAGTGCTAGTCAATGCACAACCACCTACACATTTAGAGCCCATGTCCTGGTATTGACCATATTGTGGCACATGACCACCTACCGTTTGTTGGGTTTCTTGGGTTCCCATTTGAAGAGGGTCAGCTAGAGATGAGCGAACTTTTGAAAAATTCGATTCGACTGATTCGCCGAATTTTCCGACAAAAATCGTTTCGACCCGAATAAATTCGCGACGAATCGCTATTAAAAACGGCTATTTCTGAGCCTCCTAGAGCCTCAATAGGGTTGTAAACCATTCTGCCTTGCTGTAACACGCACAGGATGCGTGCTGGGTTAGTTAAATAATACTTTGAATAAATATCACATGCAGATCAGAGGCATCGCTAATAGAATCGCAGAGCGGCACAATTGCAGAGAGTTGAAGTGGCATCACTATGAGGGGCAGAAGGAGCCCAAATATACACTGGAGTTGGCCTCAGGAGCCCAAAAATTGGATGAATCACACCCTGGAGTTGGCAGGAGTTGACAGTAGCAGCAGCAGGAGCCCAAATATACACTGGAGTTGGCTTCAGGAGCCCAAAAATTGGATGAATCACACCCTGGAGTTGGCAGAAGTTGGCAGCAGCAGCAGCAGGAGCCCAAATATACACTGGAGTTGGCTTCAGGAGCCCAAAAATTGGATGAATCACACCCTGGAGTTGGCAGAAGTTGGCAGCAGCAGCAGCAGGAGCCCAAATATACACTGGAGTTGGCCTCAGGAGCCCAAAAATTGGATGAATCACACCCTGGAGTTGGCAGGAGTTGACAGTAGCAGCAGCAGGAGCCCAAATATACACTGGAGTTGGCTTCAGTAGCCCAAAAATTGGATGAATCACACCCTGGAGTTGGCAGAAGTTGGCAGCAGCAGCAGGAGCCCAAATATACACTGGAGTTGGCCTCAGGAGCCCAAAAATTGGATGAATCACACCCTGGAGTTGGCAGGAGTTGACAGTAGCAGCAGCAGGAGCCCAAATATACACTGGAGTTGGCTTCAGGAGCCCAAAAATTGGATGAATCACACCCTGGAGTTGGCAGAAGTTGGCAGCAGCAGCAGCAGGAGCCCAAATATACACTGGAGTTGGCTTCAGGAGCCCAAAAATTGGATGAATCACACCCTGGAGTTGGCAGAAGTTGGCAGCAGCAGCAGCAGGAGCCCAAATATACACTGGAGTTGGCTTCAGGAGCCCAAAAATTGGATGAATCACACCCTGGAGTTGGCAGGAGTTGACAGTAGCAGCAGCAGGAGCCCAAATATACACTGGAGTTGGCTTCAGGAGCCCAAAAATTGGATGAATCACACCCTGGAGTTGGCAGGAGTTGACAGTAGCAGCAGCAGGAGCCCAAATATACACTGGAGTTGGCTTCAGGAGCCCAAAAATTGGATGAATCACACCCTGGAGTTGGCAGAAGTTGGCAGCAGCAGCAGCAGGAGCCCAAATATACACTGGAGTTGGCTTCAGGAGCCCAAAAATTGGATGAATCACACCCTGGAGTTGGCAGGAGTTGACAGTAGCAGCAGCAGGAGCCCAAATATACACTGGAGTTGGCTTCAGGAGCCCAAAAATTGGATGAATCACACCCTGGAGTTGGCAGAAGTTGGCAGCAGCAGCAGCAGGAGCCCAAATATACACTGGAGTTGGCTTCAGGAGCCCAAAAATTGGATGAATCACACCCTGGAGTTGGCAGAAGTTGGCAGCAGCAGCAGCAGGAGCCCAAATGTACACTGGAGTTGGCTTCAGGAGCCCAAAAATTGGATGAATCACACCCTGGAGTTGGCAGGAGTTGACAGTAGCAGCAGCAGGAGCCCAAATATACACTGGAGTTGGCTTCAGGAGCCCAAAAATTGGATGAATCACACCCTGGAGTTGGCAGGAGTTGACAGTAGCAGCAGCAGCAGGAGCCCAAATATACACTGGAGTTGGCCTCAGGAGCCCAAAAATTGGATGAATCACACCCTGGAGTTGGCAGGAGTTGACAGCAGCAGCAGCAGGAGCCCAAATATACACTGGAGTTGGCTTCAGGAGCCCAAAAATTGGATGAATCACACCCTGGAGTTGGCAGAAGTTGGCAGCAGCAGCAGCAGGAGCCCAAATATACACTGGAGTTGGCTTCAGGAGCCCAAAAATTGGATGAATCACACCCTGGAGTTGGCAGGAGTTGACAGTAGCAGCAGCAGGAGCCCAAAAAATGGCCTAAAGACATAAATATGTTTTGCACCATTTGGAAAGTGTAAAACGTGGCACCATGCTGAATCTAGTCGCATGCATCAGGCATTGGTGGGTGGAAATCCTGGCTGATCCATCCCTGATTCATTTTGACAAAGGTGAGTCTCTCCACATTTTTAGTTGACAGACGAGTTCTCCTCGCCGTAACTATGGCCCCCGCCGCACTAAACACCCGCTCAGATGGCACGCTACTTGCCGGGCAGGACAGCTTTTCCAGGGCAAACTCTGCTAGTTGCGGCCACAAATCAAGTTTGGCTGCCCAGAAGTCCAGCGGATCCTCAAGGTGTGTTGGCATGGTCATGTCAAAGTATGACATGAGCTGCTGGTTCAGGTCCTGCTCCAGGTCTTCCTGCTGCTCATGAGTAGCCTCACTATGCGGGTGTAGAAAGCTACTCATTAGCGACTGAAGACTGAGGCTGCTGCTGCTGATGGAGCTGCTGCTGCTGCTCCTGCCAACCCCCCCAGCGGCCATGGCAGTGGAAGGTGAGCACAGAGGTCCCCTCGAGTCAGACCTGCGAGAGTATGGACCATGGCGCAGATAGGCATCGGCCAACTGCCTACGTAGAATGTCTTTGTAGTAGTTGAGTTTGTCCTCCCTCTCGGTGGGTTTAAAAAATGCCCCCATTTTGTGCCGGAAGCGAGGGTCCAATAAGGTGGACAGCCAGAAGTCATCCCGCCGACAGATGGAAACAATTCTGGGGTCACTACGCAAGCACGTGAGCATGCTTCGTGCCATTTGCGCAAGTGACTCGGATGGACTACCTGTCTTCATCTCCACTGCATACTGCCACGGTGTGCCCGGGTCCTCTGTCTCGCCTTCCTCAAAAACCTCTAGCTCCTCTGGCTGCTCCTGCTCCTCCTCTCCTGTCCGCTGACTAGATAAACCAGCCATTTCGCCAAGCCTAAACTGTGTTTCGCTGGGCAACTCCTCCTCCTCCTCTTCCTCCTCCTCCAGTTCAGCTCCAGCGGGGTTCATGTGGCCGTAAGATGTAAACACCATGTCTCCAGTGCCCTGACCAGCCATGGTTTCCAACATGTGCTGTAGTACATGAAGCAGTGGAATCACGTCGTTCATCCCGTAATCCTGCCGACTGACAAATAAAGTGGCATCCTCAAAGGGCCTGAGCAAACGGCAGGTGTCACGTATGAGCTGCCACTGGTTGACATTGAAGTTACACAGGGGAGTCCCCCTATCTGCTTGGATCATCAGGAAATCCGTGATGGCTTTTCTCTGTTCATATAATCGGTCAACATGTGAAGGGTGGAATTCCAACGGGTGGAAACATCGCAAATCAGACTATGTTGGGGGATACCATTCTGACGCTGTAGCTCAAGAAGGGTGTGTTTGGCGGTGTAGGAGTGGCTGAAGTGCATGCAAAGTTTCCTTGAAGTTGTTAGGATGTCTTGCAGATGGGGGGAACACTTCAGAAACCGCTTGACAACCAGATTGAAGACGTGAGCCATGCAGGGGGCATGGGTCAGGCTTCCTTGGCGCAGCGCAGACAAAATGTTCTTCCCATTGTCGGTAACCATGATTCCCATTTTAAGTTTTCTCGGAGTAAGCCATGTTTGGATTTCCTGATGAATACATTTAAGCAGTTCCTCCCCTGTGTGACTCCGTTCGCCAAGACAAACCATGTGAAGCACTGCGTGGCACCTCCGTGCCCTGCACACATGGTAGACTGGAGGGGCACTGAGACTTGAGCCTACAGTGGAGGGTGAGGAGATGGCGGAGGATGAGGAGGCCGAGTCGCACGGTGTCACAGGCCCAATGGGCAGAGAGCGCGGAGGCCGAAGCGGCGTGACCTGTCCAAGTTGCTGCTGCAAAGGGACCACATTCACCCAGTGGGCCGTAAACGACATGTACTGCCCCTGACCGTAGTTACAGCTCCAGATGTCGGCGCTGCCATGTATTTTGCTACACACCGACAGGCTCAAGGACTGGCCCACCTTCTGTTCAACAAAAGTGTGCAGCGCTGGTACTGCCTTCTTGGCAAAGAAATGACGGCTTGGGACTCTCCACCTCGGCTCGGCACAAGCCATCAGTTCTCTGAAAGGTGCAGATTCCACCACCTGAAAAGGGAGCGACTGCAGCACCAGCAACTTGGACAGGAGCACATTCAGCTTCTGCGCCGTAGGATGAGTGGGCGCATACTGCTGTCTCTTGGACATGGCTTCGCTGATGGATTGCTGGCGGGATGCATGACTTGGAGGAGGAGGAGGAGGAGCAGGAGCGACAGAGGATGGGTATGACGCACAGCTGCCTTCGGCTGAGGTGCTGGAGCCTTGGCTGGCAGAAATTGGGAGCTCACTTGGTGAGGAAGCAGACTGGACCACCCCTTGGGAGCCTCGGTTCTCCCAGGTCGTTTTATGGTGACGCATCATATGTTGACGCAGGGCCGTGGTGCCAACATTTGGACCCTGGCCACGCTTCACCTTTTGCCTACATATCTTGCATGTGGCCATGTTACCCTCCTGCGGATGCCTCAGGAAAAACTGCCACACTGCCGAGTAGCTACTTTTCCCACCCCCTGGCCTCACTGATTCACTGCTGCTGTTGCCAACTCCAGGAACCCCTGCTCCACTACCTCCCGATAAGGTAGACTGCCGCACAGCAGGTGCTCTACCCCGGCCCCGGCCCCGGCCGGCTCCAGCCTTTGGAATTGTGCCCCCATGCTGACTGCTACCACCTTGCTGCCTCAGCTGCTGACTCCGGGGCAACCTGCGCCCCTCTTCTCCTGATGATGACGATGAAGCCCCTTCATCACCCGGCTCCCAAGTGCGATCGGCTTCATCGTCATCATCATCATCATCACCGAGTTGTGGCTGTACGTCACTGATGTTCGTGGATTCGTCAACAGTGTCTGGCGCAGGAGCTGGAACGCTCGCAGCACCCACGACACTGTCCACATCACTATTTGTCTGCCTAGCTAAAGAAGCCACCTCCATTTCTTGGCTGGGCAGTAGCTGCTGACTGTCCTCCTGTATCTGATCGTCCTCCTCACTAAAGAGTGGAGCTGAACCCAAAGCATAGGATACGTCGCTGGGGGAGGGAACGGCGTAGGACAGAGGCAATGGGAGGACAGGGACTGCTCTCGGGGCATGCCAACTCAGGGTTGTGTCAGAGGAACCTACCGACCCTAGACTGGGGGTCTCAGATGTAAGTTGTGATGATGTTGTTGATGAGCGCGTCAGCCAATCTACCACGGCAGATGCGTTACTGGTGGAGACCCGACCGCTAGCAGATACTGGCAGATTAGGTCTCTCAGCGTGACTCCTGCTGCTACTGGCCCCCAGTCTGATGCGAGCTCTGCCTGCGGAATCTTGGCCTCTGCCACTCCTCTTTTCACTTCCAGGCACTTGTCTGCCCGACATAGTCTAACTGGCGTGGTAGTAGGTGATATTTAAAAAAACCCCGGGCAGCGGTGGGTCTATATGAAACAGAATATAATGCACACCAAAAGTGAGCAGTAACACTCAGCCTCCAACAGGCCTGCTTAGTGTAAATAAGAAAGCTGCTTAGTGTAAATAAAGAGGGGTATGCTATGTTACAGAATGGGATGCCTCAACAGAAGTGCACCTGGCAGGCAGCAGTAAGCCTATGCCCAGCAAAAGTGTCTTATAATATAAATATAATAAGAGCAAATGCTTATATGGTCTTAAACAGAGGCTGCTGTAGTCACAGAATGGGATGCCCTGGGCAGGAATGGACCTGGCAGGGTCCAGTAGTGCTTTGCCCAGCAAAAGTGTCTTTATCAGGCTAATTTCAAATATGATAAGAGCAAATGCTTATATGGTCTTAAACAGAGGCTGCTGTAGTCACAGAATGGGATGCCCTGGGCAGGAATGGACCTGGCAGGGTCCAGTAGTGCTTTGCCCAGCAAAAGTGTCTTTATCAGGCTAATTTCAAATATGATAAGAGCAAATGCTTATATGGTCTTAAACAGAGGCTGCTTTAGTCACAGAATGGGATGCCCTGGGCAGGAATGGACCTGGCAGGGTCCAGTAGTGCTTTGCCCAGCAAAAGTGTCTTTATCAGGCTAATTTCAAATATGATAAGAGCAAATGCTTATATGGTCTTAAACAGAGGCTGCTTTAGTCACAGAATGGGATGCCCTGGGCAGGAATGGACCTGGCAGGGTCCAGTAGTGCTTTGCCCAGCAAAAGTGTCTTTATCAGGCTAATTTCAAATATGATAAGAGCAAATGCTTATATGGTCTTAAACAGAGGCTGCTTTAGTCACAGAATGGGATGCCCTGGGCAGGAATGGACCTGGCAGGGTACAGTAGTGCTTTGCCCAGCAAAAGTGTCTTTATCAGGCTAATTTCAAATATGATAAGAGCAAATGCTTATATGGTCTTAAACAGAGGCTGCTTTAGTCACAGAATGGGATGCCCTGGGCAGGAATGGACCTGGCAGGGTCCAGTAGTGCTTTGCCCAGCAAAAGTGTCTTTATCAGGCTAATTTCAAATATGATAAGAGCAAATGCGTATATGGTCTTAAACAGAGGCTACTTTAGTCACAGAATGGGATGCCCTGGGCAGGAATGGACCTGGCAGGGTCCAGTAGTGCTTTGCCCAGCAAAAGTGTCTTTATCAGGCTAATTTCAAATATGATAAGAGCAAATGCTTATATGGTCTTAAACAGAGGCTGCTTTAGTCACAGAATGGGATGCCCTGGGCAGGAATGGACCTGGCAGGGTCCAGTAGTGCTTTGCCCAGCAAAAGTGTCTTTATCAGGCTAATTTCAAATATGATAAGAGCAAATGCTTATATGGTCTTAAACAGAGGCTGCTTTAGTCACAGAATGGGATGCCCTGGGCAGGAATGGACCTGGCAGGGTCCAGTAGTGCTTTGCCCAGCAAAAGTGTCTTTATCAGGCTAATTTCAAATATGATAAGAGCAAATGCTTATATGGTCTTAAACAGAGGCTGCTTTAGTCACATAATGGGATGCCCTGGGCAGGAATGGACCTGGCAGGGTACAGTAGTGCTTTGCCCAGCAAAAGTGTCTTTATCAGGCTAATTTCAAATATGATAAGAGCAAATGCTTATATGGTCTTAAACAGAGGCTGCTGTAGTCACAGAATGGGATGCCCTGGGCAGGAATGGACCTGGCAGGGTCCAGTAGTGCTTTGCCCAGCAAAAGTGTCTTTATCAGGCTAATTTCAAATATGATAAGAGCAAATGCTTATATGGTCTTAAACAGAGGCTGCTGTAGTCACAGAATGGGATGCCCTGGGCAGGAATGGACCTGGCAGGGTCCAGTAGTGCTTTGCCCAGCAAAAGTGTCTTTATCAGGCTAATTTCAAATATGATAAGAGCAAATGCTTATATGGTCTTAAACAGAGGCTGCTTTAGTCACAGAATGGGATGCCCTGGGCAGGAATGGACCTGGCAGGGTACAGTAGTGCTTTGCCCAGCAAAAGTGTCTGTATCAGGCCTAATTTCAAATATGATAAGAGCAAATGCTTATATGGTCTTAAACAGAGGCTGCTTTAGTCACAGAATGGGATGCCCCAACAGGAATCGACCTGGCAGGGTCCAGTAGTGCTTTGCCCAGCAAATTGTCTTTATCAGGCCTAATTTCAAATATGATAAGAGCAAATGCTTATATGGTCTTAAACAGAGGCTGCTTTAGTCACAGAATGGGATGCCCTGGGCAGGAATGGACCTGGCAGGGTACAGTAGTGCTTTGCCCAGCAAAAGTGTCTTTATCAGGCTAATTTCAAATATGATAAGAGCAAATGCTTATATGGTCTTAAACAGAGGCTGCTTTAGTCACAGAATGGGATGCCCTGGGCAGGAATGGACCTGGCAGGGTCCAGTAGTGCTTTGCCCAGCAAAAGTGTCTTTATCAGGCTAATTTCAAATATGATAAGAGCAAATGCTTATATGGTCTTAAACAGAGGCTGCTGTAGTCACAGAATGGGATGCCCTGGGCAGGAATGGACCTGGCAGGGTCCAGTAGTGCTTTGCCCAGCAAAAGTGTCTTTATCAGGCTAATTTCAAATATGATAAGAGCAAATGCTTATATGGTCTTAAACAGAGGCTGCTTTAGTCACAGAATGGGATGCCCTGGGCAGGAATGGACCTGGCAGGGTACAGTAGTGCTTTGCCCAGCAAAAGTGTCTTTATCAGGCTAATTTCAAATATGATAAGAGCAAATGCTTATATGGTCTTAAACAGAGGCTGCTTTAGTCACAGAATGGGATGCCCTGGGCAGGAATGGACCTGGTAGGGTCCAGTAGTGCTTTGCCCAGCAAAAGTGTCTTTATCAGGCTAATTTCAAATATGATAAGAGCAAATGCTTATATGGTCTTAAACAGAGGCTGCTTTAGTCACAGAATGGGATGCCCTGGGCAGGAATGGACCTGGCAGGGTCCAGTAGTGCTTTGCCCAGCAAAAGTGTCTTTATCAGGCTAATTTCAAATATGATAAGAGCAAATGCTTATATGGTCTTAAACAGAGGCTGCTTTAGTCACATAATGGGATGCCCTGGGCAGGAATGGACCTGGCAGGGTACAGTAGTGCTTTGCCCAGCAAAAGTGTCTTTATCAGGCTAATTTCAAATATGATAAGAGCAAATGCTTATATGGTCTTAAACAGAGGCTGCTGTAGTCACAGAATGGGATGCCCTGGGCAGGAATGGACCTGGCAGGGTCCAGTAGTGCTTTGCCCAGCAAAAGTGTCTTTATCAGGCTAATTTCAAATATGATAAGAGCAAATGCTTATATGGTCTTAAACAGAGGCTGCTGTAGTCACAGAATGGGATGCCCTGGGCAGGAATGGACCTGGCAGGGTCCAGTAGTGCTTTGCCCAGCAAAAGTGTCTTTATCAGGCTAATTTCAAATATGATAAGAGCAAATGCTTATATGGTCTTAAACAGAGGCTGCTTTAGTCACGGAATGGGATGCCCTGGGCAGGAATGGACCTGGCAGGGTACAGTAGTGCTTTGCCCAGCAAAAGTGTCTGTATCAGGCCTAATTTCAAATATGATAAGAGCAAATGCTTATATGGTCTTAAACAGAGGCTGCTTTAGTCACAGAATGGGATGCCCCAACAGGAATCGACCTGGCAGGGTCCAGTAGTGCTTTGCCCAGCAAAAGTGTCTTTATCAGGCCTAATTTCAAATATGATAAGAGCAAATGCTTATATGGTCTTAAACAGAGGCTGCTTTAGTCACAGAATGGGATGCCCTGGGCAGGAATGGACCTGGCAGGGTACAGTAGTGCTTTGCCCAGCAAAAGTGTCTTTATCAGGCTAATTTCAAATATGATAAGAGCAAATGCTTATATGGTCTTAAACAGAGGCTGCTTTAGTCACAGAATGGGATGCCCTGGGCAGGAATGGACCTGGCAGGGTCCAGTAGTGCTTTGCCCAGCAAAAGTGTCTTTATCAGGCTAATTTCAAATATGATAAGAGCAAATGCTTATATGGTCTTAAACAGAGGCTGCTGTAGTCACAGAATGGGATGCCCTGGGCAGGAATGGACCTGGCAGGGTCCAGTAGTGCTTTGCCCAGCAAAAGTGTCTTTATCAGGCTAATTTCAAATATGATAAGAGCAAATGCTTATATGGTCTTAAACAGAGGCTGCTTTAGTCACAGAATGGGATGCCCTGGGCAGGAATGGACCTGGCAGGGTACAGTAGTGCTTTGCCCAGCAAAAGTGTCTTTATCAGGCTAATTTCAAATATGATAAGAGCAAATGCTTATATGGTCTTAAACAGAGGCTGCTTTAGTCACAGAATGGGATGCCCTGGGCAGGAATGGACCTGGCAGGGTACAGTAGTGCTTTGCCCAGCAAAAGTGTCTTTATCAGGCCTAATTTCAAATATGATAAGAGCAAATGCTTATATGGTCTTAAACAGAGGCTGCTTTAGTCACAGAATGGGATGCCCCAACAGGAATCGACCTGGCAGGGTCCAGTAGTGCTTTGCCCAGCAAAAGTGTCTTTATCAGGCCTAATTTCAAATATGATAAGAGCAAATGCTTATATGGTCTTAAACAGAGGCTGCTTTAGTCACAGAATGGGATGCCCTGGGCAGGAATGGACCTGGCAGGGTACAGTAGTGCTTTGCCCAGCAAAAGTGTCTTTATCAGGCTAATTTCAAATATGATAAGAGCAAATGCTTATATGGTCTTAAACAGAGGCTGCTGTAGTCACAGAATGGGATGCCCTGGGCAGGAATGGACCTGGCAGGGTCCAGTAGTGCTTTGCCCAGCAAAAGTGTCTTTATCAGGCTAATTTCAAATATGATAAGAGCAAATGCTTATATGGTCTTAAACAGAGGCTGCTGTAGTCACAGAATGGGATGCCCTGGGCAGGAATGGACCTGGCAGGGTCCAGTAGTGCTTTGCCCAGCAAAAGTGTCTTTATCAGGCTAATTTCAAATATGATAAGAGCAAATGCTTATATGGTCTTAAACAGAGGCTGCTGTAGTCACAGAATGGGATGCCCTGGGCAGGAATGGACCTGGCAGGGTCCAGTAGTGCTTTGCCCAGCAAAAGTGTCTTTATCAGGCTAATTTCAAATATGATAAGAGCAAATGCTTATATGGTCTTAAACAGAGGCTGCTGTAGTCACAGAATGGGATGCCCTGGGCAGGAATGGACCTGGCAGGGTCCAGTAGTGCTTTGCCTAGCAAAAGTGTCTTTATCAGCTAATTTCAAATATGATAAGAGCAAATGCTTATATGGTCTTAAACAGAGGCTGCTTTAGTCACAGAATGGGATGCCCTGGGCAGGAATGGACCTGGCAGGGTACAGTAGTGCTTTGCCCAGCAAAAGTGTCTTTATCAGGCTAATTTCAAATATGATAAGAGCAAATGCTTATATGGTCTTAAACAGAGGCTGCTTTAGTCACAGAATGGGATGCCCTGGGCAGGAATGGACCTGGCAGGGTACAGTAGTGCTTTGCCCAGCAAAAGTGTCTTTATCAGGCTAATTTCAAATATGATAAGAGCAAATGCTTATATGGTCTTAAACAGAGGGTGCTTTAGTCACAGAATGGGATGCCCTGGGCAGGAATGGACCTGGCAGGGTCCAGTAGTGCTTTGCCCAGCAAAAGTGTCTTTATCAGGCTAATTTCAAATATGATAAGAGCAAATGCTTATATGGTCTTAAACAGAGGCTGCTTTAGTCACAGAATGGGATGCCCTGGGCAGGAATGGACCTGGCAGGGTACAGTAGTGCTTTGCCCAGCAAAAGTGTCTTTATCAGGCCTAATTTCAAATATGATAAGAGCAAATGCTTATATGGTCTTAAACAGAGGCTGCTTTAGTCACAGAATGGGATGCCCCAAAAGGAATCGACCTGGCAGGGTCCAGTAGTGCTTTGCCCAGCAAAAGTGTCTTTATCAGGCCTAATTTCAAATATGATAAGAGCAAATGCTTATATGGTCTTAAACAGAGGCTGCTTTAGTCACAGAATGGGATGCCCTGGGCAGGAATGGACCTGGCAGGGTCCAGTAGTGCTTTGCCCAGCAAAAGTGTCTTTATCAGGCTAATTTCAAATATGATAAGAGCAAATGCTTATATGGTCTTAAACAGAGGCTGCTGTAGTCACAGAATGGGATGCCCTGGGCAGGAATGGACCTGGCAGGGTCCAGTAGTGCTTTGCCCAGCAAAATTGTCTTTATCAGGCTAATTTCAAATATGATAAGAGCAAATGCTTATATGGTCTTAAACAGAGGCTGCTTTAGTCACAGAATGGGATGCCCTGGGCAGGAATGGACCTGGCAGGGTCCAGTAGTGCTTTGCCCAGCAAAAGTGTCTTTATCAGGCTAATTTCAAATATGATAAGAGCAAATGCTTATATGGTCTTAAACAGAGGCTGCTTTAGTCACAGAATGGGATGCCCTGGGCAGGAATGGACCTGGCAGGGTCCAGTAGTGCTTTGCCCAGCAAAAGTGTCTTTATCAGGCTAATTTCAAATATGATAAGAGCAAATGCTTATATGGTCTAAAACAGAGGCTGCTTTAGTCACAGAATGGGATGCCCTGGGCAGGAATGGACCTGGCAGGGTACAGTAGTGCTTTGCCCAGCAAAAGTGTCTTTATCAGGCTAATTTCAAATATGATAAGAGCAAATGCTTATATGGTCTTAAACAGAGGCTGCTGTAGTCACAGAATGGGATGCCCTGGGCAGGAATGGACCTGGCAGGGTCCAGTAGTGCTTTGCCCAGCAAAAGTGTCTTTATCAGGCTAATTTCAAATATGATAAGAGCAAATGCTTATATGGTCTTAAACAGAGGCTGCTTTAGTCACAGAATGGGATGCCCTGGGCAGGAATGGACCTGGCAGGGTACAGTAGTGCTTTGCCCAGCAAAAGTGTCTTTATCAGGCCTAATTTCAAATATGATAAGAGCAAATGCTTATATGGTCTTAAACAGAGGCTGCTTTAGTCACAGAATGGGATGCCCCAACAGGAATCGACCTGGCAGGGTCCAGTAGTGCTTTGCCCAGCAAAAGTGTCTTTATCAGGCCTAATTTCAAATATGATAAGAGCAAATGCTTATATGGTCTTAAACAGAGGCTGCTTTAGTCACAGAATGGGATGCCCTGGGCAGGAATGGACCTGGCAGGGTACAGTAGTGCTTTGCCCAGCAAAAGTGTCTTTATCAGGCTAATTTCAAATATGATAAGAGCAAATGCTTATATGGTCTTAAACAGAGGCTGCTTTAGTCACAGAATGGGATGCCCTGGGCAGGAATGGACCTGGCAGGGTCCAGTAGTGCTTTGCCCAGCAAAAGTGTCTTTATCAGGCTAATTTCAAATATGATAAGAGCAAATGCTTATATGGTCTTAAACAGAGGCTGCTGTAGTCACAGAATGGGATGCCCTGGGCAGGAATGGACCTGGCAGGGTCCAGTAGTGCTTTGCCCAGCAAAAGTGTCTTTATCAGGCTAATTTCAAATATGATAAGAGCAAATGCTTATATGGTCTTAAACAGAGGCTGCTTTAGTCACAGAATGGGATGCCCTGGGCAGGAATGGACCTGGCAGGGTACAGTAGTGCTTTGCCCAGCAAAAGTGTCTTTATCAGGCTAATTTCAAATATGATAAGAGCAAATGCTTATATGGTCTTAAACAGAGGCTGCTTTAGTCACAGAATGGGATGCCCTGGGCAGGAATGGACCTGGCAGGGTACAGTAGTGCTTTGCCCAGCAAAAGTGTCTTTATCAGGCCTAATTTCAAATATGATAAGAGCAAATGCTTATATGGTCTTAAACAGAGGCTGCTTTAGTCACAGAATGGGATGCCCCAACAGGAATCGACCTAGCAGGGTCCAGTAGTGCTTTGCCCAGCAAAAGTGTCTTTATCAGGCCTAATTTCAAATATGATAAGAGCAAATGCTTATATGGTCTTAAACAGAGGCTGCTTTAGTCACAGAATGGGATGCCCTGGGCAGGAATGGACCTGGCAGGGTACAGTAGTGCTTTGCCCAGCAAAAGTGCCTTTATCAGGCTAATTTCAAATATGATAAGAGCAAATGCTTATATGGTCTTAAACAGAGGCTGCTGTAGTCACAGAATGGGATGCCCTGGGCAGGAATGGACCTGGCAGGGTCCAGTAGTGCTTTGCCCAGCAAAAGTGTCTTTATCAGGCTAATTTTAAATATGATAAGAGCAAATGCTTATATGGTCTTAAACAGAGGCTGCTGTAGTCACAGAATGGGATGCCCTGGGCAGGAATGGACCTGGCAGGGTCCAGTAGTGCTTTGCCCAGCAAAAGTGTCTTTATCAGGCTAATTTCAAATATGATAAGAGCAAATGCTTATATGGTCTTAAACAGAGGCTGCTTTAGTCACAGAATGGGATGCCCTGGGCAGGAATGGACCTGGCAGGGTCCAGTAGTGCTTTGCCCAGCAAAAGTGTCTTTATCAGGCTAATTTTAAATATGATAAGAGCAAATGCTTATATGGTCTTAAACAGAGGCTGCTGTAGTCACAGAATGGGATGCCCTGGGCAGGAATGGACCTGGCAGGGTCCAGTAGTGCTTTGCCCAGCAAAAGTGTCTTTATCAGGCTAATTTCAAATATGATAAGAGCAAATGCTTATATGGTCTTAAACAGAGGCTGCTTTAGTCACAGAATGGGATGCCCTGGGCAGGAATGGACCTGGCAGGGTACAGTAGTGCTTTGCCCAGCAAAAGTGTCTTTATCAGGCTAATTTCAAATATGATAAGAGCAAATGCTTATATGGTCTTAAACAGAGGCTGCTTTAGTCACAGAATGGGATGCCCTGGGCAGGAATGGACCTGGCAGGGTCCAGTAGTGCTTTGCCCAGCAAAAGTGTCTTTATCAGGCTAATTTCAAATATGATAAGAGCAAATGCTTATATGGTCTTAAACAGAGGCTGCTTTAGTCACAGAATGGGATGCCCTGGGCAGGAATGGACCTGGCAGGGTACAGTAGTGCTTTGCCCAGCAAAAGTGTCTTTATCAGGCCTAATTTCAAATATGATAAGAGCAAATGCTTATATGGTCTTAAACAGAGGCTGCTGTAGTCACAGAATGGGATGCCCTGGGCAGGAATGGACCTGGCAGGGTCCAGTAGTGCTTTGCCCAGCAAAAGTGTCTTTATCAGGCTAATTTCAAATATGATAAGAGCAAATGCTTATATGGTCTTAAACAGAGGCTGCTTTAGTCACAGAATGGGATGCCCTGGGCAGGAATGGACCTGGCAGGGTACAGTAGTGCTTTGCCCAGCAAAAGTGTCTTTATCAGGCTAATTTCAAATATGATAAGAGCAAATGCTTATATGGTCTTAAACAGAGGCTGCTTTAGTCACAGAATGGGATGCCCTGGGCAGGAATGGACCTGGCAGGGTCCAGTAGTGCTTTGCCCAGCAAAAGTGTCTTTATCAGGCTAATTTCAAATATGATAAGAGCAAATGCTTATATGGTCTTAAACAGAGGCTGCTTTAGTCACAGAATGGGATGCCCTGGGCAGGAATGGACCTGGCAGGGTCCAGTAGTGCTTTGCCCAGCAAAAGTGTCTTTATCAGGCTAATTTCAAATATGATAAGAGCAAATGCTTATATGGTCTTAAACAGAGGCTGCTTTAGTCACAGAATGGGATGCCCTGGGCAGGAATGGACCTGGCAGGGTACAGTAGTGCTTTGCCCAGCAAAAGTGTCTTTATCAGGCTAATTTCAAATATGATAAGAGCAAATGCTTATATGGTCTTAAACAGAGGCTGCTGTAGTCACAGAATGGGATGCCCTGGGCAGGAATGGACCTGGCAGGGTCCAGTAGTGCTTTGCCCAGCAAAAG
The DNA here is from genome assembly GCA_027917425.1 of Gastrophryne carolinensis. NCBI lineage: Eukaryota > Metazoa > Chordata > Amphibia > Anura > Microhylidae > Gastrophryne > Gastrophryne carolinensis. Next base: position 114,668,307 of record CM051240.1, read on the forward strand.
TGTCTTTATCAGGCTAATTTCAAATATGATAAGAGCAAATGCTTATATGGTCTTAAACAGAGGCTGCTTTAGTCACAGAATGGGATGCCCTGGGCAGGAATGGACCTGGCAGGGTCCAGTAGTGCTTTGCCCAGCAAAAGTGTCTTTATCAGGCTAATTTCAAATATGATAAGAGCAAATGCTTATATGGTCTTAAACAGAGGCTGCTTTAGTCACAGAATGGGATGCCCTGGGCAGGAATGGACCTGGCAGGGTCCAGTAGTGCTTTGCCCAGCAAAAGTGTCTTTATCAGGCTAATTTCAAATATGATAAGAGCAAATGCTTATATGGTCTTAAACAGAGGCTGCTTTAGTCACAGAATGGGATGCCCTGGGCAGGAATGGACCTGGCAGGGTACAGTAGTGCTTTGCCCAGCAAAAGTGTCTTTATCAGGCCTAATTTCAAATATGATAAGAGCAAATGCTTATATGGTCTTAAACAGAGGCTGCTTTAGTCACAGAATGGGATGCCCTGGGCAGGAATCGACCTGGCAGGGTCCAGTAGTGCTTTGCCCAGCAAAAGTGTCTTTATCAGGCCTAATTTCAAATATGATAAGAGCAAATGCTTATATGGTCTTAAACAGAGGCTGCTTTAGTCACAGAATGGGATGCCCTGGGCAGGAATGGACCTGGCAGGGTACAGTAGTGCTTTGCCCAGCAAAAGTGTCTTTATCAGGCTAATTTCAAATATGATAAGAGCAAATGCTTATATGGTCTTAAACAGAGGCTGCTGTAGTCACAGAATGGGATGCCCTGGGCAGGAATGGACCTGGCAGGGTCCAGTAGTGCTTTGCCCAGCAAAAGTGTCTTTATCAGGCTAATTTCAAATATGATAAGAGCAAATGCTTATATGGTCTTAAACAGAGGCTGCTTTAGTCACAGAATGGGATGCCCTGGGCAGGAATGGACCTGGCAGGGTACAGTAGTGCTTTGCCCAGCAAAAGTGTCTTTATCAGGCTAATTTCAAATATGATAAGAGCAAATGCTTATATGGTCTTAAACAGAGGCTGCTTTAGTCACAGAATGGGATGCCCTGGGCAGGAATGGACCTGGCAGGGTCCAGTAGTGCTTTGCCCAGCAAAAGTGTCTTTATCAGGCTAATTTCAAATATGATAAGAGCAAATGCTTATATGGTCTTAAACAGAGGCTGCTTTAGTCACAGAATGGGATGCCCTGGGCAGGAATGGACCTGGCAGGGTACAGTAGTGCTTTGCCCAGCAAAAGTGTCTTTATCAGGCTAATTTCAAATATGATAAGAGCAAATGCTTATATGGTCTTAAACAGAGGCTGCTGTAGTCACAGAATGGGATGCCCTGGGCAGGAATGGACCTGGCAGGGTCCAGTAGTGCTTTGCCCAGCAAAAGTGTCTTTATCAGGCTAATTTCAAATATGATAAGAGCAAATGCTTATATGGTCTTAAACAGAGGCTGCTTTAGTCACAGAATGGGATGCCTCACAGCAGACTTAAGATCAGTTCAGTATATATGCACAGTTAGTTACTATAAGCAGCCTGAAAACGCTAACAAAGGCTGGATGAAAAAAAAAAAATCTCCCTGTCACAGCCTCCGTTTTTCCTACCTTTCCCTGGCTTTCTGTCTGTCTCCTGTCTGTCTCCTGCCTGTCTCCTGCCTGTCTCCAGCCTGTCCCTGTCTGTCCCTGCCTGTCTAAGTGCCTCAGCTACACAGCGTTCTGTCTGTCACGAATGCAATAGAGAAATGAGGAAAAGCAAGATGGCCGCCGTTAAATACCGCTGTGTGACGTCACCGGGCTTGCTGGCTGCTGATAGGCTGCATGTGACTGCCCCAGCTTGCACTGGCGCGGGATAGATGTCCAGACATGTCCCGTCCGCCATCTTAGAATGCCTGTAAATGTAAATGAATGGATGTTAAAGGAAAACTTCGAGTGATCGAATCGCGGGGAAATTCGGATTCGATCCGAATCGAATTTTTCCTGAAATTCGGATCGAATCCGGGTTCGTCCGGATCGATTCGCTCATCCCTAGGGTCAGCCAATGCAGAATCTTAACACAAAACGGGTGATCGAAATGTTGTTAGAAACCACACTCCCAAAAAATACAATATATGGACTACACAAGTATAAAAAGGTTTACATACCTCTGTGTTATTCACAGCTTATCATCGCTTGTAAGGGATCTGTGTAAGCTGGGTAAAGACTAAAAAAAAATTGTGTTGATAAACATATTTTTACTTAACCTATGTTATACTATCACCTAAAGTTAATACTTAAAATTGACGTTTGCATTTAACAACAAAAAAAAAACAATACATGAGGATGATTAGTGACTAAAACACATTGTCAAAACATAATTGGAGGTTCACTTTTGACCAAGCCAACCTGACCCACAGTTGAGTATGTACACATACCGGCCATCTCCAAGATGGCTTGACTGATCACCGGAATATCCGATTGAAGGCCTACAAATACAATGAACACAAATGAGTGAACCATTTGTTTCAACACGTGTCAGACACAAATGCATAAAATTTTTATACTACACAAACAGACCCTTAAAACTTACAGCGATCTGTAGCAGGCTCAGTTATGGCAGGCCTTTCTTGATCAGGACTTAAACCGGACCTTCACCATGATTTATTGAAAAGCCCAAGCCCTTAAAAAATGATTCCCCAGGATCTGAAATTAATATATTTTAAGATTTTAGTCACTTACTTATTATTCTTTCCCCCACTGGGCTGCAAATCTGTTAAGGACTTTTGGATACGGGAGCTTCTTGACTCAGAAGCATCACACTTATTGAGGAGAGGCAAGTGGGATAAAGTACAGGGGTGTGGGTTATAGGGGGAGCTGGGGTCAGGAGCTGGGAGCTGAGGTCAGGAAAAGGTCGGCAGTCCCAGAATGCAGAGCAGCGCAGTCAGAAGGCACTTCCTGTTTGCAGGCTGCCTGATGTTCCATGAGCTGCCATATTGGATGTTTAAAGGCTCATAACATGCAGTAGATGTTACTATTGCAACTATTGCTACCTACTAAAACACAATGCAGGAGCCAGTGCATACTTACCAAGGACATCTGGTTGGCTTGTAGAAGTGGTGGATGGGGTAATGGCAACTTCACTACTGGTGGGACTTACTTGTGAGAGGGGAAGTTCTGGATTCTCTGTTGACCCTTCATCTGAAAGGTTAGATGCACATGCTGCCTCTGCAGGTGGACAAACATCAACTGACACTTACCCAAATTTCAATGGTTTAAAAAATAATAACAAAAATATATAAAACACAATAAAAATCATTTACCTACAACCCAGGCTGTAGTGTCATCCCCAACATCCATACCCTGCTGCCGACATAAAGGAATTTTGCACCTCAACATTTCCTCCATTTTCTTCATCAGGGCTGTGTGTAAGGTGTAGAAATGTTATTTGGTGGTAGCACTGGTCTGTTGATAGCTAGTCAAACTATTGAGATCATCTGCTATACCCTGCCATATTTTAACTCTGTCATGCTTACTGAGGGCCCAACTCTGTGCCCCAAATAACAATGGCCACTTAACCAGGGTCAGCTTCACAAGTGCAGTGTTATTGGCCAAGTTAAATTCCAGCTGACGCTTGGCGGAAGCACTTTTCTGTTGTGCAACAAGACCAACCACCTCCGGTGATGTGGAGCTATGTTGGCCAACACTCTGAGATCTAGCAGCAGGGGGGACAAACAGCCACTGGCCTGGCTAAACCACCATGAGCACCACCAAGAGGCTGTGTCGGCCTGATGCCAACACCTTGTGTCATGAATGACTTGCCTTCAGTCCATGCCCGCGGTGTCGTTAGGCGGCTGGCCGGGGCTTCTCCTGCCCAGCAGCAGTTAAAAGGATGTTAAAAGGAGCTAAAGCTAGGAGGTCCAGTTCTGGGTGGTATGACTTTAAAGTTCAGATGGGGCAATCAGCCCACAGGTCTTCAAGTGCACCAATCAGCCAATAGATAGTGCACCTGTCACAGCCACTGCCTCCCTGTCCAATCCAGTCAGGTTCTGTGCCATAAAGGGATTATTACTTCAGTGTGTCAGTGCCCGTGATAGCATTTAGCTGGCTTTATGATTTCACTTGTGATTTCCTGTACATTCCTGTACATATCGTTATTGACCATTAGCATTAATCTCGACCACGTCTCCGTCTTATCCCTATGTACCCCACAGCTCTCTGACCTTCTGGTGTGACCCTTGGCTGACTTCGCTTGATTTCTCCAGAGTGCCCAAATTGCTTTCAGTACTTACCTGTTTCCGAAGCACCCAAACTGTTTCCAGTACTTACCAACTTCACCCAATCTGACCTTCGGTTTATCTGTCTTCACTCCCTGTGAGCCTACAATCTTTGAGCCATCAAGTCCTGGGGGCAACTGTGTCTGGTGAGGCGTAAATAGCATCCCGGCAAATGGGGGCTTGTCTATAGGTGAAGCTGGTTGTGGAGATTGGGGGTTGCAGGCTCACAACAAAGACATGTATTCTCAGGGTCTGACACCTTGTCTACGGCCACGAGACACGCCACTGGTACTGGGGCCCTCAGGCGATTGACAGCTGAAGACAAATGGGTCGATTCAAAGAAACATGTAACAGCTTGGATTTGGGTGCCGATCATCCTATTTTTCCCGTACGCTCATGCGTTCGTATGAACTTGCGAGTGATTCAATAAGCAAATACGTTTCTATCCTAAAATATACGTCCGTTCGTATGTTATCTCCCGAACTTGCCTCAGTCAGTTGACAATCGTAAAAATCACGTTCATGTGCTCACCTGTTGCGGCGTCAGCCTGTTTCTTCTGCTGCTTCCATCGTCCACCTCTTCCAATTACTTGCGTTTGCCTCTGGTTTTCATTGGTTTTTGGCCTCTTAGATTCGTGCGTTCGTATGTTTATAAGATCTTGCGCATGCGCACCCTCATCCCGCACCCCATCCAAACCCCTTAGCGCTTGCATCCTTCTTCATTTCTGGGTCCCTAAAACTTACCTAAACCCCTTAGCGCTTGCATCCTTCTTCATTTCTCGGTCCCTAAAACTTACCTAAACCCCTTAGCGCTTGCATCCTTATTCATTTCTCGGTCCCTAAAACTTACCTAAACCCCTTAGCGCTTGCATCCTTATTCATTTCTCGGTCCCTAAAACTTACCTAAACCCCTTAGCGCTTGCATCCTTCTTCATTTTGACGACCCTAAAACTTACCTAAACCCCTTAGCGCTTGCATCCTTCTTCATGTTGACGACCCTAAAACTTACCTAAACCCCTTAGCGCTTGCATCCTTCTTCATTTCTCGGTCCCTAAAACTTACCTAAACCCCTTAGCGCTTGCATCCTTCTTCATTTCTCGGTCCCTAAAACTTACCTAAACCCCTTAGCGCTTGCATCCTTCTTCATTTCTCGGTCCCTAAAACTTACCTAAACCCCTTAGCGCTTGCATCCTTCTTCATTTCTCGGTCCCTAAAACTTACCTAAACCCCTTAGCGCTTGCATCCTTCTTCATTTCTCGGTCCCTAAAACTTACCTAAACCCCTTAGCGCTTGCATCCTTCTTCATGTTGACGACCCTAAAACTTACCTAAACCCCTTAGCGCTTGCATCCTTCTTCATGTTGACGACCCTAAAACTTACCCAAACCACATAATGTACATATGTCTATATGTTTATAAGCGTGTTTTTTCTTGTTTGTGTAATTGTTTTTTGGTGCGCATATTAGAAAAGACACATTTATGAAGGCTTAAAATATAATTTATTTAAAATATTTTGTTTGTTTGTTTTTTTTTTTTGTTAAAACATAGTAACTTTTTTGTTTTTGGTTTGTTTTAAAACATTATACAAGTTTGTTTTTTTTTTTTTGGACAAACATATTTGTTTTTTTATTTTTTTGTTTAAAACATAGGAAAATGTTTTTTTTATTTTTTTTATGTTTTTTAAAAACTATAAAATTTAAAACAATAAAAACATTTTAAAAACATTTAACCAAAGTAGCCAGGACCAAGGGCACTAATCATCCTCCTCTTCTTCATCTGTTGGCCCCAACGTCGCCTGTATGGCCAGCAGCTCGGCCACCAACTCCTTGATTCTTTTTTTTTTTTCGGCCACGGTTTTTGGGATAATCCCTGTAAGCAATAGAGAAATAAACATAAATAGGAGTACCAGACCGGTTTGTATGCTGGAAATCGATTTGGGGTTAATCAAATAAATGTAAATGCATGACATATGTCATTCTTCCAAGGGATAAAGTTAATGCATTTCCCACAGGTAAGTATTTAAACTCCTTAAACCGGACCTTCAACATTATTTAATGGAAACCACTAACTATTCCCAAATGATTCTGCACCAGATCAAAGTACATTTTGGAGGTTTTTTGATTACAGCGCCGCCATCTGGACTCTGAAGCATAACACTTAATGAGGAGTGGAGAGTTGGCTAAAGTACAGGGGAGTAGGTTACAGTGGTGCGTTGGGAAGCCAGAGCATAGCTGGGTTGAGGGAAAGGTCATCACTCCCACAATGCATTGCAGCACCTTACTTTTTAAAATCTGTATCCCATGCTGCCTGTAAATATTGCGCATTCAATATTCCGCCATATTGCATGTTTACAGGCTCCTAACATGCATTAGATGGCTGAAGGCTGTTTTTCCATGTTTCAAATCTGTAGGTACAGTGTGTTGGCTAATTATTAGCTATGTTCTTAATACAAGTTAGGGTCCGCTTTAAGCTAACGAAGTGGCCACATGAAAGTGTTAACTACACATTGGCTACGCCTTTAGTTATGTGTGTGTTATTAGCTAACAAAACATTAGTATGAATAATGGCATGGAGACTTACGGAGTTGGTGGCCGACAGATGGCTGGTTGGGGCCAACAGGCTGCCCTTGGTCCTGGCTATGCTGTGAAGAAGTCCCTGGAGAAACATGTGACATTTGGTTAGTAGTTGTATAGAGTCACTATTCCAAACAGATCTGGCTCCCAGGCTGGCTGACATCACTCACCTTCGTCAGGATCTCCTTCCAGCATCTCTGCTGCCTCCTCCTCCACTATTTCACCCGCTCCCGAAGCTTCTACAAATACATAATAAAGGAGAACTTAGTTTTGGGCCTGCCATGTATATCTTTGTGCCTATACATGAAGAGTGACATACCAGAGACTTCCCCATGCCTGGCCGGGCATGACTCCACGCCCACGCGGTTGGGCCCCTCCTCTGTGGTAAGGTCCAGGGGCTGGTCTGAGGAGGCCACAGAGGAGGGGTAGGTCCGTCGCCCGGGAGATCCACCACCTTCACTCACAGATGCAGACTCATGCAGCACTGGTCGGCCTGTGCGCCTCCGGGTGCGGCGAATTCTGAAATCCATTTCCAACACTAGCAAAGAAAAGTCATTATAAATAAAGGTATAGCTTAGACATTTCCTACATATCACATGCTATCGCTTGGTACTTACTTGGGAAATGGATCCCAAAAAACCTCCGCACCCGGGCCATGTGCAGACGTTTCAGGTCCGACCAATGCTGCATTATCTGGGTGTGAGTGAAGGTGGTGCTGGTGACACGGTGGATTTCCGTGATGATCTCCCGGGCGATGTCCCTTTTTTCGCACACATTGGGCGCGAAGTCATACCGGCGCTGAAGCATGATCTGAAAAACATAATGGACACAGAGCTTTTACTTTTACACACAGACCCATATGTGTTGCATCACAAGTTGAGAATTTCATGTCATTAACACACACATTTAGAGTGCCAGCCATTTTTGGGGAGTGCCTTAAAGCGGACGTTGCCTGGGAATGAGAGTCTGGTCTTATGTTATATGTTTCACACACCATGTACATACAGATAATAGCCAACATTAAAAATCAGCCCACCTGCATCTATGGCATGTTAGGATGGTTTAAACATCCAAGATGTAGGCTTATGCTTAGGCTTTTGGCCCACGTGTGTGGCTTCCCGTTGTGTTTTGCGTGCTTAGGCAAACAGTGTTCCTCAAACATCCGCATCAAGGTCCGAGACAGGCCAGGTTTGACAGCTAGCCCCGCTACTCCACAGGTTAATTAACTGGTGCTAAGCCTGAGCAATTGCCCTAATTCGGACATCAGCATAGACAGGTGAAAACGTGGCCAGGCTCGGCCCTTGAGGATGAAGTGTGAGGAGCCAGTTCTTAAACATTAAGAGACCCAAAACTAGTTACAAACGCATCATTTACATTTAGGCCATCATTGACTATTAGATTAAAATGCAGAGGCAGGCACTTACCAGCATGAGGATCTCTTCCTGTTGACGGGTGAAGATAGTGGGCGCCATCTTTATGCTTCTTCAAGGCAGCAGATAAGTGAAACCCCAGCGGTTTCCTGGTTCCGCTCGAACGTGCGTCCGTACGAGCGCGTAGTCGTGCGCATAGGCGTCACACGCTGGGCTCATTATTTAAAGGTCCCTGCACCCAAAGCTCATTCTCTTTGAGCCTTTGTGGAAAATGGCACCAAAAAAGCCAGCATCCAAACGCGCCCAGCAAAGCCAGACCTCGGAGGGCCCAACCACCAGGTCCCAGCAAGGAAGGCAAAAACTCTGATCCAAGACGGCAAGTACTACCTCTGCCCCACCAAGGGACACTGGACCCTCCGTTAGCCAAAAAAGGGGCCCCAAGGCACGTGCCCCTGCGGCAAAAAAACAGGCCACAGCAGCACCCACCACCTCTGCCCCCAGAAGAGGCCGCCCAAGGGAGGACACACCGCCCATGGGTTCAAGCAGGGCAGTTCGCAAACCCAGGCCCCGCAGCAGGGCCAGAACCCCATCCAGGGCCAGAAGCCCATCCCGGGCCAGAAGTCCGTCCAGGCACACAAGCAGGGCCAGAAGCCCAGAAAGGCGAGAACGGAGGCCCAGAACCCCAGCAAGGCCCCGAAGCAGGGCCAGAAGCCCCTACAGGCCCCGCAGCAGGGCCCGAACCCCAGAAAGGCCCCGAAGCAGGGCCAGAAGCCCCTACAGCCACACAAGCCGGGCCCGAACCCCAGAAAGGCCCAGAAGCAGCCCCAGAAGCCCCTACAGCCACACAAGCCGGGCCCGAACCCCAGAAAGGCCCAGAAGCAGGCCCAGAAGCCCCTACAGCCACACAAGCCGGCCCCGAACCCCAGAAAGGCTCAGAAGCAGGCCCAGAAGCCCCTACAGCCACACAAGCCGGCCCCGAACCCCAGAAAGGCCCAGAAGCAGGCCCAGAAGCCCCTACAGCCACACAAGCCGGGCCAGAAGCCCAGAAAGGCGAGAACGGAGGCCCAGAACCCCAGCAAGGCCCCAAAGCAGGGCCAGAAGCCCCTACAGGCCCCGCAGCAGGGCCCGAACCCCAGAAAGGGAAAGAAGCAGGGCCAGAAGCCAAGACAGGCCCCGCAGCAGGGCCAGAAGCCCACGACCTGCCACCAGCCGGGAACAGAGCCCCCGACCTGGCACCAGCCGGGAACATAGCCCCACAAGAGGCCAAAGAATGGCCACCCTGACCACATCTACACCTGGAAGTTCAGTGGCCAGCCACGCAAGAACACCCAGTCCCTTGGCCAGTCCAGTCCAGTCATTGGGAAGCCAACAATCCGTCCATTCCCCTACCCAGCCCCAGGCCATAATGTCACCACATGTGTCTGCACACATGGAGGAGCAGCCAAGCCAACCATCTGGCCGCACATTGCGCCGCGGCCAGTTGAGTGGGAGATTCTCCCATGACCAAAATATGGCATTGGCTAGTGGCCTTACATTATACTATGACGAGCTCTATGGGAGCAAATCAAAACACACCACAAAGCAGCGCAAGATGGAATTGTTTGAAACCATCCTACGACAAGTAAATGCAGCGGGGGAAGAGAGGAAAGATGTGTCCCAAATTCAGAAGAAAATCTCGGATCTGAAATATGCTGTACGTCAAAAAGAAATTAAAAGGCATAATTACAGGTAAATAAATGATGTCTCCAAATATAAGGATTAGGATGTACTGTATGCACCTTTTCTGAGTACCAAACGATTTTCTCTTTTCAGCATGCAAACTGGAGGTGGCTTTCCTACCAAACTGGAGTTTACCCCTGCTGAGGAGATTGTGCTGGGCCTTCTCCATCCGGTCGCGGTCGGTGGACATGCTGGTCTAAGGGACACGGACTCACCGACCCGTACCCACGGTGAGTACTCTTAAATCTGCATGTTTGCCTGTTTGGTAAATAATCTAAAGTTCACTAGTACCAAGATGACGGGATGGCCCTATGGTTTGCCTTGCTTGGCCTCGCACTACTGTGCCTGTTTGTGTCCTGTTTTGGTCCCTGTGAACCACACATTTAGGACCACATCCATTATGTAAAAGATCAATTTCCAAAATTTATTGGTCAAGTAACGAAGTTTATCCTGAAAATTGATATATTTTGACTCAATCACAAAACACACATCATGATGGATGGCTTGGCTATTTGTTGTGTGAGTTGTGTTTGAGGTAACAATTTAATTACCCACCCCCAAACATATCGGACCTAGAGCAGCGAGACTCAACTGGCGGCCCGGGGTACCAATGCGGACCTTGGCACCAGATTCCAGGACCCCTGGCCAGACAGCCCTGCACTCAGTTACTTCTGTGTTGACGTGCTCAGAGCTGCCCCCTTGATCGGCGATGTAGTGGTTGTTCTCCTGCCCAATGTCATGGCTCCCTGAAACATAGCATTGCAATATGAAGTACTGCACAGGAATTGGCATTGCAAGGTACACACTAACTTGGTGCATCTTTCTCTTGGTCCAATCGTGTCCCGCTGCCCCAGCTCTGCCCCATCTGCCACAGTCCCCCCATGTGCCCCCCCCCACATAAGCCCCATACATTTGTAACAGATTTGCTCCATCCATCCCATCACCATCAATTCGTGAACTCCCCCCTTTAGCCATCCAATCCATGTCCCCTCAGCTCTGCCCCATCCAGCCCAGCAAGGGCAAGCAGCCTTTATTAGTTTGCACTTGCCAATCTCCAGCCCCTCCCCCAGTGTGTTTATTTCTAACTAGACACCCCCTGCGACAGCCCCATGGCCAGACATTCACCTCTCACCACATACCTTTAAATGGACCTTTACAAGAAGTGTTTGAGTACCCCTGACCTAGCGAATGGTAGTCAAAATCCAAATATTGGCGGTGCAAGTTGTATGCTGACTGGGTACACTTCCTGACTTCGAACTGAGGTCAGTTAGCAGTTTTCTTGAGCCATTGCACCTATCTAAAATAGCGTGTCTTTGAACAAATGTCCCCATTGCTGTAGAGTTGCTTAATATTACAAATAGTGGTTTTTTGGATTAACTTCAAAAACAATGCTTATGTGTGTGTTTACCTTGTTTGGTTTTCTCTTCTTCAGGCCAGCATGATCCCTCAGCAAGGGTAAACTCACCCCCCAGTTTGCTTATGCCTACCAGGTCCGTACAGCATAGGAGCCCAGATCCGAGATTTCCGGTAAGTTAATTTAGTACCATAAATACTACCAAGTGCTTATGCATGTGTAAAACTGATGGAATCCCAAATTTGGACGCCAACTTACCCTGTTTTTTTATATATCCCTACAGACCCGCACAATCATGGAAGATATCATGGAAATGGAGGAAGCTGATGTCTCCCTGCAGGGCACGTCCGATGACCTCCCCCTGGGTCCCAATCTGGAACTGCTCCCTAATGTTTCTCTGGCCAATCCTCAGCAGCAGAGTGAATCTCCATCCATTGTGCTGGCACATGGGGAGACTGACACAACAGTCCCCAGTGTTCACTCTGCTGCTGAGGATTTGCAAAGCAGGCCTGTTGCTGTTGAGGGGACGACACCACGCGGCAGGGCACGCCCAAGAGCCAGGGTAATTGTGCGGCGGACTCCATTACGCCGCCCCACAATTTCCCAGGGGAGGCAGAGTGCCCTGCTTCAATTATGGACCCAAGAAAGGGACTCTTATGAGGCACAGCTCGTTACAGAGCGTGAGGAAAGGCATGCCGACATGGTCACCATCAATACCAGCTTACAGGGCATCCTCGCGGAGTTGCGTACCCTCAACAGCAACATGGTAACTGCAAGTAATGGCATCCAGTCAGCCATGGCTGAGATGACCAATATGCAGAGAAACATTGTGGAGCAGTTTCAAATTCACAATGCTGCCATGGCCCAGGCTAGGTCCCATCCACCTGGACCTCCACCTGGGTATTATGGGCAGCCACCATATTAAGCCATGATTGTGTGGGACATCTTTTCTCTTACCCCCCACTGTATTTACTTGTCCTTTGAGGTTTCAAACAATCCATTTTGTGTTGCTCATGCAGGTTGTGTTTTGTATTTGCTCCCATATAGCTCCTTAGAGTAATGATTAAGGCCACTAGCCAATGCCATAGGTCTATGTGGAGTGTATCTGGCCACTTATGGCTTGAAATATGTATTTGGTTTGTGCTCCTCCTGTTTGCAGACATGTTTGTGTGACATTATGGCCATGCCCAAATATCCCTGGGCACAGGCAATATTAATGACTGGACTAGGCTGGCCTTTGGACTGGGTGTCCTTGTTTGGTTGTGCCACTCACTTCCAGGTGTAGATGTGTTTATTTTTTGTTTGGTTATCTCATGCCTTTTTAACCACAGTTGTATGTGGAATGTTTTATGTTAAGCCAAATAACTATAATTCGACAAAGTAAAACAAAATTTAAATTTACTATACTTGTGGCATTTTTACTGGAAACACAGTTTAAATCAGCTTGGGCTAAACCAGATCCTTTTTGGTTTAAGAGGTGTAACAATGCAAATATCAAGGTAAATAAACAACATGAAATACATTAGGCAACAATTAAGGGAATTTTTTTTTTATTTAAGGTAATGCCACATTACGGCAAACCAACATATTGAACCAAAAGGCTAAGACACACACACAGAATGTTGCAAAAAGAAACTAAATTAACTAAAATGCTGCAATATCAAGTTTGCTCGAACTGATTGTCCAGACTCACTGGGTGGGCCCACATAATTTTCAACATCATCCTCTAGGGCTGTAGAGGGCAGACTATCCACATAACGTGGTACACGTTCGAGTATAGCAAAATTGTGCAAAACAGCACATGCCATGATGATGTCGATCACTTTTTTGGGATCATATTGCAGGGCGCCCCCAGTATGGTCCAAACAACGAAAACGGGTCTTCAACAGCCCAAAGGCCCTCTCCACAACAGCCCTGGTCTTGCGGTGCGCACGGTTGTACGCTTCCTGAGAGGCATCCTGGGGCCGCAGCACAGGCGTCATGAGCCAGGGGAGAAGTGGGTACCCGGAATCACCTTAACAAGACAATGAAATTTCATAAACATTAAAAAGGCAAGAGAACAAACACAAAGAATTTGACATATATCCAAATGACGTAAGGTAAAGGGCGTAAAAATACACCCAGGGCACATTTGCAAAATAACTATTGCCACTAATGGAGTACATAAATAAAAATGCCGCTTAAATATACCAAATAATTATAAAACATCTGCACGGGCAAGGGCAGGTAGAATTTACCGATATTTTGGGTTTTCGGACATGTTACAATTAGGATGCTGCTGAGGGCCACTCAACATTTATGTAAAGAATACAATGTATGCAGTTTAAGTCCACTTTGACATTTAAAGACCAATACTACAAAAGGAACCTAAACTAACAGATACTTGGGGATCAACTCACAACCAATATATTTGGGGACATGGAACTAGGGCCACTCAACATTTATGTAAAGAATACAATGTATGCAGTTTAAGTCCACTTTGACATTTAAAGACCAATACTACAAAAGGAACCTAAACTAACAGATACTTGGGGATCAACTCACAACCAATATATTTGGGGACATGGAACTTACAGACATCCTAACTAAAGGGAAAACATTCTGAAGGACAAAGTGAGGCAAGCATTTTGGTTGGGAGTTCAGAAAAGAAGACCCAACTAAAAGGCAGTTTCAGGCTTATGTAAAGAATACCAAAACAGAAATATCCACAAATAACAGATTAGTCTGAAATGTAATACCAAATAAATAGGACACACTTACCAAGCAGCCATGCACCCGAAAATTCACCAGACTCAAATCTCCGAAACAACCCAGATCGTCTGAGTATATAGGAGTCGTGAGACGATCCGGGGTAGCCGGCAAGGACACTCAGAAAACGCATGTCCGGCCCAACCACGGCCTGGACATTAAGGGAGTGTCCCATTTTTCGATTCCTTAAGGGAAAAGCATAAAAAAAGGGTAATTAATAATTGAAAAAAGGATCAAAAATTTAAAACATGTCTGCACTCTATTGGAAACTACTAATGAAAAGCCTAAATAAGGCATGTACACAAATGAGGCCAAAAAAAATATGCTGCCGCAAAGGAAAAAAGGTTACATTACACGTTGGACAACATAATAAGCTAAAACAAAATATCAATACCTATATATATACTCGTCGGCTGCCCTAGGTACAAGTGCCACATGTGTGCAGTCAACAGCACCAATAACGTTGGGCATGTCGGCCACATTATAAAAACCAAGCTTAATGGCGTTTCTGGCTGCCATATCATCCGGAAAAAAAATATATTTTGGAGTTATGGCAGCCATGCCTTCCAAAAATTTAGATAGTGCGCGGCTCAGCGTAGGCTGGGACATCCCCACGGAGAGGGCACCCAGCCTCTGGAACGAGCCGTTCGCCAAAAATTGCAGGCAGCCAAGCATCTTGGTCATACCTGAAATTGCTTGCCCCTTCCTTGTGGTGCGGGCTAACCATGGCCGCAGCTCACTATATAATTTATGCAGGGAAGCGCGATTAAGCCTGGTCAGCTCGAACAGCTCAACATCATTCATGCTATCGATGTTCATGCGACGACGCAGGGGCAATCTGCTCTCAGACATCTGGATCAACTCAATGCCAAAAAGCATAAGCCCTTGATGTGCCACAAACTCGCTCCTCTCCATCCTACTCCCGAGGCCAAATAGCTGCCGGCAAACATTTCGTAAAGCAGCTCTTTAATGGGCTTCAAAACAATTAGCAATCACCTCTCTGAATTGGTCGCAAGCCCATGTAATGGACGTAAAAAATAGGATCTGACGCAAATAATACGATTTGGACGGGAAAAAGACACGAACTAACGCAAAATATACGATTCCCGTACGAAATGCGTATGTTCATATACGTCTATGCGCGAACGATCGTGCGAATACGAAATGGGCAAAAAAACAAGAAAAAATGACAAACACCCACCCAAACTTACGATTCTCGATCCGAAATCAATTAACTTTTGCTCTTTGAATCGAGGGGAAAGAGCCCTGATTTGGATCCATAAAGCAATCTTTGATGAAAGTGAGAGACACACCAAAACTCTGAACCCACAGCAAAGGTAAGGGTGAACGGCCTCCTTTCCTCCTCCCTCAGGATTAGCAATGGCACCCGACAGGGTTGCCCATTGTCTCCGTTACTGTATGTAATTACAATGGAGCACTTTGCTGTAGCCCTTAGACAGAACCCGGACATTAGGGGAATAACAATAGGGGAACGGGAGTATAAAGCTTCTCTTTATGCTGATGACTTACTTCTACACTTGACAGCTCTGTTGACCTCATTCCCAGTGGCCCTTAAGGAATTTGAGACATTTGGCCATGTTAGCAACTTCAAGATCAATTATGCTAAGTCAGAGGCCCTTAACATATCCCTCCCCAGACAGACCGTAGAGCAGCTCAAAGTGAATTTTGCTTTTAAATGGCAACCTCACTCTAAAGTATCTCGGGGTACAGATCCCCTCAGACCTTTCACGATTATATGAGCTAAACTATTCCCCCTTACTTTTAATTACAATAAATTAATTGACCACATATGATAAGCGGTATTTCACTTGGTTCGGAAGGATTAATGGGCTCCAGATGGACATCCTTCCTAAATTTTTGTATACCTTCCAAACAGTACCCATTCACCTACCTAGTCGTTTCTTCAGGAGGCTGAAGACGGCCTTTTGGAAATTTGTGTGGGGCACAGGGAAACCCCGTATAAGATTTAGTACCTTGACAAGGCTCAAGTCAGATGGTGGGGCTGGCCTTCCCAATCTAAAAACATACCATGCAGCAGTCATAACGCTCTGTATACTGGATTGGGCCCGGAGGGGGGACGGGAAGCAATGGGTCAAGATTGAAAAGGCAATCTCTCCTGTGAATCGGACCTCGTTGCCTTGGGGGGGTTCGCTTCCCAGGCAAGTAAAGGAATCTCTTCCATTTCTAGCAGGGCAGCTCCTGAAGGTCTGGGACAGGATGACCAGACAGAGTACTGTAATCAATAGACCGGGGCCTCTGACTCCTCTCTTCGACAATTATTCCTTTATGCCAGGGGTACAGGTCAGGGGCTTCTTGACATGGGAGGCCTCAACCAATGTTACTATGGGCAATGTTTGACACATATTGGACTTCCCACACTGGATGAGATAAGGGGACGGTATATATCTTGGTTTCTCTATAGACAATTGGTTGCTTTTGTGACGACCCAAAATCTGGTGGAGCGGGGTAGACTGCCACTGACGCAATTAGAACATGTCCTCACACAAGCACCCCCTGGAGATCATGCAATCGCTGCTCTATATCGAACTCTATTGGGTGCATGTCATGATTCCCCACCGGGATTTATACAAAAATGGGAGGAGGAGTCGGGGATATCGGTTTCTGAGGAGGAGCTCATTAAAATATATTTGTTTACTCACAAACTAGCAGTACCGAGCTTAGCCCAGGAGAGGAGCTTTAAGGTTCTTTCCCGGTGGTACCGGTGAGCAAATTTGACACCTCATATTCTGATAGATGCTGGAGATGCCTTGAGG
Organism: Gastrophryne carolinensis; assembly: GCA_027917425.1. NCBI lineage: Eukaryota > Metazoa > Chordata > Amphibia > Anura > Microhylidae > Gastrophryne > Gastrophryne carolinensis. The sequence goes on from CM051240.1 coordinate 114,685,125, forward strand.
AGCGAGGTAACATGGTCCATATTTGGTGGAGCTGCCCGCCAATCAAGGCCCTCTGGGAGAAGGTCCTATCTATATATAGCAACATCACAGGGGAGTCGATACAGAACTCCCCGCAGGTGGCCCTGTTGTCTTTGCTTCCCGGCCCTCTCTCCCGGGGCAAAAAGGGGGTTCTGCGGCATTTCCTAATGGCGGCGAGAGTAGTCATCCCAAAGCGCTGGAAATCTACAATCCCGCCCTCTCTAGTTGAATGGGTACAGGAGGTAGAAGCCATTCGTCGCATGGAGGAGCTGATTTCAGACTCCGAGGGCATGCAGGAGAGATGCAAAATGACATGGGCCGGTTGGATGGACTACAGGGATACTCACCTGTCACTGGATGTACAGTAGGGGGCTCTGCGCTGGCACGCCCCTGCCCACGTTTGTACTTCTGTTCTTGTACGTGTTTTTGTGCGCGCCCTTATTCATACCCCTGTCCCGGACCCACTCACCCCTAACCCTCCCATTGCCCCCTAATCCTAATTTTTGGTCTTCCCCCCTTCTCCCCCCTCCTCCTCTTCTTCACATGTCCTTGTCATTCTGCATCTTCAGGGGTCTGCCCCTTACGGCCGGCCAAATCCCCTAAAAAGAATACCTGTGTGGGCTTGGTTGCGAGCTGGCCACTTCATTTTCCTCCGGCCCTAGAATCTGAGCCTGAGCTACACCTGGTTGGCAGGTCTGGTATAGAGGAGTCTGAGAGATCAAGGGCATTACCCACAAATGAAACAGTATATAAAGTGTTGACTGGTGTATAATCTGGGGCTGTATACATTGGGGTGGAAACTGGGTGGGCCGGGGGCAGGGGACCAGGGGAGCTTGTGCACTGATTTTGGTATGTCACTAATATATGTGTGCTCCTGGGTGTAGACAGGGACATGTTCTTGATTTTGTTCTTCTGTATCTTTATCCTGTACTGTTTCTTTATATGATGAAAAACTAATAAAAAGATATTGAACAAAAAACAAAAAACAATATCAACACACACACAACCACTCCACATACACAATCACAATCCTCAAACAATCACACAAATGCAGCTCATCACAAAACCAGATGTATAGTGGTTAGAACCATCAGGCTGCTGAAAGTATGCTTTCAACCATGCTTGGCACAACCAAGAGGGGAGTTGCTGCACAACCCACAAAAGGTCCCCAAAACAATCCACACTTGCAGTATGCTACACAATATTTGCAGATGCCACCAAAAAGAATCTCACAAAGAAACAGCACTGATGCCAGAAAAGCTCAACAAAGCCACAGACAGTACTCAATAAACACAGCCAGACACTTTGTGCAAGCTAGGGCTTATTAACCAAAAACGCCACTGCCTTTGCCACAGTGTATCATGAAAAGAATGCTTAAAGTATTCTAAATGTATACTTTATATGAATTTATAACTTATACAAAGGACTGGTCCGCTTAGCCGCCTCTTGCATTTCTTAGCAGTTTGTCTGTAATTAGCTTACCACAGGTGTGGCGGAAACGCCTAGCGCATGTATAATAGCGTACTTTAGCGGATCTGGTTGCACAGACATATTGGGACGAATCATAAGTACGTTGTTCAAAATTCAAATAGCCATTTTTGGGACGCCATTTCCAATGTTGTTAAGAGACATGGATCCCATTATTTCATAATGTCTATGTGGGTTGTTAATTAGCTAATGAATTACTTTATTGACTGCAACACATGTTTTCCAGAAACATCATTCATTGGAGTCAAGATGTATCTCCAAACACCTGTACAGTATGTGTCAATCAATTAACTGGGCCTGTTTGTGATTGGTTCCTAAAGCACATAAATTGTGGCATACACATTCAGCATTTGTTGCCATTCTGTAGGTTGCATGCGTCCTTGTGTGTGTGTTGTTTGGTGGTGTGTGCAGTAGAGATGAGCGAACTTTTGAAAAATTCGATTCGACTGATTCGCCGAATTTTCCGACAAAAATCGTTTCGACCCGAATAAATTCGCGACGAATCGCTATTAAAAACGGCTATTTCTGAGCCTCCTACAGCCTCAATAGGGTTGTAAACCATTCAGCCTTGCTGTAACACGCACAGGATGCGTGCTGGGTTTGTTAAATAATACTTTGAAGAAATATCACATGCAGATCAGAGGCATCGCTAATAGAATCGCAGAGCGGCACAATTGCAGAGAGTTGAAGTGGCATCACTATGAGGGGCAGAAGGAGCCCAAATATACACTGGAGTTGGCCTCAGGAGCCCAAAAATTGGATGAATCACACCCTGGAGTTGGCAGAAGTTGGCAGCAGCAGCAGGAGCCCAAATATACACTGGAGTTGGCTTCAGGAGCCCAAAAATTGGATGAATCACACCCTGGAGTTGGCAGAAGTTGGCAGCAGCAGGAGCAGGAGCCCAAATATACACTGGAGTTGGCCTCAGGAGCCCAAAAATTGGATGAATCACACCCTGGAGTTGGCAGAAGTTGGCAGCAGCAGCAGCAGGAGCCCAAATATACACTGGAGTTGGCCTCAGGAGCCCAAAAATTGGATGAATCACACCCTGGAGTTGGCAGGAGTTGACAGTAGTAGCAGCAGGAGCCCAAATATACACTGGAGTTGGCTTCAGGAGCCCAAAAATTGGATGAATCACACCCTGGAGTTGGCAGGAGTTGACAGTAGCAGCAGCAGGAGCCCAAATATACACTGGAGTTGGCTTCAGGAGCCCAAAAATTGGATGAATCACACCCTGGAGTTGGCAGGAGTTGACAGTAGCAGCAGCAGGAGCCCAAATATACACTGGAGTTGGCTTCAGGAGCCCAAAAATTGGATGAATCACACCCTGGAGTTGGCAGGAGTTGACAGCAGCAGCAGCAGGAGCCCAAATATACACTGGAGTTGGCTTCAGGAGCCCAAAAATTGGATGAATCACACCCTGGAGTTGGCAGGAGTTGACAGTAGCAGCAGCAGGAGCCCAAATATACACTGGAGTTGGCTTCAGGAGCCCAAAAATTGGATGAATCACACCCTGGAGTTGGCAGGAGTTGACAGCAGCAGCAGCAGGAGCCCAAATATACACTGGAGTTGGCTTCAGGAGCCCAAAAATTGGATGAATCACACCCTGGAGTTGGCAGAAGTTGGCAGCAGCAGCAGCAGGAGCCCAAATATACACTGGAGTTGGCTTCAGGAGCCCAAAAATTGGATGAATCACACCCTGGAGTTGGCAGCAGCAGCAGCAGGAGCCCAAATATACACTGGAGTTGGCTTCAGGAGCCCAAAAATTGGATGAATCACACCCTGGAGTTGGCAGAAGTTGGCAGCAGCAGCAGGAGCCCAAACATTACTTTAAAGAGACCCTGGAGTTGGCTTCAGGAGCCCAAAAATTGGATGATTCACACCCTGGAGTTGGCAGCAGCAGCAGCAGGAGCCCAAATATACACTGGGGTTGGCTTCAGGAGCCCAAAAATTGGATGAATCACACCCTGGAGTTGGCAGCAGCAGCAGCAGGAGCCCAAATATTACTATAAAGAGACACTGGGGTTGGCTTCAGGAGCCCAAAAATTTGATGAATCACACCCTGGAGTTGGCAGCAGCAGGAGCCCAAATATTACTTTAAAGAGACACTGGGGTTGGCTTCAGGAGCCCAAAAATTGGATGAATCACACCCTGTGGAGAGTCATGTGGAGAAAAAGTAGCTTAGTTAGTAATATCTACATAAAATTATGAATAAACAAATGCAAAAGTATTGCCAAAGTGAAGTTTTGTTTGAGGGTGTGTTTCCACCTTTTAATTAAATCAGAAACAAGAAGGTATCATTGCCTCTGACTAATTAGCCCTCAAAAATTCTTGGAATTTTTAATCTGGAATCATGTCTGATCCGTCTTATCCGAAGAATATTAATAAAAAGTAAGAGTAACGGAAAGGATTTTTTATCAATACTTACTTGTGGTCCGATGCGGAGGAATGTCTGTAACTGGAGAGCAGCGCCTTAAATCTGTTTTGCACGATCCATCTTTCTTTAGTGTAGGTCTGGCCCCGTCATCAATCTACTGGAATACATCAGGCATTGTTGGGAGGAAAGCTTGGATGATCCAAGCGCCATTCATTTCCACGCAGGGCAGTCTCTGGAAAAAAAAAAGTCTGTATAAACCAGGGTCTTTTTCATATAAAAACAAATGGTTATTCTTGCTTGTAAACCATATGTTCCACAGATTTACCAGTCATTGTGTCAGCCAATGAAGCAACTTTGTCTCGAAGTGCGGCAAAAGCAGTCCACTGCATCACAAGTGGCATCTGACACCCCCAGTCAACTGTCTGTCTGTTATGCTTTGGGTTCAGCTCCACTATCCATTGATGAAGATCTGATAATCATAAAATTCAGCAGCTACTGCCCAGCCAAGAAGTGGAGGAGACACTCGCCTCTTCTTCCACTAGCCGGCAATTAGTGATGAGGAGAGTGTCGTGGGAGGAGGTGTTGCAAGCCGAGGTAGTGGAAGAGGGTCCCTGGAGTCTGCGGCGGTGGCGGCGGCAGCAGCAGCAGATTATTGCGGACTGTTGTTCGGAAAAATCAGCTACTCAGCGATGTGGCAGTGTTTCATGCAGCATCCTGGGGAGAAAAAGTAGGTTAGTTAGTGTATATACATAAAATTATGAATAGACAAATGCAATAGTATTGCCAAAGTGAAGTTTTGTTTGAGGGTGTGTTTCCACCTTGTAATTAAATCAGAAACAACTAGCTATCATTTGCCTCTGAATAATTAGCCCTCAAAAATTCTTGGAATTTTTAATCTTGATGTCTGAGGGATTTCTCCTCTCAGACAGCGTCACCATAAGTCCAGCCTGCTGCATTACACTTGGAAGAACATCTTGTTTGCGCTGCGACAAGGAAGCCAAAGTCATGCGTCCTCACATGGCACACGTGTTCAGTCTAGTTTTTAAGTCTTGCCCCCATCTGAAAGAACAACAGGAAAGAAAGTTAGCATGCACTTCTGGCACTCCTACACCACGAAGCACAACCCTATTGAGCCTCAGCGTCACAACGGTGTACCCCACCATAGTCTGATTTGCGATGTTTCCACCCGTTGGAATTCCACCCTCCATATGCAGGATCCACTATAGCAGTGGTCCCCAACCCTGTCCTCAAGGCCCACCAACAGGCCAGGTTTTGCAGATCTCCACAAAGATGCACAGGTGGAGTAATTAGTGCAGCTGCAGAGCAATAGAGCTGGCTATTTGGAGATCCAAAAAACATGACTTGTTGGTGGGCCTTGAGGACAGGGTTGAGGACCACTGCACTATAGGAACAGAGAAAAGCCATCACGGATTTCTGGATGATCCAAACGGATAGGGGGACACCTGTGTAAATTCAATGTAAACCATTGGCAGCTCATACGTGACACCGACCGTTTGCTCAGGCCCTTTGAGGAAGCTACGTTATTAGTCAGTTGCCAGGACTATGAGATGAACGATGAGATTCCACTGCTTCATGTACTACAACACATGTTGGAAACCATGGCTGGTCAGGGCACTGGAGACATGGCACATACATTTCACAGCCACATGAAGCCTGTGGGGGCTGAAGTGGAGGAGGAGGAGGGGGTGGGGCAAAGCAAACCACAGTTTAGGTTTCACAAAATGACCATTTTATCTAGTCATCTGACAGAAGAGGAGGAGCAGGAGCAGCCACAGGAGCTAGAGGGTTGTGAGTAAGGTGAGACAGAGGACCCAGACACACCGTGGCAGTTTACAGTGGAGATGGAGACAGGTAGTCCCTCCGAGTCATTTGCACAAATGGCACGATGCATGCTCACATGCTTGCGTACTAGTGAGCGCAGAATTGTCTCCATTTGTCAGCGGGAAGACTTCTGGCTCTCCAACTTATTGGACCCTCGCTTCCGGCACAAAATGGGGGCATTTTTTACGCCCACTGAGAGGGAGGACAAACTGACCTACTACAGAGACATCCCACGTAGTCAGTTGGGCGATGTCTATCTGCGCCATGGCCCATACTCCCGCAGGTCTGACTCGGGGGGACCTCTGCGATCACCTTCCACTGCCATGGCTGCTGGGGGGGTGGAAGGAGCAGCAGCAGCAGCTCCATCAGCAGCAGCCTCAGTCTTCAGTCGCTAGTGAGTAGCTTTCTACACCCGCATAGTGAGTCTACTCATGAGCAGCAGGAAGACCTGGAGCTGGACCTCAAACAGCAGGTCATGTCATACCTTGACATGACCATGCCAACACACCTTCAAGATCCACTGGATTTGCTGGGAAGCCAAACTTGACTTGTGCCCGCAACTAGCAGAGTTTGCCCTGGAAAAGCTGTACTGGCCGGACAGTAGTTGATTTAGATGGCAACTGGGCTGCTCTATATAACGAAGCAAAATGGCAAATTTACCTCACTATATGAGCTATTGCCCCTCAGATTTACACAGGGGCTGCTCTATATTATGCTGCAAAGTGGCAAATTTACCTCACAATATAAGCTATTGCCCCTCAGATTTACACAGGGGCTGCTCTATATTATGCTGCAAAATGGCAAATTTACCTCACAATATAAGCTATTGCCCCTCAGATTTACACAGGGCCTGCTCTATATAACAAAGCAAAATGGCAAATTTACCTCACTATATAAGCTATTGCCCCTCAGATTTACACAGGGGCTGCTCTATATTATGCTGCAAAATGGCAAATTAACCTCACAATATAAGCTATTGCAGCTCTATATAAATAAAAATAAATAAATAAAAAAAGGGCCTGTAGAAGCTTATTTAGTATAACAGATAGGGTGACATGTGCTGGTTTGGGATGCCCATATGGGCTAGTGTTTTGGCAGCAGTACAAAAACCAATGCAAAATGCAATAGCTTAATAAAGCTGATGCTGATCAACGCTTATTTAGTATAACAGATGGGGTGCAACATGCAGGTTTGGGATGCCCTGCGGCCTGGTGTATTTAAAGCAGACCAAAACCAATTCAAAATGCAATAACTTAATAAAGCTGAGGCTGTAGATGCTTATTTAGTATAAACAGGTAGGGTGCAAGGTGCAGCTTTGGGGTGCCCTGCGGCCTGGTTAAATGAAAGCAGTCAAAAAGGAAGTGCAAACTGAAGTAGCTTAATGAAGCTGATGCTGATCAACGCTTATGTTGTATACCAGATAGGGTGCAAGGTGCAGCTTTGGGGTGCCCTGCGGCCTGGTTTATTAAAATCAGTCAAAAACAAGTGCAAACTGAAGTAGCCTGATCAACGCTTATGTTGTATAACAGATAGGTTTCAAATAGCATGTGCCTTGGGATGCCCGTGTGGCCTGTTATATTTCAAGCTGAACAAAAAGTAACAATAATCCAAGTATGAGACATCATTTTGACCTTCTTCACAGCGCCATACTTTGAAAAAAAAAAATTAATTTCATGCCGATCAATCCAAAGGTCAATGCCCCTAACAAAAATAGTGTTCGGCATAAGTTTTCCTTCTGGAAGGACGTAACCTTTAGTTTACATGGTTGGGGTAGGTTATCTTACAAATTGGGATACCCCAGGCAGCAGTGTCATTGAAAGAGACAGATTGTAATGCAGGCCATACGCAAGCAGAGAAACTCAGGCTGCAACAGGCCTATTTAGTTTACATGGTTGGGGTAGGTTATCTTACAAATTGGGATACCCCACTGTATATGAAACCGAATATAAATGCACACCCAAAAGTGGACACTCAGCCTCCAAGAGGCCTGCTTAGTTTAAATAAGAGAGCTGCTTAGTATGGTAGGTAGGTTATGTTATGTTACAGAATGGGATGCCCCAAGCAGACTTGAGATCAGTATATATGCACACAGCAGCAGTGTGTTAGCAGGCTCATACAGGCCAAATTTCTTTAAATAACTGTGCAGCTTACAGTTAATGCAGAGGCTAATGGTATGTTACAGAATGGGATGCCCCAAAGCAGACTTGAGATCAGTATATATGCACACAGCAGCAGTGTGTTAGCAGGCTCATACAGGCCAAATTTCTTTAAATAACTGTGCAGCTTACAGTAAATGCAGAGGCTAATGGTATGTTACAGAATGGGATGCCCCAAGCAGACTTGAGATCAGTATATATGCACACAGCAGCAGTGTGTTAGCAGGCTCATACAGGCCAAATTTCTTTAAATAAATGTGCAGCTTACAGTAAATGCAGAGGCTAATGGTATGTTACAGAATGGGATGCCCCAAAGCAGACTTGAGATCAGTATATATGCACACAGCAGCAGTGTGTTAGCAGGCTCATACAGGCCAAATTTCTTTAAATAAATGTGCAGCTTACAGTTAATGCAGAGGCTAATGGTATGTTACAGAATGGGATGCCCCAAGCTGACTTGAGATCAGTATATATGCACACAGCAGCAGTGTGTTAGCAGGCTCATACAGGCCAAATTTCTTTAAATAACTGTGCAGCTTACAGTTAATGCAGAGGCTAATGGTATGTTACAGAATGGGATGCCCCAAAGCAGACTTGAGATCAGTATATATGCACACAGCAGCAGTGTGTTAGCAGGCTCATACAGGCCAAATTTCTTTAAATAAATGTGCAGCTTACAGTAAATGCAGAGGCTAATGGTATGTTACAGAATGGGATGCCCCAAAGCAGACTTGAGATCAGTATATATGCACACAGCAGCAGTGTGTTAGCAGGCTCATACAGGCCAAATTTCTTTAAATAACTGTGCAGCTTACAGTAAATGCAGAGGCTAATGGTATGTTACAGAATGGGATGCCCCAAGCAGACTTGAGATCAGTATATATGCACACAGCAGCAGTGTGTTAGCAGGCTCATACAGGCCAAATTTCTTTAAATAACTGTGCAGCTTACAGTTAATGCAGAGGCTAATGGTATGTTACAGAATGGGATGCCCCAAAGCAGACTTGAGATCAGTATATATGCACACAGCAGCAGTGTGTTAGCAGGCTCATACAGGCCAAATTTCTTTAAATAAATGTGCAGCTTACAGTAAATGCAGAGGCTAATGGTATGTTACAGAATGGGATGCCCCAAAGCAGACTTGAGATCAGTATATATGCACACAGCAGCAGTGTGTTAGCAGGCTCATACAGGCCAAATTTCTTTAAATAACTGTGCAGCTTACAGTAAATGCAGAGGCTAATGGTATGTTACAGAATGGGATGCCCCAAGCAGACTTGAGATCAGTATATATGCACACAGCAGCAGTGTGTTAGCAGGCTCATACAGGCCAAATTTCTTTAAATAAATGTGCAGCTTACAGTAAATGCAGAGGCTAATGGTATGTTACAGAATGGGATGCCCCAAAGCAGACTTGAGATCAGTATATATGCACACAGCAGCAGTGTGTTAGCAGGCTCATACAGGCCAAATTTCTTTAAATAACTGTGCAGCTTACAGTTAATGCAGAGGCTAATGGTATGTTACAGAATGGGATGTCCCAAAAACCAGAGAGCACCTGGCAGGCAGCAGTAAGACTATGCACAGCAAAAGTGTCTTTATCATGCCTAATTTCAATTAGAATAGGTGCAAATGGTTAGGTTCTTAAATAGAGGCTGGTGTAGTCACAGAATGGGATGCCCTAAAAACCAGCAGTAAGTACACCTGGCAGGGACAAGTTGTGCTATGCCCAGCAAAAGTGTCTTTATCAGGCCTAATTTCAAATATGATAAGAGCAAATGCTTATATGGTCTTAAACAGAGGCTGCTTTAGTCACAGAATGGGATGCCCCGGGCAGGAATCGAGCTGGCAGGGTCCAGTAGGCCTTTGGCCAGCAAAAGTGTCTTTATCAGGCCTGATTTCTATGAGAATAAGTGCAAATGGTTATTATGCTATTAAATAGAGGCTGCTTTAGTCACAGAATGGGATGCCAGTGCCACAAAAACCAGAGAGCATGCACAGCAAAAGTGTCTTTATCAGGCCTGATTTCTATGAGAATAAGTGCAAATGTTTATTATGCTATTAAATAGAGGCTGCTTTAGTCACAGAATGGGATGCCAGTGCCACAAAAACCAGAGAGCATGCACAGCAAAAGTGTCTTTATCAGGCCTGATTTCTATGAGAATAAGTGCAAATGTTTATTATGCTATTAAATAGAGGCTGCTTTAGTCACAGAATGGGATGCCAGTGCCACAAAAACCAGAGAGCATGCACAGCAAAAGTGTCTTTATCAGGCCTGATTTCTATGAGAATAAGTGCAAATGTTTATTATGCTATTAAATAGAGGCTGCTTTAGTCACAGAATGGGATGCCAGTGCCACAAAAACCAGAGAGCATGCACAGCAAAAGTGTCTTTATCAGGCCTGATTTCTATGAGAATAAGTGCAAATGTTTATTATGCTATTAAATAGAGGCTGCTTTAGTCACAGAATGGGATGCCAGTGCCACAAAAACCAGAGAGCATGCACAGCAAAAGTGTCTTTATCAGGCCTGATTTCTATGAGAATAAGTGCAAATGTTTATTATGCTATTAAATAGAGGCTGCTTTAGTCACAGAATGGGATGCCAGTGCCACAAAAACCAGAGAGCATGCACAGCAAAAGTGTCTTTATCAGGCCTGATTTCTATGAGAATAAGTGCAAATGTTTATTATGCTATTAAATAGAGGCTGCTTTAGTCACAGAATGGGATGCCAGTGCCACAAAAACCAGAGAGCATGCACAGCAAAAGTGTCTTTATCAGGCCTGATTTCTATGAGAATAAGTGCAAATGGTTATTATGCTATTAAATAGAGGCTGCTTTAGTCACAGAATGGGATGCCAGTGCCACAAAAACCAGAGAGCATGCACAGCAAAAGTGTCTTTATCAGGCCTGATTTCTATGAGAATAAGTGCAAATGTTTATTATGCTATTAAATAGAGGCTGCTTTAGTCACAGAATGGGATGCCAGTGCCACAAAAACCAGAGAGCATGCACAGCAAAAGTGTCTTTATCAGGCCTGATTTCTATGAGAATAAGTGCAAATGGTTATTATGCTATTAAATAGAGGCTGCTTTAGTCACAGAATGGGATGCCAGTGCCACAAAAACCAGAGAGCATGCACAGCAAAAGTGTCTTTATCAGGCCTGATTTCTATGAGAATAAGTGCAAATGTTTATTATGCTATTAAATAGAGGCTGCTTTAGTCACAGAATGGGATGCCAGTGCCACAAAAACCAGAGAGCATGCACAGCAAAAGTGTCTTTATCAGGCCTGATTTCTATGAGAATAAGTGCAAATGGTTATTATGCTATTAAATAGAGGCTGCTTTAGTCACAGAATGGGATGCCAGTGCCACAAAAACCAGAGAGCATGCACAGCAAAAGTGTCTTTATCAGGCCTGATTTCTATGAGAATAAGTGCAAATGTTTATTATGCTATTAAATAGAGGCTGCTTTAGTCACAGAATGGGATGCCAGTGCCACAAAAACCAGAGAGCATGCACAGCAAAAGTGTCTTTATCAGGCCTGATTTCTATGAGAATAAGTGCAAATGGTTATTATGCTATTAAATAGAGGCTGCTTTAGTCACAGAATGGGATGCCAGTGCCACAAAAACCAGAGAGCATGCACAGCAAAAGTGTCTTTATCAGGCCTGATTTCTATGAGAATAAGTGCAAATGTTTATTATGCTATTAAATAGAGGCTGCTTTAGTCACAGAATGGGATGCCAGTGCCACAAAAACCAGAGAGCATGCACAGCAAAAGTGTCTTTATCAGGCCTGATTTCTATGAGAATAAGTGCAAATGGTTATTATGCTATTAAATAGAGGCTGCTTTAGTCACAGAATGGGATGCCAGTGCCACAAAAACCAGAGAGCATGCACAGCAAAAGTGTCTTTATCAGGCCTGATTTCTATGAGAATAAGTGCAAATGTTTATTATGCTATTAAATAGAGGCTGCTTTAGTCACAGAATGGGATGCCAGTGCCACAAAAACCAGAGAGCATGCACAGCAAAAGTGTCTTTATCAGGCCTGATTTCTATGAGAATAAGTGCAAATGTTTATTATGCTATTAAATAGAGGCTGCTTTAGTCACAGAATGGGATGCCAGTGCCACAAAAACCAGAGAGCATGCACAGCAAAAGTGTCTTTATCAGGCCTGATTTCTATGAGAATAAGTGCAAATGTTTATTATGCTATTAAATAGAGGCTGCTTTAGTCACAGAATGGGATGCCAGTGCCACAAAAACCAGAGAGCATGCACAGCAAAAGTGTCTTTATCAGGCCTGATTTCTATGAGAATAAGTGCAAATGTTTATTATGCTATTAAATAGAGGCTGCTTTAGTCACAGAATGGGATGCCAGTGCCACAAAAACCAGAGAGCATGCACAGCAAAAGTGTCTTTATCAGGCCTGATTTCTATGAGAATAAGTGCAAATGTTTATTATGCTATTAAATAGAGGCTGCTTTAGTCACAGAATGGGATGCCAGTGCCACAAAAACCAGAGAGCATGCACAGCAAAAGTGTCTTTATCAGGCCTGATTTCTATGAGAATAAGTGCAAATGTTTATTATGCTATTAAATAGAGGCTGCTTTAGTCACAGAATGGGATGCCAGTGCCACAAAAACCAGAGAGCATGCACAGCAAAAGTGTCTTTATCAGGCCTGATTTCTATGAGAATAAGTGCAAATGGTTATTATGCTATTAAATAGAGGCTGCTTTAGTCACAGAATGGGATGCCAGTGCCACAAAAACCAGAGAGCATGCACAGCAAAAGTGTCTTTATCAGGCCTGATTTCTATGAGAATAAGTGCAAATGTTTATTATGCTATTAAATAGAGGCTGCTTTAGTCACAGAATGGGATGCCAGTGCCACAAAAACCAGAGAGCATGCACAGCAAAAGTGTCTTTATCAGGCCTGATTTCTATGAGAATAAGTGCAAATGTTTATTATGCTATTAAATAGAGGCTGCTTTAGTCACAGAATGGGATGCCAGTGCCACAAAAACCAGAGAGCATGCACAGCAAAAGTGTCTTTATCAGGCCTGATTTCTATGAGAATAAGTGCAAATGGTTATTATGCTATTAAATAGAGGCTGCTTTAGTCACAGAATGGGATGCCAGTGCCACAAAAACCAGAGAGCATGCACAGCAAAAGTGTCTTTATCAGGCCTGATTTCTATGAGAATAAGTGCAAATGTTTATTATGCTATTAAATAGAGGCTGCTTTAGTCACAGAATGGGATGCCAGTGCCACAAAAACCAGAGAGCATGCACAGCAAAAGTGTCTTTATCAGGCCTGATTTCTATGAGAATAAGTGCAAATGTTTATTATGCTATTAAATAGAGGCTGCTTTAGTCACAGAATGGGATGCCAGTGCCACAAAAACCAGAGAGCATGCACAGCAAAAGTGTCTTTATCAGGCCTGATTTCTATGAGAATAAGTGCAAATGGTTATTATGCTATTAAATAGAGGCTGCTTTAGTCACAGAATGGGATGCCTCACAGCAGACTTAAGATCAGTTCAGTATATATGCACAGTTAGTTACTATAAGCAGCCTGAAAACGCTAACAAAGGCTGGATGAAAAAAAAAAATCTCCCTGTCAGCCAGCTCCGTTTTTCCTGGCTTTCTGTCTGTCTCCTGTCTGTCTCCTGTCTGTCTCCTGTCTGTCTCCTGCCTGTCTCCAGCCTGTCCCTGTCTGTCCCTGCCTGTCTAACTGCCTCAGCTACACAGCGTTCTGTCTGTCACGAATGCAATAGAGAAATGAGGAAAAGCAAGATGGCCGCCGTTAAATACCGCTGTGTGACGTCACCGGGCTTGCTGGCTGCTGATAGGCTGCATGTGACTGCCCCAGCTTGCACTGGCGCGGGATACATGTCCAGACATGTCCCGCCCGCCATCTTAGAATGCCTGTAATGTAAATGAATGGATGTTAAAGGAAAACTTCGAGTGATCGAATCGCGGGGAAATTCGGATTCGATCCGAATCGAATTTTTCCTGAAATTCGGATCGAATCCGGGTTCGTCCGGATCGATTCGCTCATCCCTAGTGTGCAGCTACAGGATGGAGCCAAATTCTGGGCATCTGCCAGCCACTGCTGTGTCTTCTGCTGGGCCCAGTACCAGTGGCTTGCGTCGTGGCCGCAGACCTTCCTTAAGGAAAAGGGCACAGGCTGAACGTGAAGCCCCACCCAAGGCCAAGCGTCCATTTGTCAAACGGGAGCCAGAATTTAATTTGGCGGATAATAATACTCTTGTGCGTCTGACACTGGCTAATTGGGAGTTATTATTTGGCTCCCAAAGTCAGTGTTTAGGCAAACAAGAAAGGAGCAAATTGTGGGATGCCATTGGGGAGCAGCTTACTAGCACTGCTCAATACCCACGTAGTGGCACAGCCTGCAAGAAACGCTTCTACACGTTGCAAAGGGCCCTTATGGGAAAGATGAAGAATGATCTACTTGTAGACAGTGGGACAAAGCAGGGTCCAAAGAGTAAATACAGGCCATATGAGGAGATGCTGAAGCGCAAGATTCCAATCTGTCGGCTGCAGGGGGTGGATGCTGGGGATGACATCACAGGTTGGGGTGAAGGTACATTCATTTAATCTTGAAAGTGATTGTTGATAATCATGTTGTTACATTTCTCATAACCAAATATTTCTCATAATAAAAGTAGGTCACGGTAAGTATTAGATTTTAGCTATGTCCTTTTGTCTAAACATTTTTCTGGCTTGATGCATAGTGGCACATGAGGACTCCCAGGAGTCGGGTGATGAGGTGACCCAGAATCCTGCCCTTCCCCCAGCCTCAACTTTAATGCAGTCTGCTGTTGAAGGTAAACAGTCTGTATATATTTTTTTTTGTTTTCTTTTTTTTTCATTTTTTGGACACATTAACAATGCATAATTATTTACTTTTGATTATCATAGATGCCCTCAGAATTGCACCAGCATCTCCTCATGAGGCTACCTACTCTTTGGATGCCAGTAAGTGTATGTACCAACCTGGCTTGGGTTTAGGTAATATAAATGTGTGAATGTCTCTCAATCATGGTTTGTAATTGTAGGGCCAGTCCCTGCTTCATCTTTGGACCCCACTTCCTGTGTTGCAGGCCTTCAGGACCCTGTTGGTGTGTATTGCAAAGCACACTGTATCCTTTGTGGATTTTGGGTAACAATGTGTATCTTTTCATATGTTAAAATGCCAAATCCTGATACCTTACTTTCCCAAATGGATAGTTGTTTAGGTTTGTGCAACAACCAGATCCTCTTTTGGCATTTACAAATGATGTAAATGCATTATACATGTTTTCTCGTTAAGCTGCTATTGTCAAAAAAAGTCATTAACAATACTATGGGAGGTGCTTATTATATCCATTCTGCTTTATTTTAGGCCAGAATACAGGGAGTGCTGGTCCTGAAAGGGCCCTTCACCACGCAGCTACTAGGGATGAGGGTAAGAATGTTTTTGTTTTTTTTCAAGTAAGGATGTTGTTTGACCAGAAATGTTGTGTGGCTCTTGACATTTGTTCTGAACAATGTTTTTGTAGGGCAAAGCTCTAGTGATGGCCTAAGTCTGTACATCTTAGATGTGGCGGGTATGTGTGTCCTTAGATATGTGATTATGCTATTTGTTGACACAATGACTATATCGTGTTGATTAAACAAACAGCCTTCTTCCTAATATCTCAAATCTCATTGACAAGGGTGTGTGGATTGGGCAATGGGTTACTTTGGACAGGTATTGCCTCTATACCGGTTTGACAAAATGGACACACATTATGAACCTAACAAATAACAGGACTTTTCTAATTAGCATATGTGATGTTGCCGCCACTCTCAGATGACGATTTGCCCCTTTCTGGCAGCCAGACACCTGTACTATTTGAGGGGGAGCACACTCAGGTGCCATTGATGAATTGGTTATAGTTGTCCAACGGTTACATGTTTTGGTGACAATCAGGTTCCCCCATGTAACATACAACATACTTTGATCGTAGCAGGAATCGTTTGCGGCAACCCAGGATGTGTCCTCCTCACAAGTCCCATGTGGCCAGGCTACAGAGGCAGAACCTATGGTGCATGATAATGTAACCATAGATGTATGCGGTTTTGATTTATCTGCTAAATCCAATCTGGTTTTATGTTTTAGCCTGCGCAACAACCAACTGCCCGAGGTGCCCCCACAAGTGCCGACCTGTATGAGCTAGGGGGCATTCTGTGATGGCCTAAGTCTGTACATCTCAGATGTGGCGGGTATGTGTGTTCTTAGATATGTGATTATGCTATTTGTTGACACAATGACTTTATCCTGTTGATTAAACAAACAGCCTTCTTCCTAATATCTCAAAATTGACAAGGGTGTGTGTATTGGCCAATGGGTTACTTTGGACAGGTATTGCCTCTATACTGGTTTGACAAAATGGACACACATTATGAACCTAACAAATAACAGGACTTTTCTAATTAGCATATGTGATGTTGCCTCCACTCTCAGATGACGATTTGCCCCTTTCTGGCAGCCAGACACCTGTACTATTTGAGGAGGAGCACACTAAGGTACCATTGATTTGCCCCTTTCTGACAGCCAGACACCTGTACTATTTGAGGAGGAGCACACTCAGGTACCATTGATGAATTGGTTATAGTTGTCCAATGGTTACATGTAACATAAAACATACTTTGATCGTAGCAGGAATTGTTTGCGGCAACCCAGGATGTGCCCTCCTCACAAGTCCCATGTGGCCAGGCTACAGAGGAAGAACCTATGGTACATGATAATGTAACCATAGATGTATGCAGTTTTGATTTATCTGCTAAATCCAATCTGGTTTTATGTTTTAGCCTGCGCAACAACCAATTGCCTGAGGTGCCCCCACAAGTGCCGACCTGTATGAGCTAGGGGGCAGGATACTGGAGGCCTACAGTTGCCAACAGCCGCGTGATGGAACTCAGGAGCGCATTGCGGCATTGGAAAACCAATTGCTGGTGGACCAACAACAAATTCGGGACCTAAGACAAGAAGTTAGAGATTTGAGAAACTATCAACAGTCTGAAATGATGCAAGCCATCCAACAAATGATGCATGGCATCCAACAATCTCTAGAGCGCCAGGACCAAACTTTGTTGTTGTTACATCAGCTAATACAGCAGCAGTCTATTTTTTTTACTGCACTGTTGTCCCACAACACCGCCCCTAACAATCGGCACCACCCATGCCACCAAGGGACTAATTATTATTTTTCTGTGTCAAATACAATGCTGTTACAATGTGGTTTTACTTTTTGTGATGTAATAAATCTTTGAAAAAATACACTAATTTGTGTTTTGTAACTAATTACATAGCTAAGAACCCACACATTAAGACCTCTCTATATCTAGATATGTGAATGGTTGGCAAAAATTAATACTGTAATTATTTAGAAAACATTACAATGCTTTCAACATTTAAGGCTTAACAAAGTTTTAGAGAATGACCAAAATAATGGGTTGTTGTACACTTTAACTATGGTGTAAACGTCAAGACACACTTTACGTTTTAAACGGATAACAAGGTTTTATATTTTAAAAAAGGCCAACATGGCCAATATAAAAAAGGCACAGCGGATAAACCCAGACCCCCCACCCTATGGCTGTTTCTTCTTCCCCAGCAGCAGAGATCGGGTCCGCCGGACGTACTGCCACAGTCTGCGATGCTCATTAATACAAGCTGTAGTGGGAAAAAAACCTCATTAGTGTGGTGAAATGGATCCAAACGTAAACATATTAATTACAATGTAATAGTTGTGACTCAACATTTATAGTTTGTCTTTCTCCTTCCCCTCCCTCCTTCTCTTTTTTTCCCCCCTACTTTTCCCCTCCTTTTTTTCTTCTCCCCTTCCCCCCCTTTTCTCCTTCCTTCCTTCTTTTTCCCTCCCCTCCCCTTCTCTTTTTTTAATTCTCATACATGAAGAGCACTTCCTGCCTAATGTCAGAATATGGGCGATACGCTTGCTCCGTTCACCATTAATTTGCTTGATGAACTTATTGCTATAATAATTGTCCTTAGTGATGTCAATATGTGTTGTATTTAAGGGATAGTCAGAGGGCTACCCTTTACTTTAGCATAGGCTTTCTTTGTTCTTTTTGCTTGGATAAGTAGAAATGTTTAAAATTTCAAATTAGGATCATTAAATATATAAATAATATACAGTATGGCTTGCTCATAGTGAATTGATGGGAGTCCCATGCTGTAATTAGGTGCCCCGCCTTATTATTATTTGCTGCCCTTGGTTTTAATATATTCTTTATTTTTATAATCGCCCCTCTGTGCCCTTGGACAGACAACGTAATATTGAGCATGTGCAGGACTTCTCTGCGCTTCATCCTGGCAGCGCCTCTCGGATGGCTTGTTAAGATATCAGATCCCTTACAACCACGTCATTTCCGGGGCGCGGGTTTCCGGCTGTGCTGTGTCTGGTGCGCATATGCGTTCCAGGCGCACCACTGCGAAGAGGGCTGAGTGAACGTTTTAAGCCCTGCTTCACATATGTCACTTTTCACCAGTTTTAAGTGTGGATCTAGTGACGCACGCTGACTTTAGCCAGGCGGCTGCCTGTTACAAGGACACAGACGGGGGCCGGCTAATCTGACTATAGTGACGCACATCCATGGCACTTCCGGGAGGTGCAGTTTCCGGCGTGCTGGGTCTGGTGCGCATTTGCGTTCCAGACACAGCGGTTTCTATTCAGCAATCGGGTCAGCAATAGCGGCGCATTTAAAAACAGCATGGGCACAGTAAGTCTTTTGTCTTGTTTCACCCAGCGAAGCGGCACGGGCGGCCGCGTGCGCAGGTGTCCCACCTGCTAGTCCCACTCTCCTTCACTCTGTTTGGACTCCTCAGTCCGGTGTTAAGTATTTCACTTTTGTGTGTTTTTCTGTATTTTCATTGTCATTTTTGCATATTTTGGTGACTATGACCAGTTGATAGCATACAGTATTGCAGATGATCTTAGATGGGTTATTGTATATGTATATATATTTTTTAAGTGTGGATATTGTATACACAGCCGTATATAATACTTTTTCTTAAATTTATTCAAGCACTAGTCACTTTGCTCTGTTGCACAGGTATACATTTTTTGGATATTGAATTGTATTTGTTAAACACTATGCACTTTTTAGTATTGGTCGATATGCTCATTCCCGCACTTGGGAAATAGGAGTCTAGGTCCACTTGTAGTTTTTGTGCCGGCACAAAATATTAGGATCCCGTTGAGTGTAGTTCTCACAGTAGTGCAATTAGGAGAGTTGCCAGTGATTGTATGCCTTTTTATGTTTTGGCTCTGGTATTAATCATGGACAAGCAGTGTTTTTAATGTGTTTTATGTACAGTCTATGTCATTTAGTTTTGTCAAGCTATTAATAAAATGTTGTATTGATTGCTTTAAGATTTATATCTCATTTTGTGGTGCTCCTGTTATGTGTTGAAGAGGGTTTCTTTCCCCTTAGCCATTTCTCTAGAGTAATAGTTGTGACTCATTATGTGGCCACATAATTCACATTAGGCTAAACTATTGAATTATCAGGTTACATGACCTTCATTTTTGGGTCTTACATGTGCATTTTTATGCACTACCCTATATATTGACATCCCCTCTTTAAAAATGTTATGCCTACTGAGGATTGTGGACATTGTTTTGGCGGTTTGCCTAAAGTACTCATGTCTATAGTACTAAATAAACAAATCCTTCTGCTATTCATATGATAGTTCATAAAATTAAGATTGAATGAGTTTGTTAGTGAACAAACACACTCACAGGCGAAATGTATTATGTTTTTGCGTTTAAACAAAGGGGAGGCAACAATCTAGCATGCATGCATACATACATTTCTGATTGTGGGTGGCCCAAATTACATCTACATGTTTGCTAATTAACCACATAATGACCTTTCCCCTTAGACATAAGTTTGAAAAGTATGTCTGACAAACAAGTAATTGTACTCACCATCGCAGCTGTGGCTAGGGACCATGCTGCTGGGGGTTCCTGGACCTGGAGTGGGGAGTATGGTGACAGGGTCCGTCTACGTGGAAACATCTGGAGAGACAAAAACAACACCACAAACGCTATAAGCTTGTGCCCTGAATATTATTCTTCTACATCCACATGTTTTTTGTCTCCTCTAAATCATGCTAACATGGTTTGACACATGTTTTCAAGATCTTAGCAGATTTATTGATTCATAAGGTCAGCTGGATAATTTATTTTAGGCCACATGGAGCAAACAATACAATTTTTGGCACACATTCCCAGTGTATTGCACATTCAAGATTTAACCTTGACATCCACATATTTAGTTTTGAGGCTGGCGCCTGGTGTTAGGAAAATATTAAAACATTTGCTAACACATTTGCAATGCAGTATCATGCTGTAATGACTCAAATGTTAAATTTGTGGGGTTTGCATTTGTCAGGAACTGGAGTTGTGTTTATGAAGTGTATGAAATTTGCACTACAATCTAATGCTATGTAGCACTATCAAACATGTCTATGTAGTTTCTAATATTACATACACCATGTGAGTGATAACAAAAAACACTTACCATGACTATGCCCGAGTGCAACGTCTGACGCATAGCTGCTGGAGGTGCCGGCTCTATGATGCCCTGAAAAACAGATAATGATGGCACTGGATATATACACATATTCAACCAACAGACAAACAACAATTAAAAATGCACTCACCAGGGGATTAACTGCCGCTGGTAGCCCAGGGAGGAGGCATGGAGCCTCTACTTCTCACATTGGGGCCAGAAGATCCCAAAACCCATGGCCCACCCTCCTCCCTCTCACTTCCTGATCCTTGAGGGAGTGTGGGCGAGTCCATGTCCTCCTCCCCACTTGGACTCCCCACTTGAGAGTGGGCACTAGGGTTTCGAGACTCAACTGAGTCCGAATGTGAGGAGCTGAGACTCCATACTGCCCTCCCCCCAGCAGCACGCTCCTCTGGGGCGTCATCCCCTTCCTCCCCTGGGTCCTCTAGATAGGACTGGCAAGAGGGGACCCTCCCCCGCAGACTCATCCGAGCCCACCACTCTTGTGAAGGATACCCTTCCCACGTTTGCCCAGGGGAGGACGCTGATCTGTGTTGAGGGGAGAAAAAAAAAAGGACACCTCAAAAAATATTCCAAAAAGCTACTGCATTATACAACGACATTATTGTTAGGAATAACATGTTGTCAGATCACACTTACCTGAAGCATAGGCATCATAGAGCCTATATACGCCCTCATTGTCCCGGCGCATGAAATCTGACCACTTCTGGATGATAGAACGTGCAGTCAGATGCGTCTTGAAGTGCTGGGACACAGTCTTTCACCTCCAACGCTATGCGCCTTTTTGCACCACGGGCATAGTTGTACTCAAGCACACAAAATCCTTTAAAAAAAAAAAAAAAAAACATCAATACATGTATATATCCGTGAAAAAACATATATACAAAGCTAGATTATTGCATCTGACAAATAGAACCAATACTCACTTTCACTACCTGCCCGTTAACCCACGGATCCACCCTTTTCCGCTTGGCCTTTCTGCTTGCGGGGGGTACACGGGATGTTGATGGGCCAGGGGAGACGGGGGGAGGGGTGGGGGGGCTGAATCAGAGGAGTAGCTGGGGAGACGACGTGCAGGGCGTCTAGGCCGCATGACGGATCCTCGTAGGTGTAAACCGGAAGTTGAAAAAACGAAAGTGAAAGCAAAAAATATGACACTCCTCGCATTAATAATACGATAATATAGGCTTAGGAAATCGCAAGTATACGCTAAGATCTCATCCGCTACATGCACACACGCTAAAATGTATTTGACATATTTTGATTAATGCTGCATAATCATTTTTAACAGCGCAAGAGCATCTATATATACATGTGTGAATGTGTACAAAATCAGACTCCAGATATAGCTTTAGATACATCGGAATGCTTCAATAATGGAAGGTGTCAAAATATGTGGCACAATGTGATGCCTAATGGGTTCATATTTGCTTGAACTATGGTTTCCAGGTCATGCTAGTGCAGTCAGATGCGCGCAAATGTCTGCTGCGTATTCTACAACAGCGACTCTGGGTGTTACAAGGTATTTCTGCACAAAAACAACAAATGCACATGTATGAACAGCACAGCGCCGCAGCGCCGCAGACTCTGCATAGCGACTGGCCCACACTGCAATAACCCCAATTCAACAAGGAAATTTTTAGGAAACAGCGTGGGCGCTGTTTTTGGCTGACTGCGGCATAGAGCGAGTGATTATTTGTGTGGTTGTAAAAAAAAAAAAAAACACTAAAAATAACGGGAATGACATTGGGGTAGGGATCTGAGTTTAACATTTCATTGACACATTACAAAAAAAAAAAAAATGATGGAAACATTACATACACTTCAGAAACAAACTATAACACATTTGCATTAAAAAAAAAAAAAACAACAACAAAAAAACCCCAAAAAAGCCATTCGACTGTCTGCCATAGAAATGTATGGGAGAGCACCAGGTAGCGAGAGGTAATACCTGGCGTTCGGCAAGGCTGAACGCAGGCGCTGTTCGCTGTGGCTGGGAACATGTTGAATCTTACGTTACATGGCGCTCTCCCAGTGGCTAAACAGGATCGGCTTCATAAATGTGTGATTGCGTATTTGAGCCGGCGTTCTTGTGTCGCTACCTGTCGCTACCTCTCATTAACCAGCCATTACCCGACTCTATCCCTTCATGTATAAGGGCCATATAATCCACCATCCCTTCCGGCCTTCCTTTTCCTTTTTTTTTTTTTTCCACTTATTAGAATTGTTTTGGATGGACTCATATATATTGCACATATTCACTATTAGATCATCATTGTATTTGATAGATTATGATATATATATATATATATATTATAATTTTATATATATATAAATTTATATATATAATTTTATTTATATATATTTTTGGTATAATTTTATATATGCACTAAAGCACTTTGGAGATTAATTATATTTATAAATAATTAATAATTATATTTATAAATAATTTATTTTATTTTCACTGGATGGGTAATTGTTAGATAATAAATGTTTAAATATTACGGGCAGGCTGATTCATCACTAATGCCAGGTAGCGACAGATGAGCGTCTGTAGCAGGCCTTTTTTTAGAGCGCCCGCTAGTAGTCACTGTGCACAGCCGTGGGTCGCTACTTCATAGCGACTCAGTCGCTGTCCAGTAATGGTGAATACATTGTGAGGAGTCGCTATTTGACCAGTACAGCACTGTATGGGAGCGCATGGTAACGACTGCTCATAGCGACCGACTCACACCATATTCAGGAAAAAAACAGCCTCACAAATCTCTGGCGCTGAAAAATGCTTGTTTGAAGCCCAGAGCGCAGGAGGCAGTGTGTTTAAAGTCTGCTTTTCAGCATCTTTCCACTAGTAACAAAGCGAAGACATATGGAATTACATTGTAGCAACATTGTAACATGAACACTTTAATGGCAGACCTGTAATGTCATTTCTGAAGAAATATATAAAAAATAAAAAAAAATGTGAAAAAACTGCTTATTCCATGCCAGGAGAGGTCACAGAATTATTTGAGGCTGGGAAAATGATGAATCAGACGCTACATTATCCCAGTCGCTAAACAGATTCTGCTTGATAAATGTGTAATTGCGTGCCATGTCCAGCGTTCACCAGTCGCTACCTGTCATTAACCAGCCACTACCTGATGCTATCCCTTCATGAATAAGGCCCTGAGTTAATTAATAGAGTATTTCTCCATCTGTAATTAATGGGATTTGATTATTATATTTATTAGGATAGATTAATCAACCAATTCTATGGAAAGAGATAATTGAGCTGTTGAGCACCTTTATGTGATTGTTGAACCAATCAGAAGCAGGGCATGCTCAATTACAGTGAAAGACACTGATGTGTCTAATTAATAAAGCTAATAAGCAACTTAACCAATAAAACACATATCGGTGATGAAATGGGTATTTCATAATTAAGTGGTCTTGCTTGCCAAGATCACTTATTGTTCTCGCTGATATATTATTCTTATTCCACCATATTTTGCACTGTATCTCCTCCCACAGTTTTTACACTACATAGACCATAATATACCAAAATGTGCGGATCGTTCCCGAATGGTGTGCTACTATTTTGTGGAACGTTTCGCCAAACGATTTCCGAAATATTGGCGTTTTTCTGGTGCAATTTTTCCCATAGGAATGAATGGGAGGAATGTTCAAAACTAGAGTGGGAGATGAGTGTGAAGTGAAAAATCAGGACATGATTTCTAAACTGCGACCTCTCCCTCATTTTTAATCCTACCTACACAAATCTTATATCAAAACGTTCAGCTATCCCTGCTGCAACTAAAAATGTCCAATGCCTAAGCCATAGCCCTAACAGTTTTCACAATATGACCTTTTGTTTGCCACTCACACCTCCCATTGACATTCATTGAAACTCCACTCTAGACACCACAAATTTGAATGGCAATTTCTAAACTGCGACTGTGCCTTCATTTTTAATATTTCAGAGACATGCACATTGTAGGTCTTTCTTTTGTGATTATTACAGTATAAAGCTCTTTGCTGTAGGATGTATACTTTTTAAGCTACAGTCATTTGAATATGGCAACCACCAGTGCATTAGAAATGTGTTTTAATGTGCATTCTCAGTTTACCTCAGAGTGAGTTGCCAAAGCAACACAGCTGCAGCCTGGCTCGTTACAGCTGTTAGGGCGGAGAAGCTGTAATGAGCCAGGCTGCAGGTATGTTGCTATGGCAACTCACTCTGAGGTAACACACCCAGGCTCAGGAAAACTCCCCTTAACCCTTTAACTGCCAGCCTACCTTGAGTTTTTGTCACCCTTTGTTGCCAGATTATTTTGCCCTATTTTGCGCTCCCCATGTTCAACTGTGATTTTTGAAGGGATTTCCAGGGATTTCCCAGGAAAGTGATATATTGTTTTTTTCAGCGGAGCCTGGGCTTTAACATGAAATGTCTTGTTTGTCATTTTCTAAGTGTATTCTCAATATTTTTGGGTGAAAATTGTGCAAAAAAATAAAAAAAAAAACAATTTTTTACAATTTGTAGTGTTTTTTTGTAATAAAAAATGTAAGTTTGTCAATAAAATCTTATTGCGTGTGAAACCCCAATTTCTCCCAGTTACAGCGTTACCACATATGTATAGGTAGATACCCTTTCCTGCCCAGGAGACTCCCCCAAACTGAAACAACGCTTTAGGAGATTTTCAGATAAAATACAACTATGCTATGCAATATGCGCACCTTGCAGTTTTTCAAGAAAAACAACCCTTTACATTTGAAATACTCCCCACAAACTATATATTCCCTAGAAGTACACACCTTAAGCGTTCTAGGCGTACCAGGATTGTTGACATGAGTGCAGTTTTCTGGAAGTAATCCCTCAATGTATTCTTTGGTTGCACAGGGTTTCCCTAAAAATGAATAAAAAAGCAGAATCAAAACCACATTTTCACAAAAAACCTATATGCAAACCAGAAAAAAACAGAAAATCTGAAAAAGCAACATCCCCCAAACTGAACGATACCCAACATGCATAGGTTCTGTCAAGGAAAGAGTTGCCAAACACACCAAAGTAAAGCATGCGCATAACGGTAATTTTACTTCAGATTTTCAGCTCTGCAGACAAAGTGCGCACCTTGTGCTTTTTCTACCAAAACAACCCTTTACATTTGGAATATCCCCAATAAACCATATATTCCCTGAAAGTACACATGTTAAGCTTTCTAAGCGTACCCAGCTTGTTGTAGTGGGCTCATCTTTCTGGAAGTTATATCTCGAAGAATTCTTAGGTTGCACAGGGTTTCACAAAAAAATGTATAAAAAAGCAGAATAAAAAACACCTTTTCCTAAAATATCAATATGCAAATAAGAAAAAACAAGCTAAATCTGAAAGCGCAAGGTCCCCCGAGCAGAACAATACCCAACATGCATAGGTACCTGTAACCTTTTGACTGCCAGTCTACTTGAGATTTTGTCACCCTCTCCTATTTTTCACCATTTTGCGTGATGTTTAACTGTGATTTTTGCAGGAATTTCCAAGAAAATGGCATATTTTTTTTGTGGCAGAGTTTAGGCTTTAACATGAAATGTCTTGTTTGTATTTTTCTCCTATTTTAAAATGTTTTAAATAAATAAATAAATAAAAAATATATATATTTTTTAAATTGTCTCCTTTATTTTAAACAAAAACATTTATTTTATTAAAGAAAACCATATTGCATGTGAAAGCCCCATTTCTCCCGATTACAATGATACCACATATGTTTCGGTAGCCCCCCGTTCCTGTCCAGGTGATCCCATAAACTGAAAAGAGCACTTTATAACATTTACAAATAAAATACAACTGCTATCCACATAATAAAGGGTTAAATAAAAAAAAAAATGGTGTGGGGTCCCCATTCACAGGGGGGGGGGGGGGGGGACACCATTTCTTGGGGGAATTTTAAGGTTTTTTTGGGAGGCAGGTAATGGGGGGTCTCTGGGTTAATGGCAAGTCACCCACTAGCCACAGGTGACTTGCCAGACCCCCGAGCCCTGTGAACTGGTATAGGGGTCACATGGACCCCTTACCAGTTCACAAAGGGTTAAAGTAAAAAAAAAAGACAGACACTTTTTTTGTAAATACTTTACTCACCTCCGATCTTCATCTTCACGTGGACCCCTTACCAGTTCACAAAGGGTTAAAAGTAAAAAAAAAACACACAGAGACACACTTTAAGAAAAACTTTATTAAAAAAAATATTTTTTTAATTATTTTTCTTAATACTTACCTCCCATCCATCCCTGTGTCCCACGCTGATCACTTAGGCTTCTGCTCTCCTGCTGCTGCTGGAAGCCTTTTATCCCCTACTGGGTTACAGGTAACAAAGGGTTAATTAAAAAAAAATGACATAGGGTCCCCCTCGAAGGGAGGGGGACCCCATTTTATTTTTTGGATTTTTAAGGGTTAAAACCCTTAATAATCAAAAAAAAAATGGCGTGAGGTCCCCCCTACCCAGCATAACCAGCCTGTGACCAGCTATGGGGGCTTGTAGAACAGGGCACAGGGGCCAGCTTTAGTGGCCCCTGGCCCTGCCGGCTACAAGCCGTCATAGCCTAGGGCCACGGCTCTTCTGCCCCCCCTGGGCTTTGGGGAGGCAGGTAATTTGGGGGGCCAGGGGTTAATGGCAAGTCACCCGCTAGCCGCAGGTGACTTGCCAGACCCCCGAGCCTTGTGAACTGGTGTAGGGGTCACATGGACCCCTTACCAGTTCACAAAGGGTTAAAAGTTAAAAAAAACACACAGACACACTTTTTAAAAAATATCTTTATAAAAAAAATAAATGTTTTTTAATATTTTTTTTAATACTCACCTCCCATCCATCCCTGTGTCCCACGCTGATCTTTGGCTTCTGCTCTCCTACTGCTGCTGGAAGCCTTTTATACCTACTTGGCTACAGGTAACAAAGGGTTAATTAAAAAAAAAATGACATAGGGTCCCCCTCGAAGGGAGGGGGACCCCATTTTCTTTTTGATTTTTAAGGGTTAAAACCCTTAAAAATAGAAAAAAAAAATGGCGTGAGGTCCCCCCTACCCAGCGTAACCAGCCTGTGACCAGCTATGGGGGCTTGTAGAACAGGGCGCAGGGGCCAGCTTTAGTGGCTGCGGCTACAAGCCGTCATAGCCTAGGTCCACGGCTCTTCTGCCCCCCTGGGCTTAGGGGAGGCAGGTAATTTGGGGGGCCAGGGGTTAATGGCAAGTCACCCGCCAGCCGCAGGTGACTTGCCAGACCCCCAAGCCCTGTGAACTGGTATAGGGGTCACATGGACCCCTTACCAGTTCACAAAGGGTTAAAGTAAAAAAAAAAGACAGACACTTTTTTTGTAAATACTTTATTTAAAAAAAAAATGTTCATCTTCTGTGTCCCGCGGCGATCTGCTGTCAGTGACGGCTGGGCAGAGGAGGGGGGAGGCAGGCGATCGGAGTATCGCAAAATTTGCATTAAAAAAGATAAATAATTAAATAGCCACACAATAGCTTCTAACATGTGTATAAATAATCTGGCGATAGAAAATAGAAAAAAAATCTGCCTTTCTTTAAAAATGTATAATGACAATGGCTCAGTCCATTTGCTGAATAGGGGGATCTGCTGGGTTGTATTTAGTGAGCTGCTTCATTTAGCCCACTGGTCTCCTAGCAACACTTTACCTCAGAGGCTGACACTGTAATCAGTGGTAACGGCTGTGTGTGTGTGAGGTGAGACCAGGTGACTCAAATGTGCAATAGTTAGACAGGCCGGGCAGCCAGGAAGGTTACTGCTCAGGCTCCCCATCTGCGTGCAAACGGCGCTGATTGGATGAGAGCCTGCGCATGTGCTGTGGGACAGGGAAAGGTACGTTCTCACAGGCGAACTTGGGGATTTCACGTATCAGGGCATCCCAAGTCAGGATGCCCCTAGGGGCACAAAACAAAACTCCAGATAGTGAAAATCCTGGGTTGGGCTTTGCTCAAAACACACAAAGCTGAAAGAAAGATCATATGGAAAAAGGTGTTGAGAAAATAGAGAGAAAATGGTAAACTGAAAGATTCTGCAGCAGAGCCAACATGAAGGGAAAACTGTCAAAATCAGCAACATGACTTCTAGAGCTTTTCTCTCTGTTTTAGATATATAAGTTCTGGCCAGGCAATGTTGTTATCTTATGCTGGACAGCTGCCAGCACTGAACGGCTGATACTTTGATACATTGTTTCCCCCCTCTCCTCAGCGTGGAACAGGCCAGAGTGTCGGGCTCCGACACTCATCAGACATAAACATGAGCTATTAGTCTCCAGCTGCTCAACACACACATCATTTTTTTCTAAAATTGTAATTCTTACTCAAAGTCACCAAGAAAAATTTGCGATACTGCTCCTTTAAAAACTTGTTATGGAAAACAGCTTAGACAAATGACATAGCCAGTCATTTAGCAAGATAGCAGTTGTAGAGAACTGGTGGAGGCAAGAACACCTCACGCAATTTCCCCGGAAATTGCACTTTGTCTAGTTATATTATTAAAAATGCTCAAACACATGAGGACTAAGCTGTGTCATCAGCAGGAAACCCGCTAACAAATGCGACTAGCTAATGGCTATTTGAATTTCATTGATGAGTGAACAGCTAAGGTGCTATACCTGGCATAGTATGCCCTTGTGCCTCCCCTAATATCTTGGCACAGGGAACTTTTCAGCCCACTGCTGCTCTCCTCAGCAGCATCAGCCAGACGATCATGAGCCGCATCTCCTATGAAGTTGTCCTGGCCATATGTGACCCTATCCCCAGAAATGTATGCTTTCCTGAGAAGGAAGAGGAGATGCAACACATAAAGCTGGCCTTCTACCGCATGGTGGGAAAACCAAATGTACTTGGGTGCCTTGGCGGCACACATATTCCATTCCACCCGCCTCGAGCACAAGAGCTTCCCTATCGCAACCGCAAAAACTTCCATTCCCTAAATGTAATGGTGGTGTGTGATCAGGATATAAAGCTGCATGCAGTTAGATTGCAACAATCAGGCCTGGGTCCCGGAAATTTGAAAACAATGAAATGCCGGCAGGATGGCTACTAGGTAAGTACAGGGAAAGATTGCAAAACAAATATAAGGGATATGGCCAGATGACATGGCCCATGGTACCTGTGCGGAACCCACAGACCACATCTGAAGTGCGGTAAAACAAGATAAACCGCAAAACAAGATGTATTGTTGAACGAACCATCGGCCTGCTGCAAGCACGCTTTCTATGCTTGACACGCCCAGGAGGGGAGATGTTTTACAGACCACAAAATGTCTCAAAAATCATCTTAGCCTGCTGTGTCCTACACAATATTTGCATCTGCTATAGAATGGAAGAGCCAGAGGAAACAGCACTGATGCCATAAGTCTCAGACATGTTTGGAAG
Source organism: Gastrophryne carolinensis (assembly GCA_027917425.1). Lineage (NCBI taxonomy): Eukaryota > Metazoa > Chordata > Amphibia > Anura > Microhylidae > Gastrophryne > Gastrophryne carolinensis. The sequence continues at coordinate 114,715,010 of CM051240.1, forward strand.
ACACAAATGAATAAACACAGACTGGCTTTGCCTGGCGGGCATAAATGATTAATTAATTCTTCAAGGTAAGCAGTGATAAAAAAAATGTTCTTAAACAAATGGGGAAATTTGATTAACTTTCAAGCAGATCTTAAGAGCTGAATAAAACCATGACAATAACAATAAATAAAAACAAGATTAAGGTCAGAACCAGCTTTAGCTAACTTTCAGCTAATTAAACCTTAACCAATTGGACCAGAGACAGGGACATATGAGGAAAATGTCTAAAAGTTTAAACATTAGCATCTAACACTTTTGTCTCCCTTACAGACATCATGAACATAATATGAATGAGGTGGAAAATAACCTTTATTTTTTTGTTTAAAAATAATATCTAAAAATAATATCTACATTTTTAAATATGCACATTTCAAAACAAATAAACGTTAACAGAAAGGAAAAGTCATGTGTCATTTAAGCTATTTGGGTAATGTGGGTGGGAAAAAAAAACACTGCTGCAGATAGAAAATTCAAACCATAGCAGCATTGGAATGCTCAGACGCTGCAGTGAATCAGGGAGAGCGCTTCTACAGCGCCCTACACACATCACATTTATCAATGCAAAACAGGTTACTACAGCATCACTTGTCCAGCCGATACTCTAGGTTAAAGCGCCCAACATCCGCTTGCAGCGTCTTCTAGCGGTCGCTTTAAGAGCCGCTACGTAGACGCTCACATGGCAATACGTGGCACTAGTCTTAAATTAGCCTCCCTATTTCCCTCCATCCTCCAAATCACCCCTATCTGGTTAGTATAGTGGATCCCCCCTGTGTATGGAAGGTACACATATAAAGCGATCTGCTGTGATTCTCGGTGTGGCAGCAAACCTAAGGCAAAATGCACTAGGATCAGTTCACTCTCTGTGTATATGTACATTTTTAAACAATCTCTGTGAAATGTATATTTGAATAAAATATATTTTTATGTACTATCAATATTTTTCAGTGCATTTGGCACACAATATAAACAATAGAAGAAATGTATCAATCAAAAAAATTCAGGTATACAGGTTAAAAAAACAGATAATAAACATTCAGCACTACATTTAATAGAGGATCACACCAAAACTGCAGGCTGTTTCGCAATGCTGAGTCAGGAGCTGTGACTGACATCACTGTGTCCGCAGTTGCTGCTTTCATGCCACCATATCGATATATAAATATATCAATGCACCCATGCTTATCAATGGCCATTTTTATTTCAACAAAAGAAGCATAAACAGATTTTCATTCTTTTCAAGCATTCTGAAGGATCCCTATTGCAGTTTAACCCTTTAACTGCCAAGCACATCGATTCTACGTGCTCGCTTCCACTCCACTTAAGTGCCAAGCACGTAGAATCTATGTGCTTGACTTTCCCCCCTGTTACAGTAAAAGTAAAGTAAAAAAAACACTCACCTAACCCCTCGTTCAATCTGTCCATGTCTCCTCTTCATCCAGAGGGGCTTTGATCCCCCATGCAGGCCCCCTGGCTGCAGGGGAATGCCCCGAATAGCCACCCCCTTCATCAGCTACTGGAATTACATGTAAAAAAAAAAAATAAATAAAAATGACATTTACTCACCTCCGTGCCCGATCGCTCCTGACGGGTCTCCTCTGCACCAGGGAGCCTCTGATCAGCCCCCCCCCCCGGGATCTTCAGCTTCAGGAGAGAGCCTGACAAGCCCTCTCCCAATGGGCGCCTCCATCTTTGCAATAAGCCCTGCCCCTTTAAGGGTGGGGCTTATGACATCACTCACCGGTGTCATCCTGGTTCCAGGCTGTTCTTCTTTCACATGATCATCGCTGGCCACAGGAGGGGGAAGGGAGGTGATGATCTGATCGCCTGCTTCCCCCCTCCAATGGCCAGCAATGACCCCATCTGTAATCAAAGCTGCGAGGGACACAGGAGCTGACGATCGGAGGTGAGTAAAGCAAAAAAAAAGGTTTTATTTAAGTCATTTTTAATTATGTGTGTGGTCTGTTTTTACTGTTAACCCTTTGTGAACTGGTAAGGGATCCATGAGACCCCTATACTAGTTCACAAGCCTGGGGGCTAGCAAGTCACCTGCAACTAGCGGGTGACTTGCCGTTAACCTCCGGCACCCCAAATGACCTGCCTCCCCAAATGCCAGGGGGTGGGCAGAAGGGCCCAGACCTCACAGAGTCTATGTGGGCTTGTGGCCCCTGCACCCTATTCTACAAGCCCTGCATAGCTGGCCCTGGGCCGGTTATGCTTTGTAGGGGGGACCTCATGCCATTTTTTAGGTAAAAAAGGCTTGCAGCAGTAGGAGCGATGAAGCCAAAGTGATCAGCGTGGGACACAGTGCCCCGGGATAGATCGGAGGTAAGTCTTAAAAAATATATTTTTTTTTTAATTCTGTGTGTGTGTGTTTTGTTTACATTTAACCCTTTGTGAACTGGTAAGGGATCCATGAGACCCCTATACAAGTTCACAAGACATTGGGTCTGGAAATTCACCTGCTGCTAGTGGGTGACTTGCATTAACTCTGAGCCCACCATTACCTGCCTTCCCAAAGCCCGGGGGGCAGAAGAGCCCGTGGCCATAGGCTATGCCAGCTTGTAGCCTGCAGGGCCAGGAGCCACCAAAGCTGGCCCCTGTGCCTTGTGCAAGCCCCCATAGCTGGTCCCAGGGCTGGTTATGCTAGGTAGGGGGGACCTCACACCATTTTTTTGGGGGGGGAGGGTTTAGGGTTTTCTTAACACTTAAAATTCCCCCCCAAAAAATGGGTCCCCCTCCCCCGGGCAGGGGGGCCCCACGACAATTTTGTTAAATTTAACCCTTTATAGTGTGGAAAGTAGTTGTATTTTATTAGTAAATGTTATAAAGTGCTTTTTACAGTTTGGGGGTCTCCTGGACAGGAACAGGGGGGCTACCATACATATGTGGTACCGCTGTAATCAGGAAAAATGGCCTTTCACATGCAATATAATTTTCTTTAGTAAAATAAATTGTTTATTTAAAATAAATGAGACAATTTAAAATAAATATTTTTTTTAGTATTTTTAGTTTTTTGACTTAAAAATATTTTTAAAAACTTAAAAAAAAATACAAAACAACACATTTCATGCTAAAGCCAAAACTCTGTCTCAAAAAGATATATAAATTTTTCCTGGAAATTCTTGCAAAAATCACGGTTAAACATAGCACAAAATGGTGAAAAACTACCTGTCAACAGAGGGTGACAACATTTCAAGTAGGCTGGCAATTAAAAGGGTTGAAAGTAGCTATGCATGTTGGGTATTGTTCTTTTCAGGGAATCTTGCGCTTTCAGACTTAACTTGTTTTTTCTTGTATGCATTTTGATATTTTAGGGAAATGTGTTTTTTATTCTGCTTTTTTATATATTTTTTAGGGAAACCCTGTGCAACCATAGAATTCTTTGATGGATCACTTCCAGAAAGATGAGCCCACTACAACAAGCTGGGTACGCTTAGAAAGCTTAACATGTGTAATTTCAGGGAATATATGGTTTATGGGTGGTATTCCAAATGTAAAGGGTTGTTCTGGTAGAAAAGGCGCAAGGTGCGCACTTGGTCAGCAGAGCTGAAATTTTCAAGTAAAATTATTCTTACGCACATGCTTTACTTTGGGGTGTTTGCCAACTCTTCCCTTGACAGAACCTTTGCATGTTGGGTATTGTTCTGTTCGGGGGACCGTGATTTTTCAGATTTAACTTTTTTCTTGTTTGCATATTGTTTTTTAGAAAAATGTGGCTTTGATTCTGTTTTTTTATTCTTTTATTTTTTTAAGGAAACCCTGTGCAACCAAGTAATTAATTGAGGGTTTACTTCCAGAAAACTGCACCCATGTCAACAAGTCTGGTACGCCTAGAAAGCTTGAGGTGTGTACTTCCAGAGAATATGTAGTTTGTTGGGGGAATTTCAAACGAAAAGGGTTGTTTTCTTTCTTGCAAAACTGCAAGGTCGCATAGCGCATATCATAATTGTATTTTATCTGAAAATCTACTAAAGCGCTGAGTCTCCTGGGCAGGAAAGAGTGTCTACCAATACACATGTGGTACCGTTGTAACTGGGAGAAATAGGGATTTCACACACAATAAGATTTTATTGACAAACTTACATTTTTATTACAACAAAACACTACAAATTTTTTTTTTTTTTCGCACATATTTTATCCAAAATATTGAGAATACACCTAAAAATGAAATTTCATGTTGTAGCCCAGACTCTGCTGAAAAAAACAAAAAAAAAAGAATATATAATTTCCCTTCAAAAATCACAGTTGAAGTCACAGTCCACATGTGGAGCACAAAATTGCAAAATGGTCTGGAAACAAGGGTGACAAAATCTCCAGATAGGCTGGCAGCGAAAGGGTTAAAGGGGAAATAGGGCCAGCATGCCACCTGCTGATATGCATGCAGAGCAATGGACCAGTCGTGACAGGCAAAGGATCTGATTCACTTGCAGTGTCAAAAGCCCCTAGGCTCTGAGTTACGAGCCACAAAAACAGACCAGATAATTTGACCCAGATCTTGCCACTTTCACATCTAGCCAGACCCAACTGGATGGTCAAGATCAAGGTCAGATTTAACACTGACATAGAACTGGAGGCAACATGATACATACTATTGCAGATGCCTTGGACTTTGTGGGCCAGAAACTAAACCTAGTTTAGCCTGTAGTGAACTGTGAGCACAACAAGATCACCTATATTTACTTTGGCTGGCCCTATTGAGGGAGTTACTGTTACATACAATTGAAAATACATACTGGCTGGCTGATGGTGGTGGCTTAGACAGCCAAAAAAGTAAAACACTTGGGAGACCCCTAGATTATATTGTCTCGCATTGCCACCGGATTGGGGCGCCCTGCTAACCTACAACCTAGCTCAAGAAAAACACATACATTCAAAGACATGGTTAATTGCTGGGCTGGCAGACTAAACACATACATTCAAAGACATGGTTAATTGCTGGGCTGGCTGCACGAGGCAGACTAAAAGAACTGCCAAAAAAAGACATTCATTTATTATCCAAAGTTGAAAAGGCACAGGACATATATGCACATATGGGTACAAACACAAACACTGCTGGTGAATTAAAATAGCAATTGCTGCATTAAAACGTAACATGAAGGGCCCCTGCCAGGAATTCCTGGACTCCACGCATCCCTTTTCAGACAAACCAATCACACCAGCTGGCCAGCCTTTTATACACTAGGGGCAACAATTGCACATCAATAGTTGATGAGGAATCAAGAGGCAATTCATATGCATTGATGTCCCAAAGGGACGGAATAAAGCTAGGCGCACTGATTCCTATAAATGTCATCCCATTAATGGCAGGTTGAGCATGCTGGCAAAGGGTTCAACGCTTAGTAATGGCTGTGCATATGACAGAACGTCCATGTATAGACTCCGCCGCAGGGAGGGACGTTGATGTGAGGGCTCTCAGGTTCAAAGCAGCCAGACAACTGAATTGCGCAATATCTCAGCGTTGCAAGACTCACAATCAGTGAAGTGATGATCTCACCGCCCATTACAGTTCCGTGTTCATGCTTCCTCCTTCTAATGTCAGTCGCATCATGCTGGCGCGCACATCACGCGCTGAACTGGAGTCGGGATATTATGCGGCCATGGTCCGTCGGTTGTGTCAGAAGAGGGGGCGTGGCCAAGGGCTTGTCACCGACAGCTGTTTCGCTCCGCCAATGGAGCTTCGTCAGGGTGGCTTAGACCAGCTCCACACCCGCTGAGCAGAAAGAGGGAAACAATGTGACAGGCAGCACACAGATTTACAGCTGAGTGTGGGGAGTTGACAGAGGTGTCAGCCAGGAGTGATCGGAGGCCACGGGCAGTGGCACCAGAAAGAGAGGAAAGGCTGCTAGACAACAGAGGTCGGGAGCGGAGGAGACAAGATGGCTGCGGAGTTCACTGCCGCTGACATGGAGTAGGGTAGTGAGGCATCCTTTTTAGCAAGCGAGGGAGAAGCTTTTCCTTCAGCGAGCCCTGCTACACAGCCACAAGTCCTGATATCCTGGTGCAATTTGAAAACCTTCTCACAAAAGCCCTGTCCTCTGGTACAAGGATAATTATGGATCACCTCACAAAAGAAATTGATAAAGTGGCGGGTGGCTTAAGCTCTCTAGAGGGCAGGCTGGGAAAAGTGGCAGCAGCACAAGAAGCTCTTGACACAGATATCAGTCAGCTAAAGAGGGATCTAACCTCCGCTTCAGAGGTCTGCCAGAGCACATGGAAGATGTTAAGTCTGTGATAACCACCCTATGCCAAGAACTAAGGCCAGAGAAACCTATACAACAGCTTGAGTTTGAATGCATACATAGATCCCTGGGTCCTTGCAAGCCCCCCTGAGAATTTCAACGAGATATTATTGCAAAGTTCCATTTCTATAGCACCAAGTAGCACCAAGGAAATGCTGGGAAAGGGCTGCATGAAATTCAACTTGCAGTTCCAGGGACATAAATATCAAGTGTTTTCAGATTTGTCCTTGATTTCAATTGCTAGAAGGAAAGAGATGAGACCCCTATTGGCAGTTAATGCCAAGATCCTGGACAGGTATATTGGGCCAACACCAACCTGCCGGAGGGATGCCTTGAGGAACATCCAGTCCACCCTATCAAATGCCTTCTCCGCGTCGCACGAGAGAAGGCACGCCTGAGCCCTCTCAGCCTTGGCGTGTGCTATTAGGTCAAAGAGCTTATTGGTGTTGTCCAGAGCCTCCCTCCCAGGCACAAATCCTGCCTGGTCCAAGTCTATCAGACCCGGGAGGAGTGGGCCGAGCCTGGAAGACAAAATCTTGGCATATAACCTAATATCAACGTTTATTAGGGAGATCGGCCTGTAACTGCTGCACAGCGATGGGTCCTTCCCAAGCTTAGGGAGGACCAAGATTATTGCCTCTAAGGACTGTCTAGGAAACCCGCACTCCGGCCCAACAGCATTAAATACTTTAGTTAGGAAAGGTACTAATTTGGCCCCTAGTTGCTTGTAAAATTTAGGGGTGAAGCTATCGGCTCCAGGGCTTTTGCCCTGTAACGTCTCCTTGATTGCCTTGGCTACCTCCTGCACAGAGAAAGGTTCCTCTAGGGCCTCCGCCTCCTCCCCCAGTATCAAAGGAAGGGGCGTGCTGTGCACATAAGTCACGACAGCCTCTGACGGCTCTGCATCAATCAAGGAGTTGCTATTCCGCCCCAAATTATACAATGGTAATAATCCCTGAAACTATCCACAATTTGGGAGGGTGTTACAGCAGTTTGACCCTGTGGCCCTCTGATAGTGGGAATATAAGTGGTCGCGGATCTCGGGTGTAGCCTTGGCGAGCATTTGTCTGAAAATTGGTAATACTGTACCTTCTGTCTCTCTCTGAACCTCAAATATGCCTGGTTGTATAAGCTCTGTAGTTTGTTTCTGACCTTCATCAGTTCCAGAAGTATAGTGCTAGATGGACTCCGTTTATGCTCCAATTCCAAGGCCTGGATTCGCTGCAAGGTCTGAGATATCAGGGAGTCCCGTTCCCTCTTTAATCTAGATCCGTGTTTGATAAATTCACCCCTGACCACACATTTCAGCGCCTCCTACTGGTATGGGAGGGGCATAGGGTCCTGCTCATGGTTCCTGAGAAACTCAGAGATGGCCCCCCTTACCGCGGACAGGCACGCAGCATCCCCGAGCAAATTGTTATTGAGTCTCCAGCTCCAGCTTTTATGGTAGAGTCCAGGCAAAGCCACCTATAGAAAAACCGGAGCGTGGTCAGACCATAATATCTGACCGATCCACGCACGCGGAGTTCAGTCCATCGCATGATGATGGAGAAAAAGGTAATCAATTCTGCTGTATGAATTCCTAGCGGCCGAGTAGAACGAAAAGTCCCTGTCTCGTCCATGTAGTACCCGCCAGGGATCCACCAGCTGTAGATCGGAAAGTATTTTCTTCAGCCTATTTCTTTTGCTCAGGGACACCGCCGACCCACCTGAGGAGCTGCCCAACTCTGGCTGCATGGGAATGTTAAAATCGCCCCCCACCACAAGTGTACCTTCCATAAACTCTGCTAGTATCTTGAGTACTTTTGCACAAAAACTAACCTGATCGGTATTGGGGGCATAAATGTTAGCTACAATATATATCAAGGAAAACAGTTCAATCTTAAGAAATATAAACCGCCCATTCAGGTCAACCTTGAGATCAATCACTTTATGGGGAAGAGATTTGTGAATGGCTATCGACACCCCGGTGCCTTAATGTTGGGGTTGGGGGCATGATGCCAGGAGGGATAGTACCGGTTCGTGATGACTGGTATATGTCCTGTTTTAAAGTGAGTCTCCTGGAGAAGTAAAATAGCAACCTTTTGCTTATGCATGTCATATAACACCTGTGTTTGTTTCTCCGGGATATTAAATCCCTTCACATTAAAGGAGCCAATTATTAATTCTGCCATTACCTACACACCCCTGCCCACAACACAGTATAAGATGGATGAGATTGCCAAGTGGACAAGGGTGGGGTTGGGGGGGCAAAAAGATGAGGTGTAATAGAACTAGAGATAGAAGGGGGAAAAGCAAGAAAGGAGAGGAAAGGGGTATCAGCAAAGGGTTTTGCCAAGAGAAACAAGAGAATGCTAATGCTAATGTTCACTATTTCTCCAGATGGAGTAGGCAAACTGACCTACTGGGGGAAGGTGGAAGGCTATGGTCGTAGGTCAGGAGGTGCACTCCTTTTGCATAGAACTGGTGTGTATCCACATCTCTTCGAATACAACTATTAGGGAATTATCGGAAAACATGTCCCAAACCATAACATTAATAACATTAATTTGCATCTGAAACAACAACAACAATCCCGGTTATGCCTGGCGCTCCCCCGACGCCCCCACCAACCGGCAGGGCGACGGGCGGTCACCCAAAGCCCCATCCCCCCCAATGCCGCACAACACCCAGAGGCCCCGCCCCCCAGAGATACCCACCACGGGGGGGGGGGCAGGACAGGCCACACCGCAACCAGGCCGGCGAACCACAATGGTTCAAGTGGGCGGAACGAGCCGGCCCAGCAGGAGCACCCCTAACCACCAACGGCCAGGCCCGGGAGGGCCGCGGCCCGGGAGGGCAGCGGCCCGACGGCGCAGCACACCCCGCGCCTGGGGTCACCATCACTGCTCCAATAGGGTCAGGGGTCCCCCCCAGCACCTCAGACATCCTCCATCCCCGAGATGACCGGCCCAGCGATGGGGGAGCCCGCCACCCCAAGCGGACCGACCATCAAGACACGTCAGCCCGCTTCACGGCACCGGCCCCACAGCACCCCAAGCCGCTCAGATGACCGCCGTCATCCACCCACAAATCGATCTCTGTGATGCGCGCAAGCAGCAGCCAAGCGTCCAGGCAGCCCATGAGGAGAAGACGAGATCAAGTCCAGTCCCAGCTGCAGATGAGGTGTGCAACGCCCCCGGCTACCACCAGCATATCGAGGCAGAATAGGCAGCCAACAAACAACAAAAAAAATGGGGGGGGGGGCACCAGGGCAGAGCACTCAAATACCGGGCCAACCCGAGGGGAAAAAAAAGATGCAAAAAGGAGAAGATCCTCATCAGTCCGCATCAGGTCGTAAGGAAGGTAAATGCAAACAACAGGACCATGAATTCGTCAATTCCGTCAAGAACAAGGATTGCTTGGAAAAGGAAGAGGACGAGAAGAGCTGGGCTAAACAGCTTGACGTTGCCCTCCGCCTCTTATCCTAACTTGCTGTGGTTGCGGCTCTCTGGGGCGCAGGCGTGGGCCCATCTCCCTAAAGTTCCCCAGCGTAGGAGACATCCAGTCTTCTAGCTGCACATCTGGAATTTCCAGGAAGCGAAAAAGTTCCAGGAGCTGGGCATGCGATCTCAAAACAAATGGAGGACCTCTCTTCACGACCACCAGATGAAATGGATGCCCCCATCTATACGCCACGTCACTTGATTTGATGGCTTCCAACAGAGGTTTCATAAACCGGCGCATCTGAAGAGTGCGTCTAGCCAGGTCGGGGAGCAGGGTTATCTGTGATCCATTGTGGGGGATGGGCCCCCAATCCCAGGCTCTTCTCATAATTTCCTCCTTGACTCTGAAAAAATGCACACGACATACAACGTCTCTTGGCCTGGTAGGATCGGTGGAACGCGGGCCGGGCGCTCTGTGCACTCGTTCAATACACATCGTTAAATATCTTGGTGATGGTGGCGCTGAGGTTATTGTTTTCAGGCACCTCTGGGAGGCCTTGGATCGGGATGTTGTTCCAACGGCTTCAGTTCTCCAAGTCTTCCAAATGCATCAGGGTTCTGACGGTTTGTTGGTTGGAGTCCGATGGAGCCTGTTGCATCGATGCTTGCGCCCTCTCAAGTGCATCTAGCCATTGCTCAGAAGTAGCCTGCTGCTGCTCCAGGGAGCCCACTCTATTAGATACCTCAGAGACCGATCTCGTAACTTCTTCGAGCTATCTTCTCAGAAGGGATTCCATTTTGTTAATATAATTGTCAAAGTCTCTTCGAGAAGGTGAAAACTTCAATAGTGTGTCGCTGTGGTATTGCTCCGTGGGTAGGGCTCTGCATTCTGGGGAGCCAGGAGAGTCCGCAGCAGCCCGAGACCAGGTGGGGGATCTTAGGGAAGGCTGGGAGGCCTGGCTGAGGGGTACATCCGAAAACACTGGACTCATCACAGCGGCCAACCGATTCCCTTCATTTTCCGATGTCGGACGCAGGTCTTCCATGGTCGAGCGGGGCGCGAGCTTGCCCTGAACGGTGCCCCTTGGATGGCCCCAAAGGCTTGATGGTCCTTGTGTCTACGCAGGAGGATCCGCTCCGTAACGTCAGGGGCCCGCCCCTCATCTTCACTTGAGCTGGCCAGACCGCTACTGGGGGGTGGGGGGTGCAGTTCCGCTGTAACAACTATTGGTGATCTCCTGCACTGGGCAGCTGCAGACAGTCCGAGCCCCCCCACCTGCTGGCACGCTTGCTCCTGGGGGTCTAAATCTTGCAGCTCACCACTCGCGCCTGGAGAGCCAATTGGATGTGGTATGGCTCTCCCGAGGGATTGAGCCTCTGCCTTCTGCTGGGGGTCCCTTGGCCCCTCCTCCCTCAGGTGCACTCCAAGCCCAGTATCTCTTTTGACCTCCTTCTTATCAGGTGTGTGCCTCTCTCTTTCCCCATCAGCCACCGGGTCATCTCCCCAGCCCCATCTAGCCAGTCCTGCCTCTGTGTCATTTTCGCTGTTCTCTGTCTCGGTTTGCGGGAGGTTGCATGCCTTCTCCTCCTCCTTCCATTCCCGCATCACCGGTGACAGGGCCCTGAGCTGAGACGGCTGGGCTCCGCTTCGTTCCTCCCTGCCCCCTCTCCCCTGCGCACCTGACAGCCACTGCTGGAGGCGGCGGCCGCTGTCTCCCACCGCTCTGCGGCTCCTCTCTGCTTGTTTTTTGTTTTTGTGCAGTGCCTGAGCTATAGCCAGTGATTGTGAGATGGATGAGAGAGTGATGTTTGGGTTATGGATGTATTATTGTGGCAGCATACAGGAAGGTCAGGAGTCAAGGGAGGAGGGTGCTGTGAGGCATAGGGCACCCCGATCCTTTGGCATCTGTCTCTCTGTATAGGATTTAAGTGACAAGCAGATCAGAAGTCGTTTTCATCTGAATCGTGCAGCACTACAATCCCTATATGATCAGATTAAGACCAAAATTGATCCATCCACCAGACCATTCCATCCCTGGCATAGTTCGCCTATGTGCCATGCTATTAATTTACAAAAAAGGGGGTGCACCGCTTTATTAAGGTAGGTTGTGCTGCACTGCACTGAATTAATCAAGACAAAAAGACTTTTAGATAGGACCACCATGATAGTTAGGATCTCTTATTGTGCCGGCACAATACTTTAATAGTTACTTACACTCCACCAGTTTTATATTAGGGAGCTCCCCAGGAATTTAGGTCTGCTTAAGGTCAGCACTGGAAGTATTTAGGGGGTACGCATTGTTTTTATCTTCGTTGTGTTAAGTGTTGTTTGTACAGGATCATTTTCAATAATAAAATTATGTGATTTTAGGCATTGAAACGCTTATATTTGTCTTTGTGATCTTCATGGTGCTCCTGCCAGTAGGGGGAAGTCGGAATCTTGCATTTCCCTGAACCCTAAAAGTCTTTTTATGTGCCATGTTAAATATTGTGGCACGGGGGAATTTCCAGGCAACCTCTGCCCTCCTCAGCGGGATCAGCCAGGCTACAATGAGCCGCATATTTTACCAGGTAGTCCTGGCTATTTGCGACCTTATCCCTGTTTATATCAAATTTCCTGAGGATGAGGAGGAGGTTGCTAATATAAAACATGCGTTCTACCGCATGGGAGGGATCCCTAATGTGCTAGGGTGCGTGGATGGTACACATATCCCTTTCCGCCCTCCCAGTGCACAGGAGCTGCATTATAGAAATCGTAAACAGTTCCATTCAATGAACATCATGGTAGTGTGTGACCATGACATGAAGCTGTGGGCCGTGAGATCTGGCTTCCCCGGCTCATGCCATGATTCTTACGTGCTCCAGCAATCAGCCCTGTGCCGGAAGTTTTAGAACAATAAAATGCCACCTGGCTGGCTACTGAGTAATTAATAATCCTTGACATAATTACAAGTTTGATATGCGGCCTAGTAAATTGGCAAACTAGATAACAGAAGTTTTCTCTCAATTTAATTATTCAACAGCAGACAAGGGATATGGGCAGAAAACGTGGCTAATGACTGCGGTCAGAACCTCACAGACCATTGCCTAAGTACGATACAATGCAGCACATCGCAAAACCAGATGCATTGTGGAATGAACTATTGGCCTGCTGAATGCACGCTTTCTCTGCTTGGCACGCCCAGGAGGAGAGATGTTGTACAGTCCACAAAAGGTCTCCAAAATCATCCTCGCATGCTGTGTCCTACACAATATTTGCATATGTCACCAAATCGAACCCCCCTAGGAAACAGCACTGGTGCCAGAAGTCCCCAACATGGCTGCAGACAGTCACGAGGACACCCAGACTGGGTTTGAGCGACGGGAAAGCATGATTACCTCTTTTTTTTCGGTAAGCTAGGTCACCTTAACTATACTACAACTACTGTACTACAGGGCCCTTCAAAACATTACTTGACAAATATGTGGTTGGTCTCTAATTATTACCAAGAAAAATGTGTAGCCTAAAGTAATTTAAAAACAAAATATGGGGGTGGAAGTTGATATGGATAAAGCAAAAGTAGCTTGCTTTCAATCTCTAAAGTTTAAAAGTGTTTGTTATGTAATTAAATTCAACCACAACGAACAAAGGGGATTTAGTAAAACATATTTTATTTTATATTAAACCAAATATCTGCTTAAATAAATCCAAAAAAAAAAAGGTTTCCATGTGTTATTTGCATAATGTTAGATCACATTTCCTAATTTTACAGATTGATTTCTATACAACAGCAAACAAACAAACAACTCAACAGTGCCTCTAAAGCACATCTGAAACATCATATTCAACATTGACAGGGTCATTCCCAATAAGGGCAGGTAGCGACTGAGGAGCCCTGGAATAGCGACTGACAGCTGATCGTGGCGGCCACTAACGGTTGCTAATAGCGCCGCAATACAGATGCTTATCTGTCGCTACCTGGCATTAGTGATGAATCAGCCTGCCCATATATCTTCTTCCTCTTTCTATATTCCAGATTTTGTTCTTTTAATCATCTCGCTAATCTTGAATGGAATTCCTGTTTCAAAGAACCCACTAACGATGGAATTCATCCCCAGGATGTTTTTCATCCTCCAAATAAATCCACTGATGTCATAAGAATGAGCTGATAAAAAGAGAGAGGTCACCATCCAAATAAAAATAACATTTCCAGCAATTCAATCATAACAATCTTACCATTGAGATATATATATATATATATATATATATATATATATATATATATATATATTTATCCCCATACAAACATTTCTCCTGTATATCTATCATCCCAAAAAGGGTCCGAATGATATATCTTCATTCAGGCCTCCTGGGGCCATCGTGCTCAACCTGAATATCCACTTTAATTCCCTTTGAAGTAATGCTTTTTTTAGGTTACCTCCCCTTATGCCCAAAGAGACCTTACCTCCCCTTATGCCCAAAGAGATCTTAAGGGTATCTATCTGACCCCCGTGATGTCTTAAAAAATGTCCCCCCACTGGTGAAATGATCCTGTTATTGCCAATGTCCCTATTAGCTAATTTAATATTTGAGATGTGGGCTTGTATCTGTACTTTTAGCATGTTCTTTGTCTCGCCCACGTATCTCATATTGCAGCCACACTCCAATAGATATATGATTTTTTTTTTCCACTTATTAGAATTGTTTTGGATGGACTCATATATATTGCACATATTCACTAGTAGATCATCATTGCATTTTAATAGATTATGATATATATATATATATATATATATATATTTTTTTTTTTTTGGTATAATTTTATATATGCACTAAAGCACTTTGGAGATTAATTATATTTATAAGTAAATAATAATTATATGTATAAAAAATGTATTTTATTTTCACTGGATGGGTAATTGTTAGATAATAAATGTTTAAATATTACTGAGTTAATTAATCGAGTATTTCTCCATCTGTAATTAATGGGATTTGATTATTATATTTATTAGGATGTATTAATTTAGGATAAAAGTAATTGTTTTGGATTTGCATTAATTATTTATATAGAATGATTTAGTTTTTAGATAAATACAGAATAAATTAAATATTTGGACTTTGAATTATTTATGTAAATTAATTTAGCTATTTTATTGGGATATATCTTTTGGATAAAAGGAAGAGAATTATAACTAATCAAATTGAATATATATATATATATATATACGTATAAAATAACCCCATATACGAATGGGATTGGTGACTGGAATCTCCAACATATAATGGTTATAAGATTATACTCCCGCCTGTAAAATATTGGGACATATATCAAAAAATAAGAATAGAAAGAGATCTGGAGTTTATGGAATAAGATAAAATAAAAATAAAATAAAAACAAATAAATCATTAATAAACTAAAATAAAGTCAATATAGTAGATTGTATATCCCTAATTAGATATTCCCCTTAAAAATGGACCGCTGCCATGGAATATTGTTATTCGATCCATAATGGTATATTCTGGTAGTAATTATATTAGAGAAAATTAAATTCTTCATATTAAGATGAAATTCAATCAAATGAGACATATTAAATGACTTGTTTAATATCCATTATGGAGAATATGGAATAGATATCTATCTATATATATATATATATATATATATATATATATATATATATATATATATATAAAGCTGGTGTAGAATACCACATCCTGTAAGTTTAAGATTATTTGTTCTGTAGCATCATAGAAAGATACAATGTTGTAAATAGAATAATAAAATGTTAAAATGTTGTAACACATAGATTTCAGAGGATTGTAATGGGGATTATTGATTACTGATAGCTGCAAGATGAGTGGACAGTGTAGCCAGGCAGTGGGAAAAGCAAGCAGGATGCACTGCTGCATAGCTCGAGGCATCACCTGTAGGAAGAGGGAGGTTGTGATGCCGCTGTATGGAGCCCTGGTAAGGCCACAGCTAGAATACTGTGCGCAGTTCTGGAGACCTTACCTTCAAAAATACATTATTCAAATAGAACGTGTCCAAAGTAGGGGCAACAATAATGGTGGAAGCACTTAAACTTAAAACTTATTAGGAGAGACTTAAAGAACTTAATTTGTACAGTCTGGAGGAAAGAAGGGAGAGGGGGGACATGATTGAGACCTTTAAATATGTGAAAGGATTGAATAAGGTTCAGGAGGGATGTGTTTTTAAGATCAG
The DNA here is from genome assembly GCA_027917425.1 of Gastrophryne carolinensis. NCBI lineage: Eukaryota > Metazoa > Chordata > Amphibia > Anura > Microhylidae > Gastrophryne > Gastrophryne carolinensis. The sequence goes on from CM051240.1 coordinate 114,730,916, forward strand.
GAGCAATGTTAGAAAATATTATTTTATAGAAAGAGTAGTAGATGCTTGGAACTAACTTCCAGTCACTGAATTTAAACATGACTGGGATAAGCACACATCTATCCTAAGATAAAGAGTACATACAATATACACATAAGAGCAGACTAACAGTATACACATAAGGGCAGACTAGATGGACCATATGGTCTCCTTCTGCCGTCAACCTTCTATGTTTCTATGGATAATTTTTGTTATTTTAGTTTATATGTTTAACAAATGTCATGGTATGTATGATGGATTTAGGGGGGAAAAAAGGGGAGGGATCTTCCCGCAGCTCTTGTACTTATGTTGGTTATAATAGATCTATGTGATGTGCGGAGTTCCGTTCCCCCTGCCTGCTCCGGCCACAGAGATAGAGAGATTGATTGTCTGTGGAGGAGGTGCTGTACTTTGGGGATTGTTTTGGGTGGTTGTTGGGGCCACCACTTAGGGAGTTTACATTCTGTGAAGGGTATGAGCATCTGCAGCAGAGGGGGCTGCCTTCCAGAGCTTAGGTATACCAGTCGTCACCTGGACAAGGTTCAGATGTCCAAACAGCAGGTTTTTGAACTGACCAAACGGAACCACTTTTCTCTAAACCAGCTTCTCCGGGTATGTGCTATTTCTTTGGCTGTTCCTTTATTGTTGCTAGTATATTAACCTGAGCCTTCTCTGCATTTGTTTTAGAAACCACAAGATGAGTCACTCTTTGAGCGCATAATGCATTGGGAGACTGGGTTTGCGTGTCTTCAGCTTTTTGGCCACAATCCCTGGATAATCCCACAATGCATTCATCTTGAGGAGTTCAATTATGTAGACCCATTTTGAGAGGGGTGAGTTGGCAGTTTGCTTCTGGGTAAGTGTGTGTCTTCTTGTATTTGATGAACATTTTTCTATTGTTATCCTTGAATTTGCATTGTTGTATTGGGTTTGTATTGATTGGGTTTGTATTTTATTGGCCCATAGTTATTTAGGGTTGTAGTTTCTTGTTGTTGCTAATTTGTCTCCTTGGCCTTTCTCAATACTACTGTGCTCACGTGCCTAATTTCAGGCCACATTCTCGCTTTTGCTAGTTTATCTCCTTTGTCCTAGCATAGCAACTTACCTTTAACTTTATTTGTCAGCGGTCTTTCTAATGCCCCTGTAAATGTGTTCTTCCTTACAACTGTGGGCTCCTATCTCTTCAAGTGTACTTTTCTTGGGGTGGGTGTTTTTGTCCACCAATTTTCCCTGGTGCTTCCCCTTACTAATGCCCCCCTTTCTAGTACCTTTTTGGCTTTTTGGTTTAATATTTAGATGTTAATTCTTGTATTTGTACCTTTTAGGTGATTCTGGTTACCCACTGCTCCTCTGGCTCCGTAACCCTTTTTAGGGCTGCAGAAACCTGGCCAGGAGGCATATTATCAGGCCCACCGCCACACTCGTGCAGTTGTTGAGCATATCCTCGGCCTATAAAAATTACGCTTCTGGTGCCTGGACTATACAGGTGTTGCACTCTAGTGAACAGCCAGAGAAAGTTAAAATCATCCTAGCCTGCATTGCCCTTCACAAGTGTTTAATGGAAGTAATCCTATGTTGAATTATTTAATTGTACCAAAGCCCCATTTTCCTAGAAACAACAATATAAATATATTAATATGAAAAATATGAACAAGACAAAGCAAGATAAATCTAAAAAACCAAGGTACTGTCAAGGGAAGAGTTGCCAAACACCACAAAGTAAAGCATGCGCGTTTGGGCAATTTTACTTGAACATTTTAGCTCTGCAGACAAAGTGTGCACCTTGTGCATTTTCAATCAAAACAGCCCTTTACATTTGAAATACTCCCCCACAAACCATATATTTACTAAAAGTACATACATTAAAGTGGACCAACACCCATCGGTGATCGGCCCGGGAATCTATAAGATTCCCGGGCCGATCACCTCCCTCCCCGCGGGACATCCGAGATCGGGATGTCCTGCGGGGTGAAACCCCCCCAAACTCCTTACTCCTTACGCGCCCCTCTAGACGTGCGCGTGCCCGCGCCGGCCGTCCGTGAATGACCGGCGCGGGCACGCGCGCGTCAAGAGGGACGCGCGGGAGGCGGAGGCGGCGGAGCCGCTTGTCCACGGCTTGTACGTCGGCCCGGAGAGAGGTGAGTTCGGGGGGGTTTCACACAGCGGGGCACCCCGATCGGGGGTGCCCCACCGAAGTGGACCAAGACCCAGGATAGTCAAAATCCTGGGTGTTGGTCCACTTTAAGCTTTCTAGGTCAAGTTTGTTGTAATGGGCTTATCTTTCTGGAAATAATCATTTAAAGAACTGTTTGGTTGCCCAGGCTTTCCCTAAAAATTAATTTAAAAAAGCAGAATATAAAACACATTTTCCTAAAATAGCAATATGCAAACAAGAAAATCAATCTAAATATGAAAGCGCAAGGTCCCCAGAACAGAACAATACCCAACATGCATAGCTACTTTTAACCCTTTTAACTGCCAGCTTACTGGAGTTTTTATCACATCTGTTGACTGTTAAAGCCAAGCATTTACCTGTCCACACTCTTCAGAGTATCAAAACATCATTGTGGAAACACAGACTTAGGGACCTGCGCCTCATGTATTGCAGCTTGCTGTGGTCAGCAAAGCTTAAGGTCCAGTTAAGGGTTAACTCAGAGGTTCTGTCTTGCTCACTGGAAGTAGAGTGTCAATTAAGCAACTGCTGTGTGTCAGAACCAACTTTCCTGAGTCCGGTTCCTGCGACGTCCCCGGCCGCTCAAGGGGTGTTCCTTCCGCTCAGAGGCCGCGTCAAGCGGTGGCTCGAGCGGCGCCAGGCGCCCCAGCCTCCTTCTCTCTCCCTGGTCTCAGTGGACGCGCGCGCGAGCACCATCTGTTTATGCACTTCGGTGGCGCTGCTCTCAGTGGGGCCGCCGGAGGAAGATTTGAACTAGCCAATCCTGGTCCCTCGGGCTCGGAGCTGCGCCCAGAACTAGCACTGCCTGCTAACACAAAGCTTATTATGGATCACCTAACAATGGAAGTTGAAAAGGTATCCTGCGGCCTAGTTACGCTAGACGAAAAGCTGGGGGAAGTATCCTCAACTCAGGAAGTGTTGGAGACGGAGATCCTGCAATTAAAGAGGGACAATGCTATACTAAATGCTAAAATTGAAGATTTTGAAAATCGTTATAGGAGGCAGAACCTGCATTTTAGGGGACTCCCGGAACACATGGAGGACTTTAGACCTGGTATTATTGCGCTGTGCCAGGAATTGGTGCCAGGTCGGGACATTATTGCAAAATTTCACTATTATAACACAAAAGAGCAAATACAGAAGACAGCTAGAGATGCAGTGAATCTACAGTTTCAGGGGATAAAGTGTCAGATTTATACAGATCTTTCTGCAACGACGAGTGCAAAAAGGAAAGAGCTGAGGCCCCTGCTGGTCACTCTTAGAGAGCATAATATCAAGTATAAGTGGGGCTTCCCTTTTAGAGTCTCCTTTGCCCATAACAATGCCTCTTATTCTGCGGTTTCTCTAGAGGAGCTACAACAACATGTATCATCTCTGAATCTTTCTAAGGCCCCTTCCACCAAATCTCCTAGATATGTAGAGGACTCCCCCAAGCAACAGTGTGCGGGCAAGAGACAGAAACGCTGGACTTTCTCAAGCAACAGGAGTTTGCGCTTGGCCTTCGAGGACACTTGAAGATATTAAGCTGCCATCCGTTCTGGGCTAAGTTAATTTATTTTATTTTCTAGGCCTCGAGATCCTGTCCAGAAGAAGACATGCTCTTTTATAAAGCTAACAATGTTTAATTGTGTATTTTAGATATACTATGAGTGGCCCTATTCCAGTATTAGCCTCTTTTTGCAATTTAAAGAGCAAGACCTCCCTCCCTGTAGTTTTATATTCAATATTCTCTGGTGTGTTTTTTTCCTGGGTTGTTTTCCCTCCTTCCCAAACATAGTACCCTTTAATTCTAGCTTTGCTTATCTTTCCCTCAATAGTAGGGGATGATTAATAGTTGGGATGATTTTCCTAGATGTGAAACAAGTTTTTTTTATGGGTAATTCCCGCTTGTCCGGTGGCATGGACATGTCGCCCTCTAATATATACAGAAGAGATTCATCTTTTGGTTTTGTTTTGATACAATTAGAGCATTTATAGTGTTTAAATAATTTGTAATAGTTTAGGTTATTATCTGGACTGTCTCTGATCCTTGTGTGTGGGGGGTTGGGGACAGCCTTCAGATAAACTATTGTGGATAGGAACGGGCTCATTAACAACTCACTCAGCCATAGTAACAAGCAATAGAGGCCTATTGGGGGCCGCTTTGGCTTTGTCTGAGATCTAGGGGCTAGTTCCCCTTGTATGTGGTAAGCTTGTTAACTATCCTTTTGTGGTTAGATTCTATATTTTAGTATTTGTCTCTCTTCCCCAGGAGGGTTTTTTAAACTAATTTTTTTTTTGTTTTTCCTCCCCTTCTTTCCTTATCTTCTCCATCTTTCTTTCTCTCCTCTCTTTCTTCCTTAATTCATTTCCTTTAGAGAAGATCCAATCTATTAGATATATTAGGGGATATAAGATGACTACAATATTCTCTGTGAACGTACAGGGCTTTAACTCCCCCCAATAAGAGAAGCTTAGCTTTTCGTAGGATCAATCTGTACACCTGGTGGACTTTCAGAGCTAGCCCACCTTCATGTCCCCATATAGCAGGCTGCACACAATTTACAAAAATAGATGAAAATGTATTATTAACCAAATGCTGTCAGTACATAACATATATCACACAACATCACACTTTAAAAAACATATGCATAAAAAATCCAAGTGGGAAGGAACTTTTTGGAGCTAATATATAAGACACTCACAATGTGTGTCTAACCATTCATATAATATAATTTCATATATCTCTAACTTTAGAGTGTTAATGGACTTACATATACATAAACAGACGCCCGCATGATGAGATACTACATAAGTGAATCCATATAAAACTAAAATTACTAGTGATCTGTGCTCCTTCATAATGGCTATATGCAGACTTTGATACTACTAAAATATGTGCAAACTAAGCAATAAAGTGCAATAATTCAGTGCATAAGTGCCTAAAGTGCTGTAAGTGCTAATTCTACCAACTAATAGTGCTCCTACTCATCTCTGCAAGCATCCGCCATGTCATGTTGCCAATTATCAATTTAGATCAGACTCTGATTGTATCTACCAATCCAACGCCCCTAGTCCTCCCCACTTACCTCTCACCGACGCGCTGCGTGGTTCAACCCCACTTCTCCTGGTTTCGTAGGATCAACACGTTACATCCTGATATCTTGTGTCTTCAAGAGACACACTTCTCGGGCTCCTTTTGATGCTAAATACTCACAGGTTTATTTAGCCTGTGCGGATACAAAACAAAAGGGGGTACTGGTTTTAGAAGGGGGACTCAGTTCCACTGTAAGAAGGAAGTGAAAGATACTGAAGGTAGGTACCTGATTTTGGATGGAGAAATCCAAGATGTGGAAATAACAGTGGCTACATATTACACCCCAAATACAGTTCAGGTCTCATTTTTGGAAGATTTCTTTAAGAAGGTAACTACGATAGCTAAAGGAAAAAATTATTGTGTGTGGTGACTAGAATCTGGTTTTGAATCCTTTTTTAGATAGATTATCTACAAAGAACAATATAGTCTGTCCAAAGTTGGTAAAGGCTTCCAAAACATTTAGAAAACTGCTTGATGCATGCTCGTTCGTGGACTGCTGGAGGGAGACTCATCCATGGCTTTTTGGCACATGTACAGAATGTTAAAATAATTCCAATATCCTGGTCGGACCATGATGGGTTACTTCTTAGGCTTGATTCTCTTCTGAGCAGGCCATCTGGATCTCTTTGGTCGTTGAATGCTTCCCTCCTGTCTGATCCAGGGATTGTTCAATCAATCACTGAGGCCCTTGAGAAATATTTCAGCTTAAATGGGACCTCAGAAATTTCACCCACAATATGTTGGGAGGCTCACAAACCTACTATTTGGGGTAAATTGACTCAGCTGGCTTCTAGAAGGAAGCATGAGAGAGCATTGTTAAATGAATATTTAGATTTAGCGAGCAAAGCCAAATCATCCATTACTCCGGCAATTCGTTCAAAGCTAAATAGAGTTTCTAGGGATCTCAACTTAGAATTAGCAGGTAAAGCTGAGAAAACGCTGAAGTGGGTCAAACACAAATATTACTGTAAAGCAAACAAGCCGTTAGCCCTGTTGGCTAATAGGTTGCGAACCCCTGAACAAAATTATCGTCCAATTTGGTTGCGGAATGAGAGAGGTGACCTAACTAGTAACCCTACTAAAATTGTGGACATTTTTAGATCACAACTTTTTAAGCTATATTCTAATCCTCATCCACCAAATGTAGATAATATTTTGAGCTTTTTAGAGGATGTCTTTATGCCATCATTACCAGCTCATTTGTGGGACCTAATGGATGAGGATTTTAATATGGTGGAGATACAAAGCAGTCTCTGGTCTTAAAATTTATAAGCGCCCAGGGCCTGATGGTTTTCTTGCGGTTTACTACCAGACGTTTAGTTCTATTTTGCTTCCAAAACAAACAGCAGCACTTAATGCTTTCTGGAAAGGGGGGGGTCATTTACGCGGGAATCACTTGTAGCTTCTATAAGCATGATTCCGAAGCCGGGTACCAACCACATGATTTGGTTCAATCATAGGTCAATTTCTCTTATTAACTTAGGCATAAAAATATTAACCAAAGTCCTAGCGGACAGGATTTTTTAATTACTTACCACAATTAGTCCACAACGACCAGACAGGCTTCATCTCGGCGCGAACAAGCAGGGGATAATCTTAGGAGGGTAATTCAATTGTCTTGTTTGGCCAAGGAAAGAGGACAGCCGGTTCTGCTTCTTTCATTGGACATTAGAAAGGCGTTTGACTCGGTATCTTGGGAATATCTTTTCTGTTTATTGGAAAAATGGGGATTGGGCCCCAAGTTTCTAGGTGTGCTGGAAGCAGTTTATAAAACTTTGTCTGCATTTGTCAAATATAGTAGTTATAAATCGGACATGTTTAACCTGGCTAGAGGTACAAGACAGGGTTGTCCTTTATCTCCCCTGCTTTTCACCCTGGTGATGGAGCCCCTGGCCATATTAGGAATTCCCCTTATATTTCAGGGGTGAGGATTGGAGATAAACATCATAAACTTTGTTTGCTTGCAGATGATGTTCTTTTGTTTGTCTCCAATACTCACACCTCTCTGCCAAATTTGTTGCATATATTATCCCAGTTTGCGGAAGTGTCAGGTCTTCAAGTTAACACATCTAAATCAAAAGCGTTGAACATTAATGTACCACCAGAAACTTGGAGCCAACTAAAATCCAACTATGATTTTAGTTGGGAAAATAAGGCAATCAAGTATATTGGGGTGGTATTGACTAATGAGTACAATGCATTGTTTGCAGCAAACTATTTGTCCCTACGTAAGAAATTTATTGAATTTTTAATGCGTTGGCGGAACTATAAATTGTCTTGGTTAGGCAGAATGGCTGCTATAAAAATGAATCTATTGCCTAAGTTTCTCTATTTAGCTAGAACTTTGCCGTTGCACATCCCGGTGTCATTTCTGAATGAACTACAAAGCCGGCTGTTAACTTTTCTTTGGGAGGGTAAAAACAGAGGATAGCTAAGAGAGTCTAAATTAGATCAAAGTCCTCGGGGGGTCTGGGATTCCCATGTTTTTGGAAATATTTTCAGGTGGCACAAATTGCCCAGCTCTTATCTTATCATGTGGTAGTGGATACTCCTAGTTGGGTTCAGATAGAGGGTGAATTAGTGAAACCGGTTGAGGTTAGCAATCTTCTGTGGCTTGAACCGAAAAGTAGGGGCCAAATTAATAACCCTATTATGGCTCATTCCTTGCGAGTGTGGGTTAATGTTAAATTTTCGGGCGCACTAATTTCACCACACCAACCACTGACGCCCTTATGGGGTAATCTATTGTTTCCCCCAGGCTTGCTTGATCCCTTGAGATTTAGCAGGTGGAAATTAGCGGGAATTAGGAAATTGATTGATTGTGTCCAGAGGACAGAGATAGTCTCCTTCCAGCAGCTCCGTGACCAGTATGGCCCGCAGGCTAAAGATTTTTATGGATATCTGCAAGTCTCCCATTTTATAAAATCAGTGGTTAAGGATTGCCCAAAGTTAGATGGGACCACATCCTTTGAAACACGCTGTCGCAGGGATCCAGAAGAAAGAGGAGCTGTAAATATGGTGATTCTGGGAATCCCTTTACCAGGGATAATGTATTAATTAAACAGCAATTTGAAGCAAGCCGTAAGAAATTAACTCAATTTCAACTACATACTACTACCCTGATAGAGTATTTAAAGCAAATCCCCTGGGGTCTTAGGCTAACCATAAATCCCTCCATTTGCAAGGAAGATCCCCAATTTTGTGAGAAGTGGAATAAACCTTTAAACAAGTGTAGCCTAGACCTTATTACCCTAACTATACAGGGCATACAAGGGCAATTAGAAAACCTGGAATCCACAATGATGCAACAAAATCTAAGCGTGAGGCCCAGCTCCCATCCCAGGAGCTGAGGACATACCTGGAAGGGGTAGAAGCCTCAATTGACCAGTACAGGTTAGATACACTGACCATTAAATTAAATAAACATAGCAGTGATTTGCAGGATTAAAAAAAGAATAGAGTCTACAATTGGAGGGATTTTCATAAATTCAGAAGACCCCAGGGACAAAATCAATCCTCAGATACAGTTTTTGACCAATCAACAGAAGGTTACTCTAGGCCTCCTTTTTTAGGGCAAGGCAGGGCTGCCCGCAGACCCACAAGAAAACAAGGTGGGGTAAAAGAAAGAAAGATACAGACTTCCCGAAGCCAAACCCAAACAACCAACCGGACTTGATAATCAATATCTTGCAACGCGCCCTAACGACCACAGAAAAACAGGTATTGAACAGAGGTCTTTGTTTTGTGCCTACTTACATGGGTGACCCTCTAGAAGTGAATACTGATTTTCAAAGATTTTTTCCCACCATTAGGTTGTGTTTTTTTGATACTATGGAAACTGGTGGAAACATACAGACTACGATGAATATCCCGGCCAGGATTGATCTATCCACATTTAAGAAGCCGAGAAAAAAGAAAACCAAGTGGCAACCACCCACCTTCCATGCAGTCAAAACTTTCATTAAGATGGTGCAAAGAGACATATCCAGGATTTATTGACACTTCCTTCCATCTATGCATAAGAAAAAATATAACACCTTCAGTCGAGTTGAATGGGAAGCACTTAAAGTGGACCAACACCCAGGATTTTGACTATCCTGGCTCCTCCGCTGCCGCCTCCCGCGCGTCCCTCTTGACGCACGCGCGCCCGTGCCGGCCATTCGCAGACGGCCGGCGCGGGAGCGCGCACGCCTAGAGGGGCGCGAGGGAGGCAGCGGGGCCGGCCGCCGCCAAAGATAAGGTAAGGAGTTTGGGGTGTTTGGGGGGGTTTCACCCTGCGGGACATCCTGATCTCGGATGTCCCGCGGGGAGGGAGGTGATCGGCCCGGGAATCTTATAGATTCCCGGGCCGATCACCCGTGGGTGTTGGTCCACTTTAACAACTTGAAACATGATGAAACTATTATCATTAAGCTGGCGGATAAAGGGAGCGCCATTGTGATCCTGTATAGGTCCTATTATCATCAAGTGTTTATGGATCAATTGAATGTTGTTAATATCAAAAACTAAAGGGGGACCATATTAAGGATATGAAAGGTAGAGTAGATACATTAATTGCTGAAACATTTGACAAGGGATACATAGATGAAAAAATGTGTAAGTTTCTCATGACAGACTATCCGATGACACCACTGTTCTATGTACTTCCCAAAATCCATAAGGATATGCAACATCCATCAGGTAGACCCATAGTGGCAGGCACAAATTTCATTTTTCAGTCTTTATCTGTCTTTGTCGATAGTATTTTCCAGGCTAAAGTCTTAAGTACAAGGACATTTTATATTGGACACCAGCAACTTCCTGAATAAAATTGAACATATAGGACAACTCCCAGAGGATTGACTTCTGTGTAGCATGAATGTTAATAGCTTGTACACATCCATACCACATAGTGATGGGATTCGAGACACAATTGAGACATTAGAATATATGCAATTGGAACAAGCCTTTAAAGAGTTTTTGGACAAACTCCTAGAACTATTACTTACTAACAATTACTTCATGTATGAAGGTGAATTTTTCCTACAAAACAGGGCAACGGGCTCTAGAGTAGCACCAGCCTATGCTAACATTCTTATGGACAACTTCGAGCTTGTCAACTATAGATCTATTGGAACACGCACCGGCGACGTCACATGGCCTGACCATGGGGGGAGGGGAATTCCTGTCTTCATGTAAGCATCTATCATCACGCTATCTGGCTGAGTATGGGAACAATCATTCCCAGAAAAGAAATAACTCTTGAAGGCATGATATTCGACTTTGATATCTGACTATCCAGCTGAACTCTTCTAAGGTCGGTAAGAAAATCTGTACTTCCTTCTGGGCCTCCTGAAATGATGGGGCCTATATCAACAGATTGTCTAAGTAAGGGATTATACATATCCCCTGACTTCTTAGAAAAGCCATGAGACCTGCCAACACTTTGGTAAACACCATTGGTGCTGATGACAGGCCAAAGGGCAGAGCCACAAACTGAAAATGTAAGCTATCTACTGCAAACCGCAGATATTCCTTTTGAATCAGATTAGAATAATGCATATAAACCGGAAAAACTGCCTCTGTTTTTCCGGCTTAAGCCAATCCCCGTTTTTCTTTCTGGGGGCTGCTGGGCCTGTGATATCCAAAATCTCCAAAATGGAAGTAATCAAACTATCCATCTTCTCCTTAAAATGAGCGCCCCCTTCTTTTGTAGAGAACTCTGAATCTGAGTTCCTATTGGATGAATCCTCCCCAATGGATAATTCTTCCTGGGAGACTATGACAGCAAAAAGATCCACTTCAGAATCAATGAAAAATGAAATGTCTCTTTATTTTAAAGCCTTCTTTGGCGCTGGTGCTTTTTACATCTTTCTAGGCGGGCCAACCTATTTGCAATCTCCTGGAGGACATTCTTGTCCTGAATGTCCTCCTGAGGCTGGGCTGCTGAGGGGGCCATAGGCTCTGAGGGCCTGGCGACAGGTAAGTGTTGGAACCCTTGCAGGAGGAAACAACTGTCTTCTATATTTAGCAACTACTACAAAAGCAACAAAAAAACATATTAATATTGATAGAACATAAACATCATAATAAAACATAATAAAAACAACCTACCTAATAGCTTTAAGTCCGCTTGAGAGTGGCCTCACAGCAGCCCAAAAAGCAGCCCCACTGCCAGCCAGCGAAACAGCGCAGGGCAGAGAAACTTTGAGTGTCAGCCCACACAGCTTGGCGCAGCCGAAGACGCGACCCCCACTCACGGGGAAGGAAGAGTGCCGCAAGCCAGAGAAGAACTGGCAGCGGCACCCCCTGGTAAAAGTGCAAACACAACATGTGAGAAAGAGCAATAAAGGAGGGAAAATAATTTCCCTGGTCCCCCCAATCAGGCTCACTAGACAAAACCTGCGGCTGACTCTTCCTTAAAGCAAAACTGCAGCCCAGGAGTGACCACCTTTTGGAAAAACAAAAGTGACACCCCAAGTGCCCCAAGACCCTGGTGTTTACCCTTACCATCCTGATCCGCATACAGCATAGCTGAGGAGACATTGTGGATCCATCCAGATCAGGGGGATATAAGGGCCAAAAAGACAGACGGGCCCGCCATGTTGCAGAGATGGGTCAGTGAACATAACCTTACATGCATTTGGTGGCTGCACAGGAGGGATATGTAAGAGACCTCATTTTAAAGGGGAAGATGTGTGCATGTGGACCTAAAGTAGACCAAGCCAGAGCAGGCAAGCAGGAAAATAACATTTGTATTGACACCCATAAAAAGAAGATGTTGGCAGAGGACATACAGTAGCTGCCCTTCGGAGCAGGCAGGGGATGTTGGCTTACACCCACACACAAATTATGCAGCACTGGTCGGACCTCAAACTACGAAAGTGGCTCCTTGTGCGACAATTCTACTGCCAGGACTTTCAGGTAAGCGGATACCCAAAAGAGAATGTGAGTAATCAGGCAAAACGGTGTAAGTGAATGTTCTATTTCACTTCTGAGGAGTTTTGGCTGCGAATTAAGGCCACCCAGGGGCGAAGGGTACGACCAGTGTGGAAAAGAAGACAGGTTGTGAATGTAAGATGGCAGCCCTGTCCACTGCCAAAGTGTCATTGTCCTCCTCAGGTTCCCCACCAATAGATCCGAAACCCGCTGTAGAGGAGGAGGTTTTGGGCTTGGAGTCACCCACAGGCCATCAGGTAGGACATTAGACAAGCACACAGGTTGGGGGCGGTAAATTCAGAATTGCATGCATGCTAAGTGCTGGTGTCTTGTGCTTCCCTTTCACTATAGAATCATCAGACCAGGGGGAATATGCTGCAATGATGCCACTGGAGACACGAATGGCGCCAGACTCAGGCGAGTGCAAACCAAGTCAAGCAGACCAATAAACAAGGAGAACACACATAACACATATGCAGACTTGTAGCTTTGCATGTCATTATTGTTGGGAAGATAAAACAGACTTCGAGACCATTAGTCTATTGTTGGAGTGACTTTTGCTAGATTCACTGCAGTTTACAGTTATGACACTAGATGGCACTGTGACCAATGCTTAACTGTAGTTTCTCTATGCATCTTGCTGCTATGTTGTATTTCCTGTGCATGCAGTTGCTTTATGGTCTTTCTTTTCCTGCCTGTGTTAGCCAGTGTTAGTGTAAGGTAACATTCTCTTACTGCATTCATGGTCCAGTTAAGCCATTTCAACAAATGTCTATCTGGATTCCGCCTCCGCTGCACCCAGCACTCAGACTGTGCAACAATTACAAACTCAGAAGAAGGAATGGCGCAGAGGCGAAGAGTGGTGCTGAAAAAGGCAGAAAACTGTGTTGTGGCAAGTAGCGATCATTTGGGGGGCCCTGAACAGGCACTCGTGCTTAAACAGATGTTAACATGTATTCATTTGTTGTTATAGGTGCCATGCTGTTCCACCAGAAAATGTAATATTTGTTCATTTTAAAAATGTTGATATTTTTATAAAAAAAAAAGGTTTTAACGTTTCAAAATTAAAAAGAACCCCACAAACAAAAAACACAGAAAAAAATACATTTTACAAATAAATACAAAAATTCTACCAAATGATATGCTGTGTGGTGTCCTTTCGTAAAGCAACATCCTTCAAGCAAGGTGTAGTAGCTCAAGCAGGGATGAGTGATGGCGTGGAAAAAGGGGAGATGCAATAAGAAAATTAAAAAAAGAAGTAGGTGGGTGGAGGCAGAAGACATGGAAGGCCACAAAAAAACAGAGAAGGTAAGTCACAATACACACATGCACACAACAAGGGATGCTCCAATTGGAACCAAGGAGGAAAGATAAGTCACACTACATACATGCACATTACATGGGATGCCCCAAATCTTGAAGCCAGTGCAGTTTACTCTACCATTGCGTAAGCCGGAATGCGAGCGACTAACATAGAATGCCGAGATGGATGGACTCTGCAGCAACATAGAAATGAAAACAAGTACAAACTCAGCTTCCGAGATGGGTTGGCCAGCCAAAACCATAAATGCTCTGCTAAAAGTGCAAGTGGGGTTGGTTCTCCCCTTGGGGGGGAAACCAGGACGCGCCTGTTTTTTTCACCCTGTGTATTAAAATGAGCTTCCTACTATGAAGGTACATATAGTTTGTGCTTTTTATTTATGCATAAAACGTTCACATATTTACATATTTTTTTCACATTTTTACAAAGAATGCTTTTTTATGTTCAGTCTTAAGGCTGACAATCAGATTATTAGATCTTATAAATAGGGGGAGGGGGCCACTGTGTGCCTCTCCGCTCGCCTTAAGTCCTTTTTCCATCCGTTGTTGGGGGACCCCGACTGTTGCAAGGTATCCAATGTAAGGTTTAGTACCTTCTGTTTGTAGCAAATGCATACGCGTTTCGCTTGGCGTAGCTTCTTCAGTGCATTGCTATACGGGGGGTCTATATAGAAAGCAGGTAATAAGTAATACAAACCCTTTGGGGTGAGAGAAAGAAGTACATGATTTTAAAGCATTCATTTACTTACAAAAGAGTTGGCTTTAGCTCGCTATTCCTTTTGGGGTAGTGGCTGTATATTTGTCTGGGGTTACCTCCTATGGAAAATAAAAGGAGGAGCCTTTGTTTAATCATGTGGTATCTGATAAAATTAATTGATTTTGTTGGTGGCTTTGTAGAAAAAATGCGCTGTATAGTTAAAGAGGGTTACCTTAAGCGTGTTGTGTTCCGGGTCCAGAGTCGCCGTCCGTTCCGCCGGGTGTCATTTGTGTCTGACTCCGGGGTGTCGGCTGGCGTTGGTGGGCTGGGAGCCTTTAGCGTTGCCTGTGTGCTCTGTACCTGACGGTCTCCGGCCGTGTCCTGACAAAGAGGGGACTTGTCTAAAGGCTGAAGCAGTGGCAGAGAATGGGGTTTGCCAAATTACTTGAAGGTTGGTGTCCTGTGGGGCATCACATTATCACGGGCATCTAAGATGGATCAGATCATGGAACAGGCACACTTCATGACAGCTGCCGTGGAGCACCTGGCACATTGAAAAGCTGTCCAGGGGAACCGTCCACCTCCTACTCCTTTTTCATCCCAGGGAGTGGCAGCCAACATCCCAGGGGACCCCAAGATCCCTTTCCCGGAGAAGTTTTCCGGTGACCAAAGTAAGTTCGCCAATTTTCGGGACTCACACAAACTTTATTTTCAGTTATGCCCTGATACCTCCGGCTTACAAGAACAGAGGGCAGGTGTCATTATCTCCCTTCTGCATGGCGAGTCCCAGTCTTGGGCCTACAGGACTTGGCTTGGCACACCATATACAACTTTTTAAAAGCCATGGAGGTCATTGATGACAATCTTGACTGGGGTGCCACCACCAACACCAAGCTACATTCCCTTTGGCAGGATCTGTGGACAGCGGAAGAGTATTTCCCTCAAGTTCCGGCATTGGGCAGTGGACTCTCACTGGAATGATCCAGCTTTATGTGAGCAGTTTTGTCCAGGCCTGGCAGAAGCTATAAAGGATGCCATGGTCAACCATCCTTCACCTGGAACCCTAGATGAAACAATGCAGCCTGCCATCCGTATCGGATGGCGCATTTGGTAGAAGAACCTGGAGAAAGGCGGAAGCATCAGTTAGGGCCGAAGCCCTGACCTCTCTTCCCCCCCGAAGAACCAATGCAACTGAAGGCCACCAAGCTTTCTTAAGCTGAGAGATGGAGGCACTGTGTGGAAGGTTTCTGTCTGTACTGTGGAGGGGCCGGCCATCTGGTTAGATCTTGCCTTGATTCTGGGAAACTTCGGAGAATAGATGGGGTCAGGAAAACCCATCTAGGCTGCAGGTATCTCCTCTTATTTGTTCTAGGGTTACTCTGCCAGTAGAAATCGAGTCTAGGACATGGCATTTCATGGATTTAAATATGGCCCAATTTAAATATGAGGTTCCCTTTGCTGTGCTTACCTAACCCTCAGGCTATAGATTAAACTCTCCCTTCCAGCAGTCTGATACAGCATAGCACCCTTCCTTTATTTATTACAGTTAGGGCTAGTCATAATGAGCAGATTAGCTCCCTTCTACTAAGGATGCCCATAACCCCACTTGTGTGGGGCTTCCCTGGTTACAAAGACAAAACACCCAAATCGACTGGGTCACAGAGCAAGTGGTTACATTGGGATCACAATGTTTTCATGCTTGTTTTGAGTTACCTGTTTTTCTGAGAAGGCCACCAAGTCTCTTCTATCTCAATCTTCTCCATGGAACCATGGCTCCTGTATAAGCCCATCTGGACATCCAGCAAGCCTTTATTGTAGAGGTAGACACCTCTGAGCTTGGCGTGGGAATAGTCATCTACCAGTATAGGCAATCCCCTGAATGATTGCATCCCTGTACATTTTTTTTCTAGAAAAAAATTTTGTTCAGCTGAACGAAATTACGACATTGCAGCAGGGAGCTTCTGGCAGTGAAGTTAGCCATTTAGGAGTGGAGGCACTGGTTAGAGGGGGCCCAGCTCCTGGCCATGGTGTACACTAATCATTTAGAATATATCCGCTAACAGGTTAAGTCCATGCCATGCTCAATGGTCTTTTTTTTCTAAATTTTATTTTGCCATCATTTATAATCCGGGCTCTAAGAACGTAAAAGCTCTTTCTGTTCAAATGCCACCCATAGAGGAGAATACCAGAGGATATGGTCTCTGACAGAGGGGGTCTAGTTTGTGTTCCACTTCTGAAGGGCTTTCTGCGCCCATTTGGGCCTCTCTCTCCCCCTCTCATTGGTCTATCAATCACAGTCCAACGGACAAACAAAGAGAATCAATCAATTGCTAGAGCAGTTCCTTCAGTTTCGTTTTTGATTCTCAGAAAGATTGGTCTAAATAACTTCCAGAAAACTTTTGTGAAATGTCACCACTCTAGTAACCTGGCTATAAAGTTGGGGATCTCGTCTGGCTTTCCACTAAGAAATTGACGTTATGCCAACCTTCTGCTAAGCTAGGGCCTTGTTATATCTGTCCTTTCCCTATTATACAGAAAATAAATCAGGTCACTTAAAAACTAGAACTCCCACAGTCTCTGAGAAAATTAGTCAGCATGACTTTGAGGTCAACTGAATCCTTGACTCCTGCTTCCTTCAGAATTTTCTTTAATATTTAATAGACTAGAAAGGGTACATTCTCGAAGAGAGGAGTTGGGTCCCGGTTAAGGACATTAATGCAGATTGATTGATTGACTGATTAAGATGTTTTATAAGGAGAATCACAGTAAACCAAGGGTAGAGGGTCTGGGGGACCCTCTTCTGGTTCCATCCAGGCTGCACGTCTCTCCTCAGTGGGCTGGTTCGGGGCAGTTGGTCTCCCCACACCCCTCCCTTGAAGTTGCAGGGCACCGTGAGCTGCACACGCTGCTGTCCTCGCTCCCCTCTAGCTGTGCGGGTGTGCACTCATGTGTGTGTACCACTGGTGCAGGAATTTGCCCTGAGGAAGCATCTTCCAGCAGTATGCTGGGCAGGTGTGTCAATTAAGGGCTGGTCAGTCTCACTGGCCACAGAGCTGGCCAGCAACTGGAATCAGGGTTGGATCAATGATCCCTAAGATCACCCTCACTGTGGACCAGACCCACCCACAGCAACCATTGGCCACTGGTCCCTTGAATATGAACTCAGCCCTGTCCACATTGCCCATGATAGCATTACTGTGCGAACAGGGGCTTGTCTAAACACAGAAGCAGCGGCGGAAATTGGGGGTTGCAAACGTACCTGAAGGCATGTGTCCCACGGGGCATCACATACTGCATACCGGCAGTCATTTACACTTAAATAATGGCAATTCACAAATGTCACTTGTCTAACCAAGGAAGAAGTGCAACGCTAGCTCAAGCAGATTAAAATCTAAAAATTAAATCTCCGGGACCAGATGACGTACATCCCTGTTTTTTAAAGGACTTATGTACAGTAAGAAAGCCATTATTTGGGGATGTTCTGATTTAGCAAATGGGGTGCCAATATGCAAAAATGGTTCTATGGATGGAATCTGGGAACTACAGACCAGTAAGTTTAACCTGTGGTGGGAAAGCTTTTTGAAGATTTTTTAAGGGATATTATCCTGGAGTATATCGGTGAATATGACCTTATTACTCCATATCAGCATGGATTTATGAAGAATCACTCCTGCCAGACAAACCTAATCAGCTTTCATGAGGAGATAAGTTCAAGATTGGATCGGGGGAGTCATTGGATATCATATATCTTGTCTTTTCAAAAGCATTTGATACTATGCCACATAAAAGACTGGTACAAAAGATGAAAATGCTTAGACAGGGGGAAATGTGTGTAGAAAATGATAGGAAGCAGATGGTGGTTATCAATGGTACACTGGGTCACTGTTACTAGCGTAGTATCACAAGGGTCAGTTCTGGGCCCAATTCTCTTCAATATATATATATACTGTATATTAGTCCATGGTAATGTATGTCCAGGGTTGCATTGGTGTCTGAAGAGCGACAAGGAAACCAGCTGGAGCAGACCAAGCGGTTATGCTGCCCGCACATGTATGACAATCCTTAACAAATGCCACGATATCCTCCTTAGTGGAGGGCCACCATAGATGGTGGGTGAGGTGAGGTAAGCACACAACTCGTGGAGCTTGCTCCTGGAGGCTGACTCTGGAAGAGGTGAGTTAAAGCAGGATCTCCTGTGGTAAGCATGGGGAAACTGAGCTCATTTGGTAAGTAAAATATAGCAAACTCTGTTTGTTTTATTTTTGTGAATCAGTGTGTTAATGCTGGCACAAATTTAAACAAAAGAAAAAAAGGGGTTTTTTTTTCTTCACTTTCTCTCTCTTGGATTCCTGCTGAGGCCTAATTAAGGCCTAATTGAAGCAGATGTGTTATAAGGCAGCACACAACTCGTGGAGCTTGCTCCTGGAGGCTGACTCTGTAAGTGGCTGCTTGGAAGTGGTGAGTTAAAGCAGGATCTCCTGTGGTAAGCTTGGGGAAACTGAGCTCATTTGGTAAGTAAAATATAGCAAACTGTGTTTGTTTTATTTTTGTGAATCAGTGTGTTAATGCTGGCACAAATTTAAACAAAAGAAAAAAAAAAGGTTTTTTTTTTCTTCACTTTCTCTCTCTTGGATTCCTACTGAGGCCTAATTGAGGCCTAATTGAAGCAGGTGTGTTATAAGGCAGATGACCAAGGTATTGGGCCCTAGACTGGCCCACACTGTCCCTATGCAAGTGAACTGCACACCACCATAGTGTAAAAAAATATATATACAAATGTATTATTGTTAAATCTTCCTTAGAACAAACAAAGACACAAGCAAGACTCAGTTAAAAAACATATAGACAATAGTTGGGGGAATAGGAGGTCCTCTTTAAGAGCTAAAGATAATCAACAATCACATGAATAATGAGTTAATATCTATGACCTTAAACGGTTATATGGTGGCGTATGAAGATAAAGAATATGAGTATATCAAAGTGTACAAAGTGAATTAAGAAAAAATAATAATAAATAATAAGTGCATTGTGTCAGAGTGCCCAGTGTCTAAGTGATATAAAAGAGTGAAAAGAGCTATCCCAATTAGCAGTAAGTGCTGAAGTAAATAGTGCGCCAAGGTAAGAGTGTAACCTAATAAGAAAAATATAGTGCATACGCCAACATAGTAACCACAGGGTCTTTAAGAAAAAACAATTATGAAGCAATACACATCACCAGTCCTCGAGCTCCGGACCCCCTGATGCCGCAACTGAACACCGACGCGTTGCGTGGCTTAGTGCCACTTCGCCAGGGTGGATACGCTGCCACACATCTCCTCTCCATCTTTTATACCCACCCACCACCACGTGTTTAGCGCCATCATCCTCCCAACACATCCTGCAGACCCGCGCGCCGGCGATGACATAATGAAGCGGCGTCGCCGATAGACGCGACCGCCTCAGTGCGCACGCGTGCGGGAAAACAGGAGGAGGGAGGGAGGCGTCAGGCTGGGGGCTCACAGCGCAGCCGCACTAGTGTATAAGGCCCCTCTCATACGAGACGAGTCTAACTATGCAGCACGCGCATCGAGCTCTCCAAGGTGCTGAACCGCCTATCCAGATGGAGCCAAATGCTGAAAAGTCTGTGAATGGAGCGTGGTGGGTAAGTACAAGAGAGGGGGGGGAGGAGGAAATACACAATAAAACGAAATTTTCAACATTACATAGTCTCAACCAATGATTGTTCCACGGATAATTAACGTTATTATCAACACAATATTCAACTATTCCCAAAAGTATTAATAGTCTATACTATCATGGCCACAATATTTGTTAAAATACTGCACCGATCATGTTATATTATAAAGCCTATCACATAATTAAATATTAATTGTTGCCTAAATCATATCAGCTGGATGATAATATACTCAGGTCACTCCTGGCTAAAAGCCTTCTGTAAATATCCAATACATATATCACAGGTATCCCTCTATGCCAAAATAATTGAAATGCTAAGAAGGATAAGGTAAACTAAGGATTGTAAGGCAGTCCAATATGGCTCCCAGGCGTATCCCACGAGGGGTTCTCCAACAACTGTGGATTCTTCTCACATTCAACTCAGTCATTGAAGATATCCAATCATGTCGGGGGAAAGGGATCCAATCCAGAACAGAGGGGGGGGGAGGGGGAAAGTGGAGGGAGGGAGAGGGGGAGGGGAGAAGGGAGGGGGGGAGGGGGATGGAAAGGGAGGGGGGGAGGGAAAGCAAGGGGAGGGGGAGAAAAGGGGGGGGAAAGGGGGGAATGGAGAGGCGATCCAAACAACAAAATACATCCCATGGGGGAATCTCCAACAACTGTGGGTTCTTCTCTAATTCTGCGCGGTTGTTGTGGTTACCCTTCCATTTCCACAAGGGTATAAATTCAAAAGAGAGGAGGCCAGACCCATCTCGAAGCAGACAAGGACGATCCAATGTGGCTCCATTAGTTCTTCTCTTGTTCCACGCAGTCATTGTGGTTATCCATCCATTTCCACAGGGGTATGGATTCCAAACAAAAAAAAAGAGGCCAGACCCGTCTCGAGGCAGACAAGGACTATCCAATGTGGCTCTGGGGAAATAAGGACAACAAATGTATAAGTGGGTCTGTTATTACCCAGTGTGTCTGATCAATTGTCCCAACACATCTAAACAATTTATTAATTACTTAATTAATTAATATTCGTGGAACTAAAATTGTGAAAAATATTTATATATATAAACTACAGAATTTAAAAAATTATAAAACATGCTTATAAGCTATTACCAGACTCAAAAGTGTGAATCACAACCATGTGACCCAAACATTACTTAAATGTGTATAAATGTGCCTAGGGCTAACCACAACTAACATGAACATGATGTGACAACCAAATATCAAAAAGTGTCAGACATACACTATATATGCCAAACACAAACACAAAAACATGAAAAACCTGTGCCGTGGCCTAACTAAAAGTGTATCCCTATTAAAATGTTGTGTGATCATATACCCAAGAGTCAGATCAAACTGGAGTCAATCACGACCCAAAAATGGATGGAAAGAAAAGTCCTCATTGAGTCCCCCCGGTGCCTTGGATCTCAAAGTATATATCCATTGAATTTCAAGTTGTTCCAACTTACGCCTACGATTGCCTCCCCGAATGCCTAGTTGAACTTGGTCTATGAACATGCCCCGAAGACTATCCGTTCGTCCTTCGTGATATCTCAAAAAGTGTGATGCCACCGATGTTAAAGTCCTTCCTTCCTGGTTGTCCCTGGCTGCCAGTCTTATAGTGGACAAATGTTTTTGAATACGTGTTTTGACTGCCTTTAAGGTCTCACCAACATAATATTTGGGGCAAGTACAACGAAAGACATATTCACCCCCTCTGACCTACAGTTGAGATGCCTCTTAATTTTGATATCCCTACCCGTGACCAGGTCCTTAATAGTTGGAGTCCTCAGAACTAATGGGCACACGTTACATCTACCGCATGGCCAACACCCCATGGTGTCCCTATTAGGGGTTAACCAATTACGTGGTCTCATGTAATGACTATTACATAAACGATCCCTGAGACTTGGTGCACGTTTCGCTGTCATTAGTGGGCAGCTTGAAATGAATCGTGCAATTTGTGGATCAGACCGTAAAATCGGCCAATGTCTCTGTAGAATCTTCCTGACACTCTGCCAATCGTTGTTAAAGGTAGATATGAATCTTACCTCGTTGTTTCCTTCCTTAGTCCCTAGTTTATAACTCAAAAGTTGTTCCCTGGGTGTAGTGGCTGCTCGTCGCCATGCCTTGTTAATAACCGGTTGAGGATAACCCCTCTGTTGGAATCTTTTCTTCATTAGTGCTGCCTCTCTTAAAAAAGCTTCATTTTTAGAACAATTCCGTCTTGCCCTCAAAAATTGCCCTGTCGGAATACCCTCCTTCAGTCGCCTTGGATGTGAACTCTCATAGTGAAGGATGCTATTAGTAGCTGTGGGTTTTCTATACAGACAAGTTGAGATGGAGCCATCACTTTCAAGACCTAGGATTAAATCAAGAAACTCAATTTTCTCTTTAGAGATGGTGTGAGTCAGAAAAATATTAAATTGATTATCATTCAATTTAGAAATAAATTCCTTACAAGTATCAATAGGTCCCTGCCAGAGGAGGAGAATGTCATCTATGAACCTGTACCAGCCCAAAATGTGGGGCTGGTACAGGTTCATGGCGTCTCCCCAGACAATTTCCCTCTCCCACCAACCCAAAAATAGGTTGGCGATTGAGGGGGCACCCATTGCCACTCCTCTGACCTGTCTGTAGAACTGATTGTCAAACACAAAAAAATTGTGCGTTAGTACAAAAGACAATAGATCTAAAATGAACTTGTGTACCGGTTTCTCAGTGATTGACTCCATATTCAAAAAGTATGCCACAGTTTGCATCGCCATTGGGTGAGAGATGTTTGTATAGAGTGACTCGACGTCACAAGTCACCAATACAGTGTCCAAAGATACTTGTATTGAGTTAAGGCGGTTTAAGACATCTGTGGAATCTCTAATGTAGGAGTCAAGAGTCACCACATGAGATTGCAATTTCTTGTCAATGTACGTACATGCGTGTTCTGTGAGACTCCCTACCCCTGAGACGATGGGGCGTCCTGGTGGAATCTTCACATTCTTGTGTATCTTAGGTAAGCTGAAGAAAATTCAACAAAGTCAGGTTGATAATCCTGTCCTTATAAGCCCCCTCCACCAAGGCATCAAAATCCCTTTTAAACACTTTGATCGGATTTGCCGTGAGTTTCTGATACGTATTGGTATCTCTAAGTTGTCTAGTCACCTCCAAAACATTGTACTCTCTAGGGAGAATAACTATGTTACCTCCCTTATCGGATTGTTTAATTATAAACTCCTCTGTGTTTTGTAGGGCCTGTAAGGCTTCCCACTCAGTGTTGGTCAAATTCTTATTAGAGGTGTTTGGTTTGAGGTTTCTAATTTCACGGCTTACCGTGTTAAAGAAGATCTGTAAGGCAGGCATCTGTGTCCATTGTGGCATAAAGGTAGAGGGTTTTTTTAAAGTGGTTATTCCCTGATCCATGGACTCCTGTTCTTCCAACAGAGTTGTAAGATCCTCAAGGGCTTGTCGTTCTTGTTCCTCTAATGTCCTGGATTCTCCATCCTGAATGGAATTAGAAAAATGGTATTTTAGAGACAATTTCCTACAAAAGAGGTAAAGATCTTTTATTGTGTCAAATTTATTAATCGAATGTGTTGGAGAAAAGCTTAGTCCTTTAGATAGTAATTTCGTCTGGGCTTCAGTAAGAGGTATATCTGTCAGGTTTATGACTTTTAATTCCGCATCCGTCGATTGCGGCGTGATGGATTCGGGGACACCACCCGCCTGCGCTTGATGTCCCTCGGACGCAAGCGATGATGTTCCCTGACCGGTGATTCCCCGTTTCTGCCTACTCCTTCTCCTCTTATGGAGCCCCCTTCGGGTCTTCCTAAATGTCCCTGATCTAAAAAAGACAAATCCATGGAGGAATGCTCAGATGAGCGGCTTGAAGTAAGTGATGTTTGTGAAGACGTTCTATATCGATGGTTGGAAGTAGATCCACTATCTTTATTGGGGGGTCGGGGTTGGGCAGATCGATTAGCCCCAAAACTCTGTCCATTGCCATGGTGCCTCCACCTATAGAGTTTACCATTCATGGCATCCCTCCTATCTCTCTCCAATTTATGTTTTTTATTGGTCATAACTTCCTGTTCATATTTATCCAATTCCTTCACAAGACTCTCCTTAAATTTAATGACCTGCTCCTGTATTTTCAACAAATCCAGTTGTCTATACAGATCTTCCAACTGTGATTTAATGGATGTGAGCAATTTTTGATCCTCTTGGATAAGCATATCCATTAAGGAAAGGGAACAAGTCTGTAGAATGTTCTCCCACCCTGATTTGAAATCTGGGGAAACTTCCCATGTCGGGAATATTTGGATTCTCAATCCTCGAGGGATCAGGTTACATTCCCTATATACTTGAAGGCTATGTATGTTCCACCAGATCCTTAAATAATCCCTCCGGGTACGTTTAATAGCCCTAAACAGGGATTCCTGGGTGGGTGTGTCCTCATTACTCTTTTCCTGTCGAGTGCAATCTCTAAGTAAAGCAAGTTTTTCGGTCCAATTATTTTCCACAAGTTCAAAATTAAAAGCCATGATCTGAGCGTGCTACACGTGAGACAGCAATTAAGCTGTCAATCTAGTTAATGTATTCAAAAACCAAAGAAGAGAAAAAAGTGTGTGCACAGCTAGGATTATGATTCTCAAAATATTCGGGGTGCTAGTAAAATAGGGACAACAATCTCCAATAATGACCAAGGTATTGGGCCCTAGACTGGCCCACACTGTCCCTATGCCATTAAACTGCACACCACCATAGTGTAAAAAAATATATATACAAATTTATAATGGTTAAATCTTCCTTAGAACAAACAAAGACACAAACAAGACTCAGTTAAAAAACATATAGACAATAGTTGGGGGAATAGGAGGTCCTCTTTAAGAGCTAAAGATAATCAACAATCACATGAATAATGAGTTAATATCTATGACCTTAAACGGTTATATGGTGGCGTATGAAGATAAAGAATATGAGTATATCAAAGTGTACAAAGTGAATTAAGAAAAAATAATAAAAAATAATAAGTGCATTGTGTCAGAGTGCCCAGTGTCTAAGTGATATAAAAGAGTGAAAAGAGCTATCCCAATTAGCAGTAAGTGCTGAAGTAAATAGTGCGCCAAGGTAAGAGTGTAACAGAGTTTAACCTAATAAGAAAAATATAGTGCATACGCCAACATAGTAACCACAGGGTCTTTAAGAAAAAACAATTATGAAGCAATACACATCACCAGTCCTCGAGCTCCGGACCCCCTGATGCCGCAACTGACCCGCGCGCCGGCGATGACATAATTAAGCGGCGTCGCCGATAGACGCGACCGCCTCAGTGCGCACGCGTGCGGGAAAACAGGAGGAGGGAGGGAGGCGTCAGGCTGGGGGCTCACAGCGCAGCCGCACTAGTGTACGAGACGAGTCTAACTATGCAGCACGCGCATCGAGCTCTCCAAGGTGCTGAACCACCTATCCAGATGGAGCCAAATGTTGAAAATTTCGTTTTATTGTGTATTTCCTCCTCCCCCCCCTCTCTTGTACTTACCCACCACGCTCCATTCACAGACTTTTCAGCATTTGGCTCCATCTGGATAGGCGGTTCAGCACCTTGGAGAGCTCGATGCGCGTGCTGCATAGTTAGACTCGTCTATGCGCACCTTGCAGTTTTTCCAGAAAAACAACCCTTTACATTTGAAATACCCCCAACAAACTATATATTCTCTGGAAGTACACACCTCAAGCTTTCTAGGTGTACCAGGCTTGTTGATGTGGCCATAGTTTTCTGGAAGCAATCCCTCAATGGATTCTTTGGTTGCAAAGAGTTTCCCTAAAAAATGGATAAAAAAGCAGAATCAAAGCCACATTTTCCTGAAAAAAAACTATATACAAACAAGAAAAAACAAGTTTAATCTGAAAACGCAACATCCCCCCAACAGAACGATACCCAACATGCATAGCTACTGTCAAGGGAAGAGTTGCCAAACACCCCAAAGTAAAGCATGTGCGTAACGGTAATTTTACTTGAAAATTTCAGCTCTGCAGACAAAGTGCGCACCTTGCGATTTTTCAACCAAAACAACCCTTTACATTTGGAATATCCCCCATAAACCATATATTCCCTGAAAGTACACACGTTAAGCTTTCTAAGTGTACCCAGCTTGTTCTAGTGGGCTCATCTTTCTGGAATTATTACCTCAAAGAATTCTTTGTTGGCGCAGGGTTTCCCTAAAAAATGTATAAAAAAGCTGAATAAAAAACACCTTTTCCTAAAATATAAATATGCAAACAAGAAAAAAACAAGCTAAGTCTGAAAGCGCAAGGTCCCCCGAACACAACAGTACCCAACATGCATAGGTACTATTAACCCTTTTAATTGCCAGCTTACTTGAGATTTTGTCACCCTCTGTTGACAGGCCATTTTTCCCCATTTTGCGCCATGTTTTGCGCCATTTTTGCTGGAACTTTCAGGAAAATTATATATATATATTTTTTTTGCAGCAGAGTTTAGGGTTTAACATGAAATGTCTTGTTTGTAAATTTTTTTTTTTTTACAATATTATTAAGTAAAAAAAATTAATAAATAAATAACATTTTTTTTTAGAAAATTGACTCCTTTATTTTAAATAAAAAATGTATTTTATTAAGGAAAAGCATATTGCATGTGAAAGCCCCATATTCTAAGTATGTCACACACCCCGCTTCAAGATAATCATTACATGTGGGTAGTATGGTCTGAAGAGGGCGATCTGCAGAGATGATTGGAGGAAAGAAAGCCCCTCCCAGTCCATAAATACCTGGGACCTCCCACTCATTACCCAGTTTTCCATCTCTGCAGACGGCGAGCAAGTCAGAAGATGATGTCTCCTCCTTGCACAGGGGGATTTCAGGTAGCCGGGTTTATTCCCGGCCCGCTTTTCTCTCTATTTCCACCCGGTTATGTTTTTTATAAGTCCCAATACACATGCCTCCCAGTCTAGGCTGTATCCCGGGTGAGGGTAGAATGGCACTTTTAGTGCTCTGGAGCCATGCTCCACCGCGAGACCCTGTACCAGAGGGTAGGCGGTTATCCGGGCTGGTGACCCCGGTTTGGGATGCCCTGTCCCTTGGCCCCCCTTTCCTGATGCCCTTCTCCTGTGGTGGTGGGGATAAAATGTCGGGGGCCACCTTTTTTACCTCAGAGTTAGGATTTATTTATTGTGCATTGTTTCACTTTAACAGTGGCGCTTGCTGCTACTGGCGCCAGAGCTGAGGAGAACTTTTCTCCTCAGAAGTTGTAGTTGGGGGGTGGGGCCAGCTGTTGGCGCTGGCTTGTCCCCCTGGCTTTACTGTTTTTTCGTTGCGGTGACTACCGCAATGGCCGCGGCGCAGTTATTTGCGCTGGCGGTTCCCTTAATCTTGTGAGGGGACATCTCCCCTCACGCGCTGGCCACAGTGGGCGGGGCCGGGTGATTGCGCGTCACCGCGGCCCGCACCCATTACATCCCTGGGGTCTTTGTGGTTACCGGCGCCGCGGCTGCTGTTCTTGCCATGGCGCCGGTATATGTGTGCGCTATAGTGTTTTTCTGAGGTAATTTACCTCACACATTTTGCAATTAGAGGCGGGGTCGGGCTGTTGAGCGGGACGCCACGGCCCGCCCCTGTTAGGCAGACCCACTGCGGAGCCCGCTTTCCGCTCTGTAAGGGGGCGGAGCTACGCATATCGCGTGCTCCGCGCTGGCCACGCCCACAGGATCCTCTCTGCCTCTGTGAGCTGCGTGTGTGGTGGACGCCATTTACCTCACGCAGGAAGGCACAGTGAGTGGCCCTATGGGCCCCCTATATTTATATATATATATATATATATATATATATATATATATTTACTTATATGTAACCCTTTATATTCGGCAGTCTTTCAGGTAGAACGCCTTAGGTTTTAAGGGGTCTTCTTCCGGTCCTTGGGTCCCTGGGTTAAATTCCATGTTAAAATCCTCCCACTTGGGACAATTATAAGGGCATCCCGGGTTGCTTACTAGCGTAATTCACTCGGTCATTGCGACTACATATAAGTTCACCGTATGGAGGCATCCCCAGATACCGGGCTCCCCTCGGGGCAATCCCGGAAGTGCATGGGCTGTGGGGTATCCCTAACAGGGGATGACGTATTTCTATGTATACCATGTGCACAGCAGACTATTACACGGCAGTCAGAACCCCAGGCGTCTAGGTCAGCACCGCCAGCGTCATCCCCTTCCCACCCCGTCTTGGCCCGTGTCCCGTGTGACGTTGTCACGGGTGGGCAGTCGCAATCTGATGTGTGTGCTAGATTGACTAATATTGAAAAATGTATTTCTTCTGCGGTTGCCAAGAAGGCTCCAGCTAAGAGAAAGCATTTGTCACCGGTCCCACCGACATTTGAATATGACGATGAGGATCACCTGGATTGGTCAGATTACACCCCTCTGGAGGAAGGGGAGCTATTTGACGAGTCAGATTATTCGGACGACCAGCATTTTGTTGGCGCGGACTCTGAGAAGGGGTCAGGGAGTTCTTTGGATACTCCTAACGTCCTTGCTCAGATGTTTGAGGTTCTGGCTATTTCTCCTCCGGAGGTTGCTCCTCATCAACAAGGGGAGTTTTATGAGGAATCCAAGCCGCGCTTGGAATTCCCTAATCAAAGGCATTTTGATAAGAGTATTTCTAAGGAATGGGAGAGGCCGGCTCGGCCCCCAGGCATTCCTCAGAGTTGGGATAAAAGATATCCTTTCCCTTCGGACACGGTTAAGCGCTGGACGTTCCTCCCCTGAGGTGGATGCACCAATTCAGGGGTTATCCAAATCAGCCGTTTTTGAATAACCTCGATTGCTCTTCTCTTAAAGATGGAGGGGATAAACGAATTGACCAGATGGCTTGTCATGGTTTCGCCAGTATTGGGGCAGCCATACGGCCTTTTTTTGCGCTCCGTCTGTGCTGGTGGTGGCTACCAGGTCGGTGGTCAGAGACTTGTTGTCATCTTCCGGTTTGCACCCGGACAGTGACGAATTTCTGGGACTTAAACGTTGTGAGTTATTCTTGTCTTTCATGTTAGCCGCCTTGGGGAGCTTCTGATCTGATGGTGACTATAAGGCGTTCAGTTTGGTTGCGCCAGTGGGCGGCCGACTTTGGGTCAAAAAAGTCGCTGATGTCTCTCCCATTCGTGGGGCTACGGCTTTTTGGAGAAAAATTGGATTCAGTAGCTAAGGGGGGTAAGTTACCTCAACGCAAGAAGCAACGACGTCCCTTTCGCGGGGCGGCTTCTTTCAATCATTCCTTTCGTGGATCCAGAGCAGGAAGAGGTTTCGCCTTCCCTTCCACTAGAGGAGATTCCTGGAATAGGGGCAGAGGACGTGCCCGCTCAGGATACAACTGGGGTTCAAAACCCAAAACCTGCGAACAAGCCTGCTCAGCAATGAGGGGGCGCCCTCACCCGTGCGGGTGGGGGGACGGCTGCAACACTTCTCTCTGATCTGGATTCGGGAGGTTTCGGACAAATGGATCCGGGAAGTCGTGTCTTCCGGCTACAAGTTTGAGTTCGAGGCCCGTCCTCCTCCGTTTTTCTTCAGGTCTAGGGTGCACCCGGACGCACCTGGCGCACAGGGGCTTCGGGAGGCGTTTTCAAGTCTTCTGGAGATAGAGGTCATCTCGCCAGTGCCCCTATCAGATCATTAAACTAGAGTTTAATGTCTCTAAATGTAAAATCATGCACTTGGG
The DNA here is from genome assembly GCA_027917425.1 of Gastrophryne carolinensis. Taxonomy (NCBI): domain Eukaryota; kingdom Metazoa; phylum Chordata; class Amphibia; order Anura; family Microhylidae; genus Gastrophryne; species Gastrophryne carolinensis. The sequence continues at coordinate 114,760,505 of CM051240.1, forward strand.
TAGAAGGAATCCCTGCTCTGAATACCGTATGGGCAGCACTGTGTTAGCCAGGACCTCGGAGGAGAGAGATTTAGGGTTACTGATTACTGATAGCTGCAAGATGAGTGGACAGTGTAGCCAGGCAGTGGGAAAAGCAAGCAGGATGCTCGACTGCATAGTTCGAGGCATCACCAGTAGGAAGAGGGAGGTTGTGATGCCGCTGTATAGAGCCCTGGTAAGGCCACAGCTAGAATACTGTGTGCAGTTCTGGAGACCTTACCTGCAAAAAGACATTATTCAAATAGAACGTGTCCAAAGGCGGGCAACGAAAATGGTGGAAGCACTTAAACTTAAAACTTATCAGGAGAGACTTAAAGAACTTAATTTTTACAATCTGGAGGAAAGAAGGGAGAGGGGGGACATGATTGAGACCTTTAAATATGTGAAAGGATTGAGTAAGGTTCAGGAGGGAAGTGTTTTTAAGAAGAAGCTTAATGATAGAACAAGGGAACACAACCTGAAGCTAGTCGGGGGGAAGATCAGGAGCAATGTTATAAAATATTATTTTACAGAAAGAGTAGTAGATGCTTGGAACAAACTTCCAGCAGAGGTAGTTGAAAAATCAACAGTCACTGAATTTAAACATGCCTGGGATAAGCACACATCTATCCTAAGATAAAGAGTACATACAGTATACACATAAGGGCAGACTAGATGGACCGTATGGTCTTCTTCTGCCGTTAACCTTCTATGTTTCTATGTTTCTATTTATCTTACTAAAGCACTGCATCTGATGGGAATATTGAGAAAATTTGTGAAAACTTACTTCTTAGTCTTTCTACCACTGGGGTTCTAGCTGTGCTTTGGTCAGACAAACTTGAGCTGGGGTCAGGGAAAGGTCAACATTGCAAGAATGCACAGCAGCATACTCAGAAGCCAAATGCTATTTGCAAGCTGACTGTTGGCCCCTAAGGCGCCATTTTGGATGTGTAAAGCCTCCTAACATGCAGTGCATGCATGTTTTTATTATTTAAGGTAGGTGACCAATCTGTAGGTACAGGGTGAGTCATACAAGATAGACTCAGATTCATTGGGAAGGTCCACTTTAACCGTGGGGGGGAGTTGTCATTCCAGCTTGGCCACGTGTGTTCTAAAGCATATCTACTCATCAAGGGATGTTTGTGTGTTTATGTGCCTTTTAATTTTTACCCCAGCACAGCATCATGCCTCTGGAAGTGTGGAAGCCTCCTCCAGTTTGAGCACGCCATCTACTTCCCTGCTGCCTAGGACACAGGACCAGATATATAGGGTAAGTGCACTTTGATGAAACTGGTGATGCATGTGAATGCACATGACTAATTGGTCCCAAATATATTTCGCCAAAAATCTGACACACTTTTTCACATGTCCCAACAGACTCCCCCACTAATGGATGTAATCTATCATAGGAAGGAGGAGGATGCCAGCCGGATTGGACCTTCTGAACTGACCCCCCTGGAACTTAATCTGCCACTGCTCCAGCATCCTACTGCACCAAATCCTCTGCAGCAGAGTGAAGCTGGATGCATGCTGCCAGCCCATCGTGGCCAGCAGGCTGAGATTGAGCCTACAGTCCCCAGTGGTAGCTCTGCTGCAGAGGTTTTGCCTAGTACATCTGGTACTGTTGCTCGCCCTAGACCTCCAGCATCTGTAGGCACAAAAACCTGAGGAATTGGAAGACGCAGTCAGCAACGTTGACCAGTTTCCCAGGGGAGGCGTGTGCCGATCCTGGAGTCAGCACGGCGCCATGACAGCCGCTACTTTAGGCAGGTGACTCAAAGAACCACAGAGCAGATTACTGCACAATTAGAGAACTTCCATACTAACTTCACCACCATGCTGACTGATTTTAGGATGAGCAACAGCCAGATGGCAGAACAAATGGCCACCTTAAATACAAACTTCACTGCCATGCTAGATGAATTTAGAACTAGCAACAGACAGATGCTGGAGCAGTGGCAGATTATAAATACCACACATGTCCAGGTCTTGGGCCACATCCAAGGGCCACCACAACATTATTCTGTGCAACATCAATATTAAGATTTTGACCAGGATCTGCTAAACATCTTTCCGCTACATCCCAACAATACTTATTAACCTGTGTGGTGAGCGCAACCAAGCTTGGGTGGTTTATGTCTTAGCTGGTTTCTTTTGGAATTAGCCCATAAAGCTCATTATAGTGCTCACATACCCCACTAGCAAATGGCTGAGTTTAAGCCTCAGTCAAGCACACGCTCCAGCTCCCACGCAGCAGACTTGGGCCTAAGGAAATGCTGGCTGCCTCATCCTGTTTGTTGCTAATATTGGAGGACATTCTTGACTCAAGAACATCACCATTTGGCCATGGAAAAAATTGGACTGCACTGGCATGGGGGCTGCCTGTCATAGGCTGGCAAAATAACAAGCATGAGAGAGTGTGTATGGGGCCCTATGTATTCCTGGCCGACTATTCCCCTTGAAAGTCGTGCTCCCTATGGATCTTGATGTTGGTGGGTGGGTAAACTTCGGCCTGGAGTAAGTTAGCTTAGCACTCCTGGATGTGGACAATTGTTAAGGGCCAGGTGTCTGGCCCAATGTATACTTCTGTTTGAAAATGGATGGAGTCTGCAAGTGCCCTTTCAAAAAATTAGACACATTTCCTGAAAATGTATGGAATGGGACTTTAGCTGTTTTTGCCTAAGTTGATGCATTTATGTTTGTGTGGTTTTTACATTAATGAAGGTTTGTAATGACAAACATGAGAAAATAAACTGAATTACGCTCAAATCAGGTGTAAAATGTTTTGTAGTTAAGTCATTACAAAATTCTTAAACAATCAGACAAAAACATAAACAAACTAAACGAATCTTAAGAAAAAAAAAAGAATCTATAACATGGGCACGGACAGATTGCCCAGAGACACTCGGGGTGCCATCATATATCTCATCAGGCTCATGCCTGGGTGGAGAGGGGGGCATTTCTACGTAACAGGGGACACGCTGCCTCAGGGCAAAGCTATGGGGGACGGAGCATGCTAATATTATTTTTATAACCTTGTTGGGGTCATAATGCAGTGCCCTCCCTGTATGGTTCAAACAACGAAACCTGGACTTCAACAGGCCAAAGGCCCTCTCCACTACGGCCTGGGTCTTGCGGTGGGCCCGATTATAGAACTCCTGGGCCGCATTCTGCGGGCAAGGAACGGGCGTCAGGAGCCATGGCATGAGCGGATATCCAGAATTCCCTGAAAGAAAATACTAACATAAATTACACATTCTAAGTAGAGATGAAAATTCGATTCGACTGATTCGCCGAATTTCCCGACAAAATTTGTTTCGACCTGAATTTATTTGCGGCGAATTGCTATAAAAAACGGCTATTTCTGAGCTTCCTAGAGCCTCAATAGGGGTATAAACTATTCTGCCTTGCTGTAAAACGAATAGAATGCATGCTGGATTAGTGAAATAATACTGTAAATAATTATGACATGCAGATTAGAGGCATTGCTATCAGAATTGCGGAGCAGAGAGTTGAGGTAGCATCACAATGAGGAGCCCCTATATTGCCACACTCTTGAGCTGGCAGCAGCAGGAGCACAAATATTGGCTGAAAGACATCCTGGACTTGGCAGCAGCAGCAGGAGCCCAGAGAGACACACCCTGGAGTTGGCAGCAGCAGGAACCCAGAAATTGGCTGGAAGGCACCCTGAAGTTGGCAGGAGCACAAAAATTGGTTGGAAGGCACACCCTGGAGTTGGCAGCAGCAGCAGTAACCCAAACATTGGCTGGAAGGCACCTTGAAGTTGTCAGCAGCAGGAGCCCAAACATTGCTTGAAAGAGACACTGGAGTGGCAGCAGGAGCCCAAAAATTGGCCTAAAGACACACCCTGGAGTTGGCAGCAGGAGCCCAAACATTGCTTGAAAGAGACACTGGAGTTGGCAGCAGGAGGCCAAAAATTGGACTAAAGACACACCCTGGAGTTGGCAGCAGCAGCAGGAGCCCAAACATTGATTGAAAGAAAAACCGGAGTTGGCAGCAGCAGCCCAAAAATTGGCCTAAAGACACACCCTGGAGTTGGCAGCAGCAGCAGGAGCCCAAATATTGCTTGAAAGAGACACTGGAGTTGGCAGGAGGATCCCAAACATTGGCCTAAAGACACACCCTGGAGTTGGCAGCAGCAGCAGGAGCCCAAACATTGCTTGAAAGAGACATTGGAGTTGGCAGCAGGAGCCCAAAAATTGGCTTAAAGACACCCTGGAGTTGGCAGCAGCAGCAAGAGCCCAAACTTTGCTTGAAAGAGACACTGGAGTTGGCAGCAGCAGCCCAAAAATTGGCCTAAAGACACACTGGAATTGGCAGCAGCAGCAGCAGGAGCCCAAACATTGCTTGAAGGATACACTGGAGTTGGCAGCAGGAGCCCATAAATTGGCGTAAAGACACACCCTGGAGTTGCCAGCAGCAGCAGCAGGAGCCCAAACATTGCTTTAAAGAGACACCCTGGAGTTGGCAGCAGCAGGAGCCCAAACATTGACTGAATGATTCCTGGAGTTGGCAGCAGCAGAAGGAGCCCAAAAATTGACTGAGAGACACACCCTGGAGTTTTCAGCAGCAGCAGGAACCCAGAAATTGGCAGGAAGGCACCCTGAAGTTGGCAGCAGCAGGAGCACAAAAGATGACTGGAAGGCACACCCTGGAGTTGGCAACAGCAGCAATAACCCAAACATTGGCTGAAATACACACCCTGGAGTTGGCAGCAGAAGCAGGAGCCCAGAAATTGACTGAATGACACCCTGGAGTTGTCATCAGCAGTAGGAGCACGAAAATTGACTGAAAGACACTCTGGACTTGGCAGAAGCAGCAGGAACCCAAACATTGGCCTAAAGACACACCCTGGAGTTGACAGCAGCAGGAGCACAAAAATTGGCCTAAATGCACACCATGAAGTTGGCAGCAACAGCAGTAACCCAAACATTGGCTGGAAGGCACCCTGGAGTTGTCAGCAGCAGCAGGAGCACAAAAAATGATGAAAGACACACCCTGGAGTTGGCAGCAGGAGCCCAAAAATTGGCCTAAAGACACACACTGGAGTTGGCAGCAGGAACCCAAAAATTGGCCTAAAGACACACCCTGGAGTTTTCAGCAGGAGCCCAAACATTGCTTGAAAAAGACACTGGAGATGGCAGCAAGAAACCAAAAAATGGCTTAAGGACACACCCTGGAGTTGGTAGCAGCAGGAGCACAAAACTTGGCTGGAAGGCACACCGTGGAGTCAGCAGCAGCAGCAGAAACCCAAACATTGGCTGGAAGGCATTGTGTAGTTGTCAGCAGCAGCAGAAGCACAAAAATTGACTGAAAGTCACCCTGGAGTTGGCAGCAGCAGCAGCAGGAGCCCAAACATTGCATGAAAGAGACACTGGAGTTGGGAGTAGGAGCCCAAAAATTGGCCTAAAGACACACCCTGGAGTTGGCAGCAGGAGCCCAAACATTGCTTGAAAGAGACACTGGAGTTGGCAGCAGGAGCCCAAAAATTGGCCTAAAGACACACCCTGCAGTTGGCAGCAGCAGCAGAAGCCCAAACATTGCTTGAAAGAGACACCCTGGAGTTGGTAGCAGGAGCCCAAAAATTGGCCTAAGGACACACCCTGGAGTTGGCAGCAGGAGCCCAAACATTTCTTGAAAGAGACACTGGAGTTGGCAGCAGGAGCCCAACCATTGGCCTAAAGACACACCCTGGAGTTGGCAGCAGCAGGAGCCCAAACATTGCTTAAAAGAGACACTGGAATTGGGAGCTGGAGCCCCAAAAAATGGCCTAAAGACGCACCCTGGAGTTGGCAGCAGGAGCCCAAACATTGCTTGGAAGAGACACTGGAGTTGGCAGCAGGAGCCCAAACATTGGCCTAAAGACACACCCTGGAGATGGCAGCAGCAGCAGGAGCCCAAACATTGCTTGAAAGAGACATTGAAGTTGTCAGCTGGAGCCCAAACATTGCTTGGAAGAGACACTGGAGTTGGCAGCAGGAGCCCAAACATTGGCCTAAAGACACACCCTGAAATTGGCAGCAGCAGCAGGAGCACAAACATTGCTTGAAAGAGTCACTGGAGTTGGCAGCAGGAGCCCAAAAATTGGCCAAAAGACAAACCCTGGAGTTGGCAGCAGCAGCAGGAGTCCAAACATTGCTTGAAAGAGACACTGGAGTTGGCAGCAGGAACCCAAACATTGGCCTAAAGACACACCCTGGAGTTGGCAGCAGCATCAGCAGGAGCCCAAACATTGCTTGAAAGAGACACTGGAGTTGGCAGCAGGAACCCAATAATTGGCCTAAAGACACACCTTGGACTTGGCAGCAGCAGCAGGAGCCAAAATATTGCTTGAAAGAGACACTGGAGTTGGCAGCAGGAACCCAAACTTTGGCCTAAAGACACACCCTGGAGTTGGCAGCAGCAGCAGGAGTCCAAACATTGCTTGAAAGAGACACTGGAGTTGGCAGCAGGAACCCAAACATTGTCCTAAAGACACACCCTGGAGTTGACAGCAGCAGCAGGAGCCCAAACATTGCTTGAAAGAGACACTGGAGTTGGCAGCAGGAGCCCAAAAATTGGCCTAAAGACACACTGGAGTTGGCAGCAGCAGCAGGTGCCCAAACATTGCATGAAAGAAACAGGAGGTGGCAGCAGGAACCCAAACATTGGCCTAAAGACACACCCTGGAGTTGGCAGCAGGAGCCCAAACATTGCTTGAAAGAGACACTGGAGTTTGCAGCAGGATCCCAAAAATTTACCTAAAGAAACAAACTGGAGTTGGAAGCAGCAGCAGGAGCCCAAACATTGCTTGAAAGTGACACTGGAGTTGGCAGCAGCAGCCCAATAATTGGCCTAAAGACACACCCTGGAATTGGCAGCAGCAGCAGGAGCCCAAACATTGCTTGAAAGAGACACTGGAGTTTGCAGCAGGAACCCAAAAATTGGCCTAAAGACACACCCTGGAGTTAGCAGCAGCAGCAGGAGCCCAAACATTGCTTGAAAGAGACACTGGAGTTGGCAGCAGCAGCCCAATAATTGGCCTAAAGACACACCCTGGAGTTGGTAGCAGCAGCAGGAGCCCAAACATTGCTTGAAAGAGTCCCTGAGTTTGCAGCAGGAACCCAAAAACTGGCCAAAAGACACACCCTGGAGTTGGCAGCAGCAGGAGCCCAGACATTGTTTGAAAGAGACCCTGGAGTTGGCATCAGGAGCCCAAATATTGGCCTAAAGACACACCCTGGAGTTGGCAGCAGCAGCAGGAGCCCAAACATTGCTTGAAAGGGACACTGGAGTTGGAAGCAGGAGCCCAAAAATTGGCCGAAAGACGCTCCCTGGAGTTGGCAGCAGCAGCAGGAGCCCAGACATTGCTTGAAAGAAACACTGGAGTTTGCAGAAGGAACCCAAAAATTGACCTAAAGACACACCCTGGAGTTGGCAGCAGCAGCAGGAGCCCAAACATTGCTTGAAAGAGACACTGGAGTTGGCAGCAGCAGCCCAATAATTGGCCTAAAGACACACCCTGGAGTTGGCAGCAGCAGCAGGAGCCCAAACATTGCTGAAAAGAGACACTGCAGTTTGCAGCAGGAACCCAAAAATTGGCCTAAAGACACACCCTGGAATTTGTAGCAGCAGCAGGAGCCCAAACATTGCTTGAAAGAGACCCTGGAGTTGGCAGCAGGAACCCAAACATTGGCTTAAAGACACACACTGGAGTTGGCAGCAGCAGCAGGAGCCCAAACATTGCTGAAAGAGACATTTGAGTTGGCAGCAGGAACCCAAACATTGGCCTAAAGACACACCCTGGATTTGTCAGCAGCAGCAGGAGCCCAAACATTGCTTGAAAGAGACACTGGAGTTGGCAGCAGGAATCCAAAAATTGGCCCAAAGACACACCCTGGAGTTGGCAGCAGCAGCAGGAGCCCAAACATTGCTTGAAAGAGTCACTGGAGTTAACAGCAGGAGCCCAAAAATTGGCCTAAAGACACACCCTGGAGTTGCAGCAGCAGGAGCCCAAACATTGCTTGAAAGAGACACTGGAGTTGGCAGCAGGAGCCCAATAATTGGCCTTAAGACACACCCTGTAGTTGGAAGCAGCAGCAGGAGCCCAAACATTGCTTCAAAGAAACACTGGAGTTGGCAGCAGCAGTCCAAAAATTGGCCTAAAGACACACCCTGGAGTTGGCAGCAGCAGCAGGAGCCCAAACATTGACTTTATGACACCCTGGAGTTGGCAGCAGCAGCAGGAGCCCAAAAATTAACTGAGAGACACATCCTATAGTTGGCAGCAGGAGCCCAAAAAATGGCCTACAGACACACCCTGGAGTTGGCAGCAGCAGCAGCAGGAGCCCACACATTGCTTGAAAGAGACACTGGAGTTTGCATCAGGAGCCCAAAAATTGGCCTAAAGACACACCCTGGAGTTGTCAGCAGCAGTAGGAGTCCAAACATTGCTTGAAAGAGACACCCTGGAGTTGGCAGCAGGAGCCCAAAAATTGGCCTAAAGACACAACCTGGAGTTGGCAGCAGCAGCAGGAGCCCAAATATTGCTTGAAACAGACACTGGAGTTGGCAGCAGCAACCCAAAAATTGGCCAAAAGACACACCCTGGAGTTTGCAGCAGAAGCCCAGACGTTGACTGTATTACACACTGGAATTGGCAGCAGCAGCAGGAGCCCAAACATTGCTTGAAAGAGACACTGGAGTTGGTAGCAGGAGCCCAAAAAATGATCTAAAGACACACCCTGGAGTTGGCAGCAGCAGCAGGAGCCCAAATATTGCTTGAAAGAGACACTGGAGTTGGCAGCGGGAGCCCAAAAATTGGCCTAAAGACACACCCTAGAGTTGGCAGCAGGAGCCCAAATATTGCTTGAAAGAGACACTGGAGTTGGCAGCAGCAGCTCAAAAATTGGCCTAAAGACACACCCTGGAGTTTGCAGCAGCAGCAGGAGTCCAAAAATTGACTGAGAGACGAACCCTGGAGTTTGCAGCAGGAGCCCAAAAATTGGCCTAAAGACACACACTGGAGTTGGCAGCAGCAGCAGGAGCCCAAACATTGCTTGAAAGAGACACTGGAGTTGGCAGCAGGAGCCCAAAAATTGGCCTAAAGACAAACCCTGGAGTTGGCAGCAGGAGCCCAAACATTGCTTGAAAGAGACACTGGAGTTGGCAGCAGGCGCCCAAAAATTGGCCTAAAGACACACCCCGGAGTTGGCAGCAGCAGCAGGAGCCCAAATGTTGCTTGAAAGAGACACTGTAGTTTGCATCAGGAGCCCAAAAATTGGCCTAAAGACACACCCCGGAGTTGGCAGCAGCAGCAGGAGCCCAAACATTGCTTGAAAGAGACACTAGAGTTGGCAGCAGCAGCCCAAAAATTGTCATAAAGACACACCCTGGAGTTGGCAGCAGGAGCCCAGACTTTGACTGAATGACACCCTGGAGTTGGCAGCAGCAGCAGGAGCCCAAAAATTGACTGAGAGACACACCCTGGAGTTGACAGCAGGAGCCCAAAAATTGGCATAAAGACACACACTGGAGTTGGCAGCAACAGCAGGAGCCCAAACATTGCTTGAAAGAGACACTGGAGTTGGCAGCAGGAGCCCAAAAATTGGCCTAAAGACACACCCTGGAGTTGGCAGCAGCAGCAGGAGCCCAAACATTGCTTGAAAGAGACACTGGAGTTCGCAGCGGGAGCCCAAAAATTGGCCTTAAGACACACCCTGGAGTTGGCAGCAGCAGCAGGAGCCCAAACATGGCTTGAAAGAGACACTGGAGTTGGCAGCAGGAACCCAAAAATTGGCCTAAAGAAACACCCTGGAGTTGGCAGCAGCAGCAGGAGCCCAAACATTGCTTGAAAGAGACACCATGGACTTGGCAGCAGGAGCCCAAAAATTGGCCTAAAGACACACACTGGAGTTTGCAGCAGCAGCAGGAGACCAAACATTTCTTGAAAGAGACACTGGAGTTGGAAGCAGAAGCCCAAAAATTGGCCTAAAGACACTCCCTGGAGTTGGCAGCAGCAGCAGGAGCCTAAACATTGCTTTAAAGAGAAAGTGGAGTTGGCAGCAGGAACCCCAACATTGGCATAAAGACACGCCCTGAAGTTGGCAGCAGCAGAAGCCCAAACATTGCTTAAAAGAGACATTGGAGTTTGCATCAGGAGCCCAAATATTGGCCTAAAGACACACCCTGGAGTTGGCAGAAGCAGCAGGAGCCCAAACATTGCTTTAAACAGACACTGGAGTTGGCAGCAGCAGCCCAAAAATTGGCCTAAAGACACACCCCGGAGTTGGCAGCAGCAGCACAAAAATTGGCCTAAAGACACACCCTGGAGTTGGCAGCAGCAGCAGCAGGAGCCCAAAAACTGACTGAAAGACACACCCTGGAGTTGACAGCAGGAGCCCAAAAATTGGCCAAAAGACACACACTGGAGTTGGCAGCAGCAGCAGGAGAACAAACATTGCTTGAAAGAGACACTGGAGTTGGCAGCAGGAGCCCAAAAATTGGCCTAAAGACACACCATGGAGTTGGCACCAGCAACAGGAGCCCAAACTTTGCATGAAAGAAACACTGGAGTTGGCAGCAGCATCCCAAAAATTGGCCTAAAGACACCCTGAAGTTGGCAGCAGCAGCAGCAGGAGCCCAAACATTGCTTGAAGGAGACACTGGAATTGGCAGCAGGAGCCCAAAAATTGGCCTAAAGACACACCCTGGAGTTGCCAGCAGCAGCAGCACAAACATTACTTGAAAGAGACACCCTGGGGTTGGCAGCAGCAGCAGGAGCCCAAAAATTGACTGAGAGACACACCCTGAAATTGGCAGCAGCAGCAGGAGCACAAACATTGCTTGAAAGAGTCACTGGAGTTGGCAGCAGGAGCCCAAAAATTGGCCAAAAGACAAACCCTGGAGTTGGCAGCAGCAGCAGGAGTCCAAACATTGCTTGAAAGAGACACTGGAGTTGGCAGCAGGAACCCAAACATTGGCCTAAAGACACACCCTGGAGTTGGCAGCAGCATCAGCAGGAGCCCAAACATTGCTTGAAAGAGACACTGGAGTTGGCAGCAGGAGCCCAACCATTTGCCTAAAGACACACCCTGGAGTTGGCAGCAGCAGGAGCCCAACATTGCTTAAAAGAGACACTGGAATTGGGAGCTGGAGCCCAAAAAATGGCCTAAAGACGCACCCTGGAGTTGGCAGCAGGAGCCCAAACATTGCTTGGAAGAGACACTGGAGTTGGCAGCAGGATCCCAAACATTGGCCTAAAGACACACCCTGGAGATGGCAGCAGCAGCAGGAGCCCAAACATTGCTTGAAAGAGACATTGAAGTTGTCAGCTGGAGCCCAAACATTGCTTGGAAGAGACACTGGAGTTGGCAGAAGGAGCCCAAACATTGGCCTAAAGACACACCCTGAAATTGGCAGCAGCAGCAGGAGCACAAACATTGCTTGAAAGAGTCACTGGAGTTGGCAGCAGGAGCCCAAAAATTGGCCAAAAGACAAACCCTGGAGTTGGCAGCAGCAGCAGGAGTCCAAACATTGCTTGAAAGAGACACTGGAGTTGGCAGCAGGAACCCAAACATTGGCCTAAAGACACACCCTGGAGTTGGCAGCAGCATCAGCAGGAGCCCAAACATTGCTTGAAAGAGACACTGGAGTTGGCAGCAGGAGCCCAATAATTGGCCTAAAGACACACCTTGGACTTGGCAGCAGCAGCAGGAGCCTAAATATTGCTTGAAAGAGACACTGGAGTTGGCAGCAGGAACCCAAACTTTGGCCTAAAGACACACCCTGGAGTTGGCAGCAGCAGCAGGAGTCCAAACATTGCTTGAAAGAGACACTGGAGTTGGCAGCAGGAACCCAAACATTGTCCTAAAGACACACCCTGGAGTTGACAGCAGCAGCAGGAGCCCCAACATTGCTTGAAAGAGACACTGGAGTTGGCAGCAGGAGCCCAAAAATTGGCCTAAAGACACACTGGAGTTGGCAGCAGCAGCAGGTGCCTAAACATTGCATGAAAGAGACATAGGAGTTGGCAGCAGGAACCCAAACATTGGCCTAAAGACACACCCTGGAGTTGGCAGCAGGAGCCCAAACATTGCTTGAAAGAGACACTGGAGTTTGCAGCAGGATCCCAAAAATTTACCTAAAGAAACAAACTGGAGTTGGAAGCAGCAGCAGGAGCCCAAACATTGCTTGAAAGTGACACTGGAGTTGGCAGCAGCAGCCCAATAATTGGCCTAAAGACACACCCTGGAATTGGCAGCAGCAGCAGGAGCCCAAACATTGCTTGAAAGAGACACTGGAGTTTGCAGCAGGAACCCAAAAATTGGCCTAAAGACACACCCTGGAGTTAGCAGCAGCAGCAGGAGCCCAAACATTGCTTGAAAGAGACACTGGAGTTGGCAGCAGCAGCCCAATAATTGGCCTAAAGACACACCCTGGAGTTGGTAGCAGCAGCAGGAGCCCAAACATTGCTTGAAAGAGTCCCTGAGTTTGCAGCAGGAACCCAAAAACTGGCCAAAAGACACACCCTGGAGTTGGCAGCAGCAGGAGCCAAGACATTGTTTGAAAGAGACCCTGGAGTTGGCATCAGGAGCCCGAATATTGGCCTAAAGACACACCCTGGAGTTGGCAGCAGCAGGAGGAGCCCAAACATTGCTTGAAAGAGACACTGGAGTTGGAAGCAGGAGCCCAAATATTGGCCAAAAGACGCTCCCTGGAGTTGGCAGCAGCAGCAGGAGCCCAGACATTGCTTGAAAGAAACACTGGAGTTTGCAGAAGGAACCCAAAAATTGACCTAAAGACACACCCTGGAGTTGGCAGCAGCAGCAGGAGCCCAAACATTGCTTGAAAGAGACACTGGAGTTGGCAGCAGGAGCCCAAAAATTGGCCTAAAGACACAACCTGGTGTTGGCAGCAGCAGCAGGAGCCCAAACATTGCTGAAAAGAGACACAGCAGTTTGCAGCAGGAACCCAAAAATTGTCCTAAAGACACACCATGGAGTTGGCAGCAGCAGCAGGAGGCCAAACATTGCTTGAAAGAGTCACTGGAGTTGGCAGCAGCAGCCCAATAATTGGCCTAAAGACACACCCTGGAATTTGTAGCAGCAGCAGGAGCCCAAACATTGCTTGAAAGAGACCCTGGAGTTGGCAGCAGGAACCCAAACATTGGCTTAAAGACACACCCTGGAGTTGGCAGCAGCAGGAGGAGCCAAAACATTGCTGAAAGAGACATTTCAGTTGGAAGCAGGAACACAAACATTGGCCTAAAGACACACCCTGGATTTGTCAGCAGCAGCAGGAGCCCAAACATTGCTTGAAAGAGACACTGGAGTTGGCAGCAGGAATCCAAACATTGGCCCAAAGACACACCCTGGAGTTGGCAGCAGGAGCCCAAACATTGCTTGAAAGAGTCACTGGAGTTAACAGCAGGAGCCCAAAAATTGGCCTAAAGACACACCCTGGAGTTGCAGCAGCAGCCGGAGCCTAAACATTGCTTGAAAGAGACACTGGAGTTGGCAGCAGGAACCCAAACATTGGCCTAAAGACACACCCTGGAGTTGGCAGCAGCAGCAGCAGCAGGAGCCCAAACATTGCTTGAAAGAGACACTGGAGTTGTCAGCAGGAGCCCAATAATTGGCCTAAATACACACCCTGTAGTTGGAAGCAGCAGCAGGAGCCCAAACATTGCTTCAAAGAAACACTGGAGTTGGCAGCAGCAGTCCAAAAATTGGCCTAAAGACACACCCTGGAGTTGGCAGCAGCAGCAGGAGCCCAAACATTGACTTTATGACACCCTGGAGTTGGCAGCAGCAGCAGGAGCCCAAAAATTAACTGAGAGACACATCCTGGAGTTGGCAGCAGGAGCCCAAAAATTGGCCTACAGACACACACTGGAGTTGGCAGCAGCAGCAAGAGCCCACACATTGCTTGAAAGAGACACTGGAGTTTGCATCAGGAGCCCAAAAATTGGCCTAAAGACACACCCTGGAGTTGTCAGCAGCAGTAGGAGCCCAAACATTGCTTGAAAGAGACACCCTGGAGTTGGCAGCAGGAGCCCAAAAATTGGCCTAAAGACAAAACCTGGAGTTGGCAGCAGCAGCAGGAGCCCAAATATTGCTTGAAACAGACACTGGAGTTGGCAGCAGCAACCCAAAAATTGGCCAAAATACACACCCTGGAGTTTGCAGCAGGAGCCCAGACGTTGACTGTATGACACACTGGAGTTGGCAGCAGCAGCAGGAGCCCAAACATTGCTTGAAAGAGACACTGGAGTTGGTAGCAGGAGCCCAAAAAATGACCTAAAGACACACCCTGGAGTTGGCAGCAGCAGCAGGAGCCCAAACATTGCTTGAAAGAGACACTGGAGTTGGCAGCGGGAGCCCAAAAATTGGCCTAAAGACACACCCTAGAGTTGGCAGCAGGAGCCCAAATATTGCTTGAAAGAGACACTGGAGTTGGCAGCAGCAGCTCAAAAATTGGCCTAAAGACACACCCTGGAGTTTGCAGCAGCAGCAGGAGTCCAAAAATTGACTGAGAGACGAACCCTGGAGTTTGCAGCAGGAGCCCAAAAATTGGCCTAAAGACACACACTGGAGTTGGCAGCAGCAGCAGGAGCCCAAACATTGCTTGAAAGAGACACTGGAGTTGGCAGCAGGAGCCCAAAAATTGGCCTAAAGACAAACCCTGGAGTTGGCAGCAGGAGCCCAAACATTGCTTGAAAGAGACACTGGAGTTGGCAGCAGGAGCCCAAAAATTGGCCTAAAGACACACCCCGGAGTTGGCAGCAGCAGCAGGAGCCCAAATGTTGCTTGAAAGAGACACTGGAGTTTGCATCAGGAGCCCAAAAATTGGCCTAAAGGCACACCCTGGAGTTGGCAGCAGCAGCAGGAGCCCAAACATTGCTTGAAAGAGACACTAGAGTTGGAAGCAGCAGCCCAAAAATTGTCATAAAGACACACCCTGGAGTTGGCAGCAGGAGCCCAGACTTTGACTGAATGACACCTTGGAGTTGGCAGCAGCAGCAGGAGCCCAAAAATTGACTGAGAGACACACCCTGGAGTTGACAGCAGGAGCCCAAAAATTGGCATAAAGACACACACTGGAGTTGGCAGCAACAGCAGGAGCCCAAACATTGCTTGAAAGAGACACTGGAGTTGGCAGCAGGAGCCCAAAAATTGGCCTAAAGACACACCCTGGAGTTGGCAGCAGCAGCAGGAGCCCAAACATTGCTTGAAAGAGACACTGGAGTTCGCAGCGGGAGCCCAAAAATTGGCCTTAAGACACACCCTGGAGTTGGCAGCAGCAGCAGGAGCCCAAACATGGCTTGAAAGAGACACTGGAGTTTGCAGCAGGAACCCAAAAATTGGCCTAAAGAAACACCCTGGAGTTGACAGCAGCAGCAGGAGCCCAAACATTGCTTGAAAGAGACACCATGGACTTGGCAGCAGGAGCCCAAAAATTGGCCTAAAGACACACACTGGAGTTTGCAGCAGCAGCAGGAGACCAAACATTTCTTGAAAGAGACACTGGAGTTGGAAGCAGAAGCCCAAAAATTGGCCTAAAGACACTCCCTGGAGTTGGCAGCAGCAGCAGGAGCCTAAACATTGCTTTAAAGAGAAAGTGGAGTTGGCAGCAGGAACCCCAACATTGGCCTAAAGACTCGCCCTGGAGTTGGCAGCAGCAGCAGAAGCCCAAACATTGCTTAAAAGAGACATTGGAGTTTGCATCAGGAGTCCAAATATTGGCCTAAAGACACACCCTGGAGTTGGCAGAAGCAGCAGGAGCCCAAACATTGCTTTAAACAGACACTGGAGTTGGCAGCAGCAGCCCAAAAATTGGCCTAAAGACGCACCCTGGAGTTGGCAGCAGCAGCACAAAAATTGGCCTAAAGACACAGCCTGGAGTTTGCAGCAGCAGCAGCAGCAGGAGCCCAAAAACTGAAAAAGTGGAGTTGGCAGCAGCAGCAGGAGCCCAAACATTGCTTGAAAGAGACACTGGAGTTGGCAGCAGGAACCCAAAAATTGGCCTAAAGAAACACCCTGGAGTTGACAGCAGCAGCAGGAGCCCAAACATTGCTTGAAAGAGACACCCTGGAGTTGGCAGCAGGAGCCCTAAAATTGGCAAAAAGACACACCTTGGAGTTTGCAGAAGCAGCAGCAGCAGGAGACCATACATTTCTTGAAAGAGACACTGGAGTTGGAAGCAGAAGCCCAAAAATTGGCCTAAAGACACACTCTGGAGTTGGCAGCAGCAGCAGGAGCCCAAACATTGCTTTAAAGAGAAAGTGGAGTTGGCAGCAGGAACCCCAACATTGGCCTAAAGACACAGCCTGGAGTTGGCAGCAGCAGCAGGAGCCCAAACATTGCTTGAAAGAGACACTCTCGAGTTGGCAGCAGGAGCCCAAAAATTGGCCTAAAGAAACACCCTGGAGTTAGCAGCTGCAGCAGGAGCCCAAACATTGCTTGAAATAGACACTGAAGTTGACAGCAGGAGCCCAAAAATTGGCCTAAAGACACACCCTGGAGTTGGCAGCAGCAGCAGCACAAAAATTGACTGAAAGACACCCTGGAGTTGGCAGAAGCAGCAGGAACCCAAACATTGCTTAAAAGAGACACTGGAGTTGGCAGCAGGAAACCAAAAAATTGGCCTAAAGAGACACCCTGGAGTTGGCAGCCGCAGCAGAAGCCCAAACATTGCTTTAAACAGACACTGGAGTTGGCAGCAGCAGCCCAAAAATTGGCCTAAAGACACACCCTGGAGTTTGCAGCAGGAGCCCAAAAATTGGCCTAAAGACACACCCTGGAGTTGGCTGCAGCAGCAGTAGCCCAAACATTGCTTGAAAGAGACACTGGAGTTGGCAGCAGGAGCCCAAAAATTGGCCTAAAGACACTCCCTGGAGTTGGCAGCGGCAGCAGGAGCCCAAACATTGCTTGAAAGAGACACTGGAGTTTGCATCAGGAGCCCAAAAATTGGCCTAAAGACACACCCTGGAGTTGGCAGCAGGAGCCCAGACGTTGACTGAATGACACCCTGGAGTTGGCAGCAGCAGCAGGAGCCCAAACATTGACTGAGAGACACACCCTGGAGATGACAGCAGGAGCCCCAAAATTGGCCTAAAGACACACACTGGAGTTGGCAGCAGCAGCAGGAGCCCAAACATTGACTGAGAGACACACCCTGGAGATGACAGCAGGAGCCCCAAAATTGGCCTAAAGACACACACTGGAGTTGGCAGCAGCAGCAGGAGCCCAAACATTGCTTGAAAGAGACACTGGAGTTGGCAGCAGGAACCCAAAAATTGGCCTAAAGAAACACCCTGGAGTTGGCAGCAGCAGCAGGAGCCCAAACATTGCTTGAAAGAGACACCCTGGAGTTGGCAGCAGGAGCCCAAAAATTGGCAAAAAGATACACCCTGGAGTTGGCAGCAGCAGCAGGAGCCCAAACATTGCTTAAAAGAGACACTGGAGTTAGCAGCAGCAGCCCAAAAATTGGCCTAAAGACACACCCTGGAGTTGGCAGCACCAGCAGGAGCCCAAAAATTGACTGAGAGACACACCCTGGAGTTGACAGCAGGAGCCCAAAAATTTTCCTAAAGACACACACTAGAGTTGGCAGCAGCAGCAGGAGCCCAAACATTGCTTCAAAGAGACACTGGAGTTGGCAGCAGGAGCCCAAAAATTGGCCTAAAGACACACCCTGGAGTTGGCAGCAGCAGCAGGAGCCCAAACATTGCTTGAAAGAGACACCCTGGAGTTGGCAGCAGGAGCCCTAAAATTGGCAAAAAGACACACCCTGGAGTTTGCAGCAGCAGCAGCAGGGTACCATACATTTCTTAAAAGAGACACTGGAGTTGGAATCAGAAGCCCAAAAATTGCCTTAAAGACACACACTGGAGTTGGCAGCAGCAGCAGGAGCCCAAACATTGCTTTACAGAGAAAGTGGAGTTGGCAGCAGGAACCCCAACATTGCCCTAAAGACACACTCTGGAGTTGGCAGCAGCAGCAGGAGCCCAAACATTGCTTTAAAGAGAAAGTGGAGTTGGCAGCAGGAACCCCAACATTGGCCTAAAGACACACCCTGGAGCTGGCAGCAGCAGCAGCACAAAGATTGACTGAAAGACACCCTGGAGTTGGCAGAAGCAGCCGGAACCCAAACATAGCTTGAAAGAGTCACTGGAGTTGGCAGCAGGAACCCAAAAATTGGCCTAAAGAAACACCCTGGAGTTGACAGCAGCAGCAGGAGCCCAAACATTGCTTGAAAGAGACACCCTGGAGTTGGCAGCAGGAGCCCTAAAATTGGCAAAAAGACACACCTTGGAGTTTGCAGAAGCAGCAGCAGCAGGAGACCATACATTTCTTGAAAGAGACACTGGAGTTGGAAGCAGAAGCCCAAAAATTGGCCTAAAGACACACTCTGGAGTTGGCAGCAGCAGCAGGAGCCCAAACATTGCTTTAAAGAGAAAGTGGAGTTGGCAGCAGGAACCCCAACATTGGCCTAAAGACACACCCTGGAGTTGGCAGCAGCAGCAGCACAAAGATTGACTGAAAGACACCCTGGAGTTGGCAGAAGCAGCCGGAACCCAAACATTGCTTAAAAGAGACACTGGAGTTGGCAGCAGGAAACCAAAAAATTGGCCTAAAGAGACACCATGGAGTTGGCAGCAGCAGCAGAAGCCCAAACATTGCTTTAAACAGACACTGGAGTTGGCAGCAGCAGCCCAAAAATTGGCCTAAAGACACACCCTGGAGTTTGCAGCAGCAGCAGGAGCCCAGACGTTGATTGAATGACACCCTGGAGTTTGCAGCAGCAGCAGGAGTCCAAAAATTGACTGAGAGACACACCCTGGAGTTGGCAGCAGGAGCCCAAAAATTGGCCTAAAGAAACACCCTGGAGTTGGCAGCAGCAGCAGGAGCCCAAACATTGCTTGAAAGAGACACCCTGGAGTTGGCAGCAGCAGCAGGAGCCCAAACATTGCTTGAAAGAGACACCCTGGAGTTGGCAGCAGCAGCAGGAGCCCAAACATTGCTTAAAAGAGACACTGGAGTTAGCAGCAGCAGCCCAAAAATTGGCCTAAAGACACACCCTGGAGTTGGCAGCAGCAGCAGGAGCCAAGACGTTGACTGAATGACACCCTGGAGTTGGCAGCAGCAGCAGGAGCCCAAAAATTGACTGAGAGACACACCCTGGAGTTGACAGCAGGAGCCCAAAAATTTTCCTAAAGACACACACTAGAGTTGGCAGCAGCAGCAGGAGCCCAAACATTGCTTCAAAGAGACACTGGAGTTGGCAGCAGGAGCCCAAAAATTGGCCTAAAGACACACCCTGGAGTTGGCAGCAGCAGCAGGAGCCCAAACATTGCTTGAAAGAGACACCCTGGAGTTGGCAGCAGGAGCCCTAAAATTGGCAAAAAGACACACCCTGGAGTTTGCAGCAGCAGCAGCAGGGTACCATACATTTCTTAAAAGAGACACTGGAGTTGGAAGCAGAAGCCCAAAAATTGCCCTAAAGACACACGCTGGAGTTGGCAGCAGCAGCAGGAGCCCAAACATTGCTTTACAGAGAAAGTGGAGTTGGCAGCAGGAACCCCAACATTGGCCTAAAGACACACCCTGGAGTTGGCAGCAGCAGCAGGAGCCCAAACATTGCTTGAAGGAGACACTGGAGTTGGCAGCGGGAGCCCAAAAATTGGCCTAAAGACATACCCTGGAGTTGGCAGCAGCAGCAGGAGCCCAAACATTGCTTGAGAGAGACATTGGAGTTGGCAGCGGGAGCCCAAAAATTGGCCTAAAGACACTCCCTGGAGGTGGCAGCAGCAGCAGGAGCCCAAACATTGCTTAAAAGAGACACTGGAGTTTGCATCAGGAGCCCAAATATTGGCCTAAAGACACCCTGGAGTTGGCAGCAGCAGCAGGAGCCCAAACATTGCTTGAAAGAGACACTGGAGTTGGCAGCAGCAGCCCAAAAATTGGCCTAAAGACACACCCTGGAGTTGGCAGCAGCAGCAGGAGCCCAGACGTTGACTGAATGACACCCTGGAGTTGGCAGTAGCAGCAGGAGCCCAAACATTGACTGAGAGAAACACCCTGGAGTTGACAGCAGGAGCCCAAAAATTGTCCTAAAGACACACACTGGAGTTGGCAGCAGCAGCAGGAGCCCAAACATTGCTTGAAAGAGACACTGGAGTTGGCAGCAGGAACCCAAAAATTGGCCTAAAGAAACAACCTGGAGTTGGCAGCAGCAGCAGGAGCCCAAACATTGCTTGAAAGAGACACCCTGGAGTTGGCAGCAGGAGCCCTAAAATTGGCAAAAAGACACACCCTGGAGTTTGCAGCAGCAGCAGCAGGAGACCATACATTTCTTGAAAGAGACACTGGAGTTGGAAGCAGAAGCCCAAAAATTGCCCTAAAGACACACTCTGCAGTTGGCAGCAGCAGCAGGAGCCCAAACATTGCTTTAAAGAGAAAGTGGAGTTTGCAGCAGGAACCCCAACATTGGCCTAAAGACACACCCTGGAGTTGGCAGCAGCAGCACAAAGATTGACTGAAAGACACCCTGGAGTTGGCAGAAGCAGCAGGAACTCAAACATTGCTTAAAAGAGACACTGGAGTTGGCAGCAGGAAACCAAAAAATTGGCCTAAAGAGACACCCTGGAGTTGGCAGCAGCAGCAGAAGCCCAAACATTGCTTTAAACAGACACTGGAGTTGGCAGCAGCAGCCCAAAAATTGGCCTAAATACACACCCTGGAGTTTGCAGCAGCAGCAGGAGCCCAGACGTTGACTGAAAGACACCCTGGAGTTGGCAGCAGGAGCCCAAAAATTGGCCTAAAGACACTCCCTGGAGGTGGCAGCAGCAGCAGGAGCCCAAACATTGCTTAAAAGAGACACTGGAGTTTGCATCAGGAGCCCAAATATTGGCCTAAAGACACCCTGGAGTTGGCAGCAGCAGCAGGAGCCCAGACGTTGACTGAAAGACACCCTGGAGTTGACAGCAGGAGCCCAAAAATTGGCCTAAAGACACACCCTGTAGTTGGCAGCAGCAGCAGGAGCACAAAAGTTGACTGAAAGACACCCTGGAGTTGGCAGAAGCAGCAGGAACCCAAACGTTGCTTAAAAGAGACACTGGAGTTGGCAGCAGGAAACCAAAAAATTGGCCTAAAGAGACACCCTGGAGTTGGCAGCAGCAGCAGAAGCCCAAACATTGCGAGTGGTCATCAGCAGCAGGAGCCCAAAAATTGACTGAAAGACACTCTGGAGTTGGCAGAAGCAGCAGGAACCCAAACATTGGCCTAAAGACACACCCTGGAGTTCACAGCAGCAGGAGCACAAACATTGGCCTAAAGGCACACCCTGGAGTTGGCAGCAGCAGCAGTAACCCAAACTTTGGCTGGAAGGCACCCTGGAGTTGTCAGCAGCAGCACAAAAATTGACTGAAAGACACTCTGGAGTTGGCAGCAGCAGCAGGAGCCAAAACATTGCTTGAAAGAAACCCCCTGGAGTTGGCAGCAGGAGCCCAAACATTGGCCTAAATACAAACCCTGGAGTTGGCAGCAGCAGCAGGAGCCCAAACATTGCTTGACAGAGACACTGGAGTTAGCAGCAGGAGCCCAAACATTGGCCTAAAGACTAACCCTGGAGTTGGCAGCAGCAGGAGCCCAAACATTGCTTGAAAGAGACACCCTGGAGTTGGCAGCAGCAGGAGCCCAAACATTGCTTGAAAGAGACACCCTGGAGTTGGCAGCAGCAGCAGGAGCCCAAACATTGACTGGATTACACCCTGGAGTTGTAAGCAGCAGCAGGAGCACAAAAATTGACTGAAAGACACCCTGGAGTTGGCAGCAGCAGAAGGAGCCAAAACATTACTTGAAAGAAACCCCCTGGAGTTGGCAGCAGGAGCCCAAACATTGGCCTAAAGACACACCTTGGAGTTTGCAGCAGCAGCAGGAGCCCAAACATTGCTTGAAAGAGACACCCTGGAGTTGGCAGCAGGAACCTAAATATTGGCCTAAAGACACACCCTGGAGTTGGCAGCAGAAGCCCAAACATTGCTTGAAAGAGACACTGGAGTTGGCAGCAGGAGCTCAAAAATTGGCCTAAAAACACACCCTGGAGTTGGCAGCTGCAGCAGGAGCCCAAACATTGCTTGAAAGATACATCCTGGAGTTGGCAGCAGGAGCCCAAAGATTGGCCTAAAGACACATCCTGGAGTTGGCAGCAGCAGCAGCAGCAGAAGCCCAAACATTGCTTGAAAGAGACACTGGAGTTGGCAGCAGGAGCCCAAACATTGGCCTAAATACACACCCTGGAGTTGGCAGCAGCAGCAGCAGCAGGAGCCCAAACATTGCTTGAAAGAGACACTGGAGTTGGCAGCAGGAGCCCAAACATTGGCCTAAATACACACCCTGGAGTTGGCAACAGGGACCATGAAATTGGCTGGAAGTCTCCCTGAAGTTGGCAGCAGCAGGAGCACAAAAATTGTCTGGAAGGCACACTCAGGAGTTGGCAGCAGCAGCAGGAACCCAAACATTTGCAGAAAGACACACCCTGGAGTTGCAGCAGCAGCCGGAGCCTAAACATTGCTTGAAAGAGACACTGGAGTTGGCAGCAGGAACCCAAACATTGGCCTAAAGACACACCCTGGAGTTAGCAGCAGCAGCAGGAGCCCAAACATTGCTTGAAAGAGACACTGGAGTTGGCAGCAGGAGCCCAAACATTGGCCTAAATACACACCCTGGAGTTGGCAACAGGGACCATGAAATTGGCTGGAAGTCTCCCTGAAGTTGGCAGCAGCAGGAGCACAAAAATTGTCTGGAAGGCACACTCAGGAGTTGGCAGCAGCAGCAGGAACCCAAACATTTGCAGAAAGACACACCCTGGAGTTGGCAGCAGCAGCAGGAGCCCAAAAATTGACTGAATGACACCCTGGAGTTGGCAGAAGCAGCAGGAACCCAAACATTGGCCTAAAGAAACACCCTGGAGTTGGCAGCAGCAGCATGAGCACAAACATTGCTTGAAAGAGGCACTGGAGTTGGCAGCAGCAGCCCAAAAATTGGCCTAAAGACACACTGGAGTTGGCAGCAGCAGCCCAATAATTGGCCTAAAGACACACCCTGGAGTTGGCAGCAGCAGCAGGAGCCCAAACATTGCTTGAAAGAGACACCCTGGAGTTGGCAGCAGGAGCCCAAACTTGGCCGAAAGACACACCCTGGAGTTGGCAGCAGCAGCAGGAGCCCAAAAATTGCTTGAAAGAGACACTGGAGTTGGCAGCAGGAACCCAAACATTGGCCTAAAGACACACTGGAATTGGCAGCAGCAGCAGCAGGAGCCCAAACATTGCTTGAAGGAGACACTGGAGTTGGCAGCAGGAGCCCAAAAATTGGCCTAAAGACACACCCTGGAGTTAGCAGCAGCAGGAGCCCAAACATTGCTTGAGACACTGGAGTTGGCAGCAGGAGCCAAAACATTGGCCTAAAGACACACCCTGGAGTTGACAGCAGCAGCAGGAACCATGAAATTGGCTGGAAGGCACCCTGAAGTTGGCAACAGCAGGAGCACAAAAATTTCTGGTAGGCACACCCTGGAGTTGGCAGCAGCAGCAGGAACCCAAACATTGGCTGAAAGACACACCCTGGAGTTGGCAGCAGCAGCAGGAGCCCAAAAATTGACTGAATGAAACCCTGGAGTTGGCAGAAGCAGCAGGAACCCAAACATTGGCCTAAAGACACACCCTGGAGTTGGCAGCAGCAGCATGAGCCCAAACATTGCTTGAAAGAGACACTGGAGTTGGCAGCAGCAGCCCAAAAATTGGCCTAAAGACACACTGGAGTTGGCAGCAGCAGCAAGAGCCCAAACATTGCTTGAAAGAGACACTGAAGTTGGCAGCAGGAAGCCAAACATTGGCCTAAAGACACACTGGAGTTGGCAGCAGCAGCAGGAACCCAGAAATTGGCAGGAAGGCACCCTGAAGTTGGCAGCAGCAGGAGCACAAAAATTGGCTGGAAGGCACACCCTGGAGTTGGCAGCAGCAGCAGCAGTAACCCAAACATTGGCTGGAAGGCACCCTGGAGTTGGCAGCAGCAGCAGGAGCCCAAATATTGACTGAAAGACACCCTGGAGTTGGCAGCAGCAGCAGGAGCCCAAACATTGCTTGAAAGGGACACTGGAGTTTGCAGCAGGAACCCAAACATTGGCCTAAAGACACACCCCGGAGTTGGCAGCAGCAGCAGGAGCCCAAACATTGCTTGAAAGAGACACTGGAGTTGGCAGCAGGAGCCCAAAAATTGGCCTAAAGACACACCCTGGAGTTGTCAGCAGCAGCAGGAGCACAAAAAATGACTGAAAGACACCCTGGAGTTGGCAGAAGCAGCAGGAACCCAAACATTGCTTGAAAGATACACTGGAGTTAGCAGCAGCAGCCCAAAAATTGGCCTAAAGACACACTGGAGTTGTCAGCAGCAGCAGCAGGAGCCCACTATCTGGTAGTGTAAAACATGGCACCATGATGAATCTACTCGCATGCATCAGCCATTGGTGGGTGGAAATCCTGGCTGATCCATTTTCACAACGGTGAGTCTCTCCACATTTTTAGTTGACAGACGAGTTCTCCTCGCCGTTACTATTGCCCCCGCTGCACTAAACACCTGCTCAGATGGCACGCTACTGGCTGGGCAGGACAGCTTTTCCAGGGCAAACTCTGCTAGTTGCGGCCACAAGTCAAGTTTGCCTGCCCAGAAGTCCAGCGGATCCTCAAGGTGTGTTGGAATGGTCATGTCAAGGTATGACACGACCTGCTGGTTCAGGTCCTGCTCCAGGTCTTCCTGCTGCTCATGAGTAGCCTCACTATGCGGGTGAAGAAAGCTACTCATTAGCGACTGTAGACTTAGGCTGCTGCTGATGGAGCTGTTACTGCTCCTGCCAACCCCCCCTAGCAGCTATGGCAGTGGAAGGTGAGCGCAGAGGGCCCCCCGAGTCAGACCAGCGAGATTATGGATGATGGGGCCGATAGGCATCGGCCAACTGACTACGTAGGATGTCTCTGCAGTATGCCAGTTTGTCCTCTCAGTGGGTGTAAAAAATGCCCCATTTTGTGCCGGTAGCGAGGGTCCAATAAGGTGGAGAGGCAGAAGTCATCCCGCTGACAAATGGAAACAATTCTGGGGTCACTACGCAAGCACGTGAGCATGCTTCGTGCCATTTGTGCAAGTCACTCGGAGGGACTACCTGTCTCCCTCTCCTCTGCATACTGCCACGGTGTGTCTGGGTCCTTTGACTCACAACCCTCTAGCTCCTCTGGCTGCTCCTGCTCCTCCTCTCCTGTCAGCTGACTAGATAAACCAGCCATTTCACCAAGCCTAAACTGTGCTTCACTGTGCCCCTCCTCCTCCTCCTCCAGTTCAGCTCCAACAGGGTTCATGTGGGCATAAGATGTAGGCGCCATGTCTTCAGTGCCCTGACCAGCCATGGTTTCCAACATGTGTTGTAATACATGAATCAGTGGAATCACGTCGTTCATCCCGTAATCCTGGCGACTGACAAATAAAGTGGCTTCCTCAAAGGGCCTGAGCAAACAGCAGGTGTCACGTATGAGCTGCCACTGGTTTACATTGAAGTTACACAGGAGAGTCTCCCTATCTGCTTGGATCATCAAGAAATCCGTGATGGCTTTTCTCTGTTCGTATAGTCGGTCCAACATATGGAGGGTGGAATTCCAACGGGTGGAAACATTGCAAATCAGACTATGTTGGGGGCTACCGTTCTGACGCTGTAGCTCAAGAAGGGTGTGCTTGGCGGTGTATGAGTGGCTGAAATGCATGCAAAGTTTCTTTCCCGTTGTTAGGATGTCTTGCAGATTGGGGGAAGACTTCAGAAACCGCTTGACAACCAGATTGAAGACGTGAGCCATGCCGGGCGCATGGGTCAGGCTTCCTTGTCGCAGCACAGACAAAATGTTCTTCCCATTGTCGGTCACCATGGTTCGCATTTTCAGTTTTCTTGGAGTAAGCCATGTTTGGATTTCTTGATGAATACATTTTAGCAGTTCCTCCCCTGTGTGACTCCGTCTGCCAAGACAAACCATATGAAGCACAGCGTGACACCTCCGTGCCCTGCACACGTGGTAGACTGGAGGGGCACTGAGACTTGACCCTACAGTGGAGGGTGAGGAGACGGCGGAGGATGAGGAGGCCGAGTCGCACAGTGTCACAGGCACAACGGCCTGGTAGCGCGGAGGCCGAAGCGGCGTGACCTGTCCAAGTTGCTGCTGCTGCAAAGGAACCACATTCACCCAGTGGGCCATAAACGACATGTACTGTCCCTGACCGTAGTTACAGCTCCAGACATCGGCGTTGCCATGCACTTTGGTACACACCGAGAGGCTCAAGGACTGGCCCACCTTCTGTTCAACAAAATTGTGCAGGGCTGATACTGCCTTCTTGGCAAAGAAATGATGGCTTGGGACTCTCCAACTCAGCTCGGCACAAGCCATCAGTTCTCTGAAAGGTGCAGAGTCCACCACCTGAAAGGGGAACGACTGCGGCACCAGCAACTTGGACAGGAGCATATTCAGCTTCTGCGCCGTAGGATGAGT
The DNA here is from genome assembly GCA_027917425.1 of Gastrophryne carolinensis. Classification (NCBI taxonomy): domain Eukaryota; kingdom Metazoa; phylum Chordata; class Amphibia; order Anura; family Microhylidae; genus Gastrophryne; species Gastrophryne carolinensis. The sequence goes on from CM051240.1 coordinate 114,787,107, forward strand.
GGGCACATACTGCTGTCTCTTGGACATAGCTTCGCTGATGGATTGCTGGCGGGATGCCTGACTTGGAGGAGGAGGAGGAGCAGGAGCATCTGGAGCGACAGAGGATGGGTATGACGCACAGCTGCCTTCGACTGAGGTGCTGGAGCCTTGGCTGGCAGAAATTGGGAGCGGCGTGCCACTTGGTGAGGAAGCAGGCTGGACCACCTCTTCGGAGCCTCGGTTCTCCTAGGCCGCTTTATGGTGATGCTGCATATGTTGACGCAGGGCCATTGTGCCAACATTGGGGCCCTGGCCACGCTTCACCTTCTGCCTACACATGTACTTGCTTGCATACTTGCATGTGGCCATGTTACCCTCCTGCGGATGCTTGATGAAAAGCTGCCACACTGCCGAGTAGATAATTTTCCCACCAACAGCCTGCACTGATTCACTGCTACTGCCGCCAACTCCAGGAACCCCTGCTCCACTACCTCCCGAGAAGGTAGCCTGCCACGCAGCAAGTGATCTACCCCGGCTCCGTTTGGCTCCAGACTTTACAATTCTGCCCCCATGCTGACTGCCAACCCTGCTGCTAACACCTTGCTGCCTCGGCTGCTAACTCTGGGGCAACCTGCGCCCCTCTTCTCCTGATAATGATGATGAAGCCCCTTCTGCACCCGGCTCCCAAGTGCGATCGGCTTCATCATCATCATCGAGTTTTGTCTGCACGTCACTGATGTTCTCAGTTTCCTCAACAGTGTCTGGTGCAGGAGCTGGAACGCTTGCCACACCACCTGCCACGCCACTCTCCACATCACTATTTGTCTGCCTAGCGAAAGATGCCACCTCTAATTCTTGGCTGAGCAGTAGCTGCTGACTGTCCTCTATCTGATCGTCCTCACTAAAGAGTGGAGCTGAACCCAAAGCATAGGATACGTTGCTGGGGGAGGGAACGGCGTAGGACAGAGGCAATGGGAGGCTAGGGACTGCTCCCGGGCCATGCCAACTCAGGGTTGTGTCAGAGGAACCTACCGACTGTAGACTGGGGGTGTCAGATGTAACTTGTGATGATGTGGATGACCGCGTTAACCAATGTACGATGGCAGATAGATTACTGGTGGAGACACGACCGCTAGCAGATACTGGCAGATAAGGTCTCTCACCGCGACTCCTGCTGCCACTTACACACACACAGTCTGCTGCAACCTCTGCCTGCTGAACCTAGGCCTCTGCCACTCCTCTGTGAACATCCTGGCACTTGTCTGCCTAACATTTTTATGTATTTAAAATGCGCAAAAGGCACTTTAAAAAATGTGTTTACTTTAAAAAGCAGAAGGTAAATAAACTGAGGAAATGCTTCTCTGTAACAGATACTTTGAAAATTGGCAATATGGGATGCCCAGTGCTCAAGGGTATTTAAAGCAGACACAAAAACACTTTTAAAACTGTGGTCTAGTTAGATGAAATCAGCTGAAAGACCTGCTTCTCTGTAACAGATGCGGTTAAATGTGCTAACATGGGATGCCCAGTGCTCAGGGGTTTTTAAAGCAGACACAAAAACACTTTTAAAACTGTGGTCTAGTTAGATGAAATCAGCTGAAAGACCTGCTTCTGTGTAACAGATACGGTTAAATGTGCTAACATGGGATGCCCAGTGCTCAGTGGTTTTTAAAGCAGACACAAAAACACATTTAAAACTGTGGTCTAGTTAGATGAAATCAGCTTTAAGACCTGCTTCTGTGTAACAGATAGGGTTAAATGTGCAAACATGGGATGCACAGTGCTCAGGGGTTTTTAAAGCAGACACAAAAACACTTTTAAAACTGTGGTCTAGTTAGATGAAATCAGCTTTAAGACCTGCTCCTGTGTAACAGATAGGGTTAAATGTGCAAACATGGGATGCACAGTGCTCAGGGGTTTTTACAGCAGTAACAAAAGCAATTTAAAACTGTGATCTGTCTATTAAATCAAATGAAAATAAAAAAAAGGCTTTCTCTGTCACTTCATCTGCTTCTCTTTGTGTTTTTTGCTGTCCCTGCCTCGATCATTTCCTGGCTCTCTCTGGTTCTGTTTGGTTCTGTTTTGGTTCTCTCTGGCTCTCCCTGGCTCTCTGTTTGTCTTTCCCTGTCTTTCCCTGTCTCTCCCCAGCCCCGTTCTGGCCGCAATACAATGCTGAAATGCGCACCAGCAAGATGGGCGCCGCTTATATAGCACTGTGATGTCACCGGAGTGCCTGGCTGCTGATAGGCTGCATGTGACCTTCCCATGATACCTTGCCCCAGGGGATAAGTCCAGACATGTGGATCCACATTTTAGAATGCCTGTAATTACAGTAAATGGAGTTTAAAGAAAAAATTTGATCAATTGAATCGCGGAGAAATTCGGATTCGTTCAGAATCGAAAATTTCATGAAATTCGTAACGAATTTGGATTCGTCTGAATCGATTCGCTTATATCTAATTCTAAGCAACATTATTGTTTAACATGTCATCAAGGGCTAAAAACAGCCATAGGTTAAGACATGGGTCATCAACTATATTCATAGGCATACAGTGAAAGGGGAATTATGGAATCTGAATAAACTTACCCAGGAGCCATCCACCAGATAATTCGCCAGACTCAAAACGACGAAATAAGTCGGAGCTCCTCAATATATAGGCATCATGGGACGACCCTGGATACCCTGCAAGGACACTGAGGAATCGCATGTCCGGACCAACCACTGCTTGTATGTTCAGTGAGTGAGCCATCTTGCGGTTCCTGAAACCCAAGAAAAAAAAGCCAAGGTAACCAACAAAAACACAAAACTCAACAAATAAAGATTCGAGTTTAACAATCCCAAAATAAATAACAAAGGACATAAGTAAAAAAAAAAAAAAAAAAAAAAAAAATATATATATATATATATATATATATATATATATATATATATATATTTATATACGTGTTTGAAAATAAAGGTGAACATGCTAAGGACTAATTAAGGTCAGCATTAAAATGCTTTTATAAGGCCTACATGAAAAGTATTGATTAAGGTATGCATTCTAAACTGGTACAAAGGGATGCTTGAGAAGGAGGGATTAAGGTATGCATTCTAAACTGTTTCAAAGGGAGACTTGAGAAGGAGGGATTAAGGTATGCATTCTAAACTGGTTCAAAGGGAGACTTGAGAAGGAGGGATTAAGGTATGCATTCTAAACTGGTTCAAAGGGAAACTTGAGAAGGAGGGATTAAGGTATGCATTCTAAACTGGTTCAAAGGGAGACTTGAGAAGGAGGGATTAATAGATAGTTAAAATTAAGTTTAGCTAAACAATATAAAAAAATAACATAATTAACTTACCGATAGATGTACTCATCGGCTGCGGGGGGGGACCAATGCAACGTGGGTGCAGTCGATCGCACCCATGATGTTGGGCATGTCGGCGATATTATAAAATCCCAACTTAATTGCGTTCCAAGCTACCATGTCGTCTGGAAAGGAAATATATTTGGAACAAAGGGTAGCCATGCCATTCAGAAACTTGGATAGCGCACGGCTCAGCGTAGGCTGGGACTTCTCCTCGGAGAGGGCACCCAGCCTCTGGAACGAGCCGTTCGGCAAAAATTGCAGGCAGCCAAGCATCTTGGTCATACCTAAAATTGCTTGCACCTTCCTCTTGGTGCGGGCTAACCATGACCGCAGCTCGCTATACAATTTATGGAGGGAAACGCAATTAAGTCGGGTCAGCTCGAACAGCTTAACGTCATGCATGCGATCAATGTTCATGCGTCTCCGGTGCAATCTGGTCTCGGCCATGCTGATGCAGGTTATGCCATTGAGCTGAAGGCGCTCATACTCCTCCACATAGCCGCAAAACATTTTCTACAGGAATGCCGAGTCCAAAAAGGTCCCCTAAGTGGAGCGGAAATGAAACCGTTTTATAGGGCGGAGGCCCATCGGCAATCAGGTCTCAGAATCAGACGCAAGCCCATACCAATAACGTAACTTATCAGAACTAATGCAAATTATCCGATTTCGATCCGTCCATCGAATGCGCATATACGCGTTAACGTAAACGCATTTACACATGGAAAAAGTAACGTAACAAACAAAAAACAAGCCAAAAATATGCAAAAAATACACAGACACATGGGAAAGTGCATGCCTATCTGTCTCTGAATCAACCCTCAAATCTCTTCTTCCACAATCTGAAAAAGAAGGTAAAGTTAACTGACTGTTCTTGTGAAAAGTAAAAGTCATAAAACACTGGAAACTTGGAAAGTTATATTTTTATTCCACTTACATATGTTGACTGTTTTCAAACATTACTAGAAGCAGTGTAATTTATAATGTAGTTTTCTTGGCAAAAAGGGTCACTGCACACAAACATGTACCATCCTTCACGCTCTTGGAACAATAGATGATTTATGATTTTTTTACTTAAACTGAAAACTTTGTTGTGCTTTATTTCTACGGTTTCCATGTACCAGAAACAAAAATGTGTTATTTCCTAGAAACATATCTATACTATTTAATGTAAGCAAGCCAATAATTACATTTTATTTTATGCATCTAGCTTTGGATGTCTGTATTTGTTTTCAAACATAATTTCAATTAACCAATTGCAAAGATGGAGTATATAAACAAAATAGCAAAATAGCATTAAAAAGATGAATGCTCTTCTCTCTTTGTACATTAAGGTGTGTAATACTGAAAAAAATAAAAAAACATTGCTCGGTGTGCTGTTAAATAAAATATTAATAAAACATTTCAGTGACTAAAGGTTGGTTTTCCTTATTTTAGAAATTTCCCCTTTGGTTTCAAAAGATAATTCTTGTTTTGTTACTTCATTGTATATGAATTGAAATTTACCTGAGGCTTATGAAATAATTAGTATTACAGCACAAAACAGACATTCCAGAAAGAAGTAATTTACTCCATATGCTGCTTCTCAGTAGGAGCTCTCATTAATCAAAGGAGGACATGCACATCAAAGTGTTCCTTACTCGCTATCTATCATCATGCTATTAAATATATGGTGGCAACTCTTGATAGATATAATGCCTTTGATGTGCTGATAAATTTGGACATTGGCATATTGCTGCTTGGAAGAGTTTGCTACATAGGGAAATCAAAATGTTTTTAGCTTCTGATCTAAAATTACTCTAAAGCTTGCAGAGAACAGTTTTTAGATGCATCGGTTTCTCTGAAGTACATCTTGTACTGCATTGGGTTGTTGCCTTTCCTCTAGAGGGCTAATATTTATAGAATGATTCACCCTTCACAGCTCCCTAGATAACCACACTTCCATTTGCAAGTTCACCACATTTTCTAAAAATGTCAACAATATTTTCACTATATATCTTTCCATTGCACTTACCCAGTAGATTTCCTATTATTCATTGCCATTTTCTCTTTTATTATAATTAGAGATGAGCGAACTTTTGAAAAATTTGATTCGACTGATTCGCCGAATTTTCCGACAAAAATCGTTTCGACCCGAATAAATTCGCGACGAATCGCTATTAAAAACGGCTATTTCTGAGCCTCCTACAGCCTCAATAGGGTTGTAAACCATTCAGCCTTGCTGTAACACGCACAGGATGCGTGCTGGGTTAGTTAAATAATACTTTTAAGAAATATCACATGCAGATCAGAGGCATCGCTAATAGAATCGCAGAGCGGCACAATTGCAGAGAGTTGAAGTGGCATCACTATGAGGGGCAGAAGGAGCCCAAATATACACTGGAGTTGGCTTCAGGAGCCCAAAAATTGGATGAATCACACCCTGGAGTTGGCAGGAGTTGACAGTAGCAGCAGCAGGAGCCCAAATATACACTGGAGTTGGCTTCAGGAGCCCAAAAATTGGATGAATCACACCCTGGAGTTGGCAGGAGTTGACAGCAGCAGCAGCAGGAGCCCAAATATACACTGGAGTTGGCTTCAGGAGCCCAAAAATTGGATGAATCACACCCTGGAGTTGGCAGGAGTTGACAGCAGCAGCAGCAGGAGCCCAAATATACACTGGAGTTGAATTCAGGAGCCCAAAAATTGGATGAATCACACCCTGGAGTTGGCAGGAGTTGACAGTAGCAGCAGCAGGAGCCCAAATATACACTGGAGTTGGCTTCAGGAGCCCAAAAATTGGATGAATCACACCCTGGAGTTGGCAGAAGTTGGCAGCAGCAGCAGCAGGAGCCCAAATATACACTGGAGTTGGCTTCAGGAGCCCAAAAATTGGATGAATCACACCCTGGAGTTGGCAGAAGTTGGCAGCAGCAGCAGCAGGAGCCCAAATATACACTGGAGTTGGCTTCAGGAGCCCAAAAATTGGATGAATCACACCCTGGAGTTGGCAGAAGTTGGCAGCAGCAGCAGCAGGAGCCCAAATATACACTGGAGTTGGCTTCAGGAGCCCAAAAATTGGATGAATCACACCCTGGAGTTGGCAGAAGTTGGCAGCAGCAGCAGCAGGAGCCCAAATATACACTGGAGTTGGCTTCAGGAGCCCAAAAATTGGATGAATCACACCCTGGAGTTGGCAGAAGTTGGCAGCAGCAGCAGCAGGAGCCCAAATATACACTGGAGTTGGCTTCAGGAGCCCAAAAATTGGATGAATCACACCCTGGAGTTGGCAGAAGTTGGCAGCAGCAGCAGCAGGAGCCCAAATATACACTGGAGTTGGCTTCAGGAGCCCAAAAATTGGATGAATCACACCCTGGAGTTGGCAGGAGTTGACAGTAGCAGCAGCAGGAGCCCAAATATACACTGGAGTTGGCTTCAGGAGCCCAAAAATTGGATGAATCACACCCTGGAGTTGGCAGAAGTTGGCAGCAGCAGCAGCAGGAGCCCAAATATACACTGGGGTTGGCTTCAGGAGCCCAAAAATTGGATGAATCACACCCTGGAGTTGGCAGGAGTTGACAGCAGCAGCAGCAGGAGCCCAAATATACACTGGAGTTGGCTTCAGGAGCCCAAAAATTGGATGAATCACACCCTGGAGTTGGCAGAAGTTGGCAGCAGCAGCAGCAGGAGCCCAAATATACACTGGAGTTGGCTTCAGGAGCCCAAAAATTGGATGAATCACAGCCTGGAGTTGGCAGGAGTTGACAGTAGCAGCAGCAGGAGCCCAAATATACACTGGAGTTGGCTTCAGGAGCCCAAAAATTGGATGAATCACACCCTGGAGTTGGCAGGAGTTGACAGTAGCAGCAGCAGGAGCCCAAAAAATGGCCTAAAGACATAAATATGTTTTGCACCATTTGGAAAGTGTAAAACGTGGCACCATGCTGAATCTAGTCGCATGCATCAGGCATTGGTGGGTGGAAATCCTGGCTGATCCATCCCTGATTCATTTTGACAAAGGTGAGTCTCTCCACATTTTTAGTTGACAGACGAGTTCTCCTCGCCGTAACTATGGCCCCCGCCGCACTAAACACCCGCTCAGATGGCACGCTACTTGCCGGGCAGGACAGCTTTTCCAGGGCAAACTCTGCTAGTTGCGGCCACAAATCAAGTTTGGCTGCCCAGAAGTCCAGCGGATCCTCAAGGTGTGTTGGCATGGTCATGTCAAAGTATGACATGACCTGCTGGTTCAGGTCCTGCTCCAGGTCTTCCTGCTGCTCATGAGTAGCCTCACTATGCGGGTGTAGAAAGCTACTCATTAGCGACTGAAGACTGAGGCTGCTGCTGCTGATGGAGCTTCTGCTGCTGCTGCTGCCAACCCCCCCAGCGGCCATGGCAGTGGAAGGTGAGCGCAGAGGTCCCCTCGAGTCAGACCTGCGAGAGTATGGACCATGGCGCAGATAGGCATCGGCCAACTGCCTACGTAGAATGTCTTTGTAGTAGTTGAGTTTGTCCTCCCTCTCGGTGGGTTTAAAAAATGCCCCCATTTTGTGCCGGAAGCGAGGGTCCAATAAGGTGGACAGCCAGAAGTCATCCCGCCGACAGATGGAAACAATTCTGGGGTCACTACGCAAGCACGTGAGCATGCTTCGTGCCATTTGCGCAAGTGACTCGGATGGACTACCTGTCTCCATCTCCACTGCATACTGCCACGGTGTGCCCGGGTCCTCTGTCTCTCCTTCCTCAAAAACCTCTAGCTCCTCTGGCTGCTCCTGCTCCTCCTCTCCTGTCCGCTGACTAGATAAACCAGCCATTTCGCCAAGCCTAAACTGTGTTTCGCTGGGCAACTCCTCCTCCTCCTCTTCCTCCTCCTCCTCCTCCAGTTCAGCTCCAAGGGGGTTCATGTGGCCGTAAGATGTAAACGCCATGTCTCCAGTGCCCTGACCAGCCATGGTTTCCAACATGTGCTGCAGTACATGAAGCAGTGGAATCACGTCGTTCATCCCGTAATCCTGCCGACTGACAAATAAAGTGGCTTCCTCAAAGGGCCTGAGCAAACGGCAGGTGTCACGTATGAGCTGCCACTGGTTGACATTGAAGTTACACAGGGGAGTCCCCCTATCTGCTTGGATCATCAGGAAATCCGTGATGGCTTTTCTCTGTTCATATAATCGGTCCAACATGTGAAGGGTGGAATTCCAACGGGTGGAAACATCGCAAATCAGACTATGTTGGGGGATACCATTCTGACGCTGTAGCTCAAGAAGGGTGTGTTTGGCAGTGTAGGAGTGGCTGAAGTGCATGCAAAGTTTCCGTGAAGTTGTTAGGATGTCCTGCAGATGGGGGGAACACTTCAGAAACCGCTTGACAACCAGATTGAAGACGTGAGCCATGCAGGGGGCATGGGTCAGGCTTCCTTGGCGCAGCGCAGACAAAATGTTCTTCCCATTGTCGGTAACCATGATTCCCATTTTAAGTTTTCTCGGAGTAAGCCATGTTTGGATTTCCTGATGAATACATTTAAGCAGTTCCTCCCCTGTGTGACTCCGTTCGCCAAGACAAACCATGTGAAGCACTGCGTGACACCTCCGTGCCCTGCACACATGGTAGACTGGAGGGGCACTGAGACTTGAGCCTACAGTGGAGGGTGAGGAGATGGCGGAGGATGAGGAGGCCGAGTCGCACGGTGTCACAGGCCCAATGGGCAGAGAGCGCGGAGGCCGAAGCGGCGTGACCTGTCCAAGTTGCTGCTGCAAAGGGACCACATTCACCCAGTGGGCCGTAAACGACATGTACTGCCCCTGACCGTAGTTACAGCTCCAGATGTCGGCGCTGCCATGTATTTTGCTACACACCGACAGGCTCAAGGACTGGCCCACCTTCTGTTCAACAAAAGTGTGCAGCGCTGGTACTGCCTTCTTGGCAAAGAAATGACGGCTTGGGACTCTCCACCTCGGCTCGGCACAAGCCATCAGTTCTCTGAAAGGTGCAGATTCCACCACCTGAAAAGGGAGCGACTGCAGCACCAGCAACTTGGACAGGAGCACATTCAGCTTCTGCGCCGTAGGATGAGTGGGCGCATACTGCTGTCTCTTGGACATGGCTTCGCTGATGGATTGCTGGCGGGATGCATGACTTGGAGGAGGAGGAGGAGGAGCAGGAGCGACAGAGGATGGGTATGACGCACAGCTGCCTTCGGCTGAGGTGCTGGAGCCTTGGCTGGCAGAAATTGGGAGCTCACTTGGTGAGGAAGCAGACTGGACCACCCCTTGGGAGCCTCGGTTCTCCCAGGTCGTTTTATGGTGACGCATCATATGTTGACGCAGGGCCGTGGTGCCAACATTTGGACCCTGGCCACGCTTCACCTTTTGCCTACATATCTTGCATGTGGCCATGTTACCCTCCTGCGGATGCCTCAGGAAAAACTGCCACACTGCCGAGTAGCTACTTTTCCCACCCCCTGGCCTCACTGATTCACTGCTGCTGTTGCCAACTCCAGGAACCCCTGCTCCACTACCTCCCGATAAGGTAGACTGCCGCACAGCAGGTGCTCTACCCCGGCCCCGGCCGGCTCCAGCCTTTGGAATTGTGCCCCCATGCTGACTGCTACCACTTTGCTGCCTCAGCTGCTGACTCCGGGGCAACCTGCACCCCTCTTCTCCTGATGATGACGATGAAGCCCCTTCATCACCCGGCTCCCAAGTGCGATCGGCTTCATCGTCATCATCATCATCATCACCGGGTTGTGGCTGTACGTCACTGATGTTCGTGGATTCGTCAACAGTGTCTGGCGCAGGAGCTGGAACGCTCGCAGCACCCACGACACTGTCCACATCACTATTTGTCTGCCTAGCTAAAGAAGCCACCTCCATTTCTTGGCTGGGCAGTAGCTGCTGACTGTCCTCTATCTGATGGTCCTCCTCACTAAAGAGTGGAGCTGAACCCAAAGCATAGGATACGTCGCTGGGGGAGGGAACGGCGTAGGCCAGAGGCAATGGGAGGACAGGGACTGCTCTCGGGGCATGCCAACTCAGGGTTGTGTCAGAGGAACCTACCGACCCTAGACTGGGGGTCTCAGACGTAAGTTGTGATGATGTTGTTGATGAGCGCGTCAACCAATCTACCACGGCAGATGCGTTACTGGTGGAGACCCGACCGCTAGCAGATACTGGCAGATTAGGTCTCTCAGCGTGACTCCTGCTGCTACTGGCCCCCAGTCTGATGCGAGCTCTTCCTGCGGAATCTTGGCCTCTGCCACTCCTCTTTTCACTTCCAGGCACTTGTCTGCCCGACATAGTCTAACTGGCGTGGTAGTAGGTGATATTTAAAAAAACCCCGGGCAGCGGTGGGTCTATATGAAACAGAATATAATGCACACCAAAATTGAGCAGTAACACTCAGCCTCCAACAGGCCTGTTTAGTGTAAATAAGAGAGCTGCTTAGTGTAAATAAAGAGGGGTATGCTATGTTACAGAATGGGATGCCTCAACAGAAGTGCACCTGGCAGGCAGCAGTAAGCCTATGCCCAGCAAAAGTGTCTTATAATATAAATATAATAAGAGCAAATGCTTATATGGTCTTAAACAGAGGCTGCTTTAGTCACAGAATGGGATGCCCCGGGCAGGAATCGAGCTGCCAGGGTACAGTAGTGCTTTGGCCAGCAAAAGTGTCTTTATCAGGCCTAATTTCAAATATGATTAGAGCAAATGCTTATATGGTCTTAAACAGAGGCTGCTTTAGTCACAGAATGGGATGCCCCGGGCAGGAATCGAGCTGCCAGGGTACAGTAGTGCTTTGGCCAGCAAAAGTGTCTTTATCAGGCCTAATTTCAAATATGATTAGAGCAAATGCTTATATGGTCTTAAACAGAGGCTGCTTTAGTCACAGAATGGGATGCCCCGGGCAGGAATCGAGCTGCCAGGGTACAGTAGTGCTTTGGCCAGCAAAAGTGTCTTTATCAGGCCTAATTTCAAATATGATTAGAGCAAATGCTTATATGGTCTTAAACAGAGGCTGCTTTAGTCACAGAATGGGATGCCCCGGGCAGGAATCGAGCTGCCAGGGTACAGTAGTGCTTTGGCCAGCAAAAGTGTCTTTATCAGGCCTAATTTCAAATATGATTAGAGCAAATGCTTATATGGTCTTAAACAGAGGCTGCTTTAGTCACAGAATGGGATGCCCCGGGCAGGAATCGAGCTGCCAGGGTACAGTAGTGCTTTGGCCAGCAAAAGTGTCTTTATCAGGCCTAATTTCAAATATGATTAGAGCAAATGCTTATATGGTCTTAAACAGAGGCTGCTTTAGTCACAGAATGGGATGCCCCGGGCAGGAATCGAGCTGCCAGGGTACAGTAGTGCTTTGGCCAGCAAAAGTGTCTTTATCAGGCCTAATTTCAAATATGATTAGAGCAAATGCTTATATGGTCTTAAACAGAGGCTGCTTTAGTCACAGAATGGGATGCCCCGGGCAGGAATCGAGCTGCCAGGGTACAGTAGTGCTTTGGCCAGCAAAAGTGTCTTTATCAGGCCTAATTTCAAATATGATTAGAGCAAATGCTTATATGGTCTTAAACAGAGGCTGCTTTAGTCACAGAATGGGATGCCCCGGGCAGGAATCGAGCTGCCAGGGTACAGTAGTGCTTTGGCCAGCAAAAGTGTCTTTATCAGGCCTAATTTCAAATATGATTAGAGCAAATGCTTATATGGTCTTAAACAGAGGCTGCTTTAGTCACAGAATGGGATGCCCCGGGCAGGAATCGAGCTGCCAGGGTACAGTAGTGCTTTGGCCAGCAAAAGTGTCTTTATCAGGCCTAATTTCAAATATGATTAGAGCAAATGCTTATATGGTCTTAAACAGAGGCTGCTTTAGTCACAGAATGGGATGCCCCGGGCAGGAATCGAGCTGCCAGGGTACAGTAGTGCTTTGGCCAGCAAAAGTGTCTTTATCAGGCCTAATTTCAAATATGATTAGAGCAAATGCTTATATGGTCTTAAACAGAGGCTGCTTTAGTCACAGAATGGGATGCCCCGGGCAGGAATCGAGCTGCCAGGGTACAGTAGTGCTTTGGCCAGCAAAAGTGTCTTTATCAGGCCTAATTTCAAATATGATTAGAGCAAATGCTTATATGGTCTTAAACAGAGGCTGCTTTAGTCACAGAATGGGATGCCCCGGGCAGGAATCGAGCTGCCAGGGTACAGTAGTGCTTTGGCCAGCAAAAGTGTCTTTATCAGGCCTAATTTCAAATATGATTAGAGCAAATGCTTATATGGTCTTAAACAGAGGCTGCTTTAGTCACAGAATGGGATGCCCCGGGCAGGAATCGAGCTGCCAGGGTACAGTAGTGCTTTGGCCAGCAAAAGTGTCTTTATCAGGCCTAATTTCAAATATGATTAGAGCAAATGCTTATATGGTCTTAAACAGAGGCTGCTTTAGTCACAGAATGGGATGCCCCGGGCAGGAATCGAGCTGCCAGGGTACAGTAGTGCTTTGGCCAGCAAAAGTGTCTTTATCAGGCCTAATTTCAAATATGATTAGAGCAAATGCTTATATGGTCTTAAACAGAGGCTGCTTTAGTCACAGAATGGGATGCCCCGGGCAGGAATCGAGCTGCCAGGGTACAGTAGTGCTTTGGCCAGCAAAAGTGTCTTTATCAGGCCTAATTTCAAATATGATTAGAGCAAATGCTTATATGGTCTTAAACAGAGGCTGCTTTAGTCACAGAATGGGATGCCTCACAGCAGACTTAAGATCAGTTCAGTATATATGCACAGTTAGTTACTATAAGCAGCCTGAAAACGCTAACAAAGGCTGGATGAAAAAAAAAAAATCTCCCTGTCAGCCAGCTCCGTTTTTCCTACCTTTCCCTGGCTTTCTGTCTGTCTCCTGTCTGTCTCCTGCCTGTCTCCTGCCTGTCTCCAGCCTGTCCCTGTCTGTCCCTGTCTCCAGCCTGTCTCCAGCCTGTCTAACTGCCTCAGCTACACAGCGTTCTGTCTGTCTGTCACGAATGCAATAGAGAAATGAGGAAAAGCAAGATGGCCGCCGTTAAATACCGCTGTGTGACGTCACCGGGCTTGCTGGCTGCTGATAGGCTGCATGTGACTGCCCCAGCTTGCACTGGCGCGGGATACATGTCCAGACATGTCCCGCCCGCCATCTTAGAATGCCTGTAATGTAAATGAATGGATGTTAAAGGAAAACTTCGAGTGATCGAATCGCGGGGAAATTCGGATTCGATCCGAATCGAATTTTTCCTGAAATTCGGATCGAATCCGGGTTCGTCCGGATCGATTCGCTCATCCCTAATTATAATAAGGCCAGAGCATAATGCTTACAGGGATTCACGTCTAACTCCTCTTTAGTAGAGACATAAGCCTTACTAAATCTTACCAAATCTCCCCAAATTCCCCTTTCTGTAGCTTTGTAGGGCAAGTCATGGGAAAAAAAAAAAGAATCTCTTGGAGCCCAGCATCAAAATCTCTATAAAGAAATGCAGATATACTGTAATAAGCAAAATGCAGTCAAGATGTTCAGTGCGATAGCACCTGGGAAATTGCTAAAGTACATATTTTTTCATAAAGTCTTTTGTGATAAGTGTATTAATGAGATACACATGTATCTCATTCATACAGGTTAAATAATACTGCATCTATTTTCTTTTTATAAACCCCACCACTAAATATGCCACATCATACTATCAATCATATTATCATAGTATCATATTATCATAGTATCAATGACTTTTTAGGAGACAATTGAACGAAACAAAAGTGATTGCACTTTTTTCCGAGATATAAATTTAAATTCACTAAATGAATGCAGCTAAACCTGCCTCACAACATAATTATGACCCCCACTGCTTCCATCAACCAAAAGTGTGCTTGGAGAGACCAACCTATTGTATATTACCAATACAGAAAATAGTGCCTCACAAGTAGGCCAAGTTACTTCTACATTTTCAGTTTCAGTTATAGTTAAACTAGCTTTGGAGTTCTGCTTTGGAGTTCTGCTTCAGTGCACGATTTGTCAAATGTATGCAATGTATGCAACTGGAGCAGCAGCTCAAAGGAGATACCACTACCAATGCCACTCATGAGAGAATTTGGTTTGCCTGGAAGATCAATGCAACAATGAGGGTAACAAAAGGAGCATACTGCTCACTAAGCAAGCAGTAAGTGGGATAGATATGGATGGCAGAGAAATGGGTCAGGAGTAAAGATGAGCGAACCTGCTGTTTTAAAAATTTGATTCCGGCGATTCATTGAATTTTCCCCAAGAAATTTGCGTTCGTCTGTACAGAACTTTTAACATACTCTCGCAAAATAATAAAAAAATAAGCTTATGTCATTCCCCATTCCATCAGCGGATTAAGTCCTCATCCTCTGGCCAGCGAAAGTTCAATAAGTGGGACAGAGGACACATCCTCTGTCCCATGCTAGGTGCCCGGCATCTCTCTCCCCGTTGCAGGGAGGCATTATTGAAGGTGTTAAAGGCAGTGGGAAATAAAATGTCAGAAGCTGGAGAGACTTGCATAATGAGATTTTGAGAGATCAAGTGAGTTGTAAAATGGTGCATGAAGTGAAATTTCACTCATGCCACAATTCCACATGTTAATGAACCAGGGGCCAACGCCATGTGTCCCTGAATTATGCACCAAAGAGGAAATTTAATGCCATAGATTACTATCTCTTACCACATCTTTTGGCCTCAAAAAAATAGTCTGCTACCCCCATCCACAAAAACATTTTACCTACTCTGCACTAACCGCTGCTCTGTTTCCATTCTCTCTTCATCCCCAATTCCGCTTTCTGACCACAGCTTGTTAACATTAACCCTCTCTTCTCTCACCACTTCACACACAAACCTGCTATCTTGTGCAGGAACCTCAGAAACCTAGACCTTCAATCTCTTTCTAACTCTCTAAAACAGCTTCACATTCTGCCCTCATTCATGTAGACACTGCAGCCTCACTCTCCCTTTATACACTAACCTCTGCCCTGGACTCTGTTGCTCCCATAATCTGTAGCCACCCTCACCCAAAAAAGACAACCCTGGCTCATTAACTTATTTTACTCAGCTAACTGTACAAGGACTCTCCTTTCTTGTCACAAAAGCCCACCTGACAATCTGCTCCCCTGATCCCATTCCATCCCACCTTATCCCTTAATTGGCTCCATCTGTCATTCCAGCCTTATCATCTCTATTCAACCTTTCCCCCTCCAGTGGTACATTTCCTTCCTTCTAGTAGCATGCAGTTAAAATTTCCCTGATCAAAAACCCCTTTCTGGACCCCTCTGCCCTGCCCAGTATCTTCCCTATCTCGCTGCTCCCTTTCTCATCCAAACTCCTTGAACAGCTTCTCCACAGACTTCCATCAGTCTACAAACACCCTCCTAGATCCCTTCCAGTCTCGTTTTCACTCAATTAATTCCACTGAAACCAAAGTCCACAATGTTCTCTCATTCTTCTCAACCTATCCTCTGCTTTTGACACCAGCAAATGCTATGCTTCTCTTGGAATTCAAGATCTCAAATTCTTGGCTTTTCTTCCTATCTCTATGATCACACAGTTAGTGTATCCTACGCAAATACAATTTCCTTTCCCCTTCCTCTGTCTGTTGGTGTACCACAAGGCTCAGTCCTAGGATAATAACATCACTGGGCTTTCAAAATTACTTTCATCAGAACACTCAGATCTCAGATACCTCTCTGGCCCAAATCTCTCTTCCCTCCTCTCTCACCTTGCTGACTGTCTAACAGCAATCTCTTCCTTTATGACATCTTGTTCCCTTAAATTGAACATGGACACAACAGAAATGTTAATTTTCCTACCATCTCACTCTTCAAGCTCTACCACTTGTGATCCCTCCCCTTTTCGTTCCCACTCCTATCCTTTAGACTATAAGCTTACACAGACAGGGCTTTCTATCCTACAGGTTTAAACTTTGTAACATCTAGTTTATAATCATCCCTGTACAGTATGTTTATCTTGTCTGTAATTATACCTTGTACAACTATACGGAAGAAGATGGCACTACATAAAAAATATTAATTATAGATTGTGCAAAGGCCAGGGAAAAGGGCGCATGGAGCTGAATCGGCCCTTAAATATAGTTCAAGGATTTAGAAGGGGATCAGAGATGGATAATGATGCATGGCTTTCTGCCTTGTGTCACTAAAGGATATTGGTGTAACCACTCAGCTATCCTCCTCCACCTCCTGCTGCTGTCCTCTACCACTTACTTAAATCCTCCAACCCCTGCCTCTGTCCTCTACCACTTATCTATCCCCTCCACCCCCTGGCGCTGTCCTCTACCACTCACCTGGTAGAAGGACGATCTCAATTGACCACTCTACATTCTTTAAGCCCATCGATAGAAATGGGTACATTCCCCAGGCCAGTTGTCATCAGCCAAAATGGCTAGGGGCCATTCTTAGGCGTAACTGTACATCGTTGACTGATTATGATATCCAATTGGGGCAATTATTACAATGTTTTGTTGACAAGGGTTATTACCCTGTTAGTACACAAACACAGCAGGTGATGGTTAGGGTGCAGGATCATGTGACTTTATTTAGAGAAGTCTAATATTGTAAGGAAGGGCTCTTATCAGGACTTTTCATTTATCACTGGATTTAACACCCAGTATAGAGAAATAAATAACTTGCTCTTAAATTTATTAAAAAAATGATACCACATTTGGGCCCATATTACCTGACAAACCCAAGGTTATTTATAGAAGAGCTCCTAATCTGAGGAACCTCTTGACAAAAAGCTTTGTTGATCCCCCTCAACCGATATCATTTACTAGTAAGTCTTTGGAGGGTTTCTATAAATGTGGGTCTTGCATGTAAAGTGTGCTTACAGGTAGAGAAGCCTAAACAAACTTTTTCTCATGGTACAACTGGTAGGATATTCAAAATTCCAAAATGTATTTCTTGTAAATCACGATAAGTAGTATATTTGATTTGGTGTCCATGCAACCTTTTTTATGTGGGCAGAACCTCACATATTCTCAAACATATATACAAAATTAAACAGGGGTTAGAATTCGTCTGTCTGCCTATTTTAAAAACTGCACATTCCTGCGACCCTAAGCTCATGTTCTTCATAGGAATAGAAAGGGTAGATGAGCACTGGTGATCTTAACTGTTTTATTGACACCTCATTATACTTGAATTTTAATTTTATCATTTATATAACTCCTTGTTCTTTTATTTTAACATTTTTAGTGGTTATAAAATATTTTCACTATGCTTGTGAAGGTGGCTCTCACTGTCACACATCACTATGGTTGCTTGTGCATCTATGTGTTGCTCCTATTTGGGCAAAACCTAATAGTGAGATAGAATGTTATGTTCTTAGCATTGTTAATACTAGAGATGAGCGAACTTTTGAAAAATTCGTTTCGACTGATTCGCCGAATTTTCCGACAAGAATCGTTTCGACCCGAATTTATTCGCGAAGAATCGCTATGAAAAATGGCTATTTCTGAGCTTCCTAGAGCCTCAATAGGGTTGTAAACCATTCTGCCTTGCTGTAACACGCATAGGATGTGTGCTGGGTTACTGAAATAATACTGTAAATAATTAGGACATGCAGATCAGAGGCATCGCTATTAGAATCGCAGAGCGGCACAATTACAGTGTTGAGGTTGCATCACTATGAGGGGCCCCTATATTGCCTGAAAAACACACCCAGGAGCTGGCAGCGGCAGGAGCCCAGACATTGGATTTGGCTCAAAGAGACATTGGAGTTGGCAGCAGGAGCAGCAGGAGCCCAAAAATTGGCTGAATGACACCCTGGAGTTGCAAGCAGCAGCAGCAGCAGCCCAAACATAGCTTGAAAGAGACACTGGAGTTGGCAGCAGGAGCCCAAAAATTGGATGAATCACACCCTGGAGTTGCAAGCAGCAGCAGCAGCAGCCCAAACATAGCTTGAAAGAGACACTGGAGTTGGCAGCGGGAGCCCAAAAATAGGATGAATCAAACCCTGGAGTTGCAAGCAGCAGCAGCAGGAGCCCAACATTGGCTGAAAGAGACACTGGAGTTGGCTTCAGGAGCCCAAAAATTGGATAAATCACATCCTGGAGTTGCAAGCAGCAGCAGGAGCCCAAACACTGGCTGAAAAAGACACTGGAGTTGGCAGCAGGAGCCCAAAAATAGGATGAATCACACCCTGGAGATGCAAGCAGCAGCAGCCCAAACATAGCTTGAAAGACACACTGGAGTTGGCTTCAGGAGCCGAAAAATTGGATGAATCGAGTTGGCAACAGGAGCCCAAAAATTGGATGAATCACACCCTGGAGTTGCAAGCAGCAGCAGGAGCCCAAACATTGGCTGAAAGAGACACTGGAGTTGGCAGCAGGAGCCCAAAAATTGGATGAATCACACCCTGGAGTTGCAAGCAGCAGCAGGAGCCCAAACATTGGCTGAAAGAGACACTGGAGTTGGCAGCAGGAGCCCAAAAATTGGATGAATCACACCCTGGAGTTGCAAGCAGCAGCAGGAGCCCAAATATTGGCTGAAAGAGACACTGGAGTTGGCAGCAGGAGCCCAAAAATTGGATGAATCACACCCTGGAGTTGCAAGCAGCAGCAGGAGCCCAAACATTGGCTGAAAGAGACCCTGGAGTTGGCAGCAGGAGCCCAAAAATTAGATGAATCACACCCTGGAGTTGCAAGCAGCAGCAGCAGCAGGAGCCCAAACATAGCTTGAAAGAGACACTGGAGTTGGCAGCAGGAGCCCAAAAATTGGATGAATCACACCCTGGAGTTGCAAGCAGCAGCAGCAGCAGCCCAAACATAGCTTGAAAGAGACACTGGAGTTGGCAGCAGGAGCCCAAAAATTGGATGAATCACACCCTGGAGTTGCAAGCAGCAGCAGCAGCAGCCCAAACATAGCTTGAAAGAGACACTGGAGTTAGCAGCAGGAGCCCAAAAAATGGATGAATTACACCCTGGAGTTGCAAGCAGCAGCAGCAGGAGCCCAACATTGGCTGAAAGAGACACTGGAGTTGGCTTCAGGAGACCAAAAATTGGATGAATCACACCCTGGGGTTGCAAGCAGCAGCAGCAGCCCAAACATAGCTTGAAAGAGACACTGGAGTTGGCTTCAGGAGCCCAAAAATTGGATGAATCACACCCTGGAGATGCAACCAGCAGCAGCACAAACATAGCTTGAAAGACACACTGGAGTTGGCTTCAGGAGCCGAAAAATTGGATGAATCGAGTTGGCAACAGGAGCCCAAAAATTGGATGAATCACACCCTGGAGTTGCAAGCAGCAGCAGGAGCCCAAACATTGGCTGAAAGAGACACTGGAGTTGGCAGCAGGAGCCCAAAAATTGGATGAATCACACCCTGGAGTTGCAAGCCGCAGCAGGAGCCCAAACATTGGCTAAAAGAGACCCTGGAGTTGGCAGCAGGAGCCCAAAAATTGGATGAATCACACCCTGGAGTTGCAAGCAGCAGCAGGAGCCCAAACATTGGCTGAAAGAGACCCTGGAGTTGGCAGCAGGAGCCCAAAAATTAGATGAATCACACCCTGGAGTTGCAAGCAGCAGCAGCAGCAGCAGGAGCCCAAACATAGCTTGAAAGAGACACTGGAGTTGGCAGCAGGAGCCCAAAAATTGGATGAATCACACCCTGGAGTTGCAAGCAGCAGCAGCCCAAACATAGCTTGAAAGAGACACTGGAGTTGGCTTCAGGAGCCGAAAAATTGGATGAATCACACCCTGGAGTTGCAAGCAGCAGGAGCCCAAACATAGCTTGAAAGACACACTGAAGTTGGCTTCAGGAGCCCAAAAATTGGACGAATCACTCCCTGGAGTTGCAAGCAGCTGCAGCAGCAGCCCAAACATAGCTTGAAAGACACACTGGAGTTGGCAGCAGGAGCCCAAAAATTGGATGAATCACACCCTGGAGATGCAACCAGCAGCAGCACAAACATAGCTTGAAAGACACACTGGAGTTGGCTTCAGGAGCCGAAAAATTGGATGAATCGAGTTGGCAACAGGAGCACAAAAATTGGATGAATCACACCCTGGAGTTGCAAGCAGCAGCAGGAGCCCAAACATTGGCTGAAAGAGACACTGGAGTTGGCAGCAGGAGCCCAAAAATTGGATGAATCACACCCTGGAGTTGCAAGCCGCAGCAGGAGCCCAAACATTGGCTTAAAGAGACCCTGGAGTTGGCAGCAGGAGCCCAAAAATTGGATGAATCACACCCTGGAGTTGCAAGCAGCAGCAGGAGCCCAAACATTGGCTGAAAGAGACCCTGGAGTTGGCAGCAGGAGCCCAAAAATTAGATGAATCACACCCTGGAGTTGCAAGCAGCAGCAGCAGCAGCAGGAGCCCAAACATAGCTTGAAAGAGACACTGGAGTTGGCAGCAGGAGCCCAAAAATTGGATGAATCACACCCTGGAGTTGCAAGCAGCAACAGCCCAAACATAGCTTGAAAGAGACACTGGAGTTGGCTTCAGGAGCCGAAAAATTGGATGAATCACACCCTGGAGTTGCAAGCAGCAGGAGCCCAAACATAGCTTGAAAGACACACTGAAGTTGGCTTCAGGAGCCCAAAAATTGGACGAATCACTCCCTGGAGTTGCAAGCAGCTGCAGCAGCAGCCCAAACATAGCTTGAAAGACACACTGGAGTTGGCAGCAGGAGCCCAAAAATTGGATGAATCACACACTGGAGTTGCAAGCAGCAGCAGCAGGAGCCCAAACATTGGCTGAAAGAGACACTGGAGTTGGCAACAGGAGCCCAAAAATTGGATGAATCACACCCTGGAGTTGCAAGCAGCAGCAGGAGCCCAAACATTGGCTGAAAGAGACACTGGAGTTGGCAGCAGGAGCCCAAAAATTGGATGGATCACACCCTGGAGTTGCAAGCCGCAGCAGGAGCCCAAACATTGGCTGAAAGAGACCCTGGAGTTGGCAGCAGGAGCCCAAAAATTGGATGAATCACACCCTGGAGTTGCAAGCAGCAGCAGCAGCCCAAACATAGCTTGAAAGACACACTGGAGTTGGCTTCAGGAGCCCAAAAATTGGATGAATCACTCCCTGGAGTTGCAAGCAGCAGCAGCAGCAGCAGGAGCCCAAACATAGCTTGAAAGACACACTGGAGTTGGCTTCAGGAGCCCAAAAATTGGATGAATCACACCCTGGAGTTGCAAGCCGCAGCAGCAGGAGCCAAAACATTGTCTGAAAGAGACACTGGAGTTGGCAGCAGGAGCTTAAAAAATTGGATGAATCACACCCTGGAGTTGCAAGCAGCAGCAGCAGGAGCCCAAACATTGCTTGAAAGACACCCTGGAGTTGGCAGCAGCAGCAGGAGGCCAAAAATTGGCTGAGAGAGACACTGGAGTTGGCAGGAGCCCAAAAATTGGATGAATCACACCTTGGAGTTGCAAGCAGCAGGAGCCCAAACATAACTTGAAAGTCACACTGGAGTTGGCTTCAGGAGCCCGAAAATTGGATGAATCACTCCCTGGAGTTGCAAGCAGCAGCAGCAGGAGCCCAAACATTGCTTTAAAGAGACACTGGAGTTGGCAGCAGGAGCCCAAGAATTGGATGAATCACACCCTGGAGTTGCAAGCAGCAGCAGGAGCCCAACATTGGCTGAAAGAGACACTGGAGTTGGCAGCAGGAGCCCAACAATTGGCTGAATCACACCCTGGAGTTGCAAGCAGCAGCAGCAGGAGCCCAAACATTGCTTTAAAGAGACACTGGAGTTGGCAGCAGCAGGTGCCCAAAAATTGACTGACACATCTGGAGTTGGCAGCAGCAGCAGGAACCTAGAAATTGGCTGGAAGGCACCCTGAAGTTGGCAGCAGCAGGAGCACATACATTAGCTGGAAGGCACACCATGGAGTTGGCAGCAGCATAAGCAGGAGCCCAGACATTGCTTGAAAGACACCCTGGAGTTGGCAGCAGGAGGCCGAAAATTGGCTGAGAGAGACACTGGAGTTGGCAGCAGGAGCCCAAAAATTGATGAATCACACCCTGGAGTTGCAAGCAGCAGCAGGAGCCCAAACATTGGCTGAAAGAAACACTGGAGTTGGCAGCAAGAGCCCAATAATTGACTGACACACCCTGGAGTTGGCAGCAGCAGCAGGAACCTAGAAATTGGCTGGAAGGCACCCTGAAGTTGGCAGCAGCAGGAGCACATACATTAGCTGGAAGGCACACCCTGGAGTTGGCAGCAGCATAAGCAGGAGCCCAAACATTGCTTGAAAGACACCCTGGAGTTGGCAGCAGCAGCAGGAGGCCAAAAATTGGCTGAGAGAGACACTGGAGTTGGCAGCAGGAGCCCAAAAATTGGATGAATCACACCCTGGAGTTGTAAGCAGCAGCAGGAGCCCAAACATTGGCTGAAAGAGACACTGGAGTTGGCAGCAGGAGCCCAGAAATTGGATGAATCACACCCTGGAGATGCAACCAGCAGCAGCACAAACATAGCTTGAAAGACACACTGGAGTTGGCTTCAGGAGCCGAAAAATTGGATGAATCGAGTTGGCAACAGGAGCACAAAAATTGGATGAATCACACCCTGGAGTTGCAAGCAGCAGCAGGAGCCCAAACATTGGCTGAAAGAGACACTGGAGTTGGCAGCAGGAGCCCAAAAATTGGATGAATCACACCCTGGAGTTGCAACCAGCAGCAGCACAAACATAGCTTGAAAGACACACTGGAGTTGGCTTCAGGAGCCGAAAAATTGGATGAATCGAGTTGGCAACAGGAGCACAAAAATTGGATGAATCACACCCTGGAGTTGCAAGCAGCAGCAGGAGCCCAAACATTGGCTGAAAGAGACACTGGAGTTGGCAGCAGGAGCCCAAAAATTGGATGAATCACACCCTGGAGTTGCAAGCCGCAGCAGGAGCCCAAACATTGGCTTAAAGAGACCCTGGAGTTGGCAGCAGGAGCCCAAAAATTGGATGAATCACACCCTGGAGTTGCAAGCAGCAGCAGGAGCCCAAACATTGGCTGAAAGAGACCCTGGAGTTGGCAGCAGGAGCCCAAAAATTAGATGAATCACACCCTGGAGTTGCAAGCAGCAGCAGCAGCAGCAGGAGCCCAAACATAGCTTGAAAGAGACACTGGAGTTGGCAGCAGGAGCCCAAAAATTGGATGAATCACACCCTGGAGTTGCAAGCAGCAACAGCCCAAACATAGCTTGAAAGAGACACTGGAGTTGGCTTCAGGAGCCGAAAAATTGGATGAATCACACCCTGGAGTTGCAAGCAGCAGGAGCCCAAACATAGCTTGAAAGACACACTGAAGTTGGCTTCAGGAGCCCAAAAATTGGACGAATCACTCCCTGGAGTTGCAAGCAGCTGCAGCAGCAGCCCAAACATAGCTTGAAAGACACACTGGAGTTGGCAGCAGGAGCCCAAAAATTGGATGAATCACACACTGGAGTTGCAAGCAGCAGCAGCAGGAGCCCAAACATTGGCTGAAAGAGACACTGGAGTTGGCAACAGGAGCCCAAAAATTGGATGAATCACACCCTGGAGTTGCAAGCAGCAGCAGGAGCCCAAACATTGGCTGAAAGAGACACTGGAGTTGGCAGCAGGAGCCCAAAAATTGGATGGATCACACCCTGGAGTTGCAAGCCGCAGCAGGAGCCCAAACATTGGCTGAAAGAGACCCTGGAGTTGGCAGCAGGAGCCCAAAAATTGGATGAATCACACCCTGGAGTTGCAAGCAGCAGCAGCAGCCCAAACATAGCTTGAAAGACACACTGGAGTTGGCTTCAGGAGCCCAAAAATTGGATGAATCACTCCCTGGAGTTGCAAGCAGCAGCAGCAGCAGCAGGAGCCCAAACATAGCTTGAAAGACACACTGGAGTTGGCTTCAGGAGCCCAAAAATTGGATGAATCACACCCTGGAGTTGCAAGCCGCAGCAGCAGGAGCCAAAACATTGTCTGAAAGAGACACTGGAGTTGGCAGCAGGAGCTTAAAAAATTGGATGAATCACACCCTGGAGTTGCAAGCAGCAGCAGCAGGAGCCCAAACATTGCTTGAAAGACACCCTGGAGTTGGCAGCAGCAGCAGGAGGCCAAAAATTGGCTGAGAGAGACACTGGAGTTGGCAGGAGCCCAAAAATTGGATGAATCACACCTTGGAGTTGCAAGCAGCAGGAGCCCAAACATAACTTGAAAGTCACACTGGAGTTGGCTTCAGGAGCCCGAAAATTGGATGAATCACTCCCTGGAGTTGCAAGCAGCAGCAGCAGGAGCCCAAACATTGCTTTAAAGAGACACTGGAGTTGGCAGCAGGAGCCCAAGAATTGGATGAATCACACCCTGGAGTTGCAAGCAGCAGCAGGAGCCCAACATTGGCTGAAAGAGACACTGGAGTTGGCAGCAGGAGCCCAACAATTGGCTGAATCACACCCTGGAGTTGCAAGCAGCAGCAGCAGGAGCCCAAACATTGCTTTAAAGAGACACTGGAGTTGGCAGCAGCAGGTGCCCAAAAATTGACTGACACATCTGGAGTTGGCAGCAGCAGCAGGAACCTAGAAATTGGCTGGAAGGCACCCTGAAGTTGGCAGCAGCAGGAGCACATACATTAGCTGGAAGGCACACCATGGAGTTGGCAGCAGCATAAGCAGGAGCCCAGACATTGCTTGAAAGACACCCTGGAGTTGGCAGCAGGAGGCCGAAAATTGGCTGAGAGAGACACTGGAGTTGGCAGCAGGAGCCCAAAAATTGATGAATCACACCCTGGAGTTGCAAGCAGCAGCAGGAGCCCAAACATTGGCTGAAAGAAACACTGGAGTTGGCAGCAAGAGCCCAATAATTGACTGACACACCCTGGAGTTGGCAGCAGCAGCAGGAACCTAGAAATTGGCTGGAAGGCACCCTGAAGTTGGCAGCAGCAGGAGCACATACATTAGCTGGAAGGCACACCCTGGAGTTGGCAGCAGCATAAGCAGGAGCCCAAACATTGCTTGAAAGACACCCTGGAGTTGGCAGCAGCAGCAGGAGGCCAAAAATTGGCTGAGAGAGACACTGGAGTTGGCAGCAGGAGCCCAAAAATTGGATGAATCACACCCTGGAGTTGTAAGCAGCAGCAGGAGCCCAAACATTGGCTGAAAGAGACACTGGAGTTGGCAGCAGGAGCCCAGAAATTGGATGAATCACACCCTGGAGTTGCAAGCAGCAGCAGCAGCCCAAACATTGCTTTAAAGAGACACTGGAGTTGGCAGCAGGAGCCCAAAAATTGGATGAATCACACCCTGGAGTTGCAAGCAGCAGCAGGAGCCCAAACATTGGCTGAAAGAGACACTGGAGTTGGCAGCAGGAGCCCAAAAATTTGAGGAATAACACCCTGGAACTGCAATCAGCAGCAGCAGCAGCCCAACATTGGCTGAAAGGCACACCCTGAAGTTGGCTGCAGCAGGAGGCCAACAATTGGTTGGAAGGCACACCCTGAAATTGGCATCAGCAGGAGCCCAAAAATTGGCCTAAAGACATAAATATGTAATACAAAATTAAACAGGGGTTTGAATTCGTCTGTCTGCCTATTTTAAAAACTGCACATTCCTGCGACCCTAAGCTCATGTTCTTCATAGGAATAGAAAGGGTAGATGAGCACTGGTGATCTTAACTGTTTTATTGACACCTCATTATACTTGAATTTTAATTTTATCATTTATATAACTCCTTGTTCTTTTATTTTAACATTTTTAGTGGTTATAAAATATTTTCACTATGCTTGTGAAGGTGGCTCTCACTGTCACACATCACTACGGTTGCTTGTGCATCTATGTGTTGCTCCTATTTGGGCAAAACCTAATAGTGAGATAGAATGTTATGTTCTTAGTATTGTTAATACTAGAGATGAGCAAACTTTTGAAAAATTCGATTCGACTGATTCGCCGAATTTTCCGACAAAAATCGTTTCGACCCGAATTTATTCGCGATGAATTGCTATGAAAAATGGCTATTTCTGAACTTCCTAGAGCCTCAATAGGGTTGTAAACCATTCTGCCTTGCTGTAACACGCATAGGATGTGTGCTGGGTTACTGAAATAATACTGTAAATAATTAGGACATGCAGATCAGAGGCATCGCTATTAGAATCGCAGAGCGGCACAATTACAGTGTTGAGGTTGCATCACTATGAGGGGCCCCTATATTGCCTGAAAAACACACCCTGGAGCTGGCAGCGGCAGGAGCCCAGACATTGGATTTGGCTCAAAGAGACATTGGAGTTGGCAGCAGGAGCAGCCGGAGCCCAAAAATTGGCTGAATGACACCCTGGAGTTGCAAGCAGCAGCAGCAGCAGGAGCCCAAACATAGCTTGAAAGAGACACTGGAGTTGGCAGCAGGAGCCCAAAAATTGGATGAATCACACTCTGGAGTTGCAAGCAGCAGCAGCAGCCCAAACATAGCTTGAAAGAGACACTGGAGTTGGCAGCAGGAGCCCAAAAATTGGATGAATCACACCCTGGAGTTGCAAGCAGCAGCAGCAGCAGCCCAAACATAGCTTGAAAGAGACACTGGAGTTGGCAGCGGGAGCCCAAAAATAGGATGAATCAAACCCTGGAGTTGCAAGCAGCAGCAGCAGGAGCCCAACATTGGCTGAAAGAGACACTGGAGTTGGCTTCAGGAGCCCAAAAATTGGATGAATCACATCCTGGAGTTGCAAGCAGCAGCAGGAGCCCAAACACTGGCTGAAAGAAACACTGGAGTTGGCAGCAGGAGCCCAAAAATTGGATGAATCACACCCTGGAGATGCAACCAGCAGCAGCACAAACATAGCTTGAAAGACACACTGGAGTTGGCTTCAGGAGCCGAAAAATTGGATGAATCCAGTTGGCAACAGGAGCCCAAAAATTGGATGAATCACACCCTGGAGTTGCAAGCAGCAGCAGGAGCCCAAACATTGGCTGAAAGAGACACTGGAGTTGGCAGCAGGAGCCCAAAAATTGGATGAATCACACCCTGGAGTTGCAAGCCGCAGCAGGAGCCCAAACATTGGCTTAAAGAGACCCTGGAGTTGGCAGCAGGAGCCCAAAAATTGGATGAATCACACCCTGGAGTTGCAAGCAGCAGCAGGAGCCCAAACATTGGCTGAAAGAGACCCTGGAGTTGGCAGCAGGAGCCCAAAAATTAGATGAATCACACCCTGGAGTTGCAAGCAGCAGCAGCAGCAGCAGGAGCCCAAACATAGCTTGAAAGAGACACTGGAGTTGGCAGCAGGAGCCCAAAAATTGGATGAATCACACCCTGGAGTTGCAAGCAGTAGCAGCAGCAGCCCAAACATAGCTTGAAAGAGACACTGGAGTTGGCAGCAGGAGCCCAAAAATTGTATGAATCACACCCTGGAGTTGCAAGCAGCAGCAGCAGCAGCCCAAACATAGCTTGAAAGAGACACTGGAGTTGGCAGCAGGAGCCCAAAAAATGGATGAATTACCCCCTGGAGTTGCAAGCAGCAGCAGCAGGAGCCCAACATTGGCTGAAAGAGACACTGGAGTTGGCTTCAAGAGACCAAAAATTGGATGAATCACACCCTGGGGTTGCAAGCAGCAGCAGCAGCAGCAGCAGCCCCAACATAGCTTGAAAGAGACACTGGAGTTGGCTTCAGGAGCCCAAAAATTGGATGAATCACACCCTGGAGTTGCAAGCAGCAGCAGGAGCCCAAACACTGGCTGAAAGAGACACTGGAGTTGGCAGCAGGAGACCAAAAATTGGATGAATCACACACTGGAGTTGCAAGCAGCAGCAGCAGGAGCCCAAACATTAGCTGAAAGAGACACTGGAGTTGGCAACAGGAGCCCAAAAATTGGATGAATCACACCCTGGGGTTGCAAGCAGCAGCAGCAGCAGCCCAAACATAGCTTGAAAGAGACACTGGAGTTGGCTTCAGGAGCCCAAAAATTGGATGAATCATACCCTGGAGTTGCAAGCAGCAGCAGGAGCCCAAACACTGGCTGAAAGAGACACTGGAGTTGGCAGCAGGAGCCCAAAAATTGGATGAATCACACCCTGGAGTTGCAAGCAGCAGCAGCCCAAACATAGCTTGAAAGACACACTGGAGTTGGCTTCAGGAGCCGAAAAATTGGATGAATCACACCCTGGAGTTGCAAGCAGCAGGAGCCCAAACATAGCTTGAAAGACACACTGAAGTTGGCTTCAGGAGCCCAAAAATTGGACGAATCACTCCCTGGAGTTGCAAGCAGCTGCAGCAGCAGCCCAAACATAGCTTGAAAGACACACTGGAGTTGGCAGCAGGAGACCAAAAATTGGATGAATCACACACTGGAGTTGCAAGCAGCAGCAGCAGGAGCCCAAACATTGGCTGAAAGAGACACTGGAGTTGGCAACAGGAGCCCAAAAATTGGATGAATCACACCCTGGAGTTGCAAGCAGCAGCAGGAGCCCAAACATAGCTTGAAAGACACACTGGAGTTGGCTTCAGGAGCCCAAAAATTGGATGAATCACTCCCTGGAGTTGCAAGCAGCAGCAGCAGCAGCAGCCCAAACATAGCTTGAAAGACACAGTGGAGTTGGCTTCAGGAGCCCAAAAATTGGATGAATCACACCCTGGAGTTGCAAGCAGCAGCAGCAGGAGCCAAAACATTGGCAGAAAGAGACACTGGAGTTGGCAGCAGGAGCCCAAGAATTGGATGAATCACACCCTGGAGTTGCAAGCAGCAGCAGGAGCCCAACATTGGCTGAAAGAGACACTGGAGTTGGCAGCAGGAGCCCAACAATTGGCTGAATCACACCCTGGAGTTGCAAGCAGCAGCAGCAGGAGCCCAAATATTGCTTTAAAGAGAAACTGGAGTTGGCAGCAGCAGGAGCCCAAAAATTGACTGACACACCCTGGAGTTGGCAGCAGCAGCAGGAACCTAGAAATTGGCTGGAAGGCACCCTGAAGTTGGCAGCAGCAGGAGCACATACATTAGCTAGAAGGCACACCCTGGAGTTGGCAGCAGCATAAGCAGGAGCCCAGACATTGCTTGAAAGACACCCTGGAGTTGGCAGCAGCAGCAGGAGGCCGAAAATTGGCTGAGAGAGACACTGGAGTTGGCAGCAGGAGCCCAAAAATTGGCTGTATCACACCCTGGAGTTGCAAGCAGCAGCAGGAGCCCAAACATTGGCTGAAAGAGACACTGGAGTTGGCAGCAAGAGCCCAATAATTGACTGACACACCCTGGAGTTGGCAGCAGCAGCATGAACCTAGAAATTGGCTGGAAGGCACCCTGAAGTTGGCAGCAGCAGGATCACATATATTAGCTGGAAGGCACACCCTGGAGTTGGCAGCAGCATAAGCAGGAGCCCAAACATTGCTTGAAAGACACCCTGGAGTTGGCGGCAGCAGCAGGAGGCCAAGAATTGGCTGAGAGAGACACTGGAGTTGGCAGCAGGAGCCCAAAAATTGGATGAATCACACCCTGGAGTTGCAAGCAGCAGGAGCCCAAACATAGTTTGAAAGTCACACTGGAGTTGGCTTCAGGAGCCCAAAAATTGGATGAATCACTCCCTGGAGTTGCAAGTAGCCGCAGCAGGAGCCCAAATATTGCTTTAAAGAGACACTGGAGTTGGCAGCAGGAGCCCAAGAATTGGATGAATCACACCCTGGAGTTGCAAGCAGCAGCAAGAGCCCAATATTGGCTGAAAGAGACACTGGAGTTGGCAGCAGGAGCCCAAATATTGGCTGAATCACACCCTGGAGTTGCAAGCTGCAGCAGCAGGAGCCCAAACATTGCTTTAAAGAGACACTGGAGTTGGCAGCAGCAGGAGCCCAAAAATTGACTGACACACCCTGGAGTTGGCAGCAGCAGCAGGAACCTAGAAATTGGCTGGAAGGCACCCTGAAGTTGGCAGCAGCAGGAGCACATACATTAGCTGGAAGGCACACCATGGAGTTGGCAGCAGCATAAGCAGGAGCCCAGACATTGCTTGAAAGACACCCTGGAGTTGGCAGCAGGAGGCCGAAAATTGGCTGAGAGAGACACTGGAGTTGGCAGCAGGAGCCCAAAAATTGATGAATCACAACCTGGAGTTGCAAGCAGCAGCAGGAGCCCAAACATTGGCTGAAAGAAACACTGGAGTTGGCAGCAAGAGCCCAATAATTGACTGACACACCCTGGAGTTGGCAGCAGCAGCAGGAACCTAGAAATTGGCTGGAAGGCACCCTGAAGTTGGCAGCAGCAGGAGCACATACATTAGCTGGAAGGCACACCATGGAGTTGGCAGCAGCATAAGCAGGAGCCCAGACATTGCTTGAAAGACACCCTGGAGTTGGCAGCAGGAGGCCGAAAATTGGCTGAGAGAGACACTGGAGTTGGCAGCAGGAGCCCAAAAATTGATGAATCACACCCTGGAGTTGCAAGCAGCAGCAGGAGCCCAAAC
Source organism: Gastrophryne carolinensis (assembly GCA_027917425.1). Lineage (NCBI taxonomy): Eukaryota > Metazoa > Chordata > Amphibia > Anura > Microhylidae > Gastrophryne > Gastrophryne carolinensis. Next base: position 114,817,783 of record CM051240.1, read on the forward strand.
ATTGGCTGAAAGAAACACTGGAGTTGGCAGCAAGAGCCCAATAATTGACTGACACACCCTGGAGTTGGCAGCAGCAGCAGGAACCTAGAAATTGGCTGGAAGGCACCCTGAAGTTGGCAGCAGCAGGAGCACATACATTAGCTGGAAGGCACACCCTGGAGTTGGCAGCAGCATAAGCAGGAGCCCAGACATTGCTTGAAAGACACCCTGGAGTTGGCAGCAGCAGCAGGAGGCCGAAAATTGGCTGAGAGAGACACTGGAGTTGGCAGCAGGAGCCCAAAAATTGGCTGTATCACACCCTGGAGTTGCAAGCAGCAGCAGGAGCCCAAACATTGGCTGAAAGAGACACTGGAGTTGGCAGCAAGAGCCCAATAATTGATTGACACACCCTGGAGTTGGCAGCAGCAGCATGAACCTAGAAATTGGCTGGAAGGCACCCTGAAGTTGGCAGCAGCAGGAGCACATATATTAGCTGGAAGGCACACCCTGGAGTTGGCAGCAGCATAAGCAGGAGCCCAAACATTGCTTGAAAGACACCTTGGATTTGGCGGCAGCAGCAGGAGGCCAAAAAGTGGCTGAGAGAGACACTGGAGTTGGCAGCAGGAGCCCAAAAATTGGATGAATCACACCCTGGAGTTGCAAGCAGCAGGAGCCCAAACATAGTTTGAAAGTCACACTGGAGTTGGCTTCAGGAGCCCAAAAATTGGATGAATAACTCCCTGGAGTTGCAAGTAGCCGCAGCAGGAGCCCAAATATTGCTTTAAAGAGACACTGGAGTTGGCAGCAGGAGCCCAGGAATTAGATGAATCACACCCTGGAGTTGCAAGCAGCAGCAGGAGCCCAACATTGGCTGAAAGAGACACTGGAGTTGGCAGCAGGAGCCCAAAAATTGGCTGAATCACACCCTGGAGTAGCAAGCTGCAGCAGCAGGAGCCCAAACATTGCTTTAAAGAGACACTGGAGTTGGCAGCAGCAGGAGCCCAAAAATTGACTGACACACCCTGGAGTTGGCAGCAGCAGCAGGAACCTAGAAATTGGCTGGAAGGCACCCTGAAGTTGGCAGCAGCAGGAGCACATACATTAGCTGGAAGGCACACCATGGAGTTGGCAGCAGCATAAGCAGGAGCCCAGACATTGCTTGAAAGACACCCTGGAGTTGGCAGCAGGAGGCCGAAAATTGGCTGAGAGAGACACTGGAGTTGGCAGCAGGAGCCCAAAAATTGATGAATCACACCCTGGAGTTGCAAGCAGCAGCAGGAGCCCAAACATTGGCTGAAAGAAACACTGGAGTTGGCAGCAAGAGCCCAATAATTGACTGACACACCCTGGAGTTGGCAGCAGCAGCAGGAACCTAGAAATTGGCTGGAAGGCACCCTGAAGTTGGCAGCAGCAGGAGCACATACATTAGCTGGAAGGCACACCCTGGAGTTGGCAGCAGCATAAGCAGGAGCCCAAACATTGCTTGAAAGACACCCTGGAGTTGGTAGCAGCAGCAGGAGGCCAAAAATTGGCTGAGAGAGACACTGGAGTTGGCAGCAGGAGCCCAAAAATTGGATGAATCACACCCTGGAGTTGTAAGCAGCAGCAGGAGCCCAAACATTGGCTGAAAGAGACACTGGAGTTGGCAGCAGGAGCCCAGAAATTGGATGAATCACACCCTGGAGTTGCAAGCAGCAGCAGCAGCCCAAACATTGCTTTAAAGAGACTCTGGAGTTGGCAGCAGGAGCCCAAAAATTGGATGAATCACACCCTGGAGTTGCAAGCAGCAGCAGGAGCCCAAACATTGACTGAAAGAGACACTGGAGTTGGCAGCAGGAGCCCAAAAATTTGAGGAATCACACCCTAGAATTGCAAGCAGCAGCAGCAGCAGCCCAACATTGGCTGAAAGGCACACCCTGAAGTTGGCAGCAGCAGGAGGCCAAAAATTGGTTGGAAGGCACACCCTGAAATTGGCATCAGCAGGAGCCCAAAAATTGGCCTAAAGACATAAATATGTTTTGCACCATTTGGAAAGTTTAAAACGTGGCACCATGCTGAATCTAGTCGCATGCATCAGGCATTGGTGGGTGGAAATCCTGGCTGATCCATCCCTGATTCATTTTGACAAAGGTGAGTCTCTCCACATTTTTAGTTGACAGACGAGTTCTCCTCGCCGTAACTATGGCCCCCGCCTCACTAAACACCCGCTCAGATGGCACGCTACTTGCCGGGCAGGACAGCTTTTCCAGGGCAAACTCTGCTAGTTGCGGCCACAAATCAAGTTTGGCTGCCCAGAAGTCCAGCGGATCCTCAAGGTGTATTGGCATGGTCATGTCAAGGTATGACATGACCTGCTGGTTGAGGTCCTGCTCCAGGTCTTCCTGCTGCTCATGAGTAGCCTCACTATGTGGGTGTACAAAGCTACTCATTAGCGACTGAAGACTGAGGCTGTTGCTGATGGAGCTGCTGCTGCTGCTCCTGCCAACCCCCCCAGCAGCCATGGCAGTGGAAAGTGAGCGCAGAGGTCCCCTTGAGTCAGACCTGCGAGAGTATGGACCATGGCGCAGATAGGCATCGGCCAACTGCCTACGTAGTATGTCTTTGTGGTAGTTCAGTTTGTCCTCCCTCTCGGCGGGATTAAAAAATGCGCCCATTTTGTGCCGGAAGCGAGGGTCCAATAAGGTGGACAGCCAGAAGTCATCCCGCCGACAAATGGAAACAATTCTGGGGTCACTACGCAAGCACGTGAGCATGCTTCCTGCCATTTGCGCAAGTGACTCGGATGGACTACCTGTCTCCATCTCCACTGCATACTGCCACGGTGTGTCCGGGTCCTCTGTCTCGCCTTCCTCGAAACCCTCTAGCTCCTCTGGCTGCTCCTGCTCCTCCTCTCCTGTCCGCTGACTAGATAAACCAGCCATTTCACCAAGCCTAAACTGTGCTTCACTGTGCCCCTCCTCCTCCTCCTCTTCCTCCTCCTCCTCCCCCAGTTCAGCTCCAACGGGGTTCATGTGGCCGTAAGATGTAGACGCCATGTCTCCAGTGCCCTGACCAGCCATGGTTTCCAACATGTTCTGTAGTACATGAAGCAGTGGAATCACGTCGTTCATCCCGTAATCCCGCCGACTGACAAATAAAGTGGCTTCCTCAAAGGGCCTGAGCAAACGGCAGGTGTCACGTATGAGCTGCCACTGGTTGACATTGAAGTTACACAGGGGAGTCCCCCTATCCGCTTGGATCATCAGGAAATCCATAATGGCTTTTCTCTGTTCATATAATCGGTCCAACATGTGAAGGGTAGAATTTCAACGGGTGGAAACATCGCAAATCAGACTATGTTGGGGGATACCGTTCTGATGCTGTAGCTCAAGAAGGGTGTGTTTGGCGTTGTATGAGTGGCTGAAGTGCATGCAAAGTTTCCTTGAAGTTGTTAGGATGTCTTGCAGATGGGGGGAACACTTCAGAAACCGCTTGACAACCAGATTGAAGACGTGAGCCATGCAGGGGGCGTGGGTCAGCCTTCCTTGGCGCAGCACAGACAAAATGTTCTTCCCATTGTCGGTAACCATGATTCCCATTTTAAGTTTTCTTGGAGTATGCCATGTTTGGATTTCCTGATGAATAAATTTAAGCAGTTCCTCCCCTGTGTGACTCCGTTCGCCAAGACAAACCATGTGAAGCACTGCGTGACACCTCCGTGCCCTGCACACATGGTAGACTGGAGGGGCACTGAGAATTGAGCCTACAGTAGAGGGTGAGGAGATGGCGGAGGATGAGGAGGCCAAGTCGCACGGTGTCACAGGCCCAACGGGCAGGGAATGCGGAGGCTGAAGCGGCGTGACCTGTCCAAGTTGCTGCTGCAAAGGGACCACATTCACCCAGTGGGCCGTAAACGACATGTACTGTCCCTGACCTTAGTTACAGCTCCAGACGTCGGCGCTGCCATGCACTTTGCTACACACCGATAGGCTCAAGGACTGGCCCACCTTCTGTTCAACAAAAGTGTGCAGCGCTGGTACTGCCTTCTTGGCAAAGAAATGACGGCTTGGGACTCTCCACCTCGGCTCGGCACAAGCCATCAGTTCTCTGAAAGGTGCAGAGTCCACCACCTGAAAAGGGAGCGACTGCAGCACCAGCAACTTGGACAGGAGCACATTCAGCTTCTGCGCCGTAGGATGAGTGGGCGCATACTGCTGTCTCTTGGACATGGCTTCGCTGATGGATTGCTGGCGGGATGCATGACTTGGAGGAGGAGGAGCAGTAGCGACAGAGGATGGGTATGATGCACAGCTGCCTTCAGCTGAGGTGCTGGAGCCTTGGTTGGCAGAAATTGGGAGCGGCGTGCCACTTGGTGAGGAAGCAGACTGGACCACCCCTTGGGAGCCTCGGTTCTCCCAGGTCGCTTTATGGTGACGCATCATATGTTGACGCAGGGCCGTGGTGCCAACATTTGGGCGCTGGCTACGCTTCACCTTCTGCCTACATATCTTGCATGTGGCCATGTTACCCTCCTGTGGATGCTTCAGGAAAAACTGCCACACTGCCGAGTAGCTACTTTTCCCACCAACAGGCCTCACTGATTCGCTGCTATTGTCGCCAACTCAAGGAACCCCTGCCCCACTACCTCCCGATAAGGTAGCCTGCCATGCAGCAGGTGCTCTACCCCGGCCCCAGCCCCGTTTGGCTCCAGGCTTTACAATTGTGCCCCCATGATGACTGCCAACCATGCTGCTAACACCTTGCTGCCTGAGCTGCTGACTCTGGGGCCCCTCTTCTCCTGATGATGACGATGAAGCCCCTTCATCACCCGGCTCCCAAGTGCGATCGGCTTCATCATCATCATCATCATCACCGAGTTGTGGCTGTATGTCACTGATGTTCTCGGTTTCCTCAACAGTGTCTGGCGCAGAAGCTGGAAATCTCGCAACACCCACGACACTGTCCACATCACTATTTGTCTGCCGAGCTAAAGAAGCCACCTCCATTTCATGGCTGGGCAGTAGCTGCTGACTGTCCTCTATCTGATCGTCCTCCTCACTAAAGAGTGGAGCTGAACCCAAAGCATAGGATACGTCGCTGGGGGAGAGAACGGCGTAGGACAGAGGCAATGGGAGGACAGGGACTGCTCTCGGGGCATGCCAACTGAGGGTTGTGTCAGAGGAACCTACCGACCCTAGACTGGGGGTCTCAGACGTAACTTGTGATGATGTTGATGAGCGCGTTAACCAATCTACCACGGCAGATGCGTTACTGGTGGAGACACGACCGCTAGCAGATACTGGCAGATCAGGTCTCTCACCGTGACTCCTGCTGCCACTCGCCCCTAGTCTGCTGCGACCTCTGCCTGCTGAATCTTGGCCTCTGCCACTCCTCTTTGAACATCCTGGCACTTGTCTTCCTGACATTTTTATGTATTTGCTTATTTAGTATAAACAGATAGGGTGCAAGGTGCAGCTTTGGGGTGCCCTGCGGCCTGGTTAATTGAAAGCAGTCAAAAAGGAAGTGCAAACTGAAGTAGCTTAATAAAGCAGCTGATGCTGATCAACGCTTATGTTGTATACCAGATAGGGTGCAAGGTGCAGATTTGGGGTGCCCTGCGGCCTGGTTTATTAAAAGCAGTCAAAAACAAGTGCAAACTGAAGTAGCTTAATAAAGCAGCTGATGCTGATCAACGCTTATGTTGTATAACAGATAGGGTGCAAGGTGCAGCTTTGGGGTGCCCTGCGGCCTGGTTTATTGAAAGCAGTCAAAAAGGAAGTGCAAACTGAAGTATCTTAATAAAGCAGCTGATGCTGATCAACGCTTATGTTGTATACCAGATAGGGTGCAAGGTGAAGCTTTGGGGTGCCCTGCGGCCTGGTTTATTAAAAGCAGTCAAAAACAAGTGCAAACTGAAGTAGCTTAATAAAGAAGCTGAAGCTGATCAACGCTTATGTTGTATAACAGATAGGGTGCAAGGTGCAGCTTTGGGGTGCCCTGCGGCCTGGTTTATTGAAAGAAGTCAAATACAAGTGCAAACTGAAGTAGCTTAATAAAGCAGCTGATGCTGATCAACACTTATGTTGTATACCAGATAGGGTGCAAGGTGCAGCTTTGGGGTGCCCTGCGGCCTGGTTTATTAAAAGCAGTCAAAAACAAGTGCAAACTGAAGTAGCTTAATAAAGCGGCTGATGCTGATCAACGCTTATGTTGTATAACAGATAGGGTGTAAGGTGCAGCTTTGGGGTGCCCTGCGGCCTGGTTATTGAAAGATGTCAAAAACAAGTGCAAACTGAAGTAGCTTAATAAAGCAGCTGATGCTGATCAACGCTTATGTTGTATAACAGATAAGGTTCAAGGTGCAGCTTTGGGGTGCCCTGCGGCCTGGTTTATTAAAAGCAGTCAAAAACAAGTGCAAACTGAAGTAGCTTAATAAAGCAGCTGATGCTGATCAACGCTTATGTTGTAAAACAGATAGGGTGCAAGGTGCAGCTTTGGGGTGCCCTGCGGCCTGGTTAATTGAAAGCAGCCAAAAAGGAAGTGCAAACTGAAGTAGCTTAATAAAGCAGCTGATGCTTATCAACGCTTATGTTGTATACCACATAGGGTGCAAGGTGCAGCTTTGGGGTTCCCTGCGGCCTGGTTTATTGAAAGCAGTCAAAAACAAGTGCAAACTGAAGTAGCTTAATAAAGCAGCTGATGCTGATCAACGCTTATGTTGTATAACAGATAGGGTGCAAGGTGCAGCTTTGGGGTGCCCTGCGGCCTGGTTTATTGAAAGAAGTCAAAAACAAGTGCAAACTGAAGTAGCTTAATAAAGCAGCTGATGCTGATCAAAGCTTATGTTGTATAACAGATAGGGTTCAAGGTGCAGCTTTGGGGTGCCCTGCGGCCTGGTTTATTGAAAGAAGTCAAAATCAAGTACAAACTGAAGTAGCTTAATAAAGCAGCTGATGCTGATCAACGCTTATGTTGTATAACAGATAGGGTGCAAGGTGCAGCTTTGGGGTGCCCTGCGGCCTGGTTTATTGGAAGCAGTCAAAAAGGAAGTGCAAACTGAAGTAGCTTAATAAAGCAGCTGATGCTGATTATCGCTTATGTTGTATACCAGATAGGGTGCAAGGTGCAGCTTTGGGGTGCCCTGCGGCCTGGTTTATTGAAAGAAGTCAAAATCAAGTACAAACTGAAGTAGCATAATAAAGCAGCTGATGCTGATCAACGCTTATGTTGTATACCAGATAGGGTGCAAGGGGCAGCTTTGGGGTGCCCTGCGGCCTGGTTTATTGAAAGAAGTCAAAAACAAGTGCAAACTGAAGTAGCTTAATAAAGCAGCTGATGCTGATCATCGCTTATGTTGTATACCAGATAGGGTGCAAGGTGCAGCTTTGGGGTGCCCTGCGGCCTGGATTATTAAAAACAGTCAAAAACAAGTGCAAACTGATGTAGCTTAATAAAGCAGCTGATGCTGATCAACGCTTATGTTGTATACCAGATAGGGTGCAAGGTGCAGCTTTGGGGTTCCCTGCGGCCTGGTTTATTAAAAGCAGTCAAAAACAAGTGCAAACTGAAGTAGCTTAATAAAGCAGCTGATGCTGATCAACGCTTATGTTGTATAACAGATAGGGTGCAAGGTGCAGCTTTGGGGTGCCCTGCGGCCTGGTTTATTGAAAGAAGTCAAAAACAAGTGCAAACTGAAGTAGCTTAATAAAGCAGCTGATGCTGATCAACGCTTATGTTGTATAACAGATAGGGTTCAAGGTGCAGCTTTGGGGTGCCCTGCGGCCTGGTTTATTGAAAGAAGTCAAAATCAAGTACAAACTGAAGTAGCTTAATAAAGCAGCTGATGCTGATCATCGCTTATGTTGTATACCAGATAGGGTGCAAGGTGCAGCTTTGGGGTGCCCTGCGGCCTGGTTTATTAAAAGCAGTCCAAAACAAGTGCAAACTGAAGTAGCTTAATAAAGCAGCTGATGCTGATCAACGCTTATGTTGTATAACAGATAGGGTGCAAGGTGCAGCTTTGGGGTGCCCTGCGGCCTGGTTTATTGAAAGAAGTCAAAAACAAGTGCAAACTGAAGTAGCTTAATAAAGCAGCTGATGCTGATCAACGCTTATGTTGTATAACAGATAGGGTGCAAAGTGCAGCTTTGGGGTGCCCTGCGGCCTGGTTTATTGAAAGAAGTCAAAAACAAGTGCAAACTGAAGTAGCTTAATAAAGCAGCTGATGCTGATCAACGCTTATGTTGTATACCAGATAGGGTGCAAGGTGCAGCTATGGGGTGCCCTGCGGCCTGGTTTATTGAAAGAAGTCAAAAACAAGTGCAAACTGAAGTAGCTTAATAAAGCAGCTGATGCTGATCATCGCTTATGTTGTATACCAGATAGGGTGCAAGGTGCAGCTTTGGGGTGCCCTGCGGCCTGGTTTATTAAAAACAGTCAAAAACAAGTGCAAACTGATGTAGCTTAATAAAGCAGCTGATGCTGATCAACGCTTATGTTGTATACCAGATAGGGTGCAAGGTGCAGCTTTGGGGTGCCCTGCGGCCTGGTTTATTAAAAACAGTCAAAAACAAGTGCAAACTGATGTAGCTTAATAAAGCAGCTGATGCTGATCAACGCTTATGTTGTATACCAGATAGGGTGCAAGGTGCAGCTTTGGGGTGCCCTGCTGCCTGGTTTATTGAAAGAAGTCAAAAACAAGTGCAAACTGAAGTAGCTTAATAAAGCAGCTGATGCTGATCAACGCTTATGTTGTATACCAGATAGGGTGCAAGGTGCAGCTTTGGGGTGCCCTGCGGCCTGGTTTATTGAAAGAAGTCAAAAACAAGTGCAAACTGAAGTAGCTTAATAAAGCAGCTGATGCTGATCAACGCTTATGTTGTATACCAGATAGGGTGCAAGGTGCAGCTTTGGGGTGCCCTGCGGCCTGGTTTATTGAAAGAAGTCAAAAACAAGTGCAAACTGAAGTAGCTTAATAAAGCAGCTGATGCTGATCAACGCTTATGTTGTATACCAGATAGAGTGCGAGGTGCAGCTTTGGGGTGCCCTGCGGCCTGGTTTATTGAAAGAAGTCAAAAACAAGTGCAAACTGAAGTAGCTTAATAAAGCAGCTGATGCTGATCAACGCTTATGTTGTATACCAGATAGGGTTCAAGGTGCAGCTTTGGGGTGCCCTGCGGCCTGGTTTATTGAAAGATGTCAAAAACAAGTGCAAACTGAAGTAGCTTAATAAAGCAGCTGATGCTGATCAACGTTTATGTTGTATAACAGATAGGGTTCAAGGTGCAGCTTTGGGGTGCCCTGCGGCCTGGTTTATTGAAAGAAGTCAAAAACAAGTGCAAACTGAAGTAGCTTAATAAAGCAGCTGATGCTGATCAACGCTTATGTTGTATAACAGATAGGGTTCAAGGTGCAGCTTTGGGGTGCCCTGCGGCCTGGTTTATTGAAAGAAGTCAAAAACAAGTGCAAACTGAAGTAGCTTAATAAAGCAGCTGATGCTGATCAACGCTTATGTTGTATACCAGATAGAGTGCAAGGTGCAGCTTTGGGGTGCCCTGCGGCCTGGTTTATTGAAAGAAGTCAAAAACAAGTGCAAACTGAAGTAGCTTAATAAAGCAGCTGATGCTGATCAACGCTTATGTTGTATAACAGATAGGGTTCAAGGTGCAGCTTTGGGGTGCCCTGCGGCCTGGTTTATTGAAAGAAGTCAAAAACAAGTGCAAACTGAAGTAGCTTAATAAAGCAGCTGATGCTGATCAACGCTTATGTTGTATACCAGATAGGGTGCAAGGTGCAGCTTTGGGGTGCCCTGCGGCCTGGTTTATTGAAAGATGTCAAAAACAAGTGCAAACTGAAGTAGCTTAATAAAGCAGCTGATACTGATCAACGCTTATGTTGTATAACAAATAGGGTTCAAGGTGCAGCTTTGGGGTGCCCTGCGGCCTGGTTTATTGAAAGAAGTCAAAAACAAGTGCAAACTGAAGTAGCTTAATAAAGCAGCTGATGCTGATCAACGCTTATGTTGTATACCAGATAGGGTGCAAGGTGCAGCTTTGGGGTGCCCTGCGGCCTGGTTTATTGAAAGATGTCAAAAACAAGTGCAAACTGAAGTAGCTTAATAAAGCAGCTGATGCTGATCAACGTTTATGTTGTATAACAGATAGGGTTCAAGGTGCAGCTTTGGGGTGCCCTGCGGCCTGGTTTATTTAAAGCAGTCAAAAACAAGTGCAAACTGAAGTAGCTTAATAAAGCAGCTGATGCTGATCAACGCTTATGTTGTATAACAGATAGGGTTCAAGGTGCAGCTTTGGGGTGCCCTGCGGCCTGGTTTATTGAAAGAAGTCAAAAACAAGTGCAAACTGAAGTAGCTTAATAAAGCAGCTGATGCTGATCAACGCTTATGTTGTATACCAGATAGAGTGCAAGGTGCAGCTTTGGGGTGCCCTGCGGCCTGGTTTATTGAAAGAAGTCAAAAACAAGTGCAAACTGAAGTAGCTTAATAAAGCAGCTGATGCTGATCAACGCTTATGTTGTATAACAGATAGGGTTCAAGGTGCAGCTTTGGGGTGCCCTGCGGCCTGGTTTATTGAAAGAAGTCAAAAACAAGTGCAAACTGAAGTAGCTTAATAAAGCAGCTGATGCTGATCAACGCTTATGTTGTATACCAGATAGGGTGCAAGGTGCAGCTTTGGGGTGCCCTGCGGCCTGGTTTATTGAAAGATGTCAAATACAAGTGCAAACTGAAGTAGCTTAATAAAGCAGCTGATGCTGATCAACGCTTATGTTGTATAACAAATAGGGTTCAAGGTGCAGCTTTGGGGTGCCCTGCGGCCTGGTTTATTGAAAGAAGTCAAAAACAAGTGCAAACTGAAGTAGCTTAATAAAGCAGCTGATGCTGATCAACGCTTATGTTGTATACCAGATAGGGTGCAAGGTGCAGCTTTGGGGTGCCCTGCGGCCTGGTTTATTGAAAGATGTCAAAAACAAGTGCAAACTGAAGTAGCTTAATAAAGCAGCTGATGCTGATCAACGCTTATGTTGTATAACAGATAGGGTGCAAGGTGCAGCTTTGGGGTGCCCTGCGGCCTGGTATATTAAAAGCAGTCAAAAACAAGTGCAAATTGAAGTAGCTTAATAAAGCAGCTGATGCTGATCAACGCTTATGTTGTATAACAGATAGGGTTAAAATAGCATGTGCCTTGGGATGCCCGTGTGGCCTGGTATATTTTAAGCTGACCAAAAAGTAACAATAATCCAAGTATGAGAAATGCTTTTGCATAACAGATAAGGTTAAAATAGCATGTGCCTTGGGATGCCCGTGTGACCTGGTATATTTCAAGCTGAACAAAAAATAACACTAATCCAAGTATGAGAAATGCTTTAGCTTAACATATAGGGTTAAATAGCATGTGCCTTGGGATGCCCGTGTGGCCTGGTATATTTTAAGCTGAACAAAAAGTAACAATAATCCAAGTATGAGAAATGCTTTAGCTTAACATATAGGGTTAAATAGCATGTGCCTTGGGATGCCCGTGTGACCTGGTATATTTCAAGCTGAACAAAAAATAACACTAATTCAAGTATGAGAAATGCTTTAGCTTAACATATAGGGTTAAATAGCATGTGCCTTGGGATGCCCGTGTGGCCTGGTATATTTTAAGCTGAACAAAAAGTAACAATAATCCAAGTATGAGAAATGCTTTAGCTTAACATATAGGGTTAAATAGCATGTGCCTTGGGATGCCCGTGTGGCCTGGTATATTTCAAGCTGAACAAAAAGTAACAATAATCCAAGTATGAGAAATGCTTTTGCTTAACAGATAGGGTTAAATAGCATGTGCCTTGGGATGCCCGTGTGTCCTGGTACATTTTAAGCTGAACAGAAAATTTTAACACTAATCCAAGTATGAGAAATGCTTTTGCTTAACAGATAGGGTTAAATAGCATGCGCCTTGGGATGCCCGTGTGGCCTGGTATATTTTAAGCTGAACAGAAACTTTTGACACTAATCCAAGTATGAGAAATGCTTTTGTTTAACAGATAGGGTTAAATAGCATGTGCCTTGGGATGCCCGTGTGGCCTGGTATATTTTAAGCTGAACAGAAAATTTTAACACTAATCCAAGTATGAGAAATGCTTTTGTTAACAGATAGGGTTTAAAATAGCGTTCAGGCCTAAATAGCAGAAAGGGTTAAATAGCATCTGCATTGCATGCACAGTGTGCAGCTGTATTTAACAGATAGGGTTAAAATAGCATTCAGGCTTAAATAGCAGAAAGGGTTAAATAGCATGTGCATTGCATGCACAGTGTGCAGCTGTATTTAACAGATAGGGTTAAAATAGCGTTCAGGGCTAAATAGCAGAAAGGGTTAAATAGCATGTGCATTGCATGCACAGTGTGCAGCTGTATTTAACCAAACCAAATATATTAACAGTAACCCAGTAATTATGAAATATGAATCATAGCCAGCACTAGGCACCCTGCCAATGTGACTTGTATGCTGCTGGATTGTTCCGGTTTTAAAACTATCTTTGCCTAGCTCTGTCTACCACTCTAAATCTCCCTAACTATCTGTCTCTCTCTTTACCTATCTGTAAATCTCCCTACCTATCTGTAAATCTCCTTACCTATCGCTAACTCTCTCTCCCTAGCTGCTGCAGCCACCTTTCTCTCATGAATGCAAGTCTGAAATGCGCACAAGCAAGATGGCCCCTGCTTTATATAGCGCTGTGACGTCACCGGGGCTCCTGGCTGCTGATAGGCTGCATGTGACCTTCCCATGATAACTTGCCCCAGGGGATATGTCCAGACATGTCCAGACATGTCCATCCACCATTTTACAATGCCTGTAATTGAAATAAATGGAGTTTAAAGGAAAACTTCGATCGATCGAAGCGGGGAAATTCGGATTCGTTCAGAATCGAATTTTTCATGAAATTCGGAACGAATCTGGGTTTGTCCGGATCGATTCGCTCATCCCTAGTTAATACTATAGGAATACAGAGCTTCAGATAACAGGCAATAAAGGTTTGTTTCTTCTAATTATAAGGTCTTCAATAGAAATAATAATAATCCCACAGTGCACAAGAGTCTGACACTGAGTGTAAGCCGCCACTAGTAAAAAATAGCCTCTTACCAGAGTTTAAGCAGTAAAATGGTGTTGTAATTAATACACAGGTGCCTCCAAGCGCACAATTCCACCAAACATATATATGCTTAAGAATGGTTTATCTCCATGAAAAAGATTTTTTTCCTCTCAAAGATTTGTTCAAGATTAAGATAAAAATATTAGCAAGCATTAAAATATACACAGGATGATTCAGCACGTCTCACTGCCTCCTGTTCAGACTCCACCGCTCATATGGTGTATCCTCAATCAAGCAGCTGTTAAATGTCCAAGGATAACGCCGCCAAACCTCCAACGCGTTTCGTCCCAGACAGGGACTTAGACCCGGATGTTCGGCGTATGTCGGGTCTCGGTATTTATACCTGGATGACTCGTCATGTGAGGGCGGGGGACTGCGTCAGCTGTTTCCTGTCGATGCGTCCCTAGCTCCGCCCACAACCATGTGTAATAGATGAAAGTTTTTCGCCCAATCAGAAGGAAAGGGCGGGAGTCTGTGTAATGACGTATACGGAAAGTAAACAAAAGGCGCTGTAAGATCAGCGTGATCTGACAGGCGATTGCGGCAACTGCCTAGTAACTATGCGGCGCCGCTGGGCTAGTAGGTCACTGAAACACAAAGCCTCACCCTCCATTGACAGATATCAGCAAAATAAATGTGCTGCTGAATAGAAATAAAAGGGCAGTGTATATAATGGTGATTTAGCAAACAACAAACATGCAATAATTTAAATTAGCAAAATAAATGTGCTGCTAAATAAAAATAAAACAGCAATATATATAATGGCAGTTTAGCAGCCAGCAAACATGCATTAATTAAAAGCACCATATAAATGCAAAGAGACTGGCCACTTATAAAAAATTAATAATAAATCCAATTAAAAAGGCCAGTGTCGGAGGGCGTGGTTAGCCATAACTGCGTGAAGACATGCCTAGGAGAGCTCTGCACTCAAAACAGCATTTTTTAGCATTTTTGACCAACCTTATCCAGCTAGCTGCCCATGTCGAAGAGAAGGAAGAGTCATGCAGTGACCAGGGGGTCCCATCCAGTGAAAATCCCCCAGTACTTTGCCCCAGGAGGGCTTTGTGCTGCCGGAGGAGGGAGCCGCAAAATGGCGCCGGGAGTGGAGGGGACGGCCGCGGCTTCTGGGGTCGGCGAAGGAGAAGGAGGAGGCATGGAGGTGCCCAGAGCAGTGCGGGTTGTCTTGCCTTCGGAAGAGATGAGCGGTATGGAGCTGGAACCTGCCGTGCCCTCCCAAGTGATGACCCGTCGAGAAGCGGCGGAGGACGCAGCACAGCCGGCAGTGGCGGGAGACACAATGAGGGAGCACCGCCGCCTCGGTGAAGAGATGACAGAAGCAGTGGCATCGCGCGAGGTGAGGTGGGAGGGGAGACGCGAGTGTTCCACCACAGAGTTCGAGTCCCCGGCCGGCTGGGTCGGGCGGAGGGGGGGATCCTCATGGGTGCAATGTCACAGCCCACATCTAGGAGCAGAAGATAAGCTCCATGTGCCATCACACACAACTTCAAGCCAGAGTACCCCTGCCTGTTCCGAAACCTAGGGACTACTCACCCACCTCCCCACCTCTTACAAAGCAGGCTTAAGTAATAGATTAAAGAAGCATGTGTCACAGTGCCGAACCTGCTCCCCACACTCCCCAGGCCAACCACAAAGGGAGATGGAGTATAGCCCTCTATCCCCAAATGCAGCATTTTCTCCTGAACCAATAAGTGACCAGGAATCCGAGGAGGGAGTCGATGCGCTGATATGTGAGCCATGTGGGTCATCTGATCCCCTCGTGGGACGCACAAGCGTGCACCAAACGAATGGAGCACACAGTTCCACACAGCATCCTCAGGGTCGGACGAAGCCACTAAACGCCCTTGCCCCGCCGTGGCCAAACTGGAGGGAGAACCACATGGACACCCGAGTTGGCATTGGGAAGGCTGCAGACATGTGGTAAGCCTCTAACCGGGAGCAGAATGGCGCGAGTCCACCACCCGCACGCCTGGCTGGACCTCGATCAGCTGCATTGCCCCCGGGGCACTCCGGGGGGAGCAATGAGACTACGGGCCACCAAACATTGAGGAACAACTACCTGCAGAGCACTCACCCGGGACCCCGGTCTGACTCCTCACCCTCAAAGTGGATGGGATCCCCACCCTCACCTGATCCCTCACTCGCTGAGCAAATTCCCTTTGTTCAATATAACCTGGAAGTCCTACTGAAATTTCTCCCATCAAGGAAGGACTTTGAAAATTATACCAACAGAATGGAGACTCTGCTTCGAAGGGAGTTAGATGAAGTGACAAAATCGGTATCGGAGGTCGCTGAGAGAGTCCAAACTCTGGAACAGAACCAGGAGTCTACGGCGCAACAAATGGAGGCCCTTGAGAGGGCACACAAAGCTCTGCAGCTGGGGCAAACCAACTCGGCATGACATGACCGCTACAGCGCTGCTCCACCTTGATGATACAGAAAACAGAGGGCGCCGTAATAATATCCGGATCCGAGGCCTCCCAAAGGCACCAGAGCACACCAACCTGGAGGCGGTCGCTTGGTCATTTTCAACAAGCTCCTGGGGCGGGGATGACAGGAACACATTGAGATAGACAAGATACATAGAGCGCCAGGTCCAAGCTCCACATTAGGGAGTCAGGTAGCTGTTGCCCGGCACCGGGGGCTGACTGGATGACCATCTTGGGGGGCGTGGTATGGAATGCCTTGTGCCCGGCCCTCGGGTTGGAGTTGGGGGTCACCGGCCATGGGCAGGGGGGTCTAGTTGCTTGGGGGCGGCCCTATCTAACTGAGGGTCCATGAGTGTCCAGTGGGTGTGGATGCCTGTGGAGCGGTGCTGCTTGCTATGTGGTAAGGTTTACAGTTGACCGTTAACTATTATTGTTCACTGTTACATATTGTTGTGGGTGGTGGGCGTGGCTCTGTGGGCTGGGCCTTAGCAGGGGTCCATCGGGGGGCCTCTGCATTTGGTGGGGGATCCCCTGCGGGGGGCCTGTCCGGGCCGGCTCCCAGGGGGCGTTCACGCCCCTGGTAGTGGAATGGTTTAGACTACTTGTCATAGGTTCTAGTTATTAGACTATTAGAGTTGGACCAGATGTTGACACCCCTCGAGGCAGTACATTTTGGGGCCAGACTGTGTCCCCTGTCTGGGGCCCCTGGAGGGACTGCAGACCGGGGTGCAATGGGCTATTGGAGGGTAAGACCCTCTTAAATATTGTTGGTTAAAAGCTTTTACCTTAAGGAAGGCGTATCTCTTAGTTCGTGGTCACGGTTTTCACTCCCCCCACAGAAGGCCTACCTTCCCTCTCCCTTAGTGAGTAGAGAGAAGAGCGTAACGAGTTACACTTAGTAACCCAACCCTCCCCTTGACCCCCTGCTCCGTTCTCGCTCCTCCCATTTTTAGCACCTATTTTTTCCTACTAAACCACCCTTTATCCCCCATCCTCTGTTAGCTTGATCTCCCTCCCTCCCTTTTCTTTTCTTTTTTCTCTTTCTCCCCCCTCTTTCTTGTTCATGCCTGGACTGTAAGCAGACCTACTCTGGTCGATAGCGGTGTGCGATGGCGGAGCTCCTGGTTTGTTCTCTCAATGTGAAAGGCTTTAATATTCCTGAGAAGCGATTGAAAATCCTTTACGACCTGCACAAACAAAAAGTAAAAATCGCTCTACTCCAGGAGACACACTTTAAAACAGACCACATACCCAACATCCAGGACAGGTCATTTGGGTCCTGGTGCCACTGCTCCAACCCAGAGGGAAAGACTAAAGGGGTCTCGATAGCATTTCATAAATCGCTCCCACATGAGTTTTTAGACACGAAAACTGACCCGCAGGGCAGATTCATATTTCTCAAGGTCAAGTTATTTAGTAAAACATACAACATAGCGAATATGTACGCCCCTAAAACAGACCAAGTTGACTTCTCTCAAAGTAATTAGGCTTCTGGGCAAATTCGCGGAGGGAGTGATTATCACTGGAGGGGACCTAAATGTATCCCTTAACCCCCTGATTGACACGTCCCCGGGAAAGCGGCTGTATCGCTGAGCAAAATCAGTAAGCTGAGAAAGGAGTTGGTAAACTCACCCAAATTTTACAAGCACTTTGGGGACCGATTAACCCCCCTATTGACAAAAGCTTTCAATTCTATTGGCAAAAACTGTCCCTTCCCCAAACAATCTTTAGAAGCGACATTCTCTGTCATCCCCAAACCAGGGAAAGACACCACTTCATGCGGCAACTACAGACCAATTTTGCTCATCAACATTGACCTTAAGCTGTATGCTAAGGTAATTGCCCTGAGGCTACAGCCTCTACTTCCTTCCTGATTCACCTAGACCAAGTGGGGTTCGTTCCGGGGAGGGAGGCCAGGGACAACACCAATAAACTGTTCACACTAATATCATTCACATCTGTAACTGGGACACCCACCTGCCCTTTCTCGTGTGACACAGAGAAGGCATTTGATAGGGTGAATCGGGCCTTTATGGCAGCCTCACTGAAGCAGATCGGTGTTGGCCCTGGCCTCCTCTTCAAGATCCTTGCCTTATACACCACCGCTACAGCCAGAGTCAGGGCTAACGGAATCCTCTCAGCCCAATTTCCCAAAAGTAATGACACAAGACAAGGGTGCCCCCTGTTCTAACCATGGAACACCTAGCCATTGCCATTCGGAACAATCCTGACATCAAATGGATACAAATAGTTGACCGTCACTACAAAACCTCCCTATTCGCAGATGACTTAATGCTGCACTTAACGACACCCCTCACCACTTTTCCGGTCGTAAAGAAGGAGTTTGAGCGCTTCAGCATTGTGAGCACTTTAAAATTAATTATTCGAAGTCTGAGGCGCTCAACCTCTCACTCCCAGACCGGGAAGTGCAGCAATTAGAAGCTAACTACCCCTTTAAATGGAAACCTCAAGCCATAAAGTACCTTGGCATCCAAATCCTTGCAAATCTCTCCAAAATATACTAAATTATTGCCCCTTACTGACCAAAATAAGGATGTAACTGAACTCATACACAAAAAATTTCCTGGTTTGGCAGGATCAATAGTTTAAAAATGGACATACTCCCAAAGCTGTTATATGTTTTTCAAGCAGCCCCTATAAGACTGCCCAGTAGCTTCTTCAGTAAACTAAGGTCGGCTTTCTCAAAATTTGTTTGGGGGGTCACTAGACCAAGAATTCGACTTGTGACCCTCTCCAGAAGTAAAGTACAGGGAGGGGTTGGCCTGCCAGATTTAAAGACCTACCATACGGCCACAATTCTCTAGAGGATGGTAGATTGGTCTCGTAGGAGCGAAGACAAACTATGGGGGCAACTAGAGAAATCGCTCTCCCCATTTAACCCCACTTCTATTGCATGGGCTGCCCTCTTGTCTAAACCGCAAAGGGAATCTACACCCTTTCTTATGCAACATTTCCTGGAAACCTGGGACCCACTTCAGGACAAATGTAAACTAGTTCATAGGCCCGGCCCGCTAACACCAATATTTGATAACCCGGCATTTGAACCCAGTTTACTCTCAAAGAACTTCCTCATTTGGGACGCCTCCACCAACACCACTGTAGGCCAAATACTACAGAACGGGGAGATGCCCTCCCTGGAAGATCTGAAAGCAAAGGCAGGGGGCAAGCATGTCTCATGGATGCTGAATAGGCAGCTCTGGGCATTCTTTGCTGCCAATAACATATCGGAGATAGCTCGAGACCCACCCACAGAAGATCTCTGTGCAAGAACAAAACTATAAGATACTAGCCCGCTGGTACCGGTGCCCAGCAGACACTTACCGATTTGCTGAACCTTACACCAACAAATGCTGGAGATGTCAAAAAGAGGTTGATAACATGACCCATATCTGGTGGGGTTGCCCAACCATTAAGGCCCTATGGGACCAAGTATTTTCCATCTACGGGCAGGTCTCTGGAAGTAAATTAGCCAACACACCCCAAACGGCACTCTTCCCTTTTCCAGAACTCCATAGCTAACTCTAAAAAGGATATCTTGAGACATTTCATGGCAGCCATGAGGGCCATTGTCCCAAGACACTGGAAAAAGCAGACTCCCCCTACATTGATGGAATGGGTACAGGAATTAGAATCAATTCTCTATATGGAAAGCCTGGTTGCTAAGGACATAGAAGCCAAAAATAGATATATAGTGACCTGGGCAGGCTGGTTGGACTACCAAGACTCACATCTACCTAACTTGATATAACCGGATGGAAGGACTCAGGATTTGTGACTCTCCACCATCTTGACTCTCTGGGACCTTAGACGGCGCAAAACCATATCAATATTGGGGCAGGGACTAGGAACCTGCTTCAGAGGCTCCCCCTCACCCCTTTCAGAACCCAGCGCTTGGCCACTGGTGCACCAGCCATTTACCAAAGCCCATTTACTCCCCTGACCTGGATGCCCCCTTCCTTCTCACCCACCGACCCTGTAAACAGAGTCAGTGCAGATACTGTGATATTGGGGTTGATAGCTCCAACCTGTCAATCCCTTGCAACAACAAATATTTCGGGTCAGAGGCATGATGCTGTTTAAAATTTGCAGATAAATTGTGTGCATCATAGCTTCTTTTAATATTATATACATATGCTTATGAATCCTTATCTTCAGTGCACGGGTGGTCCTACCAACATATACTAAATTACATGGGCACCAAATGGCATAAACTACGAATTTAGAATTACAAGAGATGAATTTATGTATTTTAAAAGTTTTTCCAGATCTGACATTTAAAAAAGATTTTTTGGACCTCTCACCTGTCAGACTCGTTTTGCAGCCACAACACACTCCGCATTTGAAAAAGCCAGTAGGTGGCTCCGAGACTAGCGGTATAGGTTTGGGAGGGTCCACATAGTTTCGGACTAGTTTATCTCTTAGGCTAAGCGCCCGTCTGAAGATGACGTTTAGGTAACACAGAACCCAAAACTGGGTCATCTTTCAAGATGTGCCAATGCCTATTCAGAATATTTTGTATCTTACGATACTGCATGTTAAAGCCAGTCAAAAAAGCAAACTGGCTGACATCCTCTTTCTGTTTACACCCCTCTCATGGTTTAAAGAGGGTGTCACGTTCAAGGGCCCTAACAGACATATTGTGGCACCTAATGGTGTCCGCTTCATAGCCTTTTTCAACAAATCTTTTAGATAGGTCAGAAACATGTTTGTCATATTCTCTAATGTCGCTACAATTGCACCACAGTCGCAAAAATTGCCCCTTTGGGATGGCTCCAAGCCAATTGGGGTGGTGGCAACTCTCTCTCGGGACATAACCCATAACATAATTTCTGTCCGTGGCCTTAAAGAAGGTTCGAGTAGAGAGAGACATCCCTTCATTCCGAATGGTTAGATCTAGAAATTTAACCTCCTTGTGATCAATTTCTGCAGTGAACTCTAGATTATAAGCATTGTTATTAACGGCTAAGAAAAACTCATCTAGGGTCACTCTTGACCCCTCCCACACAATGAGCACATCATCGATATAGCGACGCCATACCCTCAATGAAGGCCAGGTCTTTCCAAAGATAAAGCCAACACACAAGTTCGCCATACTGGGGGCAAACATTGCCCCCATTGCCACGCTTTTGATTTGCAAGTAGAAATTCCCCTATATGTTTGGTAGAATTGTGCGCTTGGAGGCACCTGTTTATTAATTACAACACCATTTTACTGCTTAAACTCTGGTAAGAGGCCATTTATTACTGGTGGCTGCTTACACTCAGTGTGAGACTCTTGTGCACCGTGGGATTATTATTATTTCTATTGAAGACCTTATAATTAGAAGAAAGGAACCTTTATTGCCTGTTATCTGAAGCTCTGTATTTCTATAGTTTAACCATTGAGAGGAAGGACTCTTTTATACGTTGAGCTTTGGACTCTAAATCTGTTCTTCATGTAGCGCGATATTTTCCATTTTATATTATTAGTATTAGTTAGAAGCTCCGGCTTGAATGTCTCCCTTTCATTTATCACGGTCTGGCATTCACACTGCACAGACTCACCACTATTGTTACCTCACCTGTGTTTACTGACGCTGTGTCAAAGTCCAGCTGCAGCATAGCGTTCATTTACGCTTTCTCAAAATCCATCTGTGTCAAAGTCCGGCACAGCGCAAACTCAGGGGCTTCGCTAGTATTGGTTATTTTCCCAGCTGAAGTTGTGATCGGTAGAGGAGGAAGCCATGCCTCTAAAATTTTTATTCAGCGACAAAACGCGTCGGTAGTAGCAGTGGTGGCGATTTAATCTGGATTTACTTTTAAGGCAGACCAATTTGATCAATATTTACTCCCATCGCCATGAGCAGCCTCAGTGGTGTCCGATGTTGGTGAGAGTTGTCTGCTGCACTTTTCCTGATATTATGGATACGTTGTTTATTTATGTTTGTAAGTGCACTAAATTAATCAGTAAACATGCTTCTGGTCTTGCAGAAGCAAAGTGGTTCACTAGATTTTCCTCTTATGCTTTCTTTATAAGTTGAATTTATGTGGAGTCGGTTTTTGTACCTACGCTATTGAAAACACCAGTTTGGCCATATTTCCAGTGTTCAATTTTTTTGTGAGTCTACACTTATTTGTATTTGAGACATGTGTGTGGTACTAGGAGTGCATGCATCATGAGATTACTCCCTCACTGAATTTTGGGATTTTTAAGAGTAGAAACTCTCTCTGACTTTGCTCTAAGCTTCATTTTGGACATTTTATTTTGAACTTTTGCTGGGCTAAGAGGTTTAGCACGTTGAGCAGATTTTAAGCAGACTTTGAATTATGTATCTATTTAAGATGTTTTTAGCACGGTAATCATTTTTATAATTTTATTTATAGATTGTTATTTGGGGTTTATCTTTTAGGGTAGTTTTTGCTTTTAAAATGTTGAAAGCACTTCTAACCTACTGTAAGCTCTATATGCGAGTGCTACAAATTGAATAGGGAGAGGTCAGCTGGTGCAAATCGTCTGGCACTCTTGAGATCAGCCAGTCAGCTGGTTTCTGGTTAATACAAAGTCAGGCAGATGGAGAAGTGTGTTAGCTTTCCTGTCCTGACAGCTTCCAGAATCTCAGCCAGGGATGTGCAAAGTATGAAAGCTGGGAAAAGGCGTTCAGGTAGCCCAGCACACTTTTCCATCTTCCTAATTCTGTAATTTAACTTATTTAGGGCTGGGTCATCTGTTCATGTAGGGAAACCATTTATGTGAAACAAGGTGATGCTTTGCATTTTTTGCAGACTGTATGGGATCTGCAATGACTCTTCTATACATATATTGGGGACGGAGAATACATTTACATTGAGGATTTTACATTTTGGGGAATGATCCCCCCTTGCACATTGAACTCCTAATGCTTTTGAACAATGCATTGTTAACTGAAACCATTTCCAGCTGTTCCCTGAGCTACAATGTTTTTATGGACTCATAATTTGTGGCTCCCAAACATTCCCCAGTGCCAAATGTTGCTTTTCATATTAAGAAAGGACCCCTGCACTATACCAACAAAAAATAAAAGGATGGATAGAAATGAGGTATTCCTTTAATACAACTTACATTAACTACAGCTTAAATTGTGAAGGAATATGCAAACTGTATATATGTGATAAAATAGTATGTAATTTAATCTAGCTTTTGATAATTAGGACTCCAAACATTTACTGGACAAGATAACATTAAGACAGATGTTGTATTTGCTAGACCAGATGCATTTTTCTTGTAATGTAACATCTCCAGAGGAACAAACTGTCAGAAATTTGTAAAACCAAACTCTCTGCCAAATTCAGCTTTTATATAGTTATCATAAGACATAAATGAAAGGCATAAACAATAAAATATTCTGCTGCTGCAAATCTTTAGAGTTTTTAGAGTTTCATATAGTTATTGCTATAAATTCATTTTAGATTCAGTATACAGTAACATTGTGTATTCAGCTTTTTTCAGTTTCTTGTGTCTAGAAAGTATTTATGGGCAAATAATACATTTTTTACCTTACATAAATTTGGAGTTATTCTACGCTTTATTAAGAATATAAAACAACTTAGACACAGTGCATGGATTGCACAGAAATGTAGAATGTTATACTAGAAAACAAAAACTTCATTATGGGGAAGACAGATCCATTAAGAAAAATGTTAAACACAAATAAAGAAAGAATAAACACATGGTAAATTAACTGTCTGTGAATGAGAAATAAGTTTTAACTGAAAAATATTTTGCATAATTATAGAAATATCTACAGGAAAGAATCAATGGGAGTAGCTGGCACTTATCATTCTTGTTGAAAGACTGCCTACAATAAGATCCCTCCATTTCCCTTTTAGTTTATACTTACAGGTTTTTATTTGGTCTTGTATGGCTTTCCCGGTTTAAAATGGGAAATTGAACTGAGAAACAAAGTTTGATAATCAAAACTGCAGCTCCAGTTACCTTGGTTAATTACTAAAGATATACCTAGACCTGGATGAGGAAAAACCTCCAGAGACATCTTTTATTGATCATTTTGGGCCATCGCTTCTTATCCAATGGTATTTAAATCACTGTCAGTACTCAAGTTTCCTTCTATTAGTACTCAAGGCAACAGAGGGTGTGAAAAACTGAGGGGGCCATCAAGCACTGCATAAAAGCCACTTCTCCCAGGGAAATTATAGCGATCCATTGTAAGCATAATTCTGCATGGAGGAAGTAGGACGGTAATAGGTCTTGCTGCATAAAAAAAACTATGTTGGTAGCACACAATTTCTCTACTGGGTGTTCCAGCTCAACACTGGTGCACCAGTCTTTTGAAAATGACCATTCTGTTACTTCACCTAGCCTGACAGTACAAGCTTATCTGCAAGCAATGCTGACAACCCAAAGTGGAACACAAATGTATATAATTTATAAACGCGTTAAACATAAATTGCCTAAGACTAAATGTTCAGGTATTCTCCATACAGTCTCATATCAGTCAGAATCAATAATCACCCCAATGCTGCAGGACCAGCATCAGAAATATTTGTGCTGCATGCAACCACAATGTCTGGGTCCCACCATAACAGGTAATGCAATAGCTTGCCTCCTAGTTTAAAAGAAAAACTTCCTTTTTGTCATATTTTGGTGTTCTGCTTTATTGTTTTCCTCTTTTTGGATGTAAAATAGACATTTTCGTTAGGATCGTGCTCCGATACCTGATTTACTTATCGGCGTGTTGTTTCCAAGTTTCTTATATTCCTGTGTGTCTGTGTTGTGGAATCAGATTTCCTGGACTTTAGTAAAGCTTTTAGTATACTTTCTGACTACAAGCCTAACAATTGAGCCCATCAGCAACTTTGGCTAAGCAGTAGTAATGACCCCCCCAGGTGAGGACCCCTTTGACTACTGGAACACAAGACTGTGATCCCCCGCCCCATCTGAAGAGGTTGAATTACAGCACGATATGGGGGTCATCTCTGCCTTAGCCAATCAGTTGATTAGCAACCCAGAGCCAGGAAGTCACTGATGTACACCAAAACTCCACTTTGGTGTATACTGCTAACATAAACACAATGTTGCTATGGAAACTGTTTTCTTTTATAACACAGTTACAAACAAATAAAAAAGAAAAAATCACAGATGTTCAGCAACTCGAGGACATTATTTTGGCACACGGTAATTGGAAATTTAAGAAATGCAATTGTAAGTGGAATTACGTCGTAAGTTTCCTATAGTAGGGTTGATTCAGCACCATGCATGAATGCATTCATTCACATTTTTTTGTAGGATGCTTTGTTTTGGATGGTTGCACTTGGCCTCCACCCAACCAATTAATGGCTAGGTTAGCACTTAAAACGTAAGAAGATCTTGGTCAAAATGTCTCGACTGGATGTGGGCAATCCAACCCTCCCAAGTAGCTAGGAAGGGAGCTTCCTGCATGGATGCTGCCATCTTCTCGATAAACATAACCTCATTGACTCAGGCAATCAAGCTCCCACCAGGTATGTCACGCTTCTTCCAAGAATGCGCAATGATCTGCTTGGCCGCTGTCGCACTGTTCCTAATGAGCTCGAACTGGGCCCTTGAGCAGCCGTAAGGTATCAGATTGAGTAAGACCAGCTGTAGTGAGGGGGTCAACTGCATCCTAGTAGCCTTCCTTATAACATAGAATACTTTGGCCCAAAATCGTCTAACCACCCTGCACTCACCAGATGTGAATATACGTTCCAGAGAGCTGACACCCCCTAAAGCACTTTGGCGGATAAGGTGGACAAAATCTATGAACCACTTAAGCAATACCTTAGTATTAACCTCTTGGTCACCAACTTTCAGAAACCCTCAGAATGAATGCCTCCAAGCCGCTCTCCAATGGCATCCCGTGCTAAGATCAGCCTCCCATTTCACTGCATATTTTAGAGGAATGGCATCATCCGCTTCACACAGCAGCATGTAAACCAGCGCAATCACTCCTTTCTCCAGTGGGTCCTCCCCACATACTTTCTCAAATGCCGAGAGCCATAGCACCTGCTTTAATTTTGGTTTTCCCATAATGGGAAATTGTAGGAAACGGAGGAACTCATTATTGGGGATATTCCTAGAGAAAGTAATCATCCCCCGGGGCATGGTGAAATATTTAACCCTAGTTAAGTTTTGTGCCCTCCACCAACTAAATGCTGCTGGCTCAGAGAAACCCAGAAGAAACTCTGGATTACCCAAAACAGATAACAACAGGCTCTGGGAAGAAGAAAGATTACTTCGCACCTTGTTTGCCTTCCAAATTCTGAGGGAAATATGTAATACAGGGTTACCGACCCCCCTGTACGCCGATAGGGGTAGCCATAGCAGGTCAAAATAGAGATCGGAGAGCAGTATGCCTCCTCAATGTCAACCCACAACAGCCTATATCCCCCCCCCCCGTGTACAGCTTTCAATTGAGCAATCTGGCAGTGCGTCCGGAACCGCTATTAGAGCAATTTAGGGAGACATGTCTTCTTTACTGCAGCAAACCTACCCAGCCACGAGAGGTTCAGCTTAGCCCAATTGACCAGCATAGACTGCAGATTCTTAAGCATAACGAGGTAGTTAGCCACATATAGAGAATTATAGTCCGCCGTCACATGCACACCCAGATATTTAATATGTTGTGCTTGCCATTTGAAATCAAAGGAGGCTTTAACAGTGCTCATTATTCTTTTCTATGGGAAGGGAAATATGGCGCACCTGCGACTTCGATGAGTTAATCTGGAGGCCAGAAAAGGCTTCTAAATTCTTAAAGAAATTTGGTAGAGACGTTATCGGGTCTGTAACCACCATCAGAATATCATCAGCAAACAACAATATTTTATGCTCATACCCCCCACTGTGATTCCAGTTACACTGCTATTATTTTGAAGTAACCTGAAAAGTGGTTAATTGCTAATGCAAATAGTAGGGGGGATAGGGGACATTCCTGCATAGTGCCTCTGCCCAAAGGTCAGAGACATAGCCAGAGTATCTGACGAACGCCCCCGGCTTCAAGTATAAGGAGGATACCCAGTTAATAAAAGATGAACCTAGGCCCAATTTTCTCAAAATAAAATGTATATAATCCCAAGCCACTGTGTAAAACGCTTTACGAACGTCCAATGCTAGCAGCATAGCCTGCCGCCCCTCTACCTTTGCATGATGTACTAGGTTGACAACTTTTGGATATTGTCTCCCGCCTGGCGCTGGAGCATAAATCCAAACTGCTCCTTGGATATCAAAGTTTTAATATACCTATTAAGACGAGCAGCTAAAACCTTTGCCAGGATTTTTACATCAATATTCAGCAGGGAAATGGGCCTATAGTTGGACCAGACTGTGTCATCAACATTAGGTATCATACTCACAGCAGCCATGAGCGACTCTGAGCTCCATGAGACTCCATCTCTGAAGGCATTCAAAGCCAACACCAGGTGGGGAGAATATCTGACTAAACTTTTTGTTGTAAAGCACAGAAAAGCCATCAGGGCTAGGCCGCTTACCAATCTTTAGAGCCTTTATAGCCTCTTGCACCTAGGCCAACTCAATGGGCCTATCTACATAAGATTTGGCTCCAGGGGGGAGAAGGGGCACATTGAGCTGGCCAAATAGCTCTTCTGCCAACCGCTTGTTTAGCATTGTTTTGGGTTTGTACAAATCTTCAAGATGCTTAAGGAAGGTTGCAACCACCTTTGCCGGGTTACTAGATAGGGTACCCTCCACATTCCTAATGCAAACTGGTTTGGATCTCTGTTCAATTGCTCTAAGTTTCTTAGCCAGGGGGGTATTTGGTTTATTACTAAGATGATACCATTTGAACCTTTTCTTGTAGCGAGCCTTTCGCTGGGCTGCTTTTTGGATTAGGAGCCCTCTAATTACTACCTTGTAAGCTTCCCAGACAATAACATTAGAGCCCACTGACCCCGAATTTTGCAGAAAGAAAACTTCCATCCCTTTACGGACTTGATTTAGCAAGGCAACATGGGGTCTTAAAGTTTCCATTTCCTCTGGGGGGGGGTCTCTAAGTCAGAGATGCCAGTTCAACTGCAACCAGGTCATGATCTGACCACACAATTGGAATGATAGTCTCTTGGACCAGCTGAGGCAGAGAGGGTTGCTGCTGGAAGACCTTGGGCGTCATCCCACCCGGTAGGGTGGAACTCTCTCCACCCATCGACCAACTGATACTGATATAAAAGAGCACGAAATGCTTTCCCTGAGGAGCTATATTTGACCTCACTAGACACCCCTCCAACAGTTTGTCTGTCCAGGGTAGGGTATAAAGTCTGGTTTGAGTCTACCCTAATGATGAGGAGCTCCTTTTCAGCTTGGTGCAAGACCCTAAAGAACTCTTCAAGGAAAGCGTTTTGATTTTAGTTTGGGGCGTAGTACGTGGCAACCGTACCACCTGTTCCAGGGAGACTGAACATTTAAAAGCAGTTAGAACTCCCCTCTGCTTAGTGTCCGCAGAGGCTGTGTAGAACAAGAGGTAGTCTTTGCTAAGAAATTTAGGGGCACATTTCTTAGTAAAATGACTCTCCTGTAAGCATACAATATCAGCGTGCAATTACCTCATTTGCCTAAAGGCTTTCACCCTCTTCTGGGGACATTTAGACCTTGTACTCTTAAAGGAGCCCTATCGCAAAAAAATGGGCCAAAAATAAAAATCCATATAGATATGCTGGATGGTGGGAGGAGGGGTCACTTATACACCCAGTATCGAGAAATATACAGCCAGGCCTGTTTTTTTTTTATTTTAATGAAAGGAAGAGGACATCTCGGGTGACTGACTCTGTCACCCCTCAAAGTCTACACCTTTAACCCCAGGATTTTATTCCTACCATTAGAAGAAAACCACAAGCTTGGGGGGAGTTTTATTCAGTTCGGGTGTATACGTGACCCTCCCCTCATTAGCTAAAGTGTTGATATGGATTTTTAATATTACACAATTTCACGATAGTGCTCCTTTAAGGAGATTAACTGAACCGCCACCATTCCACCGCCACCAAACTAGCACAGAAAGAAGTTAGAAGAGAATAGAAGAAGGGAGAAAAGAGGCATTTAGCAAAGAACACAAAAACCTTACAAAAAAGGTTCTCACAGAGGCAGTGTAACCCACAGCCTAGATGAGATATGCACACCAATATGATGTGTCCTCCTACTGAAGGCCCCACAACACAGTTGTTTGATAACTGACCCCAGGAGGCAAGACCATGCTGCTTCCTTTCCCGCAGGCTGCCCAGCAGAGAAAGGAGCAAGGAGTGAGCATACATCTGATACCTGGGCGCCCGACCCACCTATAATATAAACACAATAATAAACAACAGTGTCTAAAAAATCTTATATAAACCTGTAACATAACCTTGCAGAGATCTGAGAAACCCAAGCAAAATAGCCCTAATCAACCCCCAAATAGAATCCCCTGTAACCTTACTACTAACTAAACCAGAAGTCTCTCTTCATATCTCTGAACCCACAAAATATTGAAAGTGATATAATTGGCAAACTATTAAAAATCTTCAGGATTAAACATATTGGTTCCCCCTAAATGGATAAAATACAGATACAGTAATTCATCTAGGAACACAAATACAAGGATCTATAAAGTCAATTTTCCTTCGCTATTGAAGAGGATAGAGGAGGATTTACAGAGATGAACCAAAGGCAAATTTACCTGGTTCAGTAAAGCCAACATTTTTAAAATGAATATCCTTCCCAGGGTGATTTAGCACCTTTAGGTCCTACCTGCGGACATCCCCCTCACCATTTTCAACAACTTAACAGTATATGCTTCAGATTTCGTTGGCCAAGGAAATCCCATAGATAAGCAAGCTCACTGCTCTCTCTTTGATGGTATATGCCTCCCAAGCTGGAAAGCGTATTACGCCACATCACATTTACTACACACTGTAGACTGATGTAGGCATACAAAATTCAAACAATGCACATCAATTGACCAAAGCGTATCCCTACACTACAAGGACTACTGTGGATTTCTCAAGATAGACTAACGAATCTCAGTAAACATCCTAATATAGGCTCCAACCAGAAAAATAATACATAAATATTTTACTATAGACTTATCTTGCCTTGTCACCTTTAACTTCAGTTATAGGTCACCCAGATTGAGGGAAATGAAGAGAAAGCCAATTTACTAAATAACTTATTTGTTTCTATATTCACAAAAGAATGTGACATGCCAAGTGAAATGCAGGGCAATAACCCAAACCCTCCATTAAATGTCACTGGTCTAAGCAAGGAAGAATTCCAGCACTGTATTAAGCAGATAAAAAATTGATAAATCACCAGGACCAGATGGCATACATCCTCATGTTTTAAGGGAGCTATGTACAGCAATAGACAAGCCGTTATTTCTAATATTTGTGGATACAATAATTACAGGGGCTGTCCTGAGGGATTGGCGCTTGGCAAATGTGGCGCCAATATTCAAAAAGGGAACTAGGGGGGAACCTGGGAACTACAGACCGGTAAGTTTAACATCTTTGGTGAGCAAGCTGTTTGAAGGTTTCTTAAGGGAAATTATCTTGGAGCATCTTGGGGAAAATGACCTTATTACTCCATATCAGCAAGGATTTATGAGGAATTGCTCCTGCTAGACAAACCTAATCAGCTTTTATGAGAAGGTAAGTTCAAGATTGGATCAGTGGGAGTCACTGGATATCATATATCTTGACTTTTCTAAAGCATTTGATACTGTGCCACATAAAAGACTGGTACAAAAGAATGGTCGAAAGCAGAGGGTGGTTATCAATGGTACATACTCAGAATGGGTCACCTTTACTAACACAAGGGTCAGTTCTGGGACCAATTCTCTTCAATATATTTATAATTGACACTGGGTACAGATTAACCCTTCAAGTAACAGCCTTCCTAGAATTTTTGTTACCCCCTGTTGTCAGACCATGTTTCCCTATTTTGCGCTACACGTGTTCAACCTTGATTTTTGAGGGGATTTCCAGGGATTTTCCAGAAAAATTATATATTGTTTTTTTTCAGCAGAGTCTGGGCTTCAACATGAAATGTCTTGTTTGGCTTTTTTGTAGTGTATTCTCAATACTTTTTGGTGAAATATGTGCAAATATATTTTTTTTTTTTAAATCTATTTTTTGCAATTTGTAGTTTTTTTTTGCAATAAAAAATGTAAGTTTGTCAATAAAATCTTATTGCTTGTGAATTCCCAATTTCTTCCGGATACAGCGATGCCACATATGTATTGGTAGAAACTCTTTCCTGCCCAGGAGACGCCCCCAAACTGAAAAAGCGATTTTCAGATAAAATACAATTGTGCTAGACGCTATGCTCACCTTGCAGTTTTGCAAGAAAACAACCGTTTAGATTTGAAATACCCACAACAAACTATTTATTCCCTGGAAGTACATACCTCAAGCTTTCTAGGTGTACCAGGTTTGTTTCTGTGGGCATAGTTTTCTGGAAGTAATCCCTCAATCAATTCTTTGGTTGCACAGAGTTTCTCTAAAAAAGAATAAAAAGAAGAATCAAACCACATTTTCCTAAAAAAAACTATATGCAAACAAGAAAAGACAAGTTAAATCTGAAAAAGCAACATCCTCTAAACAGAATAATACCCAACATGCATAGCTACTGTCAAGAGAAGAGTTCCCAAACACCCCAAAGTAAAGCATGTGCATAACCGTAATTTCAGCTCTGCAGACAAAGTGCGCATCTTGGGTTTTTCAACCAAAACAACCCTTACATTTGGAATATCCCCTATAAACTATATATTCCCTGAAAGTACACATTTCTAGGCATACCCAGCTTGTTAAAGTGGGCTCATCATCTGGAAGTAATCCCTCAAAGAATTCTTAGGTTGCACAGGGTTTCCCTAAACAAAAATGTATAAAAAAGCAGAATAAAAAACATATTTCCCTAAAATATCAATATGCAAATAGGAAAACACAAGCTGAATCTGAAAGCACAAGGTCCCCCGAACAGAACAATACCCAACATACATACGTAATATTTTAATTGCCAGTCTACTTGAAATTTTGTCACCCTCTATTGACAGGTCATTTTTCAACATTTTACGCCATGTTTAACTGTGATTTTTGCAGGAATTTCCAGGAAAATTATATATATATATTTGTTGCAGCAGAGTTTAGGCTTTAACATGAAATGGCTTGTTTGTAATTTTTCTACAGTTTTTATGCGTAAAAAAAAATATTACTTTTTAGAAAATTGTCTCCTTTATTTTTTTTATTAATGAAAACCATATTGCACGTGAAAGCCCTATTTCTGTCGATTACAACGGTACCACATATGTATCGGTATCCCCCCCAATTCTTGCCCAGAAGACCACCCAAACTGAAAAGAGTACTTTACAAATAAAATACAACTACTATTCACAATATAAACATAAGGGGTTTACTATAATAAAAAACAACATAGGGTCCCTCTGGTAGGAAATGACATGGGTTCCCCCTATCCAGCACAACCAGCCCGGGGAACAGTTATTGGGGCTTGTAGAACAGGGTGCAGGGGCCAGCTTTGGTGGCCCCCCACCCTGCCGGCTACAAGCTCTGTGGGCTAGGCTCTTCTGACCCCCCTAGGCTTTGGGGAGGCAGGTAATTGGGGTGCCGGGGGTAAATGGCAAGTCACCCGCTAGCCGCAGCCTTGTGAAATGGTATTGGGGTCTCATGGATCACTTAACAGTTCACAAAGGGTCAAGTGTAAAAAACCACACAGAGACAAGGAGAAAAATATTTTATTTATTGTTTTTTTAACACTTACCTCCCACCCATCCCTGGGCACTGTGTCCCATGCTGATCACTCTGGCTTCTGCTATCCTGCTGCTGGTGGAAGCCTTTTATAGCTGTGGGCGACAGAGCATAAGGGGTTAATTTAGAAAAAAAATTACATAGGGTCCCCCCTACTAGGGGGGGACCTATGTCATTTTTGGGGAATTTTAAGGGTTAAAAACCCTTAAAAATCCCCCCAAAAATTACATGTGTTCCCCCTACCCAGCATAGCCAGCCCGGGGACCAGGGTGCTGGGGCCAGCTTTGGAGGCCCCCTGCCCTGCCGGCTACAAGCTCCGTGGGCCGGGCTCTTCTGCCCCCCCTAGGCTTTGGGGAGGCAGGTAATTGGGGTGCCGGGGGTTAATGGCAAGTCACCCCCTAGCCGCAGGTGACTTGCCAGCCCCCAGCCTTGTGAAATGGTATAGGGGTCTCATAGATCCCTTACCAGTTCACAAGGGATTAACAGTAAAAATAAAACACACAGACACATAAAAATAATGACATTGATTATTTTTTTTAGTCACCTCCGATGTCCCGATCCTGTCCCACGAAGCTCCGATAACAGCTGCTGGGTGATCGGTAGAGGAGGGCTGGGGGGCGAGAGATCAGAGCCATCTCGCCCCCTCCAACCTTTTCCAATCACCCGAAGTGACTGAGCTTCTCTGGGTGGATGCGAGATGCCAGCTGCCGGGTGACAGGTGCCGGGTCATCGATGACGTCACCCGCCCACAAAGGGCTAGCAGCCGGCGACCCAGGAAGTGAGTGAGAGGGCGATTCCTCTCCCTCTCATCACTACGGAAGAGCCCGGGGACGCATTCGGAGACCCCCCGGTGAAGAGGAGACACAGCGGGAGGGATTGCGGTGGCAGGTGAGTACATTTTTTTTACAGTTAACTCTGGCAGCAGCCGAAGTGGGGGGGGTGACATCTCAGGTGCTCTCCTGAAGAGAGAAGAGCCTGGGGGGTGAAGAGATGACCCCTCCAACGAGGGGTCAGGTGAGTTTTTAACTTTTATAATTTTTTTCCTGGGGGGGTCAGCTATGTGACTCTCACGTAGCTGGCACTTAACGGTAGGAGAGGCGACTACGAGAGACTCACATAGCTGGCAATAGAAGGGTTAAACAGTAAAGTCTCAATCTTTGCAGATGATACCAATCTGTGTAAAGTAATTAACCCTTTCGCTGCCAGTCTACCTGGAGTTTTTGTCACCCTTTGTTGCCAGACCATTTTGCACTATTTTGCGCTCTCCATGTTCAAATGTGATTTTTGAAGGGATTTCCAGGGATTTCCCAGGAAAATGATGAATTGTTTTTTTCAGCATAGTCTGGGCTTTAACATGAAATGTCTTGTTTGTCCTTTTTTACTATTTGTAGTGTTTTTTTGTAATAAAAAATGTAAGTTTGTAAAAAAAATCTTATTGTGTGTGAAATCCCAATTTCTCCCAATTACAGCGTTACCACATATGTATAGATAGACACTCTTTCCTGCCCAGGAGACGCCCCAAACTGAAACAGCGCTTTAGGGGATTTTCAGATAAAATACAACTACGATATGTGCTATGCGCACCTTGAAGTTTTTCTAGAAAAACAACCCTTTACATTTGAAATACCACCAACAACCTATATATTCTTTGGAAGTACACACCTCAAGCTTTTTAGGTGTACCAGGCTTGTTGATGTGGCCACAGTTTTCTGGAAGTAATCCCTCAATGTAATCTTTGGTTGCAAAGAGTTTCCCTAAAAAAAGGATAAAAAAGCAGAATCAAAGCCACATTTTCTTAAAAAATCTATATACAAACAAGAAAAAACAAATTTAATCTGAAAAAGCAAGGTCCCCCGAACAGAACGATACCCAACATGCATAGCTACTGTCAAGGGAAGAGTTGCCAAACACCCCAAAGTAAAGCATGTGTGTAACGGCAATTTTACTTGAAAATGTCAAAGTGCACCACCCTTTACATTTGGAATATCCCCCATAAGCCATATATTCCCAGCTTGTTGTAGTGGGCTTATCTTTCTGGAATTAATCCCTCAAAG
The DNA here is from genome assembly GCA_027917425.1 of Gastrophryne carolinensis. Lineage (NCBI taxonomy): Eukaryota > Metazoa > Chordata > Amphibia > Anura > Microhylidae > Gastrophryne > Gastrophryne carolinensis. The sequence goes on from CM051240.1 coordinate 114,852,142, forward strand.
AATTCTTTGGTTGCGCAGGGTTTCCCTAAAAAATGTATAAAAAAGCTAAATAAAAAACACTTTTTCCTAAAATATAAATATGCAAACAAGAAAAAGCAAGCTAAGTCTGAAAGCGCAAGGTCCCCCGAACAGAACAATACCCAACATGCATAGCTACTTTTAACCCTTTTAATTGCCAGCCTTCTTGAGATTTTGTCACCCTCTGTTGACAGGTCATTTTTCCCCATTTTGCGCCATTTTTGCGCCATTTTGCTGGAATTTTCAGGAAAATTATATATATATTTTTTGCAGCAGAGTTTAGGGTTTAATTTTTATTTTTTAAGTAAAAAATAAATAAATACAATTTTCAAAGAAAATTGTCTCCTTTTATTTTAAGTAAAACATTTATTTTATTAAATGAAAACCGTATTGTATGTGAAAGCCCCATTTCTACCGATCAGAACGGTACCACATATTTATCGGTACCCGTTCCTGCCCAGGAGACCCCCCAAACTGGAACAAGTACTTTATAACATTTACAAATAAAATACAACTACCATCCACACTACAAAGGGTTAAATCGAGAAAAAAAATGACATAGAGTCCCCCCTCGGGGGCGGGGGGCATTTTTTGGGGGGGATTTTTAAGGGTTAAAAACCCTTAAAAATCTTCAAAAAAATGACATGGGGTCCCCCTTACCCGAAGTAACCAGCACGGGACCAGCTATGCAGGGCTTGTAGGAACAGGGCGCAGGGGCCATCTTTTGTGGCCCCTGGCCCTGCAGGCTACAAGCCCGCATAACCCATGGCCACTGGCTCTTCTGCCCCCCCGGGCTTTGGGGAGGCAGGTAATGGGGTGCTGGGGGTTAATGGCAAGTCACCCACTAGCTGCAGGTGACTTGCCCCCAGCCTTGTGAACTGGTATAGGGATCTCATGGACCCCTTACCAGTTCACAAGGGGTTAAGTGTAAAAAAAAACACACCACACACACAAAATATATATTTTGTTTTAATACTTACCTCCCATCCATCTTGCACTGTGTCCCTTCCCAATCACTGGCTTCTGCTCACCTGCTGGAAGCCTTTTATAGCTGCTGGGTGACAGAACATAAGGGGTTAAATAAAAAAAAGACATAGAGTTCCCCCTCCCTGGGGCTCTTCTGCCCCCCCCCCGGGCTTTGGGGAGGCAGGTAATGGGGTGCTGGGGGTTAATGGCAAGTCACCCGCTAGCCGCAGGTGACTTGCCATCCCCCAGCCTTGTGAACTGGTATAAGGGGTCTCATGGACCCCTTACCAGTTCACAGGGGGTTAAATGTAAAAAAAGAAACACACTGTCACAAACACAGAGAAAGAAATGACATTTATTTATTTTTTTTTTACTTTACTCACCTCCGATCCTCTGTCCCCCAGCGATCTCCGATGACAGAGAGCCTGGGGGGGGGGGGGATCACAGCCCTCTTCCCCTCCCCACCTCTCTGCTCCAAGCACCCGAGCAGACTGATTCTTAGTCTCGGGTGCCAGTATTAAGAGGCCGGCTGCTGGTGACATCACAACGATGATGGCTAGCAGTCACGATGCAGGAAGTGGGGGGGAGGGCAACTTCGGCCCTCTCCTCACCATAGAAGAGCCTGGGGGAGGTGATCAGAGGCCCCTCAGTTAAGAGGATACCCGTCGGGAGGCAGCACGACCGCAGGTAAGTAAATGTCATTTTTAATTTTTTTTTGTTGTCACAGTTAGCAGCTGCTGCTTTTGAAGTGGGGGGGGCGCTATTCCGGGGGCTCTCCTGGAGCCATCCGAGCCCCCACGGGGGATCGGATGGCACCAAATTAAAGAGGAGACTCGGTCGGATCCAACGAGGGGTCAGGTGAGTATTTTTTTTTTTACTAGCAGGGTGGAAAGTCAGGCACATTGTAAGGTCCCCGGGTTCAGCTGGCGCCCGACTGGTGGCTGGGAGCTGTTTTCCCATCTGCAGTTCCTTCAGCCACCAGCGGGTGTCAGCGGAGCTCCGGCTGCTCACCCCAGCGGCAGTCCCTCCAACCTCCAGAGAGTGGCAGCAAAGCGCTTGTTGCTCTCGCCTCATCTGCTGCACCTGGTGTGTGTGCTATTTAAGGGAGATTTTCCCTCCACCAGGTGCAGCAGGATTTTGTTGTTGCTTCCTCTTTGTCCGTGGATCCATGTGCCTTGTATCTGGAGTTTTGATCTTTAGTCTGTTCCTATCAGGAGTCTGGAGACTGCCTGCATCTGCCCTAGGACCCTGGGTGAGTGTTCCAGCACCTTAGGGGTTCGGTTTTCTGTTATCTGGTATTTTTTGTTAGTTAGTTTTTCCCCTGTATCTGAATATAAGAGTTTTTTGTTATCCTTGCCATTAATAAAACCTTTAAGCATATCTTATCTCTCCGTGTCATTGCTCTGGCCAAACCTTTTACCCCTCCGGGCAGAGAGTGCACTTAAAGTACTCTCTGGTCCTGACACACGTAGATTCTACGTGCTTGGCACTTAAGTGGAGTAGAAGCGAGCACGTAGAATCTACTTGCTTGGCACTGAAAGGGTTAAAACCAAAAAGCACAGCAGACAGCTACAAACAGACTTAGATAAATTGGAAGCATGGGCAGTGAAATGGCAAATGAAGTTTAACACAGATAAATGTAAGGTTATGCACATGGGAAGGACAAATATGTGCCATGATTACACACTAAATAAAGAAACACTTGGTAAAACAACAATGGAAAAGGACCCAGCCAAAAGCATCATCAGCCGATGCCAGAATGTCACATGTATAAAACTTCATCAAGATGTGATCCAAAGCACTAGGCACATGGTTCAGAGGAATGCTGTGGTTGTTCAAGGAGAGCCCCAAATGGCATGCTCAGACAAAAATCAAGTCCATCCCAATGGAGACGTGGAGGCTGATTCTCTACTAACGCCAGATACTGCCAGATGAGCATCTGTATAGCGGCGGTAGTAGACTCTGTAAGAGGGTATCAGGTGCTGTAACAAAGTGTCTCAGTCGCTCTAGTAACCTGGGCGGCGTTGATGAATGTGATGTGTATTGGGCGCTCTAACAACAGTATAGTGCCGCAGTGAGCAAGAGGTAGTGAGTCTGGCACTCCGTGCTCCAGACCATATTTATCAAACACTAGACACATGCAGCATTGGCGCTCTAAAGCTGGGCGCTATAGCATAGAGCGTCAGGCACTGTGTGGTCAAAGTTTTGTTTTTGAACACATATACACCAGTAGCAAAGCGAAAACACATGGAATGACATTGTTTTATCACTGGGACAATAACACTTTAGTGCCAGACCTGTAAATACAAGTCTGCATAAAAATATAAAAAGTAAAAAAAATTATAAAAGTGTTTGTTTGCAGCCAGGAGTGGTCACACAATGATCTGAGAAGAAAAAATGTAAACACACTATTTATACACAACTAATGAAGCCCCATTGAAATGTATCAGAGAGCGCTACAGAGCGACAGGTACTACATGACCCTCCTGAGCCAGCGCTATAAGCTGCGCTGCCTGGATTAATACATGTGACGCTACGTGGTACTGTTAGATGCACTCACCAGATTCGCTTTCTTAAATGTGGTTTGCGTACAGCGCCCGGCGTTCACCAGATGCTGCCTGCCACTACGAGGCACTACCTGGCGCTATCCGATCTTTAGTTTTTCCACACGGCATGTCCAGGAGGGGGGTGCAGTTAACGGGGCAAAGTTATTGGCAAGTACCCTGCCCTCATGGGATATCTTATCTTTTGAATGGGTGTTTGCATCTTTGGGGCACTTTATCAGTTCACAAATAGTGGAAAAATAGACAGAAAACATAAATATGCATTTTATGTTGTCTTTTGCTCTGGTGTCTTTTGCCACTGTACCTCCTTTCTCCAGATGACAGTGAAAGAGGAAGGAGGAGAGACCTGTGCCCCCTAAAGATGCCAGGTCAAGCACCTAAGATTATATAAATAGTAATGGGCGAACCTGAGTTCGGTAAATTCAGCAAACTTGCCACCAAAGTTTGGTTCGGTACCTGAACTTGTTTCGAACCTGAATCGCATCAAAATCAATGGGTACCCAAACTTGGGGGCTCAAAAATGGGGGGGGGGGTGATGCAGGGAGATTGCCCTGCACAATATGGGGTAAGTAATGTACTTCAAATAATCACAGAAAACAAAACACATGAAAAGAAATCACAAATAAATAAAAATAAATTCTTAAAAAAATGAATTCATTTTAAAAATAAAAAATGTAAAAAAAAATTAAAATATTAGTTTTGTACAGGTGTCAGAGGAAAAATCCGTTGGTAACACCAAGGACAAATTGGAAAACAGAAAGTTCTTCAAATATTCACAGAAAACAAAGGCAGAATTCCCCCATCACCCCATAGCAGACTGTGTTGCAGAACAATCCCCATCACCTGCTATAGCAGACTATGACAGAATGCCCCCAATCACCACCTAGCAGACTGTGACAGAGCTCCCATCTTCTCTATTGCAGAGTTCTGCGTGTGTTTGCCTGCTCACTGGCCGGGCTGGGCGATACCCTCCAGCTTAAGGCCATCCCTTTTTCGCAGTCCTGCCGTCTACTACCCTATTTGATTGATGTGGTGGGGTTCAGGCTGGGTGGGGGAAGGGGGAAGACTGTGTGGAAGAACAACCACCCTCATTCCTATTGCTGGCTGTATGACAGAATCTCTTGCAACGTTCCCATAACAGAATGTGTTGCAGAACAACCCCATCATACCCCATAGCAGACTGTGACAGAATCCCCCCACCACCCTATAGCAGACTGTGTTGCAGAACAACCCCCATCATCCTCCATAGCAGACTGTGACAGAATTTCTCAATCACCCCATAGCAGGCTGTGACAGAGCCCGCATCATCCCCATAGCAGAATGTGTTGCAGAACACCTACCATCATCCCTATAGCAGACTGTATGGCAAAGCAACCTCATCATCCTCCATAGCAGATTGTGACAGAATCCCCCATCACCCCATAGCAGAATGTGATAGAGCCCTCTATCTTCTCTAATAGAAGACAGAGTGCAATGTGCATGCCTGCTCGCTGGCTGGGCTGGACACTTCCCAGCTTGCAGCTATCCCCCTTTTGTGGTTCGGCCCGCCTACTCCTCTTCCTAATTGGTTGGGGGAGCACAAGCTGGGTTGGGGCAGGGGGCAGTGAGATGGTCGGCATTCTCCTGTCTGCTCAGTAGCCCATCAACCAGCAACATGGTTCCAGTTCACCCAACACTAGTTATGAAGTCTGCAATCAAGCTGCCTGGCCCATGAGAACACTTTTATCAACAGGATGTACCAAGAGAATATAGCAAATCAGAACAATGGTGGCACAAGAAAGAAGTGAGTTGAATTTAGTGGGGTGGAGAAGATCCCAGTGACCAACAGCATTGGCCTAGTGTTGCTCCAAGGATGCCTACTGCCAGACGGGCACAAGGGTGAGTATACTCCAGGCCCTAGGCTTCAAAAGGCAACTAACTCATAATTACTTTTTATAAATTAGTACTTTTTAGGTCCATTTTTTGCTAAATTATGCATTGTGTGTATTTGTAAAATCTAAAAAGTGCTGAATCACAGAAATATAAAGATTTTATAAAAACTTCCCTTACGTCACAAATGTTTTTGCTTAATTAAAGCCACTGTATTCAGGAGGACCTAAATCCTCCCTTGCAACTGCGCCAGATAGGATTCTGACCTAACCTACCTTCATCTTTCAAGCCTGCATTAGAGAGATACTTACCTTTTAGTTTCAGAGCTCCATCAGATGGGGAGAAGAAAATAGCTGACCACGTGTGCAGCAGCCATACCTCCTTCTGTAAGAGACATGCGTTACTGCAGGACACAGTTATTTCCTGGACAGTCATCATACAGAGCTCCATTAAGAAAAATTAAATATATACATTTGGTACTTACAGGCAGGGAAAATAGGTGAGTTAGGGTTTTGGTGGACCTGCCCTTTCTACCTCCACCACTGAGCTGCTTTAGAGTTTGCAGGTCCATACAGATGAAGCATTTCTCACAGTATGAGCAGGGCCGTATTTGCCACTAGGCACATGTAGGCACTGATTCTGATTTGGGATGTCCTAATGCATACAAACTTCAAGCCCCTTTGCTCCCTTACCTCACCAGAGATCACCAGCACATGTGTGTGCCACAAGTGCAGAACACTTCTGTGCCAGGGGAGCAGCTAGCCTGTCATTCAAGCTTCCTAGCCATTCAGTCATATGGGCCTGCACATGCGCTGTGGGATCATCAGCAAGGGAAGGACACTGGTGATCCATTGCATTTCATACAGTGAGGCTTCCCAAATCAGTATTACCCAGGGGCACAAACCAAAACACAGGATAGGCGGCTAAATTTGGTCCACTTTCAAGAGGAACAACACCTGGAAGAATGAAAATCCTAGGTATTGTTCCTCTTGAAAGTGCACCAAAACTTGGGATTCTGGCAGGGCATCCCGATTTTGGATACCCCACTGTGTGTATATCTCCCTGGATCACCAAGAAAACTCACTGTTCCAGCAATCCAACTGCACAGACACGAGCCGGTGGGCAGCCAATCCGTGTGCTCTGCTCCATTCAGCTCCGGCTAGCTGCTCCGATGTCAGAGCGTGCTGGATGAAGCAGGTACATGCCCCCACTACAGTTATAGCCAGGATGTGGCCCACACATGCAGCATTGGATCGCTAGCTAGAGGTTTCACACAGCAGGGCAGAAGGGATTGGCCTTCCCTAGTGTCTTTTAATTGTTTCTCAGGATTTTGACTATCAGGGTCTTGTTTCCTGACTCGGCGGCATCCAAATCCCAATGTGGATATAGGGGCAATGTTTTGTTCCAATAAAATATCGGTCTGGGATGGGGTTGTCTGCACTCTGCATATTTATATTTCTGTATGGGATGGGGTCCTCCTATGTGGTGCCATAATTTGGCACACCCCATTTATAGACATGCATGGCAGCCATTTGGCATAGAAGGGTTGATGACTAGATATCCGGCCTGGACAGGGCCACAATCCGGAATAGGAGCAATCGGCTACATGGGACAAAATATAAATATGTATTTTGTGTTTTTAGTTGCCTGGACATTCCATTTATTTATTCCTGGGATAGTGAGGGGGCTGTATATGTCCAGACCTGACATTTCAGTGATGTTGGGTCCAGTCACACCAATAAGGCTGCACAGGTGCTGCATCCCTGCTTCCTCCCTCAGGTTGCTGGGTGCAGATGTAGCATGTGGGGATGCCACATCTGGGCATAACTGCTGCTGCCACCCTGCCTACTTGAAGCGTCAGACCCTGGAGCGGAGGCAGCAGTCATCCATTCATCTACCTGCACCCCCCCCCGACTGAGACCTACTTGCTACTATCTACCACCTACTTGCCTAGCTATCTGCATACCCACCCAGCTACCTACCTATGTGTGACATACGCTCTGTCTTTTGGATGTCATCACTATTCAGTTGCCCACCGGGTCATTCACTGGCCTTTTCTTAATTAGGGCATTGTATTTTGATACTGTTACAGGCAATGTCATTGTATTTTGACTGCCATTGTGTATTGTTGATTACGTCACAGTCAATGGCATTGTCCTGATTGATTGTATTACAGCCTGCTATTGTTCTACTGATTGCGTCACCGGCAGAGTTGAGGGATTGTGTGCCCTGCTGCTATCGGTCGGTGTGTGTGTCATGCAATAGGAGACTTGTGTATATAAGGCCTAGAATGGCACTAATAAAGACACTTCACCTTCACCCTCAATACTGAAGTTCTGTCTCTTATTGGGGGAAACGCTATATTACAATTCACTAGCCCTTGTAAGGGCTGTTCCTGTTTCCTCACGGACGACTCTGGAATTCCAGCAGCACCTCTCACCATTGGGAAAAGGACGTCTCGGGCGGTGAAGCCCTCTGGCGATAAGGGTTATCGCTACACTATGCAATTACCTACCAACCCACCCACCTACCTACCTGCCCACCCATCTATCCTACCTATGTACATGCCCACTCACCTACCTACCCAGACCCTGGAGTGAAAGCCAGCTGCCCTAAAGCAGATGTGGAATCGCTGAACCCTAAAGTGCAGGCTGCAGTCGCCCACTCACTCATCTATGTACTCAGCCACAAACCTTCCTACTCGCCTACCTACCTGCCAACTACCCACTTTCCTACCTACTCAACTACTTACTCAGCTACCATTCCTACCCACTCACCTACCTACCTATGTATCTACATGTTTACCCACCCATGTGCCTACCTAACCTACCTAGCTGCCCACATACTCATCTACCTGACTACACCCCACCTACCATTAACATACCTACCCATCTATCTGCTTACCTACCTGACTGCCCTTCTAATTACCTACCTACTTTACCTAATCACAAAGGCTGCTTTGTGACAGGTGATACAACCTGGATGGCACAGGGGACTTCTGATCTGATGTGTGAGCTCCAGACTACCACTGATCAGCTGCAGTGGGAGAAAATGTAAGCATCAATTTACTTTGCTGGACTAATAATTTAAAGGAAAAAAATACTATACAGGAGGCCTCCACCAGATTTTGTGCCCAGGGGCCTCCACCACTCTTAGTCCGGCCCTGGGAATGAGCAGTATTTTATGAGGCTGTAGTTTATGGGGCCCAGACACAACAGGTTGTATGATGACAAGGAGACATAAAGAATTGACGTAAATCCTTACGATCTTGCGCCTGCGCACTACAAACTTAACTCACTAAAGTGCTTGCCTACATATTTGCCACCCTCACTTCTACTACAATGTTTAGCTAAACCACTTAGCACTATCCTCCGTCTTCCTTTTTGGACCCTTAAAGCTCACCACAACCACTTAGCTCTATCCTCCATCTTCCCTTTTGGACCCTTAAAGCTCACCCCAACCACTTAGCACTATCCTCCATCTTCCCTTTTGTACCCTTAAAGCTCACCTCAAACACTAAGCACTATCCTCCATCTTCCCTTTTGAACCCTTAAAGCTCACCCCAACCACTTAGCACTATCCTCCCTCTTCCCTTTTGAACCCTTAAAGCTTACCCCAACACTTAGCAATATCCTCCATCTTCCCTTTTGAACCCTTAAAACTTACCCAAATCACTTTGCCGTTAAGTGCTTCTTCCATTTTAGACCCCTAAAATGTACCCAAACCACTTCGCGGTTAGGTTCTTCTTCCATTTTAGGCCCCTAAAACTTAGCCAAATCACTTTGCGGTTAGGTTCTTCTTCCATTTTAGGCACCTCAAACTTACCCAAATCACTTCGCGGTTAGGTTCTTCTTCCATTTTAGGCCCCTAAAACTTACCCAAACCACTTCGCGGTTAGGTTCTTCTTCCATTTTAGGCCCCCAAAACTTACCCAAACCACTTTGCGGTTAGGTTCTTCTTTCATTTTAGACCCCCAAAACTTACCCAAACCACTTCGCGGTTAGGTTCTTCTTCCATTTTAGGCCCCTAAAACTTACCCAAACCACTTCGCGGTTAGGTTCTTCTTCCATTTTAGGCCCCTAAAACTTACCCAAATCACTTCCCGGTCATCTGAATCTTCATCTCTAAATATGTATTGTAGCCCTCGTTTGTTGTTAATGTATTTGTGCAAAAAAATGACACTGAAACTTTTTTTATGTTTTTTTTTTTTTTTTTTTAATAGCATATTTTGTTTGGCTTTTTTCAAATGTTTTTTTTTTAAAACAATGTGACATTTTTTTTTTTTATAAAAACATTAAAAATGTGTAAAAATGTTAAATATTTAAAATATATACATATATACAACACAGTGACAGGACCCAGGACACTAGTCTTCTTCTGTTGTCCCCAACGAGTCAACCAGCTGCTGCATATCGGCCACCAACTCAAGGACCCTTCGATTCATTGCTTCCACTCTTGCACGTGTGGTCCCTGGATAAGATTAGAAAAATACATTAGTTTGAGACAAATACATGTTTCTCACCTGTGGAAGGAATGTTTGTTAGTTGGTAAATTAAATCATGACGACATATGTAATTCGGCTAAGTAATTAATCTAAGGAAGTGGGCACACGTCATTCTGCTAAGTAATTAATCTAAGGATGTAGGCACATGTCATTCTGCTAAGTAATTAATCTAAGGAAGTGGGCACACGTCATTCTGCTAATGCTATTGACTATGGCTTGATGTATCTGGGTGATCATGTCAATTACCACATACTGCAAAGAATGACATTACAACTTACTTGGTTGGTGGCCGACGGATGCCTCGTTGGGGACAACCCTACGTCCTGGGCCCTGCCACTGTTGTGAAGTAAAGGCTGTCGAGACATGGCAAATAGGGTCACTTATAATGTCTTAGTCAACAGTAATCAAATGTCAATTTCAATGTGTGTGTCACATCACTCACCTTCTCCCTGTGCCTCATGGGCGAGATCTGTTGCAACCTCCACATCTTCACCTGCTCCAGAAGCATCTAGAAAAACAGATGAAGGGAATCAGCTTTGGTGGAAATAGCATGTATATGTGTGTGCGGTTACATGAAGAGTCACATACCAGAGGCTCCCACCTGCGTCACTGGGTACGACTCCCTGCCCACGCCGTGCCGCCCCTCCTCTGTGGAAAGGTCCAAGGGCTGGTTGGAGGACCCAACAGAGGAGGGGTAGGACCGGCGCCCTGGAGATCCACCACCTTCACTTCCAGCTGCAGATTCATGCAGCACTGGTCAGCCTGTGCGCCTCCGGGTGCGGCGGATTCGGTAATCCATTTCCAACACGAGAAAAGAAAAACAATTTAAAATAAATGCATATGTTCTGCATGAGTTACATCTGGCATGCAATCGCTATGTACTTACTAGATAAATGGAGGCTGAAAAACCGCCACACCTGGGGCATGTGCAGCCGTTTCAGGTCCGACCAATGCTGCATGATCTGGGTGTAGGTGAAGGTGGTGTCCGTCTGCTGTTGAATTTTCCCAATGATCTCCAGGGCGACGGTGCGCTTCTCAAAAGAGTTGGGCAGGTAGTCGTACCTGTGCTCCAGCATGATCTACAAAACACAACAGAAACATAGGATGTAGTTAAAACTGCATACAAATATCTGTCACCAATCGACTAAATTTGGACTAAATGACATTAACAGACACAATTCTAGACTAATCCAATCCTTGAAGCTGGGCTCAGTGTTGTTTCGCACGTGTGGGCCCTCATGTCGGTTTGGCATGGAGTTTTAAACACTTTGAAAACAAACCGTTTTTCCGGCGCTTTCTTAAGGGCTAGGCATGCATTTAGATGGCAAATCCAAGGCATTAAAAGACACTTACAAGCATGATGATCTCTTCTTGTTGGCGGGTGAAGATTGTGGGCGCCATCTTGCCTCTTGTCTGCAGCAGATAACGAACATCCGTACGCACGTCCGTAGGCACGCGTACGCCTAAGCGTCAGAGCCCGCCAATCTTATTTAAAGGGTCCTGGACACACAGCTCATTCTCTTTCAGAGTCCATGAGCAATGGCACCTAAAAAATCCCAAACGAAAGCAGCAAAGGAGGTCAGCAGCAAACAGGCATCCAAACAGCAGAAGCCTGCTGCAGGCCCAACTACTCGGTCACAGATGCCAAAAACAAAGCTGCTGCCAACCCGCATTGTTCAGCCAAAGGCACCCACCACAACCACCAAAAAAAAGGAGCCAGCGGGAAAAAGGAAGCCACAGGCCAGAAAGCAAACCCCAACGGAGGGGAAAAAAGGGACCAAGAGGGTGCAAATCCCCAGGCCCCCCAGGTCACCATCACCCCACCCACGTGGCTACCATGGCAAGGCTACAAAAAGGAGACACCAGGAAAGAAGCCCCAGCAGCTCTACCTCGCCATCACCACCACCCGCACGTGGCCACAAGGCTCATGGCAAGAGGGCAAGGCACAGCCCGAGAAGTCCTAGGTCGCCATCCCCACCCGCACGGGTGTCCAAATCATCGGCCAAGAGGGCAAGGCACAGGCCCAGAAGCCCAAGCTCTGGGTCACCCCTGGACCGGCCGTCTACCTCCAAGGGGCATGGGCACTGAGGAGCCAGAACCACAACCAACAGCACGCACATTGTGCAGAGGCCAGTTGAGTGGCAGGTTTGGTGAGGCCCAAACTCTGGCATTGGCTAGTGGCCTCACCTTGTATTATGATGAGCTATATGGGCACAGATCCAAAGCTACTAGCAAGCAGCGCAAAGCCGAAATTTTGGAGGAGCTCACCAGACAGGTCAATGCAGCGGGGGAAGAGCTCAAAGATGTGGAGCAGATTCAAAGGAAAGTATCGGACCTCAAGTATGCAGCACAGAAGAAAGAAAATAAACGGCATCATTACAGGTACATATATACTTTGTGGATTTTTCTTCGTCTTGTATTGGCAACATTAAGCTAAATGAGTCCAACTATCTTTTTCAGCTTACAAACTGGCGGAGGATTCCCCACTAAACTGCAATTTACCCGAGCAGAGGAGATGGTGCTGGGCCTGCTACATCCTGTGGCCTTAGAGGGACACTCGTCACGACAGGACACGTGCATTCTGACTATTCCTGCCGGTTAGTAATGTTATTGTGTATGTGAAATGTGAGCTACATGTAAAATGAGGCTCAAAGCCATATATTAACACATGCCCCTAGGGTGTTCCTTGTAGTGGAGGTAACAATTTAAACAGGGTGTGTTATGTGTATGGACTCATCATTTGCTTATTTCCTTGCCCATACATGAGTTTGGAGAGTCTTGAGGAACACTATTGAGATTAGCAAAGGACTGCCTGTTATGTATTTAGAGTCAATTGCATACAACACTTCCATCTTTATCTGTAGGCAATTTGGGTTTGAGCTGTGCTTTGCTCAGAAAGACTTGATCTGGGGTGCTTGAAAGTTTGACCTAGAAAGAATGGCAACCAGCATAATCTGATTGCAAATGCTATTTGCAAGCTGTGTGTGGTCCCATAATGGGCTTTTAGGGATGTGTGAAGCCTCAGAACAGCCAGTACATGTATGTTTATTTTGGTTAAGGAGACCAATGTGTATGTACTTGTTGACTAATACATCTAACAGATAAGGGCATTCATAGTCAAGTTCAACTTGGTCGGTTGGGGGAGTTGCCATTCATGCATGGGCCCGTGTTTTAGTGAACCATATGTGTTATTACACATCAGCAATGCCTAGTTGTGTGTTAACATGCCTTCTTTTCCACAATGCAGCCCAGCATCATCCCTCAGCTAGTGGGGAATCCTCAGCCAGTTTTACCATGCCGTCTACTTCCGCGCTGCCTCGGACCCAGGATCCGATATATACGGTAAGTGTCTTTTTCTGATGTTGCTTATGCATGTGCCTTGCCATGTTTCTTTTTCCTGAATTACATATGTATTCCCGAAACTGAACCTTTTTAATTTACATGTCCCAACACACCCACACACTGATAGAGGAAATCCAGGAGCTGGAGGAGGATGGACCTTCATTGGACCTTCTGAACAGCTCCCCCTGGGACAGAATCTGCAACTGTCCCAATATGTTTCTACACCAAATCCTCAGCAGCAGAGTGAAGCTGGCTGCATGCTGCCAGCCCATCGTGGGCAGCATGCAGAGACTGAGCCGACAGTCCCCAGTGTTAGCTCTGCTGCTGAGGATTTGCCAATCAGACCTGTGGCTGTTGGTGGACCTAGAGGCACATCATCTGCACGCCCCCCAACCCGGGGAATTGGGAGGCATAGTCGACTACGTCGCCCAGTTTCCCAGGGGAGGATCGCGCCGATGATGGAGTCAGCATGGCACCATGAGAGGCGGCTATTTCGCCTCCAAAATCAACGAAACCACGACCATCTTCATGGGCAATTAGAGACATTAAACAACACCTTAAACTTCATGCTGACTGAATTTAGGTCCAACAACAGCCACATGGTCACCTTATCCAATTATTACAGTGCCATGCTTGAGGAAGTTCGAAATAGCAACAGCCACATGGCCACCTTAACTAACTCTCAGTGCTATGATGGCTGAATTTCGAACTTCAAATAGAAACATGTTGGAACAGTTGCAGATTCTGAATGCCATACAGGCCCAGGGCCCCAACCTGGGTTTTATGGGCATCCCCAATTTTAAGGCCTATTTGGCCTATATCTGCCCCACATCTTTGCTCTACATCCCCACTGTATTGACCTGTCTGGTGAGCCCTACCAGTATACCCTTTTGGTATGGTTTTGCTTGTATGCTTTGGATTTGCGCCCATAAAGCTAGCCAATGCCGGAGGTGAAGCCTCAATGAACCTGCCACTCAAGCTGTTGCCCTGCAGGCTTGTGGCGAATTACATTGGTTCTGGCTCCTCCTGTTTGTAGGCATGATTGGGGGACATTCTGGCCTGGCAAACTACTACCTTGACCCCTGGCTGAGATTGAACTGGACTTGGATTGGGACTGGGGGTTCTTGTTTGGGTGGCCCACTGAGTAACAGGTGTAGATGTGGCATAGGTTTGGCTGCTTTACACCTGTACCTGTGGCAAATGTGGCCAAGCAGGAGAGGGTGTGTCTTTGGGCCTATTTGTTTTCTTAAAAATCTGGACATTTCAATGCTTGTCACCTATGTTTTTGTTTTTGAAATTTGTATGAAACTTTTAACAGGAGTGCCTTACTTTAAAGCTCCTGCCTGTGACCAATTGCTATGTGGCCTGATTTGCAAAAAATTACATTTCTGGTTTGACCATGTATTTTCATGAACTATGGGAGTGACCATCAACTCCAATGTTTGCTTTTTGAAATAAACACCATACATTTTTACTTACCCTGATGTTGACTAAGTTTATGCCTTTAGGTTTTTGGTGAATAAAGATGACTTAAAGTTTGCACTAACAACTTGGGAATCAAAAAAAACAAGAGTCTAAAATCAGGTGTGAGGTTGTTTGTAATTAATTCTTTACTGTTTGTAAAAGTAAGAAACAAACATACAAACACAAAGGTCCAGAAACACAAATAACAAACAATAAAGGGACAAAACAAACAAAGGAACACCAAATTAAGCAAAATGTGTGTCTATTAAATTAGACCGCACGGCTTGGGCAGACGCACTCGGTGGGCCACGATAGTCCTCCTCTGGGTCATCGGTGGGTGGAGAGGGGGCAAATCCACATACCGGGGGACACACTGCAATATAGCAAAATTATGCAACACTGCACAGGCCATTATAATATCTTTGACCTTTTTGGGGTCATACTGAAGTGCTCCCCCGGTAGGGTCCAAGCATCGGAAGCGGGTCTTCAATAGGCCAAGCGCCTTCTCCACCACAGCCCTGGTCTTCCTGTGCGCCCTATTATATGCCTCCTCGGCTGCATTCTGGGTCCGAAGGACGGGCGTCAGCAGCCAGGGAAGCAGTGGATAGCCTGAATCACCTGAAAAAATTCAAAAAGAATACCATCATTTACACATTAATCCCTAACTTGAACCCAAAAACGGCCCTTCCCCATGACTAAGAGCCTATGTTACATTTGAGCAACACCCTGAGCATACAGATTGCGCAGGCCAAAATAAACCCGAACACCATCTAAGGGATGTTGGGACAATTTAAACATCAAAGGTGGCAGATGATGGCCAATCAGGCATACTGCTAACAGGTATTGGTTTAGGACTGTGCTGCTCAACATTCTTGGATGTCTTAACTTTTCAGGACCCCGTAGCTGCTTTGTCTGAGGCAAAAACAGCTCTAACCCAGCACCTGCACTTTATCCCGCTCTCCTCTACTCAGTAAGTGTAATGCATCTAAGCTAAGATGGCGCAGACCCTATCCTAAAGTCAAGAACATAATTTTAGCCGAGTGTGGGGAAGAGTAATGATTAATTTACTATAAATTCAAAGATTAAAATTTGCAAATGCAGAACAAACATTTGGCAAGGCTTTGTTGTTTGAAAAATCTTATGGTTGAGGTCGTGTTTCACATGTAAACAAGGTGTTTAAATAGGCATAGTTTCATACATGGGACACAAACTAAATTCATAGCCATACATCTACAAAAAAATGACGTTATTGGTGTCAACTTACCAAGGAGCCATCCACCCGAAATCCAGATCTTCGAAGAATGTAGGCATCATGGGATGAGCCTGGGAACCCGGCGAGCAGACTAAGGCCCTTATTCATCAAGCGATAGCGCCAGGTAGTGTCTGACGAGCGCCAGGTCCCGCCAGCTAACGGCGTCTACCGACTCAAGTACGCCCGGCGTCGGCCACAATGACGCATTTATCAAGCTAAATGAGGCTAGCGCCGGCGAGAGCGACGGCTAGCGCGGGATTCATCATGTAGCCGACTGCAACGAACAGCGCCGCTGCTAATCCCATCACAGCGACAGGTATGACCTGGCGCTACCTGCCGCTCTCCCATACATTTCAATGGCAGACGCTGCAATGATTGTTTTAAGTGGTTTTTGTGTTCTTGTCTTTGGCACAAAATTCAACACATGTTTATTGGGATATGTTTTATTAATCTGTCTTGTTATTTTTCTTTTTTAGATGAAAGTTGTTATTTCTACACTGTAATGTTGTGAGTGACATCTAAAATGCATCTCCTCCCACAAAACTCATTGGGCTCAAAATCGCTTGTTTTCACAACACACGGGGCTTGTAAAGCTACTTTTTAGTCAGTCATGTTTGGCGCTCACGTTCGCTCTTCGAAATTGTCAGCACCCAAGCTATTCGGCAGCCCTGTCCTTGATGAATCTGTGGTGGTCAGAGTTTGTGCAGTCGCTGTTTTGATTCGCTATGTGGCGGCACGAGCGTCGCTGTGCTGCGCTGTGCTGTTCATACATGTGCCCTTCTGCCATTTTCAAGGAATTCACTTCCCGCGACCCCAGTCGTTCTTAATGAATACACTGTAGTTTTGAGCGTGCATGTCCACATTCTGCAGGATTTATTCAGGCGTACAAGCTCATAACAACCCGTTATGCATTCTCCTGTGTGCCACATTATCATGTAGTTGGATAGTTTTATTGTGTGATGATTTTATGAAGGAATCAGATTTGTATTTTTAAGCACCAAGCTTTTTGGTTTTCAAGGACCTATGCATTACAGTATCTTGAACCCCCTGCTAAATCAAGCTAATAATTAATGGCGTCTTTGCCAATAGCTTGTTGTAATGCGTCAATTTACTTTTTCCGCCACTTAGCTTGCACATAGCTGATATTAGCTTGTTCCTGGTGCGTGGAGTTTGTTTTTTGAAATTTATTTCACAGTTGCTTAGGTCATATCCGGTTCTGGTTTCCTCCTTTGCGTTTCAAAGCCACCTAAAGCTAAAAATGACTAGCGCTTAGGCCAATAGCTTGTTGTAATGCGTCAATTTACTTTTTCCGCCACTTAGCTTGCACATAGCTGATATTAGCTTGTTCCTGGTGCGCGGAGCTTGTTTTTTGAAATTTATTTCACAGTTGCTTTGGTCATATCCGGTTCCGGTTTCCTCCTTTGCGTTTCAAAGCCACCTAAAGCTAAAAATGACTAGCGCTTAGGCCAATAGCTTGTTGTAATGCGTCAATTTACTTTTTCCACCACTTAGCTTGCACATAGCTGATATTAGCTTGTTCCTGGTGCGCGGAGCGTTTTTTTTTTTTTTTTGGTTCCCTGTCGCTTTGGTCATATCCGGTTCCTGTTTCCTCCTTAGCGTTTCCACCATGCTGCCCAGGAGACAGATTCAGCGCCTCCCCAGCTCCTCCTCCAAATCTGACCCCACCAACCCTCCCCCACCTCCCCCACCTACCTCACCTCCCCCACCTAACACCCCTCCCACCCCTTCCCCTCCTGGGCAAGCCAAAAAAAAACGCATGTGCGTGGATAGCCGCATAAATGGCCAGGTGGTCAAAGTGAGTATGTTTTTCTTGCATTTTATGTTTAAAGTGGACCAACACACAGGGGGTATTGGCCCTGAAATCAATTAGTTTTCAGGACCAATCTGATCACTCCCCGTGGGGCATCCCCAATCTGGATGTCCTGCGGGGATGAACCCCGCTGGAGGCCCCTAAACCTTACCTCAGCCCCGTCCCATCTGTGCATGCGTGAGCTGCGGATGCGTCTTGCGCTTCCCTCTAGCAGGGTGGTCCCCTGCGCCAGACATTTGTTAATGGCCTGCGCAGGCGCCCTCCCTGTTAGAGTCAAACGCCACACGCATCCTTCGGCGCTCAGAGGCAGCTGAGCTGGTATGCACGTCCAAACGGCCTTGGGTGCGCATACCACAGCGGCGCAGAGCGCTGTGCTAGCCTGGCGCAGTCACGTGGGAGCGTGGTCAGTGGTGTATTTCTGGCCTTCAAAGGGGGTTTCAGACAGTGGACCACCCTCGATTGGTGTGCCCCACCAAAGTGGACCCAAACCCAGAATAGTCAAAATCCGGGGTGTGGGTCCACTTTAATCTGGTCTCAGTATAACTGTTTATGCCATTGTTCTGATGTCATGTATTGATTTGTGTTTGTTTTTCATTTCTCATAGGATTTCTGCATCAAGCAGTATGACTATGCCCGTGGGGGAAAAAAAAGAATAGCCATGGAGGTGAAGGCCACAGTGTCCCGGCGCTTCAACACCCAGCTCTCCGTCCGAGCAATACAACAAAAGTTGTCGGACTTCAAGCGCCGGGAGCCTGAAGGCGTGTACCGCCTATATGATGCCTATCAGAGCCCTCCCTGGGCTTCAAGTGGCGGATCATCCCCTGGTGAGTGCACATTTTGTCATTGTTAGTCTGTGACAGGTTTCATCTGGCCATTTGTACTTAGCCCTTGCCATTTCTCTCTAATTTGCAGGGCATCATATAGGCGGCACCTCCATGGCCTTTTGGCAACGCCTTCTCCACGGGCATAGTCATGGTAAGTGTTTGTTGTTATCCATCACATTCCCTATGTTATGACATTCCTTAAAGTGGACCAACACCCATTGTTGATTGTGCTTGGAATCTCGAAGCTTCCCTGCCCAATCACCTCCCTCACCCAGGGCCCCCCCCAAAAAACCCCACAAACTACTTACCTCATCGGGGGTGGCAGAAGCCACTGGCGCAGCCTCCTGCGTGCCCCTCTAGATGTGTGTGTGCCTGAGCTCTCTGTTTCCTAATGGGCTGCGCGTGCGCACACACTGGAGGAGTGATGTGCGGAAGGCAGCGGCGGCGGGCGGTGTCTCACTCAAATTGTGGTGCTCTGCCAAAGTGGACCAAAACACAGAATAGTATCAATCCTGGGTCTTGGCCCACTTTTAACAGACACATGTTTCCTGGTCCATAGTACAAGCTGGTTTGATAATGTACATTAACATCACAAACCCCACTACAGTGCTATCCAACTGGCAACCACCCCTATGTTTCTGCCCACACCATGATGGGGGCTAGCAAATGTGTTATTTGGTTAAGTTGTTCCGGCTAACACATGTTGCACACTAGTAACATTCGACAATCAACTGCAAATTAGTCCATAACATTGCACTGTCAAGGTTATTGGCACATTATCTTTAGGGGTCCATGTTGCAACCATAAATAATTTACATGAACTCATGGACCAGGAAATATGCTAATGTTGGACAACATGTGTGTAACCATGCAAGCATTTGATTTTTCAGACTCCCTAACCAGATGGATGTCAAATAGTCAGGTGTCATTGGCCCACTAATTTTGCTTTTCTCTTTTGCTTTCTCCTGACAGATGTTGCTACGCAGACGGAGCCGGTGACCATCCTCCCCACCCCAGCTCCAGGGACGGCCAGCAGCATGGGCCCCCGCCACAGCTGCGATGGTGAGTACATCCCACTTCATATGCCTAAAGACTTGTGAACCCTATGTCTTATAGTCAAATCTGCAGACATTTACAATGTACCTATGTGTTAAATTAACACACATCTAGGTTACATGTGTTTGGGCAACAATCCTACATGCCTGTCTGCATGCTTGATTGTTGCCTCACATTCTTGAGTTTGCCACAAAGAGACAATTTGTGGTTTAGACACAACCAAATGGGCCTGCTTAGGTCGTGACCTCTAAGATTCTTGGACAAACTAGTTTACTCGTTAGGACTTGGGCCCTGATGTTTGGCTGTGACTAAACACATAAATGTCCACACTGGGACTTATACCTTCTTTGATTCCCAAGAGTTAAGAGTAAATGTATGCTTGGGATGTGGTGGCCACATTTAAGCCAGCCACTAGTACTCATATAATGTTAACAACTAAGGGCACAGTGGGCAACAATGTTAATGTGAGTGTCAGCTAATTGGACCCACTGACATTACATTGCTACATCTGTGTCTGTTGAGGTCACATTCCATTTATTAAATTTGTTTTTTTTTTTAAATCTCTACAGCTTGTGAAAACCAGCATCGCAGACTGTGGCGGTCGATCCGGCGTCTTCGCCTTATGCTGCTGGCCAAGAAGAGGCGGCGGCGTCGTTAGGGTGGGGGGATGACTGGCCCCTTCTTGGAGCCCCTTTGTGGGCCAATGTTGGGCCTGTTGCCCACCTTTAGAATAAAAAATTTTATATTTTGATAATTACAGTGTTGTGCCTTGTCAAGCATAGTTTAAGTGTCTACAAACCCATTTGTGTGTAAATTTTGCCATACCTTTGGAGCCATTTAATGTGTAAACCATAGTAAGCTATGGTCACAAATGTGTGGCATAAATTTGGGACTACATTTACATATGTAGATCAAGATACTCATCCCTGACTGTGTTCTTAGCTATGTCTTAGGAAAAACACAATTTAGAGGTGGGTTAATCAAATCTATTTACAGAAAAAAAAATAACCACAAACAACTTAATATTCTTGGCTGGGTGGCCGGGGAGGTTGGGAGTCATTGCTAGGGGCGGTGTTGGGGGACAACAGTGCAGTAAAAAAATAGACTGCTGTTGTATGAGCTGTTGTATCAACAACAAAGTTTGGTCCTGTCGCTGGAGAGATTGCTCCATTAGATTGCCGAGGCGACCAAGTTCCTGGTTATGTTGTTGGTTTTGGAGCAACTGGTCGATCTGGCGCTGCTGGGCCTCATTTTGTTGCTGACACATCAGCACCTGATGTTCCAACGCCGCAATGCGCTCATTAGTTCCATCACGCGGCTGTTGGCGACTGTAGTCCTCCAGCATCCGGACCCCTAGCTCATAAAAATCCTGACTGGTTGGTGCCACACCTCCTCTTGCTGTGGTTTGAGGCTAACAAAATAGAAAACCACATTTTAGTCAAACAGAACCAATGCAGCTATGCCCCTCCAAATCATTTGTCCAAACTGTAACAATACAACTTACCCTTGTTTGAGCCTCTGAAGCTTGGCCGCATGGCACTTGGGAAGAGGTCCCAGCTTGGGGTTCTGGTCCCGCCTCCTGCAAAAACGACCAAGAAAGGAAATGTGACATGTTGGTTCATCGCCTACCCACGAACATGGCAATGTGGTTATTGGTCCTCTAAATCAGCCATGTTACCTCCGTGTCGTCCGGCACAGGTAGGAGCGGGGTATTGCTGCCAGAGAGGGGCAAATCTACATCCGAGATATCCGGCAAGTTGGCATATGCTAAACAGGAAAGTCAGGTTAGTAGGTCAGTGGACAAAACTCAAATGTAACATGGATAGCCTTTCGAGCCCATACCTCCACAAAGTGCAAGATTACACACTAGCCAAAAGGTATATTAGAAACTCAGATTGCTAACATGTATGTAAGAGGAATATGAGGCAATAATTTGGCCAAATAAGATCAGACACATTGCTAAAATTACACATACCCGCAATCTCCCAGATGTCTGGAGTGGGGCCCTCACTCGAGCTTTGCCCTGGAAAATACATGTTGAAACACAAGTTGCCTGAAGAAAGTGCCACAAAAGTAGAGCCAAAATACATACTAGATCATCAAGCCAAAACAACTTACCCTCATCTCTGGCAGCCTGAACGTGAAGGGCCCTTTCCGGATAGCCACTTCTGATATTCTGGCCAACTAAAAGACACAATTAATGTCTCAAAATATTCCTCCAACTACTTGGGTGAATCTTTGTCTAAAAATGTTTATTAAAAAATGCATTGCAATCACTCCTAAAACTATTAGACTGACCCTGGGGATGGAACAAGCACTCAAAATAGGCATCTTCAAGTTGACAGAGCAAACATGTAGATTATTAGACTAACCAAATAGAACCAGTGTAACATAAACAGCATAAAGGATACATTATTTATTGCTATACACACCAACAGGGTCCTGTTGACCTGCAACATCGGAAGTGGGGTCCAAAGATGAACCAGTCACTTGGCCTACAAATAAAAAAGAGGAATGATACACATGCACTTGGGTTAAAGCGGATAAAGCAAGGTTGACACATGCACTTACCGACATCCAAAGAGTAGCTTGGCTCCTGAGGAGATGCTGGGGCCAATGGCGGGGCAGCTAGGCAAAAACAAAGCAAACATTGAGCCATTGGTAATGTGCGGCAACAAATCAAACATGCATTAAGGTGTGTGTGAGCAGCTCATTCACTAATATTCACTAATCAAGGCCAGTGTGGCTTCCACATGTATATGCAGATATATGGCCACACATCTCTGGCTTCCAACATAGCTACACATGTTAGGGCCTTGTTAGTTAGTTGCTGTGAGGGTTAAAGTGGCCGTGAAATTAGGCCGCAGGTCCATATTATTAATCCTCAACAGTGCCCCACTCTATTGTTTGAGGTGCACCCACACCCATTTGGTCCCCAAACAACCAGCACCTAAATTACTGTTAAATACCTTCAATGGCAGACTGGGTTAGGCTTGAGGTTGGTTGAAGGGCAGGAGTTGGTGTGTTCTCAGCCAAATCCTGGACAGCACCATGTGCACCTATGCAGAAAGCAACAGACAGGAAAGTAAAACATTTATGAGGTATAATGTACTACTTCACAGGTCCTACTGTTAGTTGGCCAGAAAGAGAAAATGCAAACCACATACATTAACATTAGCTGGAAAAGAAATGCAGAAAATATGTACCTTCAGTCCAACCTGTGGTGTCACCCCCAGGATCCACACCCTGCAGCCGAGCAAGTGGAATTTTGGCCTTCAGCATCTCCTCATACGGCCTGTAGGTACTCTTTGGAGCCTGGATGGTCCCACTGTCCACATCAAGATCGTGATTCATCTTTTTGATAAGGGCCCCTCTCAAAGTGTAGAAGCGTTTTCTGCAGGATGGGCCACTACGTGGGTGTTGAGCAGTGCTACTAAGCTCAACACCAATGGCATCCCACAGTTTGCTTCTTTCTTGTTTGCCTATTGACTTGCTTTGGGAGCCAAATATCAGCTCCCATTTAGCAAGGGTAAGGCGCACAAGATGATTATTCTCCGCCAAATTAAATTCAGGCTCCCTCTTGGTACCTGGGCGCTTAGCCTGGGGTGCTGCACCACCTTCAGGCTGGGCCCTTTTCCGTAAGGGAGGTCTGCGCACAGCACCCACCACACTCCTACTTGGGCCTGCTGTGGCCGGCAGATGTCCTGAATTTGGCTCCATCCTGTAGCTGCACACACACACCAATACACAACCAACAAGCACGCATGCAGACTACAGAATGGCATCGCACTCTCTTTGGGTTGGCCAGGTTTTATGTGCTCTAACAGCCAATCACAAACCAGTCCACTTAATAGATTCACACATACTGGCCAGGTGCTTGTAGCCACACCTCCACTGCACTGACTGAAGCATGTGTGTTAGCCAATTAACTAATTACAGACCTCATTAACCAAACAACACACAACCAAATACAACAATGTACTCATGTATATTAAACACTTGTGACATGTGGCTATCCTAACGGCTATTTAAATAAACAGCAGCTTACCTTTCATTGGCCCACCACTGAATTTTCTGCCATGTCCGTTAATGCACGCAAGTTTCGGCTCACGTACGCTAGTAGCGCTACTAGCGTGCGCGTGTGCACTCTGTTTCACGCACACCTGGGTCAGCTAATTGGCGCCCGGAAATAGCAGAGCAACGCAAAAGGCGGCAAAGCGGACCTGTCCTTTTTGAAAGTGAAGTATAAATGGAAGGATTTTGAAAGCTTCTGGTATTGTTACACTGTGGCAAAGGCTGTGGTGTGGTGCTTGTTTCCCTTAGCTCATTTGAGTGTCTGTCTGGGTTTGGTCCTCACTCTCTGTGGCTTGTTGGGTGATTTCTGACATCAGTGCTGTTTCTTTAGGAGATTGATTTTGTTGGCATATGCAAATATTGTGGAGCATACAGCAAGTGAGGCTTGATTTTGGGGCCTTTTGTGGGCTGTGCAGCAACTCCCCTCTTGGTTGTGCCTAACTTAGAAAGCTGTTTTTCAGCAGGCTGGTGGTTTGGACCACTATACTTCTGGTTTTGTGGTGAGCTGCATTGTAGTGAGTGTGTGAGGAGTGTGATTGTTTGTGTGTGTGGTGTGTTTGTGGTTTTTGTTTTTGTTTGTTTGATTTTGTATATCTGTTGAGTGTGTGTGTGATGGATAAGAGGGTGATGTATGGTGTCTGGGTGGATGGATGTATGCGTATGCTGGAAGAGCAGGAGGACAGGGAGCGGGGTGTTGTGAGGCTTAGGGCACCCCGCTCCTTTGGAATCCGCCTTTCAGTATGGGACTTAAGTGACGAGCAGATCAGGAGCCGCTTCCGTCTAAATCGTGCTGCACTACAGTCCCTATATGATCAGATTAAGCACAAAATCGAGCCATCCACCAAACGCACTCAATCCATTCCAGGCATAGTACGCCTGTGTGCCACTCTGAATATTTTGGCACGAGGGACCTTCCAGGCAACCTCTGCCCTCCTCAGCGGGATCAGCCAGGCTACTATGAGCCGCATATTAATCCAGGTAGTTCTGGCGATTTGTGATTTGATCCCAATTTACATCAAGTTTCCTGAGGATGAGGAGGAGGTTGCCAAAATAAAACATGCTTTCTATCTAATGGGAGGGATCCCGAATGTGCTAGGGTGCGTTGATGGTACACATATCCCTTTCCACCCTCCCCGTGCACAGGAGCTGTATTACCGAAACAGAAAACAATTTCATTCCTTAAACATCATGGTGGTCTGTGACCATGAAATGAAGCTGCGGGCGGTGAGATCGGGGTTCCCCGGCTCATGCCACGATTCTTACTTCTTGCAGCGGACAGTCCTGTGCCGGAAGTTTGAGAACAACGAAATGCCAGCTGGCTGGCTACTGGGTAAATAATTAACCATGTCAAAGTATTTTGCCTAAAATATGTGGCCTAGTAAGCCAAATTATTAAAAATGAAAACAAAAACATGTACTAGTACTAATTGCTGTCTCTCTCCTTGTGTTTTTTCAACAGCGGATAAGGGATATGGGCAGAGAACGTGGGTGCTGACTCCGGTCAGGAGCCCACAGACCTCTGCCCATGAACGCTACAATGCAGCACACCGCAAGACCCGAAGCATTGTGGAAAGAACCATCGGCCTGCTGAAAGCACGCTTTCTATGTTTGGCACGCCCAGGAGGAGAGATGCTGTACAGTCCACAGAAGGTCTCCAAGATCATCCTCGCCTGCTGTGTGCTCCACAATATATGTATATGCCACAGAATTCAATCCCCCGAAGAGACAGCACTGGTGCCCGAAATCCCCAACTTGCCCGCAGAAAGAAGTGAGGACACCCAGACTGGCGATGAGCTAAGGGAAAGGATGATCACTTCCTTTTTTGCGGTAAGCTAACTACCCTTCACTCTAATCCAAGTACTGCACTACCGAGAAAATTTATTTGACCTCCCATCATAATTTGGCAAAAACCACTCTAAGGGGGTGTGCAAGATGACCAAAACCACTCTAAGGGGGTGTGTAAGATGACCCAAACCACTATAAGGGGGGTGTAAGATGACCCAAACCACTATAAGGGAGGTGTAAGATGACCCAAACCACTATAAGGGGTGTGTAAGATGACCCAAACCACTATAAGGGGGGTGTAAGATGTCCAAAACCACTATAAGGGGGGTGTAAGATGACCCAAACCACTATAAGGGAGGTGTAAGATGACCCAAACCACTATAAGGGGGGTGTAAGATGAGCAAAACCACTATAAGGGGGGTGTAAGATGACCAAAACCACTATAAGGGGGGTGTAAGATGACCAAAACCACTATAAGGGGGGTGTAAGATGACCAAAACCACTATAAGGGGGGTGTAAGATGACCCAAACCACTATAAGGGGGGTGTAAGATGACCCAAACCACTATAAGGGGGTGTAAGATGACCCAAACCACTATAAGGGGGGTGTAAGATGAGCAAAACCACTATAAGGGGGGTGTAAGATGAGCAAAACCACTATAAGGGGGGTGTAAGATGACCAAAACCACTATAAGGGGGGTGTAAGATGACCCAAACCACTATAAGGGGGGTGTAAGATGACCCAAACCACTATAAGGGGGTGTAAGATGACCCAAACCACTATAAGGGGGGTGTAAGATGACCCAAACCACTATAAGGGGGGTGTAAGATGACCCAAACCACTATAAGGGGGGTGTAAGATGACCCAAACCACTATAAGGGAGGTGTAAGATGACCAAAACCACTATAAGGGGGGTGTAAGATGACCCAAACCACTATAAGGGAGGTGTAAGATGACCCAAACCACTATAAGGGGGGTGTACGATGACCCAAACCACTATAAGGGGGGTGTAAGATGACCCAAACCACTATAAGGGGGGGTGTAAGATGTCCAAAACCACTATAAGGAGGGGTGGAAGCTGAACAACATAACAATTAGGGTTGTTGTGCAAGTTGGACCCAAATGTTGGTTACCAATTAATGCAATATTTTTTAACAGCGAAAAAGCCAATTTAAATATATATACTAACTGCACTTTTTAATCTTTTTCAGGCAGCATGACAGGCGTTTTGATTTGCTTGAACATTTAAGTTAATTTTCTTTACTTTTCAAAACAAAATAAAAAAAAACAAAAGAAACATGTTGCAATGTGTTTAATTCTGAAGGTACTTGATTTCAAGCCCACAGCAAAGCAAAGCGCAGGCGCTGTGTTGAATAGCGTGGTCAAACTGACAGCGCCTACAAAGCTGAGCTCCAACATCATATTCAGCAATGTAGGCGTTGTTCCCAACAACGCCAGGTAGCGACTGAGGAGGCCTGCTATAGCGAATCGCTACCGCCCGCGGCATACGCTAGCGGCGCTCATAGCGCCATACTTCAGTCGCTCATCTGTCGCTACCTGGCGCTATTAATGAATCGGCCTCCCCGGAACCGCATGTCCGGGGCCACCACTGCTTGGACATTTATTGAGTGGCCCATTTTGCGGTTCCTGGGATAAAAAAAAAAAAACATTAGCAAGGCAAGGAAAACTAGTGAAACACTAACTAATCACACCCTAAGCAAAACCTGTGGCCCAATACAAATAACAATAACCAAGTACATAAGTATTTTGTTTTGCAAAAAAAGAATATGTATGTTTGAAAAAGTAAAGATTAACTTGGAAGTGTCTATTTCAGGTACACAATAAAATGTTTCCTTGGTGAATACATGTGAACATTTTATGAAACGAAATACGGTCCATTGTTTCACAGGGACTCTTTACAAGGAGGGAATAATTACAAGAAGGGATAAATTACAAGGAGGGATTAATTACAAGGATGGATTAATTACAAGGACGGATAAATTACAAGGACGGATTAATTACAAGGAGGGATTAATTACAAGGATGGATTAATTACAAGGAGTGATTAATTACAATGAGGGATCAATTACAAGGAGGGATTGATTACAAGGAGGGATAAATTACAAGGATGGATTAATTGCAAGGAGGGATAAATTACAAGGATGGACATTTTACAAGGAGGGACGTTTTAAAAAAAAAATTTTAAACAAAAAATGTAGTAAAAAATAAAAAAAAACTGGAAAAATGACAGATTGTACTTGCCTGTAGATATACTCGTCGGCTGCCGGAGGCACTAGGGCAACGTGGGTGCAGTCAATGGCACCCATGACGTTGGGCATGTCGGCGATGTTATAAAATGCCAGCTTAATCGCGTTTCTGGCTACCATGTTGTCAGGAAAACAAATATATTTCCGAGTATTGGTAACCATGCCTTCCAAAAACTTGGATAGCGCGGGGCTCAGCGTAGGCTGGGAAATCCCCACGGAGAGGACACCCAGCCTCTGGAACGAGCCGTTCGCCAACAATTGCAGGCAGCCAAGCATCTTGGTCATACCCGAAATTGCTTGCCCCTTCCTTGTGGTGCGTGCTAACCATGGCAGCAGCTCACTATACAATTTATGGAGGGAAGTGTGATTAAGTCTGGTGAGCTCGAACAGCTCAACGTCATGCATGCCATCGATATGCATGTGTCGCCAGCGCAATCTGGTCTCAGCCCTCAGGACAATTTCTATGCCCATGAGCTGCAGATCCTCATGCTCCTCAAATGCACTAGAGTCGTCCATAGCTGCTAGTCTCGAGATCAAAATGGTCCCGTAAGGGGATCGCAAAGGAAACGGGTTTATAGGGTGGTGGTCCGTCGGCAATCAGCTCTCTGAATGAGACACAAGCCCATACCAATGACGTAAGTTATCTGTACGAACAAAAAATATCAGATTTTGTTGGGAAAATGATCCGAACGAACACAAATGTTCCGATTTGCTCTAGTTCATCGAAAGCGCATATACGTATTTGCCCGAACATTCGTACGAATGAAAAATGAACGAAAAAAAACAAAAAAAATGACAAACAACAAAACAAACAAAAAAACTTTCACAGACAGCTACGGAAGTTCAGACGAATGTGCCTCTGAATCGAGCCTATTGTATTGCAGATGCAGCAGGGCTTCTGAAAAACTTAAATAAAGGTGAATATGGACTTAAAATAGGCGATGCACAGATCCACAGATCCCATATGTACCATTGCTCTTTTACAGTGTTTAAAGTGTAATGGTACTAAGAATAATGTAAAGTGACTTTTGATATGTTTAATCAATGTATTATCTGTAAACTTAAATTACTCACTATGGTACCAATTAGCTTGCTGTTGTTATTTTCAGTCAATATGGTGTTTCTGTGGGGAAGGACATCTTGACCTAAAATATTTTCTAGACACTAATTGTATAGAACAGAATAGGTAAAAAAAAGACAAAACACGTGTATGCTAGTGGTGGGATTGACCAATGTCTAATTTTAATCATAGCTTACCTTTTATAATTATTAATAATAATACAATTAATTAAGATTACAATTAAATGTATGATAAACATATATATTACATTCGTATTGTATATTGTATAGATTGCAATGTAAATGTTCTAATGTGTTTTAAAATAGTGCAAATACATGGGAGTTAACCTTTTTGATTTTTTTTACGGAGGGATTTTCTGCATATATGGCCATTAAATGAATGTGAAATGAAATATCAAATTAAATATTCAATTGCCCCATGTGGACCTAAACCACAACCTAATCTGATTGGGACTTCAGAAATAGGCTTCAGTGAGAGCATTAATAGATAGAAAATATAAAAGTGCAACGGATGGCGGGGAGGGGGAGGGCTACTGACAGGCAGCACAGCCAAGGAAATAAGGCTGGCTGCCTTGCACATCGACACTGTCCCTGCCACGGATGCTGACTGCATTTGAATGCCCTTAAATGCCCATGTAAACGTCATGCCCAGGGTCGAACTGGGCCATGGAAGGATCCCCCGTTGGGCCCCAGGGAGTGACAGGTTTGCCGGGCCAGCAACAGCAGGGCCCAGTCAGAGGCGGCTGAGCGAGGATCTGGGGCAGGGGATCTGACTGGAGATGAGTGAGCCTTCAGGAGCATGGGAAGAAGCCAAGAGAGGTAGGATCGCATGTCAGCGCTGTCCATTAAGTCAGCAGTCACAAGGACAAACTCCTGCACACAGCCCTGTTTCCCTGCTGTCTGATAACACCAGCACGGAGCCTGCAGGAGCCTCTTTCTCTCACCACGCCACACAGAGCTGTTCAGCACTGTCAGCTAGCAGCCTGGGAACACATATGGGTCGATTCAAAGAAACATGTAACAGCTTGGATTTGGGTGCCGATCATCCTATTTTTCACGTCCGCTCGTGCGTTCGTACGAACTTGCGAGTGATTCTATAAGCAAATACGTTTCTATCCTAAAATATACGTCCGTTCGTATGGCAGTTCGGGAATCAGACCTATGTCAGTTTCCATCCTGATTTTTCCGTTTCATTTCTCAGGTTGCAACAATTGGTTTTGCCCTTTTTCCTTTTTTGTCTGGACGTAAATCCTTCTGATCTTGCGGCTCCGCACTACAAACTTACCTCATTAAAGTGCATTCTAAATATTTGGTCTTTTATTTTTCTTTATTTCATTCATTTTGTAGTAACCAACCATTAATGAATGCATTTGCATAAGTAAATCTTACTTTGTTTAATTTTTACTTAACTTGCATTTTTTACTTGTGGATTTAATTTTAATATTTTGGCTTCAAATGGTACAACTTTAAATTTTTGGTGTGGTTACCCACACCCTCTACATACAGATTGCTCTCAAATATTAAAAAACACCCAGCAACTTCTGCATGTTATGAGCCTAGAAACAGGCAAGATGGCGGCTCAGGTATTATCGGGCAGCCTGCAAACAGAAAGGGCCTTGTGACTGTGTTGCTCTGGATTCTTTGATTTCTGACCTTTCCGTGCCCCCAGCTCTGCTGTGTCTGTGCAAAATACAGCAGTAACCCACATCCTGCACTTTATCCCGCTCTCCTCTCCTCAGTAAGTGTGATGCATCTGACCAAAGATGTGCTTAAATAATTAAACAAAGCAAAGGTAAACAACTACACCAATAAATGCAATCTAAAAATATTATTCTAGTACATCAATTTAAAAATAAATAACAAAGGACATAAGTTTCTTTAATTAACGCAAATATATTGCCAAATAAAGGTTTACATGCAAAGGACTAATTAAGGTCCACATTAAAATGCTTTTATAAGGCATACATGAATCAGGTATGCATTGCAATACAATTTATGGGCTCGGCCATGCTGATATATGCAGTTCATTGCAGCTCAAGACGCGCAGACTCCTCCACATAGCCAAAAAACCTGTTGAAGAACAGCAATCCGACTGCTAAAAGGTGTCGGCAGTGGCTTTCTTTTAAAACGTATTTAGAGGTTTGAAAACTGTTCTCTGAATCACACCGAAACACATCCAATTATCCTAAGTTTTACGTTTTCATCCTAAGTTTTAGGATTTGATCCTAAGTTTTACGTTTTGATCCTAAAATTTAGGAACGAACTTGCGATGATCGTAAGAGCATATACGCATTCGAACGTAGGCTCGTGCGAGTCGTAAATGGCCAAAAAAACAGGAAAAAATGACAAACACCTACCCAAACTTACGATTCTCGATCCGAAATCAATTAACTTTTGCTCTTTGAATCGAGGGGATACTGTGGGTAAGATGCTGCTTTGTCTGAGGGAGGGGGATTAATGGTGGAGAAGCGAGAAGACTATTTTTGTAGGGCTGTTTATTTTGTTTATTGGGGCTGCGTGAGGGGAGACAGATAGAATGATATGGGTCCAGTTCAGTAGATTATATTGTGTACCGCTCTTTCTTTTTTCTCCCTTCCTCCCTTTTCTGCCTTGCTCTCTCTCTCCCACACTTTCTCCTTTCCCCTTCGCTCTTTCATTCTTTATTTCTTCCTCTTTCTCCCTCTCTTCCTGGCTTCACTAACTTCCTTCTTTTTATTTTGCCTTATTATTACTTCTTCTCACTTTATTTTCCTCTTCTTCTTTTCTCTTCATCCTCACTTTCTCCTTCCATTATCATTTCTATCTTTTCTTCTATCTTTTTTCTTTCTCCCTCTCCTCACGCTATTTTGTCCTTCTCCCTTTTGTCCATTTCTGTCGTTTTCCTTTTTCCTGAATGTTAATTCTCTTGCTCTTCTCACTTCTTCTTTTTTTTTCTTCTCATCGCTATTTCAGTGGTGCATGTGTGGACCATGGTTGCGCTCCGCTATACCAGACAGTCATTTGTGAATGGCGAGCATGCCCTCAGCACGAGGCTATTGGCTGTGTGCCTGCACATGTGCCCTTGGATCGAAGGTCACAGAAGTTTTACAGATGAAGGGGGGGGTGTTTCACATAGCACAACATCCAAAATTGGGATGCCCTGTGGCCCACTTTAATATGCAAAGTGAGTATCAACACAGTGGGGCATGTGAAGTGACACAAGGGACCCACAAAACCCTGGCCAAACCAAGCTATTTGCATGGTTTGCGTGGTGGTTAAGCACGCCATTGCATACACACTTACATGAGAACTTGTAGGTTAAAATAACAAAATGTAAAGTGACTGAAGAACATGTTGTGGCATTGGGTTTCTTAGTCAATTATTTGAGTTGCTTACACCTGTTAGGAAGGCGGTGTAAATCGAATGTCATTTAGATAGCTGTGGAGTCATCTAAGGTTGTTACTTTGATTTTTGCTGTGATGAGACACAGTTTGTTTGCAATTAGCTGAAAGGTTAGCTCTTGTGACACATGCAGGTGCAGGTTTAACACAGTTGTTATAGTCACGGAGAAGTTCACTGCTTTCATCTGACAGGAGTGTATGATTGTTGTCACTTATTGAATGAGAACCGTGTCCCTAGGCTCTCATTATAGGAGGTGGGAATGACATCAGGCACTTGGATGAGGCTAGGAACACAGCACACAGGTTTTTCTCAGAAATCAGGCACACATCACCCACAATTACCCATCTTTGTTTACACTTTTGATAGTAGAGTCTGTGTATCCTTTGCTGTGCTCTTCTGAACAAAACCTCTATGGGCAGAAGAGCTCTTCTGCCCAAGCCTATACCGGCACTGGTCTAGTGATGGGCTCTGGATCTGGGTCTTTTTTTTTGGACATATTATAGATGGTGCAAACATAGGAATTTCTCCTCCACATTTAACCCATATGTGCAGCGCCTAATTAAGGCACCCAGGGAACAGTTTGGAGGTTAAGTGCCTTGTTCAAGAGCAATTAAGTCATCTTGAACCTGCAACCCTCCAGTTACAAGGCCACTTCCTTACCACTAGGTGACAACTGCCCCTTCAATTTTTAATTCAAATCAACAGCTGCCACATCATGGCTAGGGATTGCCAGCTTCCCCATCTTGCATTTGGGAAGGCATCTGATTGCATGTTGGGATCTGATTAAGTTTGGCTGCTCCCCCATATAAATCACAGCCCCTATTGCTAAGCCTAACACTTCGTAGGTCACCCTTTGAGAGCACACAGCTCATTACTGTCACTGTGAACAGCTTGTACTTGCTAGCAACAGAAGAGAAGCTAACATACAGCAATCGTCTGATAGTATAGGCATAAGAAATCAGAGCTTGCAATCTAGCCAGATTATATAGCATATTAAAAGTAGTAGCAGCTGTAGGAAGAAGACAAGCTTGCAATCTACATAGTTAGCTTACATAAAAAC
Source organism: Gastrophryne carolinensis (assembly GCA_027917425.1). Lineage (NCBI taxonomy): Eukaryota > Metazoa > Chordata > Amphibia > Anura > Microhylidae > Gastrophryne > Gastrophryne carolinensis. Next base: position 114,885,478 of record CM051240.1, read on the forward strand.
AAATTTAGGCAGTATTCATTGTATTATTCTGTGTTGATGCCTAGATTTTTCCAAAGCTGCTGGTGGAAAAGATGTCTAAGCTCAACATTCCTCAAAACATCTGTGCGTGGATAGATATCTTTGTAACAGATAGATTCCAAATAGTCAGACTTGGACCATTGCAGTCCAGTGTAATGCACACTAACACTGGTACCCCTCAAGGCTGCGTTATGTACCCCTCTCCTGTTGTCCATCTACACTAATGTCTGCATCTCCTTTACCAACTCTGTGAAAATTGTAAAGTTTGCCGATGACATAACCGTTATAGATCTTGTCAAGAACGGTAACGAGGAAATCTACAGAGGAGCAGTGAAAGAGCTAGACAGTTGGTGCACTAGACACAATCTGGTAATAAACCCATCAAAAACTCTAGAGATGGTAGTGGACTGCACCCATGTTACCCCTTTCCATCAATGGGGTAGAAATCAAAAGAGCGAGAGAGACGTTTCTTGGCAACAACCTCGGCTGGGAAAAGCACACTTTGGCTGTACTGAGGAAAGCACAACAGTTTTTCCTAAGGCAGCTGAAGAAGATGGGACTGGCAAAAAGGTTGTTAGTTCTCTTCTTTAATGTAGCCATAGGTTCTGTCAAATGCTTTTCCTTTTCTGCTTGGTATCAGGGAGCAACTAAAAGCAGATTCCAAAAAACAATCAACATTGCAGAGAGAAAAATTGGAGCATCCTTACCATCCCTGCAGGAACTGCACAGACTCAGAACAAAGACCCCTCCCACCCTGGAAACGCCCTATTCCAGTATTTACCATCTGGCCGACATCTTGCGGTACTAGCTTTCAGGAATTGTTTCTTTCTATCTGCACCAAAGGGACAGGCATCATAGGCCCAGACTCAAAGGGTTTGTGTCTGTATCTCTTGGTTTCTCTGTATTCAATTTAGTTTGTATCTCTTGTTTCAATTTCTGTGTAACTGTAAATATCTGTTGCACTGTGTATATGCCAAAAAGAATTCCTTGTTCATCTCACAATGTACTTGGCAAACAATAAATTGAATTAAATTTTTTGTTCATGCAAACGTAATTTTACAGGTTTACCCTGCTCTTGCACATGATTCTGATCCCTGATTTCCCCCTTTTCGACCCTATTAAAACTGTACATTTCTGGTTGAAAATTGTGCTCTCTTTTTGCAAGCGGGGGACTGTCATACACACTAACGATGGAGCCACCTTGACGAGTTCTGTGAAGAGTTTGAGCATCTACAGTAGCAGGGACTGTTAACCAGTTACCTTCCAGAGCTTAGGCATACCGCCGTCATCTGGTTATCGATCAGATGTCCGATCAGCAGGTGTCCAAAATGACCCAACTGAACCGCCTTTCTCTTGAGAAGCTTTACTCAGATCTGCGTCCATGGTTGGCCCACCACAAGAAAGGGTATGCAATTGCAGGTATGACCAAATTGGTTGGCTACCTTCAATTCTTTAGCGAATGGCTCCTTCCAGAGTTTAGGGGCACTATCAGAAGGCATGTTCCAGCCCTTGCTGAGCCACACCCTGACTGAATTTCTCAGTGACATTGCTTTCCTGCAGAAGAAATACATCTCTTTTCCTGACAGCATGGCCGCATGGAACATTACATTGTGAATATGCCAAGTGTCGTGGGTGCCATGCACTGCACGCAATTTGGCCCTTGTTCCCCCAGCTACTCCGGAGTTTAGGTTTCTGTATGTTTAGGGACACTGCACCTTCTTGCCTCCTCTGGTATATTTATGCCTTCTAGCCCCCTATCCTGTCTTTATACTACGCTTGCCTCAGCTCCCCTAAACCAGCTGTTTTGTGTCTTTGTAGTGTCTTTGTATTTTAGAATTTTATTTGCAATTAATTACTTGGAGCCACTCTACTTACCCTTTGATTGATTGGCTTTATTTCAGAAACTGCAAGATGGGCCACTCTCTTAACATCCAATGCGTTGTGGGACCAGATCTTAATTTTTCCATTGTTTTGGCTGTCCCACAACGCATTCATCTTATGGACTTTGAATACATATATTTGTTTTGAGAGTGGGTAGCTGAGTGATGGTTGGCTTACGGATTACTGTGTCTATTCTCTTGGCTCTGCATGTCTATTGTTAGCATTGCATTTCTATGTTTTATCCACTGTAAAGATATTTGTCCTTTTTTGTTGTGTTGCTACTTTGTTGTGTATGCCTAGTTTTATCCATGCCCTACATCACTACTACTGCACTCACTAAAATGACCCTACTCCCTGTAGCTAATCATACCCCTTGCCCATGCATACTACCTCCTCTTTTGCTTGATTGCTCAGTGCTTTGCCTTAGGCAACACTAAATTGATGCCTCCTACAAAATGTGTTTCCCACTGGTTCTACTTGGGACTTGGTTTATGCTGTTTGTGTGTTTTGGTCATACATTTTTGTTAATGTTGGTTTTTAATGTCCTTTTAGGTGACTCGGGTTATCCCCTGTTTCCCTAGCTCCTGACACCCTTTCGAAGGGCCAAGGGCCATTCATTTAGGGGATATATCTACAATGCACCCCCAAGGGTGGCTCAAGGGCAACACAGTGGCCAAAATTCAGCAAAATAAATGTTTGCCCCTTAGCAAATACAAAAGATTTCCCCTTAAAAGTCTATCAGTCATGATTGGGGTGAAGTGGTCTGGCTTACACTCTCTGCTGGTTGGCGAGCCAGTGGGTGCATACTGGCATTTTGTTGGTTTGCCTCCACCATTTGACCCAGCAGTGCATCCAACATTTGGTCGTGGTGCCGTTGCTCCTCCACCACTGCATCCATGCCCTTCTGGATCTTCCTGGCGGTAAAGCATGCCACTTTAAAATAGCGGGTGTAGTTGCATCTAAAACTGTGGCTATTGGCCCGCCAGTTTGCCTCCATGATTTAGCACCACTTTAACAAAAGCAAGTGATGCTTGGGCTGGCTCCCTCCCATCCCTTTTCTGAAGGTGGTGTGCTTGCTGCTACCAGAATGCCTGGGGAGGTGGGGTTTGCCACAGTGGCAGGTGTTGCAGCAGCGGAGCAGACAAGGGGTCAGAAGGATATTTGGGGTGCAGTCCACACTTTCCTGGCTGTCTTTCTCAAGCTCCTGTATTGCATCCATTAGAGGGGTAGTCTGTGTTTGAGATGCCAATTACTGGGTCCCTGAATGTGCCCACATAGTCCCAAAAAGCTTAAAAAAGTAATGAAGGCTCAGTGGACTCCTCCATCCTGCCCCTGGCCCATGATTCATTACAAAACACAATTATCTCATCAGTATCTGTGCAGGGCAGGGGCGTGCATGTGGAGCTAAAGGAGACCAAAACAAAGGATTTAAGTTAACAATGCACATCTGCTTGTTTTTTGCAGACCTTCATAGAGCATAGGTATGACAAATCCAACACACAGGAAAATAGGACATTGGCAGAGGAAGTGGCAGCCCATGTGAGTGAAGAGGGGACTTCACCTTACACATTCACCCAAATAATGCAGCTCTGGTTGAACCTCAAACGGCGAAAGTGGCTCTTGGTCCAGAGGTTCTACAGCCAAAACTAAGGCAACTCAGTAGAGATGAGCGAACTTTTGAAAATTTGATTCAACTGATTCGCCGAATTTTCCGACAAAAATCGTTTCGACACAAATTTATTCGCGACAAATCGCTATTAAAACGGCTATTTCTGAGCCTCCTAGAGCCTCAATAGGGTTGTAAACCATTCTGCCTTGCTGTAACACGCACAGGATGCGTGCTGGGTTAGTTAAATAATACTTTGAATAAATATCACATGCAGATCAGAGGCATCGCTAATAGAATCGCAGAGTGGCACAATTGCAGAGAGTTGAAGTGGCATCACTATGAGGGGCAGGAGCCCAAACATTGCTTTAAAGAGACACTGGAGTTGGCAGCAGCAGGAGCCCAAAAATTGGATAAATCACACCCTGGAGTTGCAAGCAGCAGCAGGAGCCCAAACATTGGCTTAGAGAGACACTGGAGTTGGCAGCAGCAGGAGCCCAAAAATTGACTGACACACCCTGGAGTTTAAAGCAGCAGCAGCAGGAGCCCAAACATTACTTTAAAGAGACCCTGGGGTTGGCTTCAGGAGCCCAAAAATTGGATGAATCACACCCTGGAGTTGGCAGCAGCAGCAGCAGGAGCCCAAATATTACTTTAAAGAGACACTGGAGTTGGCTTCAGGAGCCCAAAAATTGGATGAATCACACCCTGGAGTTGGCAGCAGCAGCAGCAGGAGCCCAAATATTACTTTAAAGAGACACTGGAGTTGGCTTCAGGAGCCCAATAATTGGATGAATCACACCCTGGAGTTGGCAGCAGCAGCAGGAGCCCAAACATTACTTTAAAGAGACCCTGGGGTTGGCTTCAGGAGCCCAAAAATTGGATAAATCACACCCTGGAGTTGGCAGCAGCAGCAGGAGCCCAAACATTACTTTAAAGAGACCCTGGGGTTGGCTTCAGGACCCCAAAAATTGGATGAATCACACCCTGGAGTTGGCAGCAGCAGCAGGAGCCCAAACATTACTTTAAAGAGACACTGGAGTTGGCTTCAGGAGCCCAAAAATTGGATGAATCACACCCCGGAGTTGGCAGCAGCAGCAGCAGGAGCCCAAATATTACTTTAAAGAGACACTGGATTTGGCTTCAGGAGCCCAAAAATTGGATGAATCACACCCTGGAGTTGGCAGCAGCAGCAGCAGGAGCCCAAATATTACTTTAAAGAGACACTGGAGTTGGCTTCAGGAGCCCAAAAATTGGATGAATCACACCCTGGAGTTGGCAGCAGCAGCAGGAGCCCAAACATTACTTTAAAGAGACCCTGGGGTTGGCTTCAGGACCCCAAAAATTGGATGAATCACACCCTGGAGTTGGCAGCAGCAGCAGGAGCCCAAACATTACTTTAAAGAGACACTGGAGTTGGCTTCAGGAGCCCAAGAATTGGATGAGTCACACCCTGGAGTTGGCAGCAGCAGGAGCCCAAATATTACTTTAAAGAGACACTGGAGTTGGCTTCAGGAGCCCAAAAATTGGATGAATCACACCCTGGAGTTGGCAGCAGCAGGAGCCCAAACATTACTTTAAAGAGACCTGGGGTTGGCTTCAGGAGCCCAAAAATTGGATGAATCACACCCTGGAGTTGGCAGCAGCAGCAGGAGCCCAAATATTACTTTAAAGAGACACTGGAGTTGGCTTCAGGAGCCCAAAAATTGGATGAATCACACCCTGGAGTTGGCAGCAGCAGCAGGAGCCCAAATATTACTTTAAAGAGACACTGGAGTTGGCTTCAGGAGCCCAAAAAGTGGATGAATCACACCCTGGAGTTGGCAGCAGCAGCAGCAGGAGCCAAAACATTACTTTAAAGAGACCCTGGGGTTGGCTTCAGGAGCCCAAAAATTGGATGAATCACACCCTGGAGTTGGCAGCAGCAGCAGCAGGAGCCCAAACATTACTTTAAAGAGACACTGGAGTTGGCTTCAGGAGCCCAAAAATTGGATGAATCACACCCTGGAGTTGGCAGCAGCAGCAGCAGGAGCCCAAATATTACTTTAAAGAGACACTGGAGTTGGCTTCAGGAGCCCAAAAATTGGATGAATCACACCCTGGAGTTGGCAGCAGCAGCAGGAGCCCAAACATTACTTTAAAGAGACCCTTGGGTTGGCTTCAGGAGCCCAAAAATTGGATGAATCACACCCTGGAGTTGGCAGCAGCAGCAGGAGCCCAAACATTACTTTAAAGAGACACTGGAGTTGGCTTCAGGAGCCCAAAAATTGGACGAATCACACCCTGGAGTTGGCAGCAGCAGCAGCAGCAGGAGCCCAAACATTACTTTAAAGAGACACTGGGGTTGGCTTCAGGAGCCCAAAAATTGGATGAATCACACCCTGGAGTTGGCAGCAGCAGCAGGAGCCCAAACATTACTTTAAAGAGACCCTGGGGTTGGCTTCAGGAGCCCAAAAATTGAATGAATCACACCCTGGAGTTGGCAGCAGCAGCAGGAGCCCAAACATTACTTTAAAGAGACACTGGAGTTGGCTTCAGGAGCCCAAGAATTGGATGAATCACACCCTGGAGTTGGCAGCAGCAGTAGCCCAAATATTACTTTAAAGAGACACTGGAGTTGGCTTCAGGAGCCCAAAAATTGGATGAATTACACCCTGGAGTTGGCAGCAGCAGGAGCCCAAACATTACTTTAAAGAGACCTGGGGTTGGCTTCAGGACCCCAAAAATTGGATGAATCACACCCTGGAGTTGGCAGCAGCAGCAGCAGGAGCCCAAATATTACTTTAAAGAGACACTGGAGTTGGCTTCAGGAGCCCAAAAATTGGATGAATCACACCCTGGAGTTGGCAGCAGCAGCAGGAGCCCAAACATTACTTTAAAGAGACCCTGGGGTTGGCTTCAGGAGCCCAAAAATTGGATGAATCACACCCTGGAGTTGGCAGCAGCAGCAGAAGGAGCCCAAACATTACTTTAAAGAGACACTGGAGTTGGCTTCAGGAGCCCAAAAATTGGATGAATCACACCCTGGAGTTGGCAGCAGCAGCAGCAGGAGCCCAAATATTACTTTGAAGAGACACTGGAGTTGGCTTCAGGAGCCCAAAAATTGGATGAATCACACCCTGGAGTTGGCAGCAGCAGCAGGAGCCCAAACATTACTTTAAAGAGACCCTTGGGTTGGCTTCAGGAGCCCAAAAATTGGATGAATCACACCCTGGAGTTGGCAGCAGCAGGAGCCCAAATATTACTTTAAAGAGACACTGGAGTTGGCTTCAGGAGCCCAAAAATTGGATGAATCACACCCTGGAGTTGGCAGCAGCAGGAGCCCAAACATTACTTTAAAGAGACACTGGGGTTGGCTTCAGGAGCCCAAAAATTGGATGAATCACACCCTGGAGTTGGCAGCAGCAGCAGCAGGAGCCCAAATATTACTTTAAAGAGACACTGGAGCTGGCTTCAGGAGCCCAAAAAATGGATGAATCACACCCTGGAGTTGGCAGCATCAGCAGCAGGAGCCCAAATATTACTTTAAAGAGACACTGGAGTTGGCTTCAGGAGCCCAAAAAATGGATGAATCACACCCTGGAGTTGGCAGCAGCAGCAGGAGCCCAAACATTACTTTAAAGAGAACCTGGGGTTGGCTTCAGGAGCCCAAAAATTGGATGAATCACACCCTGGAGTTGGCAGCAGCAGCAGCAGGAGCCCAAATATTACTTTAAAGAGACACTGGAGCTGGCTTCAGGAGCCCAAAAATTGGATGAATCACACCCTGGAGTTGGCAGCAGCAGCAGGAGCCCAAACATTACTTTAAAGAGACCCTGGGGTTGGCTTCAGGAGCCCAAAAATTGGATGAATCACACCCTGGAGTTGGCAGCAGCAGCAGCAGGAGCCCAAACATTACTTTAAAGAGACCCTGGGGTTGGCTTCAGGAGCCCAAAAATTGGATGAATCACACCCTGGAGTTGGCAGCAGCAGCAGGAGCCCAAACATTACTTTAAAGAGACACTGGAGTTGGCTTCAGGAGCCCAAAAATTGGATGAATCACACCCTGGAGTTGGCAGCAGCAGCAGCAGGAGCCCAAATATTACTTTAAAGAGACACTGGAGTTGGCTTCAGGAGCCCAAAAATTGGATGAATCACACCCTGGAGTTGGCAGCAGCAGGAGCCCAAATATTACTTTAAAGAGACACTGGAGTTGGCTTCAGGAGCCCAAAAATTGGATGAATCACACCTGGAGTTGGCAGCAGCAGGAGCCCAAACATTACTTTAAAGAGACCTGGGGTTGGCTTCAGGAGCCCAAAAATTGGATGAATCACACCCTGGAGTTGGCAGCAGCAGCAGGAGCCCAAACATTACTTTAAAGAGACACTGGAGTTGGCTTCAGGAGCCCAAAAATTGGACGAATCACACCCTGGAGTTGGCAGCAGCAGCAGCAGCAGGAGCCCAAACATTACTTTAAAGAGACACTGGGGTTGGCTTCAGGAGCCCAAAAATTGGATGAATCACACCCTGGAGTTGGCAGCAGCAGCAGGAGCCCAAACATTACTTTAAAGAGACCCTGGGGTTGGCTTCAGGAGCCCAAAAATTGAATGAATCACACCCTGGAGTTGGCAGCAGCAGCAGGAGCCCAAACATTACTTTAAAGAGACACTGGAGTTGGCTTCAGGAGCCCAAGAATTGGATGAATCACACCCTGGAGTTGGCAGCAGCAGTAGCCCAAATATTACTTTAAAGAGACACTGGAGTTGGCTTCAGGAGCCCAAAAATTGGATGAATTACACCCTGGAGTTGGCAGCAGCAGGAGCCCAAACATTACTTTAAAGAGACCTGGGGTTGGCTTCAGGACCCCAAAAATTGGATGAATCACACCCTGGAGTTGGCAGCAGCAGCAGCAGGAGCCCAAATATTACTTTAAAGAGACACTGGAGTTGGCTTCAGGAGCCCAAAAATTGGATGAATCACACCCTGGAGTTGGCAGCAGCAGCAGGAGCCCAAACATTACTTTAAAGAGACCCTGGGGTTGGCTTCAGGAGCCCAAAAATTGGATGAATCACACCCTGGAGTTGGCAGCAGCAGCAGAAGGAGCCCAAACATTACTTTAAAGAGACACTGGAGTTGGCTTCAGGAGCCCAAAAATTGGATGAATCACACCCTGGAGTTGGCAGCAGCAGCAGCAGGAGCCCAAATATTACTTTGAAGAGACACTGGAGTTGGCTTCAGGAGCCCAAAAATTGGATGAATCACACCCTGGAGTTGGCAGCAGCAGCAGGAGCCCAAACATTACTTTAAAGAGACCCTTGGGTTGGCTTCAGGAGCCCAAAAATTGGATGAATCACACCCTGGAGTTGGCAGCAGCAGGAGCCCAAATATTACTTTAAAGAGACACTGGAGTTGGCTTCAGGAGCCCAAAAATTGGATGAATCACACCCTGGAGTTGGCAGCAGCAGGAGCCCAAACATTACTTTAAAGAGACACTGGGGTTGGCTTCAGGAGCCCAAAAATTGGATGAATCACACCCTGGAGTTGGCAGCAGCAGCAGGAGCCCAAACATTACTTTAAAGAGACACTGGAGTTGGCTTCAGGAGCCCAAGAATTGGATGAATCACACCCTGGAGTTGGCAGCAGCAGGGGCCCAAATATTACTTTAAAGAGACACTGGAGTTGGCTTCAGGAGCCCAAAAATTGGATGAATCACACCCTGGAGTTGGCAGCAGCAGGAGCCCAAACATTACTTTAAAGAGACCTGGGGTTGGCTTCAGGAGCCCAAAAATTGGATGAATCACACCCTGGAGTTGGCAGCAGCAGCAGGAGCCCAAATATTACTTTAAAGAGACACTGGAGTTGGCTTCAGGAGCCCAAAAATTGGATGAATCACACCCTGGAGTTGGCAGCAGCAGCAGGAGCCCAAATATTACTTTAAAGAGACACTGGAGTTGGCTTCAGGAGCCCAAAAAGTGGATGAATCACACCCTGGAGTTGGCAGCAGCAGCAGCAGGAGCCAAAACATTACTTTAAAGAGACCCTGGGGTTGGCTTCAGGAGCCCAAAAATTGGATGAATCACACCCTGGAGTTGGCAGCAGCAGCAGCAGCAGGAGCCCAAACATTACTTTAAAGAGACACTGGAGTTGGCTTCAGGAGCCCAAAAATTGGATGAATCACACCCTGGAGTTGGCAGCAGCAGCAGCAGGAGCCCAAATATTACTTTAAAGAGACACTGGAGTTGGCTTCAGGAGCCCAAAAATTGGATGAATCACACCCTGGAGTTGGCAGCAGCAGCAGGAGCCCAAACATTACTTTAAAGAGACCCTTGGGTTGGCTTCAGGAGCCCAAAAATTGGATGAATCACACCCTGGAGTTGGCAGCAGCAGCAGGAGCCCAAACATTACTTTAAAGAGACACTGGAGTTGGCTTCAGGAGCCCAAAAATTGGACGAATCACACCCTGGAGTTGGCAGCAGCAGCAGCAGCAGGAGCCCAAACATTACTTTAAAGAGACACTGGGGTTGGCTTCAGGAGCCCAAAAATTGGATGAATCACACTCTGGAGTTGGCAGCAGCAGCAGGAGCCCAAACATTACTTTAAAGAGACCCTGGGGTTGGCTTCAGGAGCCCAAAAATTGAATGAATCACACCCTGGAGTTGGCAGCAGCAGCAGGAGCCCAAACATTACTTTAAAGAGACACTGGAGTTGGCTTCAGGAGCCCAAGAATTGGATGAATCACACCCTGGAGTTGGCAGCAGCAGTAGCCCAAATATTACTTTAAAGAGACACTGGAGTTGGCTTCAGGAGCCCAAAAATTGGATGAATTACACCCTGGAGTTGGCAGCAGCAGGAGCCCAAACATTACTTTAAAGAGACCTGGGGTTGGCTTCAGGACCCCAAAAATTGGATGAATCACACCCTGGAGTTGGCAGCAGCAGCAGCAGGAGCCCAAATATTACTTTAAAGAGACACTGGAGTTGGCTTCAGGAGCCCAAAAATTGGATGAATCACACCCTGGAGTTGGCAGCAGCAGCAGGAGCCCAAACATTACTTTAAAGAGACCCTGGGGTTGGCTTCAGGAGCCCAAAAATTGGATGAATCACACCCTGGAGTTGGCAGCAGCAGCAGAAGGAGCCCAAACATTACTTTAAAGAGACACTGGAGTTGGCTTCAGGAGCCCAAAAATTGGATGAATCACACCCTGGAGTTGGCAGCAGCAGCAGCAGGAGCCCAAATATTACTTTGAAGAGACACTGGAGTTGGCTTCAGGAGCCCAAAAATTGGATGAATCACACCCTGGAGTTGGCAGCAGCAGCAGGAGCCCAAACATTACTTTAAAGAGACCCTTGGGTTGGCTTCAGGAGCCCAAAAATTGGATGAATCACACCATGGAGTTGGCAGCAGCAGGAGCCCAAATATTACTTTAAAGAGACACTGGAGTTGGCTTCAGGAGCCCAAAAATTGGATGAATCACACCCTGGAGTTGGCAGCAGCAGGAGCCCAAACATTACTTTAAAGAGACACTGGGGTTGGCTTCAGGAGCCCAAAAATTGGATGAATCACACCCTGGAGTTGGCAGCAGCAGCAGCAGGAGCCCAAATATTACTTTAAAGAGACACTGGAGCTGGCTTCAGGAGCCCAAAAAATGGATGAATCACACCCTGGAGTTGGCAGCATCAGCAGCAGGAGCCCAAATATTACTTTAAAGAGACACTGGAGTTGGCTTCAGGAGCCCAAAAAATGGATGAATCACACCCTGGAGTTGGCAGCAGCAGCAGGAGCCCAAACATTACTTTAAAGAGAACCTGGGGTTGGCTTCAGGAGCCCAAAAATTGGATGAATCACACCCTGGAGTTGGCAGCAGCAGCAGCAGGAGCCCAAATATTACTTTAAAGAGACACTGGAGCTGGCTTCAGGAGCCCAAAAATTGGATGAATCACACCCTGGAGTTGGCAGCAGCAGCAGGAGCCCAAACATTACTTTAAAGAGACCCTGGGGTTGGCTTCAGGAGCCCAAAAATTGGATGAATCACACCCTGGAGTTGGCAGCAGCAGCAGCAGGAGCCCAAACATTACTTTAAAGAGACTCTGGGGTTGGCTTCAGGAGCCCAAAAATTGGATGAATCACACCCTGGAGTTGGCAGCAGCAGCAGGAGCCCAAACATTACTTTAAAGAGACACTGGAGTTGGCTTCAGGAGCCCAAAAATTGGATGAATCACACCCTGGAGTTGGCAGCAGCAGCAGCAGGAGCCCAAATATTACTTTAAAGAGACACTGGAGTTGGCTTCAGGAGCCCAAAAATTGGATGAATCACACCCTGGAGTTGGCAGCAGCAGGAGCCCAAATATTACTTTAAAGAGACACTGGAGTTGGCTTCAGGAGCCCAAAAATTGGATGAATCACACCTGGAGTTGGCAGCAGCAGGAGCCCAAACATTACTTTAAAGAGACCTGGGGTTGGCTTCAGGAGCCCAAAAATTGGATGAATCACACCCTGGAGTTGGCAGCAGCAGCAGGAGCCCAAATATTACTTTAAAGAGACACTGGAGCTGGCTTCAGGAGCCCAAAAATTGGATGAATCACACCCTGGAGTTGGCAGCAGCAGCAGGAGCCCAAACATTACTTTAAAGAGACCCTGGGGTTGGCTTCAGGAGCCCAAAAATTGGATGAATCACACCCTGGAGTTGGCAGCAGCAGCAGCAGGAGCCCAAACATTACTTTAAAGAGACCCTGGGGTTGGCTTCAGGAGCCCAAAAATTGGATGAATCACACCCTGGAGTTGGCAGCAGCAGCAGGAGCCCAAACATTACTTTAAAGAGACACTGGGGTTGGCTTCAGGAGCCCAAAAATTTAATGAATCACACCCTGGAGTTGGCAGCAGCAGCAGCAGGAGCCCAAATATTTCTTTAAAGAGACACTGGAGTTGGCTTCAGGAGCCCAAAAATTGGATGAATCACACCCTGGAGTTGGCAGCAGCAGCAGCAGGAGCCCAAATATTACTTTAAAGAGACACTGGAGTTGGCTTCAGGAGCCCAATAATTGGATGAATTACACCCTGGAGTTGGCAGCAGCAGCAGGAGCCCAAACATTACTTTAAAGAGACCCTGGGGTTGGCTTCAGGAGCCCAAAAATTGGATGAATCACACCCTGGAGTTGGCAGCAGCAGCAGGAGCCCAAACATTACTTTAAAGAGACACTGGAGTTGGCTTCAGGAGCCCAAAAATTGGATGAATCACACCCTGGAGTTGGCAGCAGCAGCAGCAGGAGCCCAAATATTACTTTAAAGAGACACTGGAGTTGGCTTCAGGAGCCCAAAAATTGGATGAATCACACCCTGGAGTTGGCAGCAGCAGCAGCAGGAGCCCAAACATTACTTTAAAGAGACCCTGGGGTTGGCTTCAGGAGCCCAAAAATTGGATGATTCACACCCTGGAGTTGGCATCAGCAGGAGCCCAAAAATTGGCCTAAAGACAAAAATATGTTTTGCACCATTTGGAAAGTGTAAAACGTGGCACCATGCTGAATCTAGTCGCATGCATCAGGCATTGGTGGGTGGAAATACTGGCTGATCCATCCCTGATTCATTTTGAGAAAGGTGAGTCTCTCCACATTTTTAGTTGACAGATGAGTTCTCCTCGCCGTAACTATGGCCCCCGCCGCACTAAACACCCGCTCAGATGGCACGCTACTTGCCGGGCAGGACAGCTTTTCCAGGGCAAACTCTGCTAGTTGCGGCCACAAATCAAGTTTGGCTGCCCAGAAGTTCAGCGGATCCTCAAGGTGTGTTGGCATGGTCATGTCAAAGTATGACATGACCTGCTGGTTCAGGTCCTGCTCCAGGTCTTCCTGCTGCTCATGAGTAGCCTCCCTCTGCGGGTGTAGTAAGCTACTCATTAGCGACTGAAGACTGAGGCTGCTGCTGATGGAGCTGCTGCTGCTGCTCCTGCCAACCCCCCCAGTGGCCATGGCAGTGGAAGGTGAGCGCAGAGGTCCCCTCGAGTCAGACCTGCGAGAGTATGGACCATGGCGTAGATAGGCATCGGCCAACTGCCTACGTAGAATGTCTTTGTAGTAGTTCAGTTTGTCCTCCCTCTCGGTGGGTTTAAAAAATGCCCCCATTTTGTGCCGAAAGCGAGGGTCCAATAAGGTGGACAGCCGACAGATGGAAACAATTCTGGGGTCACTACGCAAGCACGTGAGCATGCTTCCTGCCATTTGCGCAAGACTCGGATGGACTACCTGTCTCCATCTCCACTGCATACTGCCACAGTGTGCCCGGGTCCTCTGTCTCGCCTTCCTCAAAAACCTCTAGCTGCTCTGGCTGCTCCTGCTCCTCCTCTCCTGTCCGCTGACTAGATAAACCAGCCATTTCGCCAAGCCTAAACTGTGTTTCGCTGGGCAACTCCTCCTCCTCTTCCTCCTCCTCCTCCAGTTCAGCTCCAACGGGGTTCATGTGGCCGTAAGATGTAAACGCCATGTCTCCAGTGCCCTGACCTGCCATGGTTTCCAACATGTGCTGTAGTACATAAAGCAGTGGAATCACGTCGTTCATCCCGTAATCCTGCCGACTGACAAATAAAGTGGCTTCCTCAAAGGGCCTGAGCAAACGGCAGGTGTCACGTATGAGCTGCCACTGGTTGACATTGAAGTTACACAGGGGAGTCCCCCTATCTGCTTGGATCATCAGAAAATCCGTGATGGCTTTTCTCTGTTCATATAATCGGTCCAACATGTGAAGGGTGGAATTCCAACGGGTGAAAACATCGCAAATCAGATTATGTTAGGGGATACCGTTCTGACGCTGTAGCTCAAGAAGGGTGTGTTTGGCGGTGTATGAGTGGCTGTAGTGCATGCAAAGTTTCCTTGAAGTTGTTAGGATGTCTTGCAGATGGGGGGAACACTTCAGAAACCGCTTGACAACCAGATTGAAGACGTGAGCCATGCAGGGGGCATGGGTCAGGCTTCCTTGGCGCAGCGCAGACAAAATGTTCTTCCCATTGTCGGTAACCATGATTCCCATTTTAAGTTTTCTCGGAGTAAGCCATGTTTGGATTTCCTGATGAATACATTTAAGCAGTTCCTCCCCTGTGTGACTCCGTTCGCCAAGACAAACCATGTGAAGCACTGCTTGACACCTCTGTGCCCTGCACACATGGTAGACTGGAGGGGCACTGAGACTTGAGCCTACAGTGGAGGGTGAGGAGATGGCGGAGGATGAGTAGTCGCACGGTGTCCCAGGCCCAACGGGCAGGGAGCGCGGAGGCCGAAGCGGCGTGACCTGTCCAAGTTGCTGCTGCTGCTGCAAAGGGACCACATTCACCCAGTGGGCCGTAAACGACATGTACTGTCCCTGACCGTAGTTACAGCTCCAGATGTCGGCGCTGCCATGCACTTTGCTACACACCGACAGGCTCAAGAACTGGCCCACCTTCTGTTCAACAAAAGTGTGCAGCGCTGGTACTGCCTTCTTGGCAAAGAAATGACGGCTTGGGACTCTCCACCTCGGCTCGGCACAAGCCGTCAGTTCTCTGAAAGGTGCAGATTCCACCACCTGAAAAGGGAGCGACTGCAGCACCAGCAACTTGGACAGGAGCACATTCAGCTTCTGCGCCGTAGGATGAGTGGGCGCATACTGCTGTCTCTTGGACATGGCTTCGCTGATGGATTGCTGGCGGGATGCATGACTTGGAGGAGGAGGAGGAGGAGGAGCAGGAGCGACAGAGGATGGGTATGACGCACAGCTGCCTTCGGCTGAGGTGCTGGAGCCTTGGCTGGCAGAAATTGGGAGCGGCGTGCCACTCGGTGAGGAAGCCTGGCCCACCTCTCCGGAGCCTAGGTTCTCCCGGGCCGCTTTATGGTGACGCTGCATATGTTGACGCAGGGCCGTGGTGCCAACATTTGGACCCTGGCCACGCTTCACCTTCTGCCTACATATCTTGCATGTGGCCATGTTACCCTCCTGCGGATGCTTCAGGAAAAACTGCCACACTGCCGAGTAGCTACTTTTTCCACCAACAGGCCTCACTGATTCGCTGCTGCTGTTGCCAACTCCAGGAACCCCTGCCCCACTACCTCCCGATAAGGTAGCCTGCCGCGCAGCAGGTGCTCTACCCCGGCCCCGGCCCCGTTTGGCTCCAGGCTTTACAATTGTGCCCCCATGCTGCCTGCCAGCCATGCTGCTGCCACCTTGCTGCCTGAGCTGCTGACTCCGGGGCAACCTGCGCCCCTCTTCTCCTGATGATGACGATGAAGCCCCTTCATCACCCGGCTCCCAAGTGCGATCGGCTTCATCGTCATCATCATTATCGCCGAGTTGTGGCTGTACGTCACTGATGTTCGTGGATTCGTCAACAGTGTCTGGCGCAGGAGCTGGAATGCTCGCAGCACCCACGACACTGTCCACTTCACTACTTGTCTGCCTAGCTAAAGAAGCCACCTCCATTTCTTGGCTGGGCAGTAGATGCTGACTGTCCTCTATCTGATCGTCCTCCTCACTAAAGAGAGGAGCTGAACCCAAAGCATAGGATACGTTGCTGGGGGAGGGAACGGCGTAGGACAGAGGCAATGGGAGGACAGGGACTGCTCTCGGGGCATGCCAACTCAGGGTTGTGTCAGAGGAACCTACCGACCCTAGACTGGGGGTCTCAGACGTAAGTTGTGATGATGTTGTTGATGAGCGCGTCAACCAATCTACCACGGCAGATGCGTTACTGGTGGAGACCCGACCGCTAGCAGATACTGGCAGATTAGGTCTCTCAGCGTGACTCCTGCTGCTACTGGCCCCCAGTCTGCTGCGAGCTCTGCCTGCGGAATCTTGGCCTCTGCCACTCCTCTTTTCACTTCCAGGCACTTGTCTGCCCGACATAGTCTAACTGGTGTGGTAGTAGGTGATATTTTAAGAACCCCCAGGCAGCGGTGGGTCTTTATGAAACAGAATATAATGCACACCAAAAGTGAGCAGTAACACTCAGCCTCCAACAGGCCTGCCTAGTGTAAATAAGAGAGCTGCTTAGTGTAAATAAAGAGGGGTATGCTATGTTACAGAACGGGATGCCCCAAAAACCAGCAGTGCACCTGGCAGGCAGCAGTAAGACTATGCACAGCAAAAGTGTCTTTATCAGGCCTAATTTCAATTAGAATAAGTGCAAATGGTTATATGGTCTTAAACAGAGGCTGCTGTAGTCACAGAATGGGATGCCCTAAAAACCAGCAGTAAGTACACCTGGCAGGGTCCAGTAGTGCTATGAACAGCAAAAGTGTCTTTATCAGGCCTAATTTCAATTATAATAAGTGCAAATGGTTATATGGTGTTAAACAGAGGCTGCTGTAGTCACAGAATGGGATGCCCTAAAACCCCAGCAGCGAACCTGGGACAAGTAGTGCTATGCACAGTGAAAGTGTCTTTATCAGGCCTAATTTCAATAAGTGCAAATGGTTATATGGTGTTAAACAGAGGCTGCTGTAGTCACAGAATGGGATGCCCTAAAAACCCAGCAGTGAACCTGGGACAAGTAGTGCTATGCACAGCAAAAGTGTCTTTATCAGGCCTAATTTCAAATAGAATAAGTGCAAATGGTTATATGGTGTTAAACAGAGGCTGCTGTAGTCACAGAATGGGATGCCCTAAAAACCCAGCAGTGAACCTGGGACAAGTAGTGCTATGAACAGCAAAAGTGTCTTTATCAGGCCTAATTTCAATTATAATAAGTGCAAATGGTCATATGGTCTTAAACAGAGGCTGCTGTAGTCACAGAATGGGATGCCCTAAAAACCCAGCAGTGAACCTGGGACAAGTAGTGCTATGCACAGCAAAAGTGTCTTTATCAGGCCTAATTTCAATTAGAATAAGTGCAAATGGTTATATGGTGTTAAACAGAGGCTGCTGTAGTCACAGAATGGGATGCCCTAAAAACCCAGCAGTGAACCTGGGACAAGTAGTGCTATGAACAGCAAAAGTGTCTTTATCAGGCCTAATTTCAATTATAATAAGTGCAAATGGTTATATGGTCTTAAACAGAGGCTGCTGTAGTCACAGAATGGGATGCCCTAAAAACCAGCAGTAAGTACACCTGGCAGGGTCCAGTAGTGCTATGAACAGCAAAAGTGTCTTTATCAGGCCTAATTTCAATTATAATAAGTGCAAATGGTTATATGGTGTTAAACAGAGGCTGCTGTAGTCACAGAATGGGATGCCCTAAAAACCCAGCAGTGAATCTGGGACAAGTAGTGCTATGCACAGCAAAAGTGTCTTTATCAGGCCTAATTTCAATTAGAATAAGTGCAAATGGTTATATGGTGATAAACAGAGGCTGCTGTAGTCACAGAATGGGATGCCCTAAAAACCCAGCAGTGAACCTGGGACAAGTAGTGCTATGAACAGCAAAAGTGTCTTTATCAGGCCTAATTTCAATTATAATAAGTGCAAATGGTTATATGGTCTTAAACAGAGGCTGCTGTAGTCACAGAATGGGATGCCCTAAAAACCCAGCAGTGAACCTGGGACAAGTAGTGCTATGCACAGCAAAAGTGTCTTTATCAGGCCTAATTTCAATTAGAATAAGTGCAAATGGTTATATGGTGTTAAACAGAGGCTGCTGTAGTCACAGAATGGGATGCCCTAAAAACCCAGCAGTGAACCTGGGACAAGTAGTGCTATGAACAGCAAAAGTGTCTTTATCAGGCCTAATTTCAATTATAATAAGTGCAAATGGTTATATGGTCTTAAACAGAGGCTGCTGTAGTCACAGAATGGGATGCCCTAAAAACCAGCAGTAAGTACACCTGGCAGGGTCCAGTAGTGCTATGAACAGCAAAAGTGTCTTTATCAGGCCTAATTTCAATTAGAATAAGTGCAAATAGTTATATGGTGTTAAACAGAGGCTGCTGTAGTCACAGAATGGGATGCCCTAAAAACCCAGGAGTGAACCTGGGACAAGTAGTGCTATGCACAGCAAAAGTGTCTTTATCAGGCCTAATTTCAATTAGAATAAGTGCAAATGGTTATATGGTGTTAAACAGAGGCTGCTGTAGTCACAGAATGGGATGCCCTAAAAACCCAGCAGTGAACCTGGGACAAGTAGTGCTATGAACAGCAAAAGTGTCTTTATCAGGCCTAATTTCAATTATAGTAAGTGCAAATGGTTATATGGTCTTAAACAGAGGCTGCTGTAGTCACAGAATGGGATGCCCTAAAAACCCAGCAGTGAACCTGGGACAAGTAGTGCTATGCACAGCAAAAGTGTCTTTATCAGGCCTAATTTCAATTAGAATAAGTGCAAATGGTTATATGGTGTTAAACAGAGGCTGCTGTAGTCACAGAATGGGATGCCCTAAAAACCCAGCAGTGAACCTGGGACAAGTAGTGCTATGAACAGCAAAAGTGTCTTTATCAGGCCTAATTTCAATTATAATAAGTGCAAATGGTTATATGGTCTTAAACAGAGGCTGCTGTAGTCACAGAATGGGATGCCCTAAAAACCAGCAGTAAGTACACCTGGCAGGGTCCAGTAGTGCTATGAACAGCAAAAGTGTCTTTATCAGGCCTAATTTCAATTATAATAGGTGCAAATGGTTATATGGTGTTAAACAGAGGCTGCTGTAGTCACAGAATGGGATGCCCTAAAAACCCAGCAGTGAACCTGGGACAAGTAGTGCTATGAACAGCAAAAGTGTCTTTATCAGGCCTAATTTCAATAATAATAAGTGCAAATGGTTATATGGTCTTAAACAGAGGCTGCTGTAGTCACAGAATGGGATGCCCTAAAAACCCAGCAGAGAACCTGGGACAAGTAGTGCTATGCACAGCAAAAGTGTCTTTATCAGGCCTAATTTCAATTAGAATAAGTGCAAATGGTTATATGGTGTTAAACAGAGGCTGCTGTAGTCACAGAATGGGATGCCCTAAAAACCCAGCAGTGAACCTGGGACAAGTAGTGCTATGAACAGCAAAAGTGTCTTTATCAGGCCTAATTTAAATTATAATATGTGCAAATGGTTATATGGTGTTAAACAGAGGCTGCTGTAGTCACAGAATGGGATGCCCTAAAAACCCAGCAGTGAACCTGGGACAAGTAGTGCTATGAACAGCAAAAGTGTCTTTATCAGGCCTAATTTCAATTATAATAAGTGCAAATGGTTATATGGTCTTAACCCTTTCAGTGCCAAGCCCGTAGATTCTACGTGCTCGCTTCCACTCCACTTAAGTGCCAAGCACGTAGAATCTACGGGCTTGACTTTCCCCCCTGACAGTAAAAAAAATATAAATCAAAAATACTCACCTGACCCCTCGTTGGATCCGGCCGGGTCTCCCCTTTAATTTGCTGCCATCCGATCCCCCGTGGGGGGTCGGATGGCTCCAGGAGAGCCCCCGGAATAGCCCCCCCCCCCCGCTTCGGCAGCAGCAGCTGCTAAATGTAAAAAAAAAAAAAAAAAAAAAATGACATTTCCTTACCTGAGGCCGCGCTGTCTCCCGATGGGTGTCCTCTTCACTGGGGGGGCCTCCGATCGCCCCCCCAGCCTCTTCGGTGGCGAGGAGAGGGCAGAAATTGCCCTCCCCCCCCACTTCCTGGAACGGGTCTGCTAGCCCCGCCCCCTGGGGGGCGGGGCCAGGTGACATCTTATGATGTCACCAGCAGCCCTCTTAATGCCGGGACGTGAGACAGACAATCAGTCTGCTCGTGTGCCTGGAGGAGGGCAGATGGGGAGGAGGAGAGGGCTGAGATCGCCCCCCCCTCCTCCCCAGGCTCTCTCCTTCAAACACACGAGCAGGCTGTCAGCGGAGATCGCCGGGGGACACAGGATCGGAGGTGAGTAAAGTAAAAAAAAAAAAAAATAAAGATCTTTTATATCTTATGTCTCTGTGTCTTTTTATTTAACATTTAACCCCTTGTGAACTGGTAAGGGGTCCATGAGACCCCTTATACCAGTTCACAAGGCTGGGGGGATGGCATGTCACCCGCTTGCCGCAGCGGGTGACTTGCCATTAACCCCCGGCACCCCCAATTACCTGCCTCCCCAAAGCCCAGGGGGGGGCAGAAGAGCCCGGGCCCACTTAGCTATGTGGGCTCGTAGGCTGCAGGGTGGGGGGGCCACAAAAGCTGGCCCCCCCACTCTGTGCCTACAAGCCCCCATAGCTGGTCCCGGGCTGGTAATGATGGGTAAGGGGGACCCCATTTCATTTTTTTTTTGGATTTTTAAGGGTTTTTAACCCTTAAAATTCCAAAAAAAAATGGGGTCCGCCCCCCTGGGAGGGGGGACCCTATGTCATTTTTTTTTTTAATAAACTCTTTGTGTTCTGTCATCCAGCAGCTATAAAAGGCTTCCAGCAGGTGAGCAGAAGCCAGTGATCGCCGAGGGACACAGTGCTCCAGGATGGATGGGAGGTGAGTACAGTGTAAAAAAAAAAATTAATAAAATATTTTTTTCTCTTTTGTGTGTCTGTGTTTTTTTTTTACATTTAACCCCTTGTGAACTGGTAAGGGGTCCATGACCCCTATACCAGTTCACAAGGCTGGGGGGATGGCATGTCACCCGCTTGCCGCAGCGGGTGACTTGCCATTAACCCCCGGCACCCCCAATTACCTGCCTCCCCAAAGCCCAGGGGGGGGCAGAAGAGCCCGGGCCCACACAGGCTATGTGGGCTCGTAGGCTGCAGGGTGGGGGGGCCACAAAAGCTGGCCCCCCCACTCTGTGCCTACAAGCCCCCATAGCTGGTCCCGGGCTGGTAATGATGGGTAAGGGGGACCCCATTTCATTTTTTTTGGGGATTTTTAAGGGTTTTTAACCCTTAAAATTCCAAAAAAAAAATGGGGTCCGCCCCCCTGGGAGGGGGGACCCTATGTCATTTTTTTTTCTCGATTTAACCCTTTGTAGTGTGGATGGTAGTTGTATTTTATTTGTAAATGTTATAAAGTACTTGTTTCAGTTAGGGGGGTCTCCTGGGCAGGAACGGGGGGCTACCGATAAATATGTGGTACCGTTCTAATCGGTAGAAATGGGGCTTTCACATGCAATATGATTTTCCTTAATAAAATACATTTTTTATTTGAAATAAAGGAGTCAATTTTCTAAAAAAATTTTTATTTATTTATTTATTTATTTTTTACTTAATAATATTGTAAAAAACAAAATAAAATTTACAAACAAGACATTTCTTGTTAAAGCCTAAACTCTGCTGCAGAAAATATATGTATAATTTTCCTGAAAATTCCAGCAAAAATGGCGCAAAACATGGCGCAAAACATGGCGCAAAATGGAGAAAAATGACCTGTCAACAGAGGGTGACAAAATCTCAAGTAGGCTGGCAATTAAAATGGTTAAAGGTAGCTATGCATGTTGGGTATTGTTCTGTTCGGGGGACCTTGCGCTTTCAGACTTAGCTTGTTTTTTTCTGGTTTGCATATTTATATTTTAGGAAAAGGTGTTTTTTATTCAGCTTTTTTATACATTTTTTAGGGAAACCCTGCGCAACCAAAGAATTCTTTGAGGGATTAATTCCAGAAAGATGAGCCCACTACAACAAGTTGGGTACGCTTAGAAAGCTTAACATGTGTACTTTCAGGTAATATATGGTTTATGGGGGATATTCCAAATGTAAAGGGTTGTTTTGGTTGAAAAATCGCAAGGTGCGCACTTTGTCTGCAGAGCTGAAATTTTCAAGTAAAATTACCGTTATGCGCATGCTTTACTTTGGGGTGTTTGGCAACTCTTCCCTTGACAGAACCTATGCATGTTGGGTGTTGTTCTGTTCGGGGGATGTTGCTTTTTCAGATTATACTTGTTTTTTCTTGTTTGCGCATAGTTTTTTTAGGAAAATGTGGCTTTGATTCTGCTTTTTTATCCTTTTTTTAGGGAAACTCTTTGCAACCAAAGAATACAATGAGGGATTACTTCCAGAAAACTATGGGCACATCAACAAGCCTGGTACGCCTAGAAAGCTTGAGGTGTGTACTTCCAGAGAATATATAGTTTGTTGGGGGTATTTCAAATGTAAAGGGTTGTTTTTCTGGAAGAACTGCAAGGTGCGCATATTGCATAGCATAGTTGTATTTTATCTGAAAATTCCCTAAAGCGCTGTTTCAGTTTGGGGGAGTCTCCTGGGCAGGAAAGGGTGTCTACCTATACATATGTGGCATCACTGTAACCGGGAGAAATTGGGATTTCACACGCAATAAGATTTTATTGAAAAACTTACATTTTTTATTACAAAAAAAACTACAAATTGTAAAAATGTATTTTTTTTTTATTTTTTTTTCACATATTTCACCCAAAAATATTGAGAATACCCCTAAAAAATTACAAACAAGACATTTCATGTTAAA
Source organism: Gastrophryne carolinensis (assembly GCA_027917425.1). Classification (NCBI taxonomy): domain Eukaryota; kingdom Metazoa; phylum Chordata; class Amphibia; order Anura; family Microhylidae; genus Gastrophryne; species Gastrophryne carolinensis. The sequence continues at coordinate 114,908,280 of CM051240.1, forward strand.
GCCCAGACTCTGCTGAAAAAAACAATATATCATTTCCCTGGGAAATCCCTGGAAATCCCTTCAAAAATCACATTTGAACATGGGGAGCGCAAAATAGTGCAAAACGGTTTGGCACCAAGGGTGACAAAAACTCCAGGTAGGCTGGCAGCGAAAGGGTTATACAGAGGCTGCTGTAGTCACAGAATGGGATGCCCTAAAAACCCAGCAGTGAACCTGGGACAAGTAGTGCTATGCACAGCAAAAGTGTCTTTATCAGGCCTAATTTCAATTAGAATAAGTGCAAATGGTTATATGGTGTTAAACAGAGGCTGCTGTAGTCACAGAATGGGATACCCTAAAAACCTAGCAGTGAACCTGGGACAAGTAGTGCTATGAACAGCAAAAGTGTCTTTATCAGACCTAATTTCAATTATAATAAGTGCAAATGGTTATATGGTCTTAAACAGAGGCTGCTGTAGTCACAGAATGGGATGCCCTAAAAACCAGCAGTAAGTACAACTGGCAGGGTCCAGTAGTGCTATGAACAGCAAAAGTGTATTTATCAGGCCTAATTTCAATTATAAAAAGTGCAAATGGTTATATGGTGTTAAACAGAGGCTGCTGTAGTCACAGAATGGGATGCCCTAAAAACCCAGCAGTGAACCTGGGACAAGTAGTGCTATGCACAGCAAAAGTGTCTTTATCAGGCCTAATTTAAATTATAATAAGTGCAAATGGTTATATGGTCTTAAACAGAGGCTGCTGTAGTCACAGAATGGGATGCCCTAAAAACCCAGCAGTGAACCTGGGACAAGTAGTGCTATGAACAGCAAAAGTGTCTTTATCAGGCCTAATTTCAATTATAATAAGTGCAAATGGTTATATGGTCTTAAACAGAGGCTGCTGTAGTCACAGAATGGGATGCCCTAAAAACCCAGCAGTGAACCTGGGACAAGTAGTGCTATGCACAGCAAAAGTGTCTTTATCAGGCCTAATTTCAATTATAATAAGTGCAAATGGTTATATGGTGTTAAACAGAGGCTGCTGTAGTCACAGAATGGGATGCCCTAAAAACCCAGCAGTGAACCTGGGACAAGTAGTGCTATGCACAGCAAAAGTGTCTTTATCAGGCCTAATTTCAATTATAATAAGTGCAAATGGTTATATGGTGTTAAACAGAGGCTGCTGTAGTCACAGAATGGGATGCCCTAAAAACCCAGCAGTGAACCTGGGACAAGTAGTGCTATGCACAGCAAAAGTGTCTTTATCAGGCCTAATTTCAATTATAATAAGTGCAAATGGTTATATGGTGTTAAACAGAGGCTGCTGTAGTCACAGAATGGGATGCCCTAAAAACCCAGCAGTGAACCTGGGACAAGTAGTGCTATGCACAGCAAAAGTGTCTTTATCAGGCCTAATTTCACTTATAATAAGTGCAAATGGTTATATGGTGTTAAACAGAGGCTGTTGTAGTCACAGACTGGGATGCCCTAAAAACCCAGCAGTGAACCTGGGACAAGTAGTGCTATGCACAGCAAAAGTGTCTTTATCAGGCCTAATTTCAATTATAATAAGTGCAAATGGTTATATGGTCTTAAAAAGAGGCTGCTGTAGACACAGAAAGGGATGCCCTAAAAACCCAGCAGTGAACCTGGGACAAGTAGTGCTATGCACAGCAAAAGTGTCTTTATCAGGCCTAATTTCACTTATAATAAGTGCAAATGGTTATATGGTGTTAAACAGAGGCTGTTGTAGTCACAGACTGGGATGCCCTAAAAACCCAGCAGTGAACCTGGGACAAGTAGTGCTATGCACAGCAAAAGTGTCTTTATCAGGCCTAATTTCAATTAGAATAAGTGCAAATGGTTATATGGTGTTAAACAGAGGCTGCTGTAGTCACAGAATGGGATGCCCTAAAAACCCAGCAGTGAACCTGGGACAAGTAGTGCTATGAACAGCAAAAGTGTCTTTATCAGGCCTAATTTCAATTATAATAAGTGCAAATGGTCATATGGTCTTAAACAGAGGCCGCTGTAGTCACAGAATGGGATGCCCTAAAAACCAGCAGTAAGTACACCTGGCAGGGTCCAGTAGTGCTATGAACAGCAAAAGTGTCTTTATCAGGCCTAATTTCAATTATAATAAGTTCAAATGGTTATATGGTCTTAAACAGAGGCTGCTGTAGTCACAGAATGGGATGCCCTAAAAACCCAGCAGTGAACCTGGGACAAGTAGTGCTATGCACAGCAAAAGTGTCTTTATCAGGCCTAATTTCAATTAGAATAAGTGCAAATGGTTATATGGTGTTAAACAGAGGCTGCTGTAGTCACAGAATGGGATGCCCTAAAAACCAAGCAGTGAACCTGGGACAAGTAGTGCTATGAACAGCAAAAGTGTCTTTATCAGGCCTAATTTCAATTATAATAAGTGCAAATGGTTATATGGTCTTAAACAGAGGATGCTGTAGTCACAGAATGGGATGCCCTAAAAACCCAGCAGTGAACCTGGGACAAGTAGTGCTATGCACAGCAAAAGTGTCTTTATCAGGCCTAATTTCAATTAAAATAAGTGCAAATGGTTATATGGTGTTAAACAGAGGCTGCTGTAGTCACAGAATGGGATGCCCTAAAAACCCAGCAGTAAACCTGGGACAAGTAGTGCTATGAACAGCAAAAGTGTCTTTATCGGGCCTAATTTCAATTATAATAAGTGCAAATGGTTATATGGTCTTAAACAGAGGCTGGTGTAGTCACAGAATGGGATGCCTCACAGCAGACTTAAGATCAGTTCAGTATATATGCACAGTTAGTATAAGCAGCCTGAAAACGCTAACAAAGCCAGTCAGCCAGCTAGTAACACTCAGGCTGGATGAAAGAAAAAAAAAAATCTCCCTGTGACAGCCTCCGATTTATCCTACCTTTCCCTGTTTTTCGCTGACTTTCTGTCTGTCTCCTGCCTGTCTCCAGCCTGTCCCTGTCTGTCCCTGCCTGTCTAACTGCCTCTCACCCTCACTACAACATTCTGTCTCTCACGAATGCAATAGAGAAATGAGGAAGGAAAAGCAAGATGGCCGACTTAAATAGCGCTGTGACGTCACCGGGCTTGCTGGCTGCTGATAGGCTGCATGTGACTTCCCCAGCTTGCACTGGCGCGGGATAGATGTCCAGACATGTCCCGTCCGCCATCTTAGAATGCCTGTAAATGTAAATGAATGGATGTTAAAGGAAAACTTCGAGCGATCGAATCGCGGGGAAATTCGGATTCGATCCGAATAGAATTTTTCCTGAAATTCGGATCGAATCCGGGTTCGTCCGGATCGATTCGCTCATCCCTAGTTATGGTATTAAATAGAGGCTGGTGTAGTCACAGAATGGGATGCCCCAACAACCAGAGAGCACCTGGAAGCAGTACTACTATGCACAGCAAGTGTGTTTATCAGGCCAAATTTCTATTAGAATAAGTGCAAAGGGTTACAGCAGTAAATAGAGGCTGGTGTAGTCACAGAATGGGATGCCCCAACAACAAGAGAGCACCTGGCAGCAGTACTACTATGCACAGCAAGTGTGTTTATCAGGCCAAATTTCTATTAGAATAAGTGCAAATGGTTATGGTATTAAATAGAGGCTGGTGTAGTCATAGAATGGGATGCCCCAACAACCAGAGAGCACTTGGCAGCAGTACTACTATGCACAGCAAGTGTGTTTATCAGGCCAAATTTCTATTAGAATAAGTACAATGGTTATGGTATTAAATAGAGGCTGGTGTAGTCACAGAATGGGATGCCCCAACAACCAGAGAGCACCTGGCAGCAGTACTACTATGCACAGCAAGTGTGTTTATCAGGCCAAATTTCTATTAGAATAAGTGCAAATGGTTATGGTATTAAATAGAGGCTGGTGTAGTCACAGAATGGGATGCCCCAACAACCAGAGAGCACCTGGCAGCAGTACTACTATGCACAGCAAGTGTGTTTATCAGGCCAAATTTCTATTAGAATAAGTGCAAAGGGTTACAGCAGTAAATAGAGGCTGGTGTAGTCAAAGAATGGGATGCCCCAACAACCAGAGAGCACCTGGCAGCAGTACTACTATGCACAGCAAGTGTGTTTATCAGGCCAAATTTCTATTAGAATAAGTGCAAATGGTTATGGTATTAAATAGAGGCTGGTGTAGTCACAGAATGGGATGCCCCAACAACCAGAGAGCACCTGGCAGCAGTTTTACTATGCACAGCAAGTGTGTTTATCAGGCCAAATTTCTATTACAATAAGTGCAAAGGGTTACAGCAGTAAATAGAGGCTGGTGTAGTCACAGAATGGGATGCCCCAACAACCAGAGAGCACCTGGCAGCAGTACTGCTATGCACAGCAAGTGTGTTTATCAGGCCACATTTCTATTAGAATAAGTGCAAATGGTTATGGTATTAAATAGAGGCTGGTGTAGTCACAGAACTGGATGCCCCAACAACCTGAGAGCACCTGGCAGCAGTACTACTATGCACAGCAATTGTGTTTATCAGGCCAAATTTCTATTAGAATAAGTGCAAATGGTTATGGTATTAAATAGAGGCTGGTGTAGTCACAGAATGGGATGCCCCAACAGGAGTGCACCTGTGAGCAGTAATACTATGCACAGCAAGTGTGTTTATCAGGCCAAATTTCTATTAGAATAAGTGCAAAGGGTTATAGTATTAAATAGAGGCTGGTGTAGTCAAAGAATGGGATGCCCCAACAACCAGAGAGCACCTGGCAGCAGTACTACTATGCACAGCAAGTGTGTTTATCAGGCCAAATTTCTATTAGAATAAGTGCAAATGGTTATGGTATTAAATAGAGGCTGGTGTAGTCACAGAATGGGATGCCCCAACAACCAGAGAGCACCTGGCAGCAGTACTTCTATGCACAGCAAGTGTGTTTATCAGGCCAAATTTGTATTAGAATAAGTGCAAAGGCTTACAGCAGTAAATAGAGGCTGGTGTAGTCACAGAATGGGATGCCCCAACAGGAGTGCACCTGTGAGCAGTAATACTATGCACAGCAAGTGTGTTTATCAGGCCAAATTTCTATTAGAATAAGTGCAAAGGGTTACAGCAGTAAATAGAGGCTGGTGTAGTCACAGAATGGGATGCCCCAACAACCAGAGAGCACCTGGCAGCAGTACTACTATGCACAGCAAGTGTGTTTATCAGGCCAAATTTCTATTAGAATAAGTGCAAAGGGTTACAGCAGTAAATAGAGTCTGGTGTAGTCACAGAATGGGATGCCCCAACAGGAGTGCACCTGTGAGCAGTAATACTATGCACAGCAAGTGTGTTTATCAGGCCAAATTTCTATTAGAATAAGTGCAAAGGGTTACAGCAGTAAATAGAGGCTGGTGTAGTCACAGAATGGGATGCCCCAACAACCAGAGAGCACCTGGCAGAAGTACTACTATGCACAGCAAGTGTGTTTATCAGGCCAAATTTCTATTAGAATAAGTGCAAAGGGTTACAGCAGTAAATAGAGGCTGGTGTAGTCACAGAATGGGATGCCCCAACAACCAGAGAGCACCTGGCAGCAGTTTTACTATGCACAGCAAGTGTGTTTATCAGGCCAAATTTCTATTACAATAAGTGCAAATGGTTATGGTATTAAATAGAGGCTGGTGTAGTCACAGAATGGGATGCCCCAACAACCAGAGAGCACCTGGCAGCAGTACTACTATGCACAGCAAGTGTGTTTATCAGGCCACATTACTTTTAGAATAAGTGCAAAGGGTTATAGTAAATAGAGGCTGGTGTAGTCACAGAATGGGATGCCCCAACCAGAGAGCACCTGGCAGCAGTACTGCTATGCCCAGCAAAAGTGTCTTTATCAGGCCAAATTACTTTTAGAATAAGTGCAAAGGGTTATTATAGTAAATAGAGGCTGGTGTAGTCACAGAATGGGATGCCTCACAGCAGACTTGAGATCAGTTCAGTATATATGCACAGTTAGTGTATAAGCAGCCTGAAAATGCTAACAAAGCCAGTCAGCCAGCCAGTAACACTCAGGCTGGATGAAAAAAAAAAAAATCTCCCTGTGACTGCCTCTGATTTTTCCTAACATTCCCTGCTTTTCGCTGACTTTCTGTCTGTCTCCTGCCTGTCTCCTGCCTGTCTCCAGCCTGTCCCTGTCTGTCCCTGTCTGTCTAACTGCCTCTCCCTCACTACAGCAGCGTCCTGTCTCTCACGAATGCAATAGAGAAATGAGGAAAAGCAAGATGTCCGCCGACTTAAATAGCGCTGTGACGTCACCGGGCTTGCTGGCTGCTGATAGGCTGCATGTGACTTCCCCAGCTTGCACTGGCGCGGGGTAGATGTCTGGACATGTCCCGTCCACCATCTTAGAATGCCTGTAATGTAAATGAATGGATGTTAAAGGAAAACTTCGAGCGATCGAATCGCGGGGAAATTCGGATTCGTTCCGAATCGAATTTTTCATGAAATTCGGATCGAATCCGGGTTCGTCCGGATCGATTCGCTCATCCCTACAACTCAGGTAAGTGGATGTACAACAGACAAGGTGAGCTATCAGCGTTATGAGTTACATGTTTTACAAAATAATGTATTCTTTTGTAGTTGGGAAGTTCTGGCTCTGGACCAAGCCTACCCAGAGGTGAGGGGTCCAACCAGCAGAAGACAGGGTGTGGGTGTAAGGCGGTGGCCCTGTAAACATCCTCTTCCTTCTTTAGCACCACCACCAGCCATGGAGCCCACTGCAGTGGAGGGTGTGTTGGGCTTGGCACACTTCAGTAGGCCAATACCCAAAAAACACTAATTGTGCTGCATATAAAGTCTAATAACATGTTTGCTGCGTGTTATGCTTCTCTGTCCCTACAGAATCATCAGAGGGTGAGTACCCAGTGATGAGGCCACCCGATACGGAAGTGACGCAAGACTCAGGTGGCTGTCAAGCCAGTGAAGCAGAACAATACCCAAGCATTATACAAACAACACAAACACATGCCTATATATACCAGCTCAGGTTCTTTCCCTCTACAGACCCTGAAGAAGGAATGGCGCAGTGGAGGAGGGTGTCCCCTAAAAGTATGCATCAACCAGTTTGGGTATGTAAAAATGTGCGTGCATGTACAGGCTCACATGTCGACAGACAAGTGATAATTTATATATTTTTGTCTCTTTGCAGGTTACATGTTTGTCCCAACAAAAAAATGTTACAAAAAATGTAAAAATGTAATTTTTTTTAATGTTTTTATATATATTATATATTATATTTTTAACAAAAACAAACAAACAAAAAAAAGAGCTTTAATAAAACAACAGTTTTAAAATTATATGCTGCGTGGGTGTGTGTTTTCTATGCAACTTCATAAAGCAAATGCAAACCAAACAAACAGCACTGTAAAACAGAACACCAAAATAGAAGTTTGCTGAAGTAGTAGGTGAGTAACGACAACATCCAATGGCCTCTACCTACAGGTAACTGCTGCTTACTCACTTTGTACTGCTTGACTTGGAGGCACTATTGGAAAAAAATGTTTACTTTATGGTATACTGTCCACTGGCCTCTACCTAGTCATTTGCTACCTACTCACTAAAAAAATACCCAAGTTGCATGCCAAATCTATAGTGGGGTGTAGTTGTTGTAGGCGGTGTAGTTGTTTTCTGTTATAAAAATAATAATTAACACTTGTTGCATGTCAATTTTAAAGCTATGGCATACCATCCACTTGCATCTACCTACAGTTAGCCTGCAAAGTTTGCATTAGGCAGGGGCCATTTATCAAATAAGAAGCTTCTCATTCTTTACAACAGTAAGATAAAGATGTGCTAGTGGATTGATTGACTCAATCCCCCTGGGACGACTGCAACTACTGCCTCCTCCATAAGTTTCAGATAGATAGATATGGATCCATCCAAGGAACTTTTCCCTACATTAATTTGGTCGAGGAGGGAGGATAAAGACTAGACTTAAATCCCATGTACTTATGAAGTGGTGATCAGTATACAAGGGAAGATCTAATTACGCACCTATTTAGTCTGAGGCCATGGCTAAGCAGCAGAAAGGCAAAGGACAGGCCAGCAGAGAGAGTACAGAGGGTGAACGAGAAATCAGCTCTGTGAAAGGTGATCTATGATTTTCAGTGGTCCAGTGTTGTTTATTCTGTGATTGTATAATAGAGTAGCTTAATGTTAACATTGGGAGCCGACAGATAGCATATATATATGGAAACTGTCAACTCCCCAGCCCAATAGAATCATACATATAGAGAAAGAAAAAAGAAAAGGTGCTGCACAAATTCCTTTTTAGGTAATGACTGACAAATAAAAGGAATTTTTGTGACCCTACCCTATACAGGAGCGCGGCTCCCGTGAACGCAAGTTTGAAACAAGGGTCCTTTTGGAGAAGAAATTTTCTTTGGACAATCATCTGCTACTTCCCCAAGCCTCTAGCAGATGACTATCAGGAACCAGCAGCAGAATAAGCAGCAGAGAACATGGAATTCTAAAATTGACATGCAGAAAATGTTTTTAATTGCAGTGCCCAACAGGCCCAGGTGGTAATATGTGCACTCAAATGGAATACTTGTACTGTGTTATGCAGCCTCATGATGAATGAACTCCTAGACTACTTCATGGCAGGGCTTCACCAGTGGCCACAGCTTGCAAAATATGTACTAGAAGTACTAGTCCCTGCTGCTACTGTGATAGCTGAAAGAATATTCAGTGCAGCGAAGGGGGGTTCTCACCAACAAACACATCCACCTGTATATAGAAAATGTGGATCGCCTGATGTTCATAACAAACAAGGATTGAGTATCAGGGGTGTTCTGTCACCCTCACCTGTGAGCAGAGCATGGTGGCAGCCAGTTAACTCTCTCCCAAAAATGTAGTAACTCAATGCTGGGCCCTTTTGCTGTTTATTCATGAGATATATAATACTGTAACTGATGCTGATACTGATGTAGTTAAATAATAAAACAGGCTTTAACAAGTGCTATAATAAGTACAAGTTGCATGGCAAATTATAGGGGGAGACGGCTGAAATATACAAGAGCCAGCTGTCTTCTAGCACAGCCAAATTGGTCTACATGGTAGCCAGTAGTATGTTTGTTGAAATTGGCAGTTACCAGCTGTACTATAAGGGTTAAGGTGTGAAGATGGAAGGCGCTGCTCCAGAACAACTGCATGGCTTGAAAGCTCTAAGGAAAATGGCGGCTAGAACAGAGAGGGGCTGTGCTAGGGACCCATAAGGATGATAGGAGTATGGTATCCTGGAAGACATATGAGTAAACTATGTTGGAGATACAACAATTTGCAACAGCTTCTGCTTGTCTTTAAATGTGATTAGTAACTTGCTAGATTTACTGCAGCTTACAGCTGTGACAAGTTATAACACTAGATGGTGCTATGACCAATGCTTAACTGTAGTCTATTTTACTGCTGTGTTGTATTTCCTATGTTCAGTTGCTCTATCACTAGTACTTGCTTCTTTTTCCTTGTCTGTGTTTAGGTGTAAGGTGCAAGGTGACACTTTCTTACTGTGTTCATGTTCTAGCAAAGCCAGTTCCTGTTACACCACAAATGTCTATTTGGATTATGATTCCACTGCACCCAGCACTCACACTCTGCAGATACAGAGGCGGCAATTCAGTAAAGCGTCAATAAACATTGAATAAACAACATGTTATTCTGCAATAGGTGAAGGATGTTCCAGAACAAGGGAACTTACACATCCCACCAGCAGATTCTGTGCAATAGATAGCTGTAACATGAAAGATGCATTACAATAATCTTAGGCCCTTATTTAAGAAGGGATAGCGTCAGGTAGTGGCTGGTTAATGAGAGGTAACGCCAGGTAGCGACTGGTGAACGCCGGACACGGCACGCAATTACACATTTATCAAGCAGAATCTGTTTAGCGACTGGGATAGCACCATGTAGCATCTGATTCATCATTTTCACAGCCTCAGCGGAATGCGCCGGCGTTCAGCCTTGCACAGCGCCAGGTATGACCTCTCGCTACCTGTCGCTCTCCCACACATTTCAATGGACGAACCTTTTCTTCTCTTTAAACGGGGTATTTTTCTTCCAAAAAATCAAAAATAATTCTGTGACCTCTTCTGGCATTGAGCAGTTTTTCACAAATGTTTCATTTTTTATATATTTCTTCAGAAATGACATAACAGGTCTGCCATTAAAGTGTTCATGTTACAATGTTCCTATAATGTAATTCCATATGTTTTCGCTTTGTTACTAGTGGATAGATGCTGAAAAACAGACTTTAAACACACCGCCTCCTGCGCTCTGGGCTTCAAACAAGCATTTTTCTGCGCCAGAGATTTGTGAGGCTGTTTTTTTGCTGAATATGGTGTGAGTCGGTCGCTATGAGCAGTCGCTTACATGCGCTCCCATACAGCGCTGTACTGGTCAAATTGCGACTCCTCACAATATATTTAACATTACTGCACAGCGACTGAGTCGCTATGAACTAGCGACCCACGGCTGAGCACAGTGACTACTAGCGGGCGCTCTGAAAATGCCTGCTACAAACGCTCATCTGTCGCTACCTGCCGATAATGATGAATCAGCCTGCCCGTCACAGTCCCCTCCAATTACTGCTTGTGCCACTGCTGCCACTGCTCCGCAATCCAGGGGGAGTCCTGCCAGAGCCCTCCACACTTTAATCCTGAAAGTTAATATTTATAACCCATTGTGAGAAATATGCTGGCTACAGTGTTCCCCTGACTGGATCTTGGCAGGAGGAGGCCTACTATTTTAACAGGGGGAACCCTGCCAGGATCCCCGCAGTTTCATTCTGAACCATAATATGTATGAAACCTATTGCAGGCTATCTGCTGACTACATTGTTCTTCTGGCTTGATCTGGGGGATTGACAGGCACATTTTTGGACTGGAGGAGCGATTTCATCATCAAATTTAAAATGTATGAAACATTTTGTGGATAATGGTATGGCTGCTGTGGTCCTCTGTCTTAAACTGGGCAGTGAGTGTAAACATTTCTGGAGAGCCATGCCAGAGCACTTTGTTTCACAAATTAGAAAATTGTTTACTGAATCGGGGACAGGCAAAATCAGACATTTTCTGAAAAAAGTATGAAAAATCATTCTTCAATGTTGCTAAATTGAAGCTTTTATGTCCAGCTTTGGTCAATCAAAGTTGCGTCGGCAGCTCCCCTCTCCCCCATGATGGTCAGCGCACAAGCTTTGTGTTTCTACCATTACATGGAGAAGCGTGACAGGTGCCTACCAACTAACTGGGTTATTTCAGCACAAAAGACATTGAAAAGCATTGAAGATTTCCAGAAAGAAGGCAGTGCCAGTGCATGGTAAAATATGCTGCATCTATACATACATAGAAACAGCCTGATCCAAAGGGGGTCAAACATCTAGTAGACAGTAATGATTATTTACACTATACATCAAGTACCATGTAGTGTGAGGAAACAACTGTTTTCAAAGTAAAGATATCTTCATGTGATAATCAATATATAATATATAGGTTTCCCAGTTCTTGACAAAGAGCCTCAATTATCAAGTGACAGTCAAAGCATCCACCAGCCTGCATCTACTTTATGACCAGTGCTTTATATTTTGCATCGATCAGCATGCTTCTCAAAGCTGCACCAGTTTATAGTTGGGTTCGTATAGTTAGATCGTATAGATCCTTTGTCTCAACCTGCAATCCACATACCCTAGGGGGTACTTAGCTATGTTCAAGGGCTCTGATAGATCTGCTATATTATTTTAACTAGAGATGAGCGAATCGAATCTGATGAATCTGAATTTGTTACGAATTTCAGGAAAAATTTGATTCTAAACGATTCTGAATATCGCTGCGATTCGATCGTTTGAATTGCTTCCTTAAAACTCCATTTACTACTATCCAGACCATCTAAAATGGTGGATCCACATGTCAGGACATGTCCCATGGGGCAAAGAATCCTGGGTAGGTGTCACATGCTGCCTATCAGCAGCCAGGCTTCTAAATGATGCCACAGCCCTATATAAGCGGCGGCCATTTTGCGGAAGCTCATTTCGACACTGTATTGCGGCGAGAGCAGGTCACGCAGAGATAGTGAGGGGAAGATAGATAAATAGATAGATACAGTGAGGGAGAGATAGAACAAGGGACAGAAGGAGCGAGGGCCAGAGAGAGAAGGAGAGAGGCTGTGACAGTGACAGAGAAAGACAGAGACAGTTTACAGTGTTTGCATTTCATTTTGCATTGCATTTTTAGCTTTCAAGCCTTTTTAGTGTTAATAACACACCTGCCTATTTAGCTTTTCCTTTTCCTGGTGTCATTCTTTAAAAAGCATGCTAGCATTATTATTTTAATAGTACGTTTTAAAATTCACGTTTTAAAATTTCCAGCAGTCATTGCCTTTCACCGGGGGACATCCCAAATGCTAGCATGTGTCTTTTAAGAGCAACTTTTGTAAAAAAGTCACATATTCAATTTTACAGCAGGCATTGCCTTTAGCAAATGCTAGCATATGTCTTTTAAGTGTAACTGGCTACTTACCTTTTGTAAAAAAAAGTCACGTTGTCAAGTTTAAAGTAGTAATTGCCTGTCACCGGGGGGGCATCCCAAATGCTAGCATTTTGTCAAAAAAGTCACGTCTTGAAATTTCCAGCAGCCATTGCCTTTCACAGTAATTTTTTTTCGTAAAAACAGTCACGTTCTCAAGTTTACAGCAGCCATTGCCTTTCCCCGGGGGGGCATCCCAAATGCTAGCATGTGTCTTTTAACAGTAATTGGCTACTTATCTTTTGCATTTTGTAAAAAAAGTCACATTTTCGAGTTTACAGCAGCCATTGACTATCACCTGGGGGCATCCCAAATGCTAGTATGTGTCTTTTAAGAGTAACTGGCTACTTACCTTTTGCATTTTGTAAAAAAAATAAAGTTTTCAAGTTTACAGCAACCATTGCCTTTCACCGAAGGGCGTCCCAAATGCTAGCATATGTCTTTAAAGAGTAACTGGCTACTTACCTTTTGCATTTTGTAAAAAATATCACGTTTTCAAGTTTACAGCCACCATTGCCTTTCACTAGGAGGCATCCCAAATGTGTCTTTTAAGAGTAACTGGCTCCTTACCTTTTGCATTTTGTAAAAAAAGTAACGTCTTCAAGTTTACAGCAGCCATTTCCTTTCACCGGAGGGCATCCCCATTGCTAGCATGTGTCTTTTAAGAGTAACTGGCTACTTACCTTTTGCATTTTGTAAAAAAAAGTTCACATTTTCAATTTTACAGCAGCCATTGCCTTTCACCGGGGGGGGGGGGGCATCCCAAATGCTAGCATATGTCTTTTAAGTGTAACTGGCTACTTACCTTTTGTAAAAAAAAGTCACATTGTCAAGTTTAAAGTAGTAATTGCCTGTCACCGGGGGGCATCCCAAATGCTAGCATTTTGTCAAAAAAGTCACGTCTTGAAATTTCCAGCAGCCATTGCCTTTCACAGTAATTTTTTTTTTCGTAAAAAAAGCCACGTTCTCAAGTTTACAGCAGCCATTGCCTTTCCCCGGGGGGGGGGGGGGGGGGGGCATCCCAAATGCTAGCATGTGTCTTTTAACAGTAATTGGCTACTTATCTTTTGCATTTTGTAAAACAAGTCACATTTTCGAGTTTACAGCAGCCATTGCCTATCACCTGGGGGCATCCCAAATGCTAGTATGTGTCTTTTAAGAGTAACTAGCTACTTACCTTTTGCATTTTGTAAAAAAAATAACGTTTTCAAGTTTACAGCAGCCATTGCCTTTCACCGAAGGGCGTCCCAAATGCTAGCATATGTCTTTAAAGAGTAACTGGCTACTTACCTTTTGCATTTTGTAAAAAATATCACGTTTTCAAGTTTACAGCCGCCATTGCCTTTCACTAGGAGGCATCCCAAATGTGTCTTTTAAGAGTAACTGGCTCCTTACCTTTTGCATTTTGTAAAAAAAGTAACGTTTTCAAGTTTACAGCAGCCATTTCCTTTCACCGGAGGGCATCCCCATTGCTAGCATGTGTCTTTTAAGAGTAACTGGCTACTAACCTTTTGCATTTTGTAAAAAAAAGTTCACATTTTCAATTTTACAGCAGCCATTGCCTTTCACCGGGGGGGGGGGGCATCCCAAATGCTAGCATATGTCTTTTAAGTGTAACTGGCTACTTACCTTTTGTAAAAAAAAGTCACATTGTCAAGTTTAAAGTAGTAATTGCCTGTCACCGGGGGGCATCCCAAATGCTAGCATTTTGTCAAAAAAGTCACGTCTTGAAATTTCCAGCAGCCATTGCCCTTCACAGTAATTTTTTTTTTCGTAAAAAAAGCCACGTTCTCAAGTTTACAGCAGCCATTGCCTTTCCCCGGGGGGGGGGGGGGGCATCCCAAATGCTAGCATGTGTCTTTTAAGAGCAACTGGCTACTTACCTTTTGCATTTTGTAAAAAAAGTCACGTTTTCAAGTTTACAGCAGCCATTTCCTTTCACCGGAGGGCATCCCCATTGCTAGCATGTGTCTTTTAAGAGTAGCTGGCTACTTATCTTTTGCATTTTGTAAAAAAAGTTCACATTTTCAAGTTTACAGCAGCCATTGCCTTTCACCGGGGGGCATCCCAGATGCTAGCATGTGTCTTTAAAAGTAACTGGCTACTTACCTTTTGCATTTTGTAAAAAAAAAAAACACGTCTTAAAATTTCCAGCAGTCATTGCCTGAGTTTACAGCAGCCATTGCCTTTCACCGGGGGGCATCCCAAATGCTAGCATGTGTCTTTTAAGAGTAACTGGCTACTTACCTTTTGCATTTTGTAAAAAAAAGTCACGTTTTCAAGTTTACAGCAGCCATAGCCTTTCAAAGGAGGGCATCCCAAATGCTAGCATGTGTTTTTAAAGAGTAACTGGCTACTTACCTTTTGCATTTTGTAATAAAATATCAGGTTTTCAAGTTTACAGCAGTCATTGCCTTTCACCAGGGGGCATCCCACATGTGTGTTTTAAGAGTAACTGGCTACTTACCTTTTGCATTTTGTTAAAAAAGTCACATCTTAAAATTCCCAGCAGCCATTGCCTTTCACCGGGGGGGGGGGGGGGGGGGCTTCCCAAATGCTAGCATGTGTCTTTTAGGCGTAACTGGCTAATTACCTTTTGCATTTTGTAAAAAAGTCACGTTTTCAATTTTACAGCAGCCATTTCCTTTGACCGGAAGGCATCCCTATTGCTAGCATGTGTCTTTTAATAGTAACTGGCTACTTACTTTTTGCATTTTGTAAAAAATAGTCAAATTTTCAAGTTTACAGCAGCCATTGGCTTTCACTGGGGGACATCCCAAATGCTAGCATGTGTCTTTTAAGAGTTACTGGCTACTTACCTTTTGCATTTTGTAAAAAAGTCACATTTTCAAGTTTCCAGCAGTCATTGCCTTTCACTGGGGGGCATCTCAAATGCTAGCATGTGTCTTTTAAGAATAACTGGCTACTTACCTTTTGCATTTTGTAAAAAAGTTACATTTTCAAGTTTACAGCAACCATTGCCTTTTACCGGGGGGGCATCCCAAATGCTAGCATGTGTCTTTTAAGAGTAAGTGGCTACTTACCTTTTACATTTTGTAAAAAAAGTCACGTTTTAAAATTTCCAGCATCCATTGCCTTTCACCGAGGGGCATCCCCAATGCTAGCATGTGTCTTTTAAGAGTAACTGGCTACTTTTCTTTTGCATTTTGTAAAAAAAAGTCACATATTCAATTTTACAGCAGGCATTGCCTTTCACCGGGGGGGGGGCATCCCAAATGCTAGCATATGTCTTTTAAAAGTAACTGGCTACTTACCTTTTGTAAAAAAAAGTCACATTGTCAAGTTTAAAGTAGTAATTGCCTGTCACCGGGGGGCATCCCAAATGCTAGCATTTTGTCAAAAAAGTCACGTCTTGAAATTTCCAGCAGCCATTGCCTTTCACAGTAATTTTTTTTCGTAAAAAAAGTCACGTTCTCAAGTTTACAGCAGCCATTGCCTTTCCCCGGGGGGGGGGGCATCCCAAATGCTAGCATGTGTCTTTTAACAGTAATTGGCTACTTTTCTTTTGCATTTTGTAAAAAAAGTCACATTTTCGAGTTTACAGCAGCCATTGACTATCACCTGGGGGCATCCCAAATGCTAGTATGTGTCTTTTAAGAGTAACTGGCTACTTACCTTTTGCATTTTGTAAAAAAAATAATGTTTTCAAGTTTACAGCAGCCATTGCCTTTCACCGAAGGGCGTCCCAAATGCTAGCATATGTCTTTAAAGAGTAACTGGCTACTTACCTTTTGCATTTTGTAAAAAAAATCACGTTTTCAAGTTTACAGCCGCCATTGCCTTTCACCAGGGGGCATCCCAAATGTGTCTTTTAAGAGTAACTGGCTCCTTACCTTTTGCATTTTGTAAAAAATGTAACGTTTTCAAGTTTACAGCAGCCATTTCCTTTCACCGGAGGGCATCCCCATTGCTAGCATGTGTCTTTTAAGAGTAACTGGCTACTTTCCTTTTGCATTTTGTAAACAAAGTCACATTTTCAATTTTACAGCAGCCATTGCCTTTCACTGGGGGGGCATCCCAAATGCTAGCATATGTCGTTTAAGAGTAACTGGCTACTTACCTTTTGTAAAAAAAAGTAACGTTGTCAAGTTTAAAGTAGTAATTGCCTGTCACCGGGGGGCATCCCAAATGCTAGCATTTTGTCAAAAAAGTCACGTCTTGAAATTTCCAGCAGCCATTGCCTTTCACAGTTTTTTTTTCCGTAAAAAAAGCCACGTTCTCAAGTTTACAGCAGCCATTGCCTTTCCCCGGGGGGGGGGGGGGGGGCATCCCATAGCTAGCATGTGTCTTTTAACAGTAATTGGCTACTTATCTTTTGCATTTTGTAAAAAAAGTCACATTTTTGAGTTTACAGCAGCCATTGCCTATCACCTGGGGGCATCCCAAATGCTAGTATGTGTCTTTTAAGAGTAACTGGCTACTTACCTTTTGCATTTTGTAAAAAAAATAACGTTTTCAAGTTTACAGCAGCCATTGCCTTTCACCGAAGGGCGTCCCAGATGCTAGCATATGTCTTTAAAGAGTAACTGGCTACTTACCTTTTGCATTTTGTAAAAAATATCACGTTTTCAAGTTTACAGCCGCCATTGCCTTTCACCAGGGGGCATCCCAAATGTGTCTTTTAAGAGTAACTGGCTCCTTACCTTTTGCATTTTGTAAAAAAAAGTCACGTTTTCAAGTTTACAGCAGCCATTTCCTTTCACCGGAGGGCATCCCCATTACTAGCATGTGTCTTTTAAGAGTAACTGGCTACTTACCTTTTGCATTTTGTAAAAAAAGTTCACATTTTCAAGTTTACAGCAGCCATTGCCTTTCACCGGGGGGCATCCCAGATGCTAGCATGTGTCTTTAAAGAGTAACTGGCTACTTACCTTTTGCATTTTGTAAAAAAAAAAAAACACGTCTTAAAATTTCCAGCAGTCATTGCCTGAGTTTACAGCAGCCATTGCCTTTCACCGGGGGGCATCCCAAATGCTAGCATGCGTCTTTTAAGAGTAACTTGCTACTTACCTTTTGCATTTTGTAAAAAAAAGTCACGTTTTCAAGTTTACAGCAGCCATAGCCTTTCACCGGAGGGCATCTCAAATGATAGCATGTGTCTTTAAAGAGTAACTGGCTACTTACCTTTTGCATTTTGTAAAAAAATATCAGTTTTTCAAGTTTACAGCAGTCATTGCCTTTCACCAGGGAGCATCCCACATGTGTGTTTTAAGAGTAACTGGCCACTTACCTTTTGCATTTTGCTAAAAAATCACATCTTAAAATTCCCAGCAGCCATTGCCTTTTACCGGGGGGGCTTCCCAAATGCTAGCATGTGTCTTTTAGGTGTAACTGGCTAATTACCTTTTGCATTTTGTAAAAAAGTCACGTTTCAAGTTTACAGCAGCCATTTCCTTTCACCGGAGGGCATCCCTATTACTAGCATGTGTCTTTTAAGAGTAACTGGCTACTTACCTTTTGCATTTTATAAAACATAGTCACATTTTCAAGTTTACAGCAGCCATTGCCTTTCACCGGGGGCATCCCAAATGCTAGCATGTATCTTTTAAGAGTAACTGGCTACTTACCTTTTGCATTTTGTAAAAAAAGTCACATTTTCAAGTTTACAGCAGCCATTGGCTTTCACTGGGGGACATCCCAAATGCTAGCATGTGTCTTTTAAGAGTTACTGGCTACTTACCTTTTGAATTTTGTAAAAAAAGTCACGTCTTAACATTTCCAGCAGCCATTGCCTTTCACTGGGGGGCATCCAAAATGCTAGCATGTGTCTTTTTTTAAGAGTAACTGGCTACTTACCTTTTGCATTTTGTAAAAAAAAGTCACGTTTTAAAATTTCCAGCAGCCATTGCCTTTCACCGGAGGGTATCCCCATTGCTAGCAAGTGTCTTTTAAGAGTAACTGGCTACTTACCTTTTGCATTTTGTAAAAAAAAGTCACGTCTTAAAATTTCCAGCAGCCATTGTCTTTCACTGGGGGGCATCCCAAATGCTAGCATGTGTCTTTTAAGAGTAACTGGCTACTTACCTTTTGCATTTTGTAAAAAAAAGTCACGTTTTAAAATTTCCAGCAGCCATTGCCTTTCACCGGAGGGTATCCCCATTGCTAGCAAGTGTCTTTTAAGAGTAACTGGCTACTTACCTTTTGCATTTTGTAAAAAAAAGTCACGTCTTAAAATTTCCAGCAGCCATTGTCTTTCACTGGGGGGCATCCCAAATGCTAGCATGTGTCTTTTAAGAGTAACTGGCTACTTACCTTTTACATTTTGTAAAAAAAATAATGTTTTCAAGTTTACAGCAGCCATTGCCTTTCACCGAAGGGCGTCCCAAATGCTAGCATATGTCTTTAAAGAGTAACTGGCTACTTACCTTTTGCATTTTGTAAAAAAATATCACGTTTTCAAGTTTACAGCCGCCATTGCCTTTCACCAGGGGGCATCCCAAATGTGTCTTTTAAGAGTAACTGGCTCCTTACCTTTTGCATTTTGTAAAAAATGTAACGTTTTCAAGTTTACAGCAGCCATTTCCTTTCACCGGAGGGCATCCCCATTGCTAGCATGTGTCTTTTAAGAGTAACTGGCTACTTTCCTTTTGCATTTTGTAAACAAAGTCACATTTTCAATTTTACAGCAGCCATTGCCTTTCACCGGGGGGGCATCCCAAATGCTAGCATATGTCGTTTAAGAGTAACTGGCTACTTACCTTTTGTAAAAAAAAGTCACGTTGTCAAGTTTAAAGTAGTAATTGCCTGTCACCGGGGGGCATCCCAAATGCTAGCATTTTGTCAAAAAAGTCACGTCTTTAAATTTCCAGCAGCCATTGCCTTTCACAGTTTTTTTTCCGTAAAAAAAGCCACGTTCTCAAGTTTACAGCAGCCATTGCCTTTCCCCGAGGGGGGGCATCCCATAGCTAGCATGTGTCTTTTAACAGTAATTGGCTACTTATCTTTTGCATTTTGTAAAAAAAGTCACATTTTCGAGTTTACAGCAGCCATTGCCTATCACCTGGGGGCATCCCAAATGCTAGTATGTGTCTTTTAAGAGTAACTGGCTACTTACCTTTTGCATTTTGTAAAAAAAAATAACGTTTTCAAGTTTACAGCAGCCATTGCCTTTCACCGAAGGGCGTCCCAGATGCTAGCATATGTCTTTAAAGAGTAACTGGCTACTTACCTTTTGCATTTTGTAAAAAATATCACGTTTTCAAGTTTACAGCCGCCATTGCCTTTCACCAGGGGGCATCCCAAATGTGTCTTTTAAGAGTAACTGGCTACTTACCTTTTGCATTTTGTAAAAAAAAGTCACGTTTTCAAGTTTACAGCAGCCATTTCCTTTCACCGGAGGGCATCCCCATTACTAGCATGTGTCTTTTAAGAGTAACTGGCTACTTACCTTTTGCATTTTGTAAAAAAAAGTTCACATTTTCAAGTTTACAGCAGCCATTGCCTTTCACCGGGGGGCATCCCAGATGCTAGCATGTGTCTTTAAAGAGTAACTGGCTACTTACCTTTTGCATTTTGTAAAAAAAAAAAAAACACGTCTTAAAATTTCCAGCAGTCATTGCCTGAGTTTACAGCAGCCATTGCCTTTCACCGGGGGGCATCCCAAATGCTAGCATGTGTCTTTTAAGAGTAACTTGCTACTTACCTTTTGCATTTTGTAAAAAAAAAGTCACGTTTTCAAGTTTACAGCAGCCATAGCCTTTCACCGGAGGGCATCTCAAATGATAGCATGTGTCTTTAAAGAGTAACTGGCTACTTACCTTTTGCATTTTGTAAAAAAATATCAGGTTTTCAAGTTTACAGCAGTCATTGCCTTTCACCAGGGAGCATCCCACATGTGTGTTTTAAGAGTAACTGGCTACTTACCTTTTGCATTTTGCTAAAAAATCACATCTTAAAATTCCCAGCAGCCATTGCCTTTCACCGGGGGGGCTTCCCAAATGCTAGCATGTGTCTTTTAGGCGTAACTGGCTAATTACCTTTTGCATTTTGTAAAAAAGTCACGTTTTCAAGTTTCCAGCAGCCTTTTCCTTTCACCGGAGGGCATCCCTATTACTAGCATGTGTCTTTTAAGAGTAACTGGCTACTTACCTTTTGCATTTTATAAAACATAGTTACATTTTCAAGTTTACAGCAGCCATTGCCTTTCACCGGGGGCATCCCAAATGCTAGCATGTATCTTTTAAGAGTAACTGGCTACTTACCTTTTGCATTTTGTAAAAAAAGTCACATTTTCAAGTTTACAGCAGCCATTGGCTTTCACTGGGGGACATCCCAAATGCTAGCATGTGTCTTTTAAGAGTTACTGGCTACTTACCTTTTGAATTTTGTAAAAAAAGTAACGTCTTAACATTTCCAGCAGCCATTGCCTTTCACTGGGGGGCATCCAAAATGCTAGCATGTGTCTTTTTTTAAGAGTAACTGGCTACTTACCTTTTGCATTTTGTAAAAAAAAGTCACGTTTTAAAATTTCCAGCAGCCATTGCCTTTCACCGGAGGGTATCCCCATTGCTAGCAAGTGTCTTTTAAGAGTAACTGGCTACTTACCTTTTGCATTTTGTAAAAAAAAGTCACGTCTTAAAATTTCCAGCAGCCATTGTCTTTCACTGGGGGGCATCCCAAATGCTAGCATGTGTCTTTTAAGAGTAACTGGCTACTTACCTTTTGCATTTTGTAAAAAAAAGTCACGTTTTAAAATTTCCAGCACCCATTGCCTTTCACCGGAGGGTATCCCCATTGCTAGCATGTGTCTTTTAAGAGTAACTGGCTACTTACCTTTTGCATTTTGTAAAAAAAAGTCACGTCTTAAAATTTCCAGCAGCCATTGTCTTTCACTGGGGGGCATCCCAAATGCTAGCATGTGTCTTTTAAGAGTAACTGGCTACTTACCTTTTACATTTTGTAAAAAAAAGTCACGTTTTAAAATTTCCAGCATCCATTGCCTTTCACCGAGGGGCATCCCCAATGCTAGCATGTGTCTTTTAAGAGTAACTGGCTACTTACCTTTTGCATTTTGTAAAAAAAAGTCACGTTTTCAAGTTTAAAGTAGTAATTGCCTATCACCGGGGGCATCCCAAATGCTAACATGTTTCTTTTAAGAGTAACTGGCTACTTACCTTTTGCATTATGTAAAAAAAGTTACGTTTTAAAATTTCCAGCAGCCATTGCCTTTCACCGGGGGGCATCCCAAATGCTAGCATGTGTCTTTTAAGAGTAACTGGCTACTTACCTTTTGCATTTTGTAAAAAAAGTCACTTTTTCAAGCTTACAGCAGCCATTGCCTTTCACTGGAGGGCATCCCAAATGCTAGCATGTGTCTATAAAGCGTAACTGGCCACTTACCTTTTGCATTTTGTAAAAAATATCCCATTTTCAAGTTTACAGTAGCCATTGCCTATCTCCGGGGGCATCCCAAATGCTAGCATGTGTCTTTTAAGAGTAACTGGCTACTTACCTTTTGCATTTTGTAAAAAAATTCACGTTTTTAAAATTTCCAGCAGCCATTGCCTTTCACCGGGGGGCATCTCAAATGCTAGCATGTGTCTTTAAGAGTAACTGGCTACTTACCTTTTGCATTTTGTAAAAAAAAGGCACGTTGTCAAGTTTAAAGTAGTAATTGCCTATCACCCGAGGGCATCCCAAATACTAGCATTTTGTCAAAAAAGTCACGTCTTTAAATTCCCAGCAGCCATTGCCTTTCACTGGAGGGCATCCCAAATGCTAGCATGTGTCTATAAAGCGTAACTGGCCACTTACCTTTTGCATTTTGTAAAAAATATCCCATTTTCAAGTTTACAGTAGCCATTGCCTATCTCCGGGGGCATCCCAAATGCTAGCATGTGTCTTTTAAGAGTAACTGGCTACTTACCTTTTGCATTTTGTAAAAAAATTCACGTTTTTAAAATTTCCAGCAGCCATTGCCTTTCACCGGGGGGCATCTCAAATGCTAGCATGTGTCTTTAAGAGTAACTGGCTACTTACCTTTTGCATTTTGTAAAAAAAAGGCACGTTGTCAAGTTTAAAGTAGTAATTGCCTATCACCCGAGGGCATCCCAAATACTAGCATTTTGTCAAAAAAGTCACGTCTTTAAATTCCCAGCAGCCATTGCCTTTCACGGTAATTTTTTTTGTAAAAAAAGTCACATTTTCAAGTTCACAGCAGCCATTGCCTTTCACTAGAGATGAGCGAACTTTTGAAAAATTCGATTCGACTGATTCGCCGAATTTTCCGACAAAAATCATTTCGACCCGAATAATTTCGCGACGAATCGCTATTAAAAACGGCTATTTCTGAGCCTCCTAGAGCCTCAATAGGGTTGTAAACCATTCTGCCTTGCTGTAACACGCACATGATGCGTGCTGGGTTAGTTAAATAATACTTTGAATAAATATCACATGCAGATCAGAGGCATCGCTAATAGAATCGCAGAGCGGCACAATTGAATTCAAGAGAGTTGAAGTGGCATCACTATGAGAGGCAGGAGCCCAAACATTGCTTTAAAGAGACACTGGAGTTGGCAGCAGCAGGAGCCCAAAAATTGGATGAATCACACCCTGGAGTTGGCAGCAGCAGCAGGAGCCCAAACATTACTTTAAAGAGACCCTGGGGTTGGCTTCAGGAGCCCAAAAATTGGATGAATCACACCCTGGAGTTGGCAGCAGCAGCAGCAGGAGCCCAAATATTACTTTAAAGAGAAACTGGGGTTGGCTTCAGGAGCCCAAAAATTGGATGAATCACACCCTGGAGTTGGCAGCAGAAGCAGGAGCCCAAATATTACTTTAAAGAGACCCTGGGGTTGGCTTCAGGAGCCCAACAATTGGATGAATCACACCCTGGAGTTGGCAGCAGCAGCAGGAGCCCAAACATTACTTTAAAGAGACCCTGGGGTTGGCCTCAGGAGCCCAAAAATTGGATGAATCACACCCTGGAGTTGGCAGCAGCAGGAGCCCAAATATTACTTTAAAGAGACCCTGGGGTTGGCCTCAGGAGCCCAAAAATTGGATGAATCACACCCTGGAGTTGGCAGAAGTTGGCAGCAGCAGCAGCAGGAGCCCAAACATTACTTTAAAGAGACTCTGGGGTTGGCTTCAGGAGCCCAAAAATTGGATGAATCACACCCTGGAGTTGGCAGCAGCAGGAGCCCAAATATTACTTTAAAGAGACACTGGGGTTGGCTTCAGGAGCCCAAAAATTGGATGAATCACACCCTGGAGTTGGCAGCAGCAGCAGGAGCCCAAATATTACTTTAAAGAGACCCTGGGGTTGGCTTCAGGAGCCCAAAAATTGGATGAATCACACCCTGGAGTTGGCAGCAGCAGCAGGAGCCCAAACATTACTTTAAAGAGACCCTGGGGTTGGCCTCAGGAGCCCAAAAATTGGATGAATCACACCCTGGAGTTGGCAGCAGCAGGAGCCCAAATATTACTTTAAAGAGACCCTGGGGTTGGCCTCAGGAGCCCAAAAATTGGATGAATCACACCCTGGAGTTGGCAGAAGTTGGCAGCAGCAGCAGCAGGAGCCCAAACATTACTTTAAAGAGACTCTGGGGTTGGCTTCAGGAGCCCAAAAATTGGATGAATCACACCCTGGAGTTGGCAGAAGTTGGCAGCAGCAGCAGCAGGAGCCCAAATATTACTTTAAAGAGACCCTGGGGTTGGCCTCAGGAGCCCAAAAATTGGATGAATCACACCCTGGAGTTGCAAGCAGCAGCAGGAGCCCAAACATTACTTTAAACAGACCCTGGGGTTGGCTTCAGGAGCCCAAAAATTGGATGAATCACACCCTGGAGTTGGCAGAAGTTGGCAGCAGCAGCAGCAGCAGCAGGAGCCCAAATATTACTTTAAAGAGACCCTGGGGTTGGCCTCAGGAGCCCAAAAATTGGATGAAACACACCCTGGAGTTGGCAGCAGCAGCAGCAGCAGGAGCCCAAACATTACTTTAAAGAGACACTGGGGTTGGCTTCAGGAGCCCAAAAATTGGATGAATCACACCCTGGAGTTGGCAGCAGCAGGAGCCCAAATATTACTTTAAAGAGACCCTGGGGTTGGCCTCAGGAGCCCAAAAATTGGATGAATCACACCCTGGAGTTGGCAGAAGTTGGCAGCAGCAGCAGCAGGAGCCCAAACATTACTTTAAAGAGACTCTGGGGTTGGCTTCAGGAGCCCAAAAATTGGATGAATCACACCCTGGAGTTGGCAGCAGCAGGAGCCCAAATATTACTTTAAAGAGACACTGGGGTTGGCTTCAGGAGCCCAAAAATTGGATGAATCACACCCTGGAGTTGGCAGAAGTTGGCAGCAGCAGCAGCAGCAGCAGGAGCCCAAATATTACTTTAAAGAGACCCTGGGGTTGGCCTCAGGAGCCCAAAAATTGGATGAATCACACCCTGGAGTTGGCAGCAGCAGCAGCAGCAGGAGCCCAAACATTACTTTAAAGAGACACTGGGGTTGGCTTCAGGAGCCCAAAAATTGGATGAATCACACCCTGGAGTTGGCAGCAGCAGGAGCCCAAATATTACTTTAAAGAGACCCTGGGGTTGGCCTCAGGAGCCCAAAAATTGGATGAATCACACCCTGGAGTTGGCAGCAGCAGCAGCAGCAGGAGCCCAAACATTACTTTAAAGAGACTCTGGGGTTGGCTTCAGGAGCCCAAAAATTGGATGAATCACACCCTGGAGTTGGCAGCAGCAGGAGCCCAAATATTACTTTAAACAGACCCTGGGGTTGGCTTCAGGAGCCCAAAAATTGGATGAATCACACCCTGGAGTTGGCAGAAGTTGGCAGCAGCAGCAGCAGCAGCAGGAGCCCAAATATTACTTTAAAGAGACCCTGGGGTTGGCCTCAGGAGCCCAAAAATTGGATGAATCACACCCTGGAGTTGGCAGCAGCAGCAGCAGCAGGAGCCCAAACATTACTTTAAAGAGACACTGGGGTTGGCTTCAGGAGCCCAAAAATTGGATGAATCACACCCTGGAGTTGGCAGAAGTTGGCAGCAGCAGCAGCAGCAGGAGCCCAAATATTACTTTAAAGAGACCCTCGGGTTGGCCTCAGGAGCCCAAAAATTGGATGAATCACACCCTGGAGTTGGCAGCAGCAGGAGCCCAAATATTACTTTAAAGAGACCCTGGGGTTGGCCTCAGGAGCCCAAAAATTTGATGAATCACACCCTGGAGTTGCAAGCAGCAGCAGGAGCCCAAACATTACTTTAAACAGACCCTGGGGTTGGCTTCAGGAGCCCAAAAATTGGATGAATCACACCCTGGAGTTGGCAGAAGTTGGCAGCAGCAGCAGGAGCCCAAATATTACTTTAAAGAGACCCTGGGGTTGGCCTCAGGAGCCCAAAAATTGGATGAATCACACCCTGGAGTTGGCAGAAGTTGGCAGCAGCAGCAGCAGCAGGAGCCCAAACATTACTTTAAAGAGACACTGGGGTTGGCTTCAGGAGCCCAAAATATGGATGAATCACACCCTGGAGTTGGCAGAAGTTGGCAGCAGCAGCAGCAGGAGACCAAATATTACTTTAAAGAGACCCTGGGGTTGGCCTCAGGAGCCCAAAAATTGGATGAATCACACCCTGGAGTTGGCAGAAGTTGGCAGCAGCAGCAGCAGCAGCAGCCCAAACATTACTTTAAAGAGACACTGGGGTTGGCTTCAGGAGCCCAAAAATTGGATGAATCACACCCTGGAGTTGGCAGAAGTTGGCAGCAGCAGCAGCAGCAGCAGGAGCCCAAATATTACTTTAAAGAGACCCTGGGGTTGGCCTCAGGAGCCCAAAAATTGGATGAATCACACCCTGGAGTTGGCAGCAGCAGCAGGAGCCCAAACATTACTTTAAAGAGACCCTGGGGTTGGCCTCAGGAGCCCAAAAATTGGATGAATCACACCCTGGAGTTGGCAGCAGCAGCAGCAGCAGGAGCCCAAACATTACTTTAAAGAGACACTGGGGTTGGCTTCAGGAGCCCAAAAATTGGATGAATCACACCCTGGAGTTGGCAGAAGTTGGCAGCAGCAGCAGGAGCCCAAATATTACTTTAAAGAGACCCTGGGGTTGGCCTCAGGAGCCCAAAAATTGGATGAATCACACCCTGGAGTTGGCAGCAGCAGCAGCAGCAGGAGCCCAAATATTACTTTAAAGAGACACTGGGTTTGGCTTCAGGAGCCCAAAAATTGGATGAATCACACCCTGGAGTTGGCAGAAGTTGGCAGTAGCAGCAACAGGAGCCCAAATATTACTTTAAAGAGACCCTGGGGTTGGCCTCAGGAGCCCAAAAATTGGATGAATCACACCCTGGAGTTGGCAGCAGCAGGAGCCCAAATATTACTTTAAAGAGACCCTGGGGTTGGCCTCAGGAGCCCAAAAATTGGATGAATCACACCCTGGAGTTGCAAGCAGCAGCAGGAACCCAAATATTACTTTAAAGAGACCCTGGGGTTGGCCTCAGGAGCCCAAAAATTGGATGAATCACACCCTGGAGTTGGCAGCAGCAGGAGCCCAAATATTACTTTAAAGAGACCCTGGGGTTGGCCTCAGGAGCCCAAAAATTGGATGAATCACACCCTGGAGTTGCAAGCAGCAGCAGGAGCCCAAACATTACTTTAAACAGACCCTGGGGTTGGCTTCAGGAGCCCAAAAATTGGATGAATCACACCCTGGAGTTGGCAGAAGTTGGCAGCAGCAGCAGCAGCAGCAGGAGCCCAAATATTACTTTAAAGAGATCCTGGGGTTGGCCTCAGGAGCCCAAAAATTGGATGAATCACACCCTGGAGTTGGCGGCAGCAGCAGCAGCAGCAGGAGCCCAAACATTACTTTAAAGAGACACTGGGGTTGGCCTCAGGAGCCCAAAATTTGGATGAATCACACCCTGGAGTTGCAAGCAGCAGCAGGAGCCCAAACATTACTTTAAACAGACCCTGGGGTTGGCTTCAGGAGCCCAAAAATTGGATGAATCACACCCTGGAGTTGGCAGAAGTTGGCAGCAGCAGCAGCAGCAGGAGCCCAAACATTACTTTAAAGAGACTCTAGGGTTGGCTTCAGGAGCCCAAAAATTGGATGAATCACACCCTGGAGTTGGCAGAAGTTGGCAGCAGCAGCAGCAGGAGCCCAAATATACACTGGAGTTGGCTTCAGGAGCCCAAAAATTGGATGAATCACACCCTGGAGTTGGCAGGAGTTGACAGCAGCAGCAGCAGCAGGAGCCCAAATATTACTTTAAAGAGACACTGGGGTTGGCTTCAGGAGCCCAACAATTGGATGAATCACACCCTGGAGTTGGCAGAAGTTGGCAGCAGCAGCAGCAGGAGCCCAAAAAATGGCCTAAAGACATAAATATGTTTTGCACCATTTGGAAAGTGTAAAACGTGGCACCATGCTGAATCTAGTCGCATGCATCAGGCATTGGTGGGTGGAAATCCTGGCTGATCCATCCCTGATTCATTTTGACAAAGGTGAGTCTCTCCACATTTTTAGTTGACAGACGAGTTCTCCTCGCCGTAACTATGGCCCCCGCCGCACTAAACACCCGCTCAGATGGCACGCTACTTGCCGGGCAGGACAGCTTTTCCAGGGCAAACTCTGCTAGTTGCGGCCACAAATCAAGTTTGGCTGCCCAGAAGTCCAGCGGATCCTCAAGGTGTGTTGGCATGGTCATGTCAAAGTATGACATGACCTGCTGGTTGAGGTCCTGCTCCAGGTCTTCCTGCTGCTCATGAGTAGCCTCACTATGCGGGTGTAGAAAGCTACTCATTAGCGACTGAAGACTGAGGCTGCTGCTGCTGATGGAGCTGCTGCTGCTGCTCCTGCCAACCCCCCCAGCGGCCATGGCAGTGGAAGGTGAGCGCAGAGGTCCCCTCGAGTCAGACCTGCGAGAGTATGGACCATGGCGCAGATAGGCATCGGCCAACTGCCTACGTAGAATGTCTTTGTAGTAGTTGAGTTTGTCCTCCCTCTCGGTGGGTTTAAAAAATGCCCCCATTTTGTGCCGGAAGCGAGGGTCCAATAAGGTGGACAGCCAGAAGTCATCCCGCCGACAGATGGAAACAATTCTGGGGTCACTACGCAAGCACGTGAGCATGCTTCGTGCCATTTGCGCAAGTGACTCGGATGGACTACCTGTCTCCATCTCCACTGCATACTGCCACGGTGTGCCCGGGTCCTCTGTCTCGCCTTCCTCAAAAACCTCTAGCTCCTCTGGCTGCTCCTGCTCCTCCTCTCCTGTCCGCTGACTAGATAAACCAGCCATTTCGCCAAGCCTAAACTGTGTTTCGCTGGGCAACTCCTCCTCCTCCTCTTCCTCCTCCTCCTCCAGTTCAGCTCCAATGGGGTTCATGTGGCCGTAAGATGTAAACGCCATGTCTCCAGTGCCCTGACCAGCCATGGTTTCCAACATGTGCTGTAGTACATGAAGCAGTGGAATCACGTCGTTCATCCCGTAATCCTGCCGACTGACAAATAAAGTGGCTTCCTCAAAGGGCCTGAGCAAACGGCAGGTGTCACGTATGAGCTGCCACTGGTTGACATTGAAGTTACACAGGGGAGTCCTCCTATCTGCTTGGATCATCAGGAAATCCGTGATGGCTTTTCTCTGTTCATATAATCGGTCCAACATGTGAAGGGTGGAATTCCAACGGGTGGAAACATCGCAAATCAGACTATGTTGGGGGATACCATTCTGACGCTGTAGCTCAAGAAGGGTGTGTTTGGCGGTGTAGGAGTGGCTGAAGTGCATGCAAAGTTTCCTTGAAGTTGTTAGGATGTCTTGCAGATGGGGGGAACACTTCAGAAACCGCTTGACAACCAGATTGAAGACGTGAGCCATGCAGGGGGCATGGGTCAGGCTTCCTTGGTGCAGCGCAGACAAAATGTTCTTCCCATTGTCGGTAACCATGATTCCCATTTTAAGTTTTCTCGGAGTAAGCCATGTTTGGATTTCCTGATGAATACATTTAAGCAGTTCCTCCCCTGTGTGACTCCGTTCGCCAAGACAAACCATGTGAAGCACTGCGTGACACCTCCGTGCCCCGAGGCCGAGTCGCACGGTGTCACAGGTCCAATGGGCAGAGAGTGCAGAGGCCGAAGCGGCGTGACCTGTCCAAGTTGCTGCTGCAAAGGGACCACATTCACCCAGTGGGCCGTAAACGACATGTACTGCCCCTGACCGTAGTTACAGCTCCAGATGTCGGCGCTGCCATGTATTTTGCTACACACCGACAGGCTCAAGGACTGGCCCACCTTCTGTTCAACAAAAGTGTGCAGCGTTGGTACTGCCTTCTTGGCAAAGAAATGACGGCTTGGGACTCTCCACCTCGGCTCGGCACAAGCCATCAGTTCTCTGAAAGGTGCAGATTCCACCACCTGAAAAGGGAGCGACTGCAGCACCAGCAACTTGGACAGGAGCACATTCAGCTTCTGCGCCGTAGGATGAGTGGGCGCATACTGCTGTCTCTTGGACATGGCTTCGCTGATGGATTGCTGGCGGGATGCATGACTTGGAGGAGGAGGAGCAGGAGCGACAGAGGATGGGTATGACGCACAGCTGCCTTCGGCTGAGGTGCTGGAGCCTTGGCTGGCAGAAATTGGGAGCTCACTTGGTGAGGAAGCAGACTGGACACCCCTTGGGAGCCTCGGTTCTCCCAGGTCGCTTTATGGTGACGCATCATATGTTGACGCAGGGCCGTGGTGCCAACATTTGGACCCTGGCCACGCTTCACCTTTTGCCTACATATCTTGCATGTGGCCATGTTACCCTCCTGCGGATGCCTCAGGAAAAACCGCCACACTGCCGAGTAGCTACTTTTCCCACCCCCTGGCCTCACTGATTCACTGCTGCTGTTGCCAACTCCAGGAACCCCTGCTCCACTACCTCCTGATAAGGTAGACTGCCGCACAGCAGGTGCTCTACCCCCGGCCCCGGCCGGATCCAGCCTTTGGAATTGTGCCCCCATGCTGACTGCTACCACCTTGCTGCCTCAGCTGCTGACTCCCGGGGCAACCTGCGCCCCTCTTCCCCTGATGATGACGATGAAGCCCCTTCCTCACCCGGCTCCCAAGTGCGATCGGCTTCATCGTCATCATCATCATCACCGAGTTGTGGCTGTACGTCACTGATGTTCGTGGATTCGTCAACAGTGTCTGGCGCAGGAGCTGGAACGCTCGCAGCACCCACGACACTGTCCACATCACTATTTGTCTGCCTAGCTAAAGAAGCCACCTCCATTTCTTGGCTGGGCAGTAGCTGCTGACTGTCCTCCTGTATCTGATCGTCCTCCTCACTAAAGAGTGGAGCTGAACCCAAAGCATAGGATACGTCGCAGGGGGAGGGAACGGCGTAGGACAGAGGCAATGGGAGGGACAGGGACTGCTCTCGGGGCATGCCAACTCAGGGTTGTGTCAGAGGAACCTACCGACCCTAGACTGGGGGTCTCAGACGTAAGTTGTGATGATGTTGTTGATGAGCGCGTCAACCAATCTACCACGGCAGATGCGTTACTGGTGGAGACCCGACCGCTAGCAGATACTGGCAGATTAGGTCTCTCAGCGTGACTCCTGCTGCTACTGGCCCCCAGTCTGATGCGAGCTCTGCCTGCGGAATCTTGGCCTCTGCCACTCCTCTTTTCACTTCCAGGCACTTGTCTGCCCGACATAGTCTAACTAGCGTGGTAGTAGGTGATATTTTAAGATCCCCCGGGCAGCGGTGGGTGTATATGAAACAGAATATAATGCACACCAAAAGTGAGCAGTAACACTCAGCCTCCAACAGGCCTGCTTAGTGTAAATAAGAGAGCTGCTTAGTGTAAATAAAGAGGGGTATGCTATGTTACAGAATGGGATGCCTCAACAGAAGTGCACCTGGCAGGCAGCAGTAAGCCTATGCCCAGCAAAAGTGTCTTTATCAGGGCTAATTTCAATTATAATAAGTGCAAATGGTTATATGGTCTTAAACAGAGGCTGCTGTAGTCACAGAATGGGATGCCCTGGCAGGGTCCAGAAGTACTATGCCGAGCAAAAGTGTCTTTATCAGGCCTAATTTCAATTATAATAAGTGCAAATGGTTATATGGTCTTAAACAGAGGCTGCTGTAGTCACAGAATGGGATGCCCTGGCAGGGTCCAGAAGTACTATGCCGAGCAAAAGTGTCTTTATCAGGCTAATTTCAAATATAATAAGAGCAAATGGTTATATGGTCTTAAACAGAGGCTGCTGTAGTCACAGAATGGGATGCCCTGGCAGGGTCCAGAAGTACTATGCCGAGCAAAAGTGTCTTTATCAGGCTAATTTCAAATATAATAAGAGCAAATGGTTATATGGTCTTAAACAGAGGCTGCTGTAGTCACAGAATGGGATGCCCTGGCAGGGTCCAGAAGTACTATGCCGAGCAAAAGTGTCTTTATCAGGCTAATTTCAAATATAATAAGAGCAAATGGTTATATGGTCTTAAACAGAGGCTGCTGTAGTCACAGAATGGGATGCCCTGGCAGGGTCCAGAAGTACTATGCCGAGCAAAAGTGTCTTTATCAGGCTAATTTCGAATATAATAAGAGCAAATGGTTATATTGTCTTAAACAGAGGCTGCTGTAGTCACAGAATGGGATGCCCTGGCAGGGTCCAGAAGTACTATGCCCAGCAAAAGTGTCTTTATCAGGCTAATTTCAAATATAATAAGAGCAAATGGTTATATGGTCTTAAACAGAGGCTGCTGTAGTCACAGAATGGGATGCCCTGGCAGGGTCCAGAAGTACTATGCCGAGCAAAAGTGTCTTTATCAGGCTAATTTCAAATATAATAAGAGCAAATGGTTATATGGTCTTAAACAGAG
This sequence comes from Gastrophryne carolinensis, assembly GCA_027917425.1. NCBI lineage: Eukaryota > Metazoa > Chordata > Amphibia > Anura > Microhylidae > Gastrophryne > Gastrophryne carolinensis. The sequence continues at coordinate 114,940,618 of CM051240.1, forward strand.
GCTGCTGTAGTCACAGAATGGGATGCCCTGGCAGGGTCCAGAAGTACTATGCCCAGCAAAAGTGTCTTTATCAGGCTTAATTTCAATTATAATAAGTGCAAATGGTTATATGGTCTTAAACAGAGGCTGCTGTAGTCACAGAATGGGATGCCCTGGCAGGGTCCAGAAGTACTATGCCCAGCAAAAGTGTCTTTATCAGGCTAATTTCAAATATAATAAGAGCAAATGGTTATATGGTCTTAAACAGAGGCTGCTGTAGTCACAGAATGGGATGCCCTGGCAGGGTCCAGAAGTACTATGCCCAGCAAAAGTGTCTTTATCAGGCCTAATTTCAATTATAATAAGTGCAAATGGTTATATGGTCTTAAACAGAGGCTGCTGTAGTCACAGAATGGGATGCCCTGGCAGGGTCCAGAAGAACTATGCCGAGCAAAAGTGTCTTTATCAGGCTAATTTCAAATATAAAAAGAGCAAATGGTTATATGGTCTTAAACAGAGGCTGCTGTAGTCACAGAATGGGATTCCCTGGCAGGGTCCAGAAGTACTATGCCCAGCAAAAGTGTCTTTATCAGGCTAATTTCAAATATAATAAGAGCAAATGGTTATATGGTCTTAAACAGAGGCTGCTGTAGTCACAGAATGGGATGCCCTGGCAGGGTCCAGAAGTACTATGCCCAGCAAAAGTGTCTTTATCATGCTAATTTCAAATATAATAAGAGCAAATGGTTATATGGTCTTAAACAGAGGCTGCTGTAGTCACAGAATGGGATGCCCTGGCAGGGCCCAGAAGTACTATGCCCAGCAAAAGTGTCTTTATCAGGCTAATTTCAAATATAATAAGAGCAAATGGTTATATGGTCTTAAACAGAGGCTGCTGTAGTCACAGAATGGGATGCCCTGGCAGGGTCCAGAAGTACTATGCCGAGCAAAAGTGTCTTTATCAGGCTAATTTCAAATATAATAAGAGCAAATAGTTATATGGTCTTAAACAGAGGCTGCTGTAGTCACAGAATGGGATGCCCTGGCAGGGTCCAGAAGTACTATGCCCAGCAAAAGTGTCTTTATCATGCTAATTTCAAATATAATAAGAGCAAATGGTTATATGGTCTTAAACAGAGGCTGCTGTAGTCACAGAATGGGATGCCCTGGCAGGGTCCAGAAGTACTATGCCGAGCAAAAGTGTCTTTATCAGGCTAATTTCGAATATAATAAGAGCAAATGGTTATATGGTCTTAAACAGAGGCTGCTGTAGTCACAGAATGGGATGCCCTGGCAGGGTCCAGAAGTACTATGCCCAGCAAAAGTGTCTTTATCAGGCTAATTTCAAATATAATAAGAGCAAATGGTTATATGGTCTTAAACAGAGGCTGCTGTAGTCACAGAATGGGATGCCCTGGCAGGGTCCAGAAGTACTATGCCGAGCAAAAGTGTCTTTATCAGGCTAATTTCAAATATAATAAGAGCAAATGGTTATATGGTCTTAAACAGAGGCTGCTGTAGTCACAGAATGGGATGCCCTGGCAGGGTCCAGAAGTACTATGCCCAGCAAAAGTGTCTTTATAAGGCTAATTTCAAATATAATAAGAGCAAATGGTTATATGGTCTTAAACAGAGGCTGCTGTAGTCACAGAATGGGATGCCCTGGCAGGGTCCAGAAGTACTATGCCGAGCAAAAGTGTCTTTATCAGGCTAATTTCAAATATAATAAGAGCAAATGGTTATATGGTCTTAAACAGAGGCTGCTGTAGTCACAGAATGGGATGCCCTGGCAGGGTCCAGAAGTACTATGCCCAGCAAAAGTGTCTTTATCAGGCCAATTTCAAATATAATAAGAGCAAATGGTTATATGGTCTTAAACAGAGGCTGCTGTAGTCACAGAATGGGATGCCCTGGCAGGGTCCAGAAGTACTATGCCGAGCAAAAGTGTCTTTATCAGGCTAATTTCAAATATAATAAGAGCAAATGGTTATATGGTCTTAAACAGAGGCTGCTGTAGTCACAGAATGGGATGCCCTGGCAGGGTCCAGAAGTACTATGCCGAGCAAAAGTGTCTTTATCAGGCTAATTTCAAATATAATAAGAGCAAATGGTTATATGGTCTTAAACAGAGGCTGCTGTAGTTACAGAATGGGATGCCCTGGCAGGGTCCAGAAGTACTATGCCCAGCAAAAGTGTCTTTATCAGGCCTAATTTCAATTATAATAAGTGCAAATGGTTATATGGTCTTAAACAGAGGCTGCTGTAGTCACAGAATGGGATGCCCTGGCAGGGTCCAGAAGTACTATGCCGAGCAAAAGTGTCTTTATCAGGCTAATTTCAAATATAATAAGAGCAAATGGTTATATGGTCTTAAACAGAGGCTGCTGTAGTCACAGAATGGGATGCCCTGGCAGGGTCCAGAAGTACTATGCCCAGCAAAAGTGTCTTTATCAGGCTAATTTCAAATATAATAAGAGCAAATGGTTATATGGTCTTAAACAGAGGCTGCTGTAGTCACAGAATGGGATGCCCTGGCAGGGTCCAGAAGTACTATGCCCAGCAAAAGTGTCTTTATCAGGCTAATTTCAAATATAATAAGAGCAAATGGTTATATGGTCTTAAACAGAGGCTGCTGTAGTCACAGAATGGGATGCCCTGGCAGGGTCCAGAAGTACTATGCCCAGCAAAAGTGTCTTTATCAGGCTAATTTCAAATATAATAAGAGCAAATGGTTATATGGTCTTAAACAGAGGCTGCTGTAGTCACAGAATGGGATGCCCTGGCAGGGTCCAGAAGTACTATGCCCAGCAAAAGTGTCTTTATCAGGCTAATTTCAAATATAATAAGAGCAAATGGTTATATGGTCTTAAACAGAGGCTGCTGTAGTCACAGAATGGGATGCCCTGGCAGGGTCCAGAAGTACTATGCCGAGCAAAAGTGTCTTTATCAGGCTAATTTCAAATATAATAAGAGCAAATGGTTATATGGTCTTAAACAGAGGCTGCTGTAGTCACAGAATGGGATGCCCTGGCAGGGTCCAGAAGTACTATGCCCAGCAAAAGTGTCTTTATCAGGCTAATTTCAAATATAATAAGAGCAAATGGTTATATTGTCTTAAACAGAGGCTGCTGTAGTCACAGAATGGGATGCCCTGGCAGGGTCCAGAAGTACTATGCCGAGCAAAAGTGTCTTTATCAGGCTAATTTCAAATATAATAAGAGCAAATGGTTATATGGTCTTAAACAGAGGCTGCTGTAGTCACAGAATGGGATGCCTCACAGCAGACTTAAGATCAGTTCAGTATATATGCACAGTTAGTTAGTATAAGCAGCCTGAAAACGCTAACAAAGCCTGTCAGGCTGGATGAAAAAAAAAAAAAAAAAACTCCCTGTGACAGGCTGACAGCCTCCGATTTTTCTACCTTTCCCTGTTTTTCGCTGACTTTCTGTCTGTCTCCTGTCTGTCTCCTGCCTGTCTCCAGCCTGTCCCTGTCTGTCCCTGTCTGTCTAACTGTCTCTCTACCTGCCTACAGCAGCGTCCTGTCTCTCACGAATGCAATAGAGAAATGAGGCAGGAAAGCAAGATGGCCGGCCTTAAATACCGCTGTGACGTCACCGGGCTTGCTGGCTGCTGATAGGCTGCATGTGACTGTCCCAGCTTGCACTGGCGCGGGGTTGATGTCTGGACATGTCCCGTCCGCCATCTTAGAATGCCTGTAATGTAAATGAATGGATGTTAAAGGAAAACTTCGAGCGATCGAATCGCGGGGAAATTCGGATTCGATCCGAATCGAATTTTTCCTGAAATTCGGATCGAATCCGGGTTCGTCCGGATCGATTCGCTCATCCCTACCTTTCACCGTAGGGCATCCCAAATGCTAGCATGTGTCTTTTAAGAGTAACTGGCTACTTTCCTTTAGCATTTTGTAAAAAAGTCACGTCTTAAAAAATTCCCAGTAGCCATTGCCTTTCACCGGAGGGCATCCCCATTGCTAGCAAGTGTCTTTTAAGAGTAACTGGCTACTTACCTTTTGCATTTTGTAAAAAAGTCACGTCTTAAAATTTCCAACAGCCATTGCCTTTCACTGGGGGGCATCTCAAATGCTAGCATGTGTCTTTTAAGAATAACTGGCTACTTACCTTTTGCATTTTGTAAAAAAAGTTACATTTTCAAGTTTAAAGCAGCCATTGCCTTTTACCGGGGGGGGGGGGGGGGCATCCCAAATGCTAGCATGTGTCTTTTAAGAATAACTGGCTACTTTCCTTTTGCATTTTGTAAAAAAGTCACGTCTTAAAATTTCCAGCAGCCATTGCCTTTCACTGGGGGGCATCCCAAATGCTAGCATGTGTCTTTTAAGAGCAACTGGCTACTGACCTTTTACATTTTGTAAAAAAAGCCACGTTTTAAAATTTCCAGCAGCCATTGCCTTTCACCGGGGGGCATCCCAAATGCTAGCATGCTTCTTTTAAGAGTAACTGGCTACTTTCCTTTTGCATTTTGTAAAAAAGTCACATCTGAAAATTCCCAGCAGCCATTGCCTTTCACCGGAGGGCATCCCCATTGCTAGCAAGTGTCTTTTAAGAGTAACTGGCTACTTTCCTTTTGCATTTTGTAAAAAAATTCTCGTTTTAAAATTTCCAACAGCCATTGCCTTTCACCGGGGGGCATCTCAAATGCTAGCATGTGTCTTTTAGGAGTAACTGGCTACTTACCTTTTGCATTTTGTAAAAAAAAGTCACGTTGTCAAGTTTAAAGTAGCAATTGCCTATCACCCGGGGGGCATCCCAAATACTAGCATTTTGTCAAAAACGACACGTCTTGAAATTTCCAGCAGCCATTGCCTTTCACAGCAATTTTTTTTGTAAAAAAAAGTCACATTTTCAAGTTTACAGCAGTCATTGCCTTTCACCGGGGGGCATCCCAAATGCTAGCATGTGTCTTTTAAGAGTAACTGGCTACTTTCCTTTTGCATTTTGTAAAAAACAATCACATCTTAAAATTCCCAGTAGCCATTGCCTTTCACCGGAGGGCATCCCCATTGCTAGCAAGTGTCTTTTAAGAGTAACTGCCTACTTACCTTTTGCATTTTGTAAAAAATATCACGTTTTCAAGTTTACAGCCGCCATTGCCTTTCACCAGGGGGCATCCCAAATGTGTCTTTTAAGAGTAACTGGCTACTTACCTTTTGCATTTTGTAAAAAAAGTCACGTTTTCAAGTTTACAGCAGCCATTTCCTTTCACCGGAGGGCATCCCCATTACTAGCATGTGTCTTTTAAGAGTAACTGGCTACTTACCTTTTGCATTTTGTAAAAAAAGTTCACATTTTCAAGTTTACAGCAGCCATTGCCTTTCACCGGGGGGCATCCCAGATGCTAGCATGTGTCTTTAAAGAGTAACTGGCTACTTACCTTTTGCATTTTGTAAAAAAAAAAAAAACACGTCTTAAAATTTCCAGCAGTCATTGCCTGAGTTTACAGCAGCCATTGCCTTTCACCGGGGGGCATCCCAAATGCTAACATGTGTCTTTTAAGAGTAACTTGCTACTTACCTTTTGCATTTTGTAAAAAAAAGTCACGTTTTCAAGTTTACAGCAGCCATAGCCTTTCACCGGAGGGCATCTCAAATGATAGCATGTGTCTTTAAAGAGTAACTGGCTACTTACCTTTTGCATTTTGTAAAAAAATATCAGGTTTTCAAGTTTACAGCAGTCATTGCCTTTCACCAGGGAGCATCCCACATGTGTGTTTTAAGAGTAACTGGCTACTTACCTTTTGCATTTTGCTAAAAAATCACATCTTAAAATTCCCAGCAGCCATTGCCTTTCACCGGGGGGGCTTCCCAAATGCTAGCATGTGTCTTTTAGGCGTAACTGGCTAATTACCTTTTGCATTTTGTAAAAAAGTCACGTTTTCAAGTTTACAGCAGCCATTTCCTTTCACCGGAGGGCATCCCTATTGCTAGCATGTGTCTTTTAAGAGTAACTGGCTACTTACCTTTTGCATTTTATAAAACATAGTCACATTTTCAAGTTTACAGCAGCCATTGCCTTTCACCGGGGGCATCCCAAATGCTAGCATGTATCTTTTAAGAGTAACTGGCTACTTACCTTTTGCATTTTGTAAAAAAAGTCACATTTTCAAGTTTACAGCAGCCATTGGCTTTCACTGGGGGACATCCCAAATGCTAGCATGTGTCTTTTAAGAGTTACTGGCTACTTACCTTTTGCATTTTGTAAAAAAAGTCACGTCTTAACATTTCCAGCAGCCATTGCCTTTCACTGGGGGGCATCTCAAATGCTAGCATGTGTCTTTTAAGAATAACTGGCTACTTACCTTTTTGCATTTTGTAAAAAAAGTTACATTTTCAAGTTTACAGCAGCCATTCCCTTTTACCGGGGGGGGGGGGGGGGGGCATCCAAAATGCTAGCATGTGTCTTTTTTTAAGAGTAACTGGCTACTTACCTTTTGCATTTTGTAAAAAAAAAGTCACGTTTTAAAATTTACAGCAGCCATTGCCTTTCACCGGAGGGTATCCCCATTGCTAGCAAGTGTCTTTTAAGAGTAACTGGCTACTTACCTTTTGCATTTTGTAAAAAAAAGTCACGTCTTAAAATTTCCAGCAGCCATTGTCTTTCACTGGGGGGCATCCCAAATGCTAGCATGTGTCTTTTAAGAGTAACTGGCTACTTACCTTTTGCATTTTGTAAAAAAAAGTCACGTTTTAAAATTTCCAACAGCCATTGCCTTTCACCGGAGGGTATCCCCATTGCTAGCAAGTGTCTTTTAAGAGTAACTGGCTACTTACCTTTTGCATTTTGTAAAAAAAAGTCACGTCTTAAAATTTCCAGCAGCCATTGTCTTTCACTGGGGGGCATCCCAAATGCTAGCATGTGTCTTTTAAGAGTAACTGGCTACTTACCTTTTACATTTTGTAAAAAAAGTCACGTTTTAAAATTTCCAGCATCCATTGCCTTTCACCGAGGGGCATCCCCAATGCTAGCATGTGCCTTTTAAGAGTAACTGGCTACTTACCTTTTGCATTTTGTAAAAAAAAGTCACGTTTTCAAGTTTAAAGTAGTAATTGCCTATCACCGGGGGCATCCCAAATGCTAACATGTTTCTTTTAAGAGTAACTGGCTACTTACCTTTTGCATTATGTAAAAAAAGTTACGTTTTAAAATTTCCAGCAGCCATTGCCTTTCACCGGGGGGCATCCCAAATGCTAGCATGTGTCTTTTAAGAGTAACTGGCTACTTACCTTTTGCATTTTGTAAAAAAAGTCACTTTTTCAAACTTACAGCAGCCATTGCCTTTCACTGGAGGGCATCCCAAATGCTAGCATGTGTCTATAAAGCGTAACTGGCCACTTACCTTTTGCATTTTGTAAAAAATATCCCATTTTCAAGTTTACAGTAGCCATTGCCTATCTCCGGGGGCATCCCAAATGCTAGCATGTGTCTTTTAAGAGTAACTGGCTACTTACCTTTTGCATTTTGTAAAAAAATTCACGTTTTTAAAATTTCCAGCAGCCATTGCCTTTCACCGGGGGGCATCTCAAATGCTAGCATGTGTCTTTAAGAGTAACTGGCTACTTACCTTTTGCATTTTGTAAAAAAAAGGCACGTTGTCAAGTTTAAAGTAGTAATTGCCTATCACCCGAGGGCATCCCAAATACTAGCATTTTGTCAAAAAAGTCACGTCTTTAAATTCCCAGCAGCCATTGCCTTTCACTGTAATTTTTTTTGTAAAAAAAGTCACATTTTCAAGTTCACAGCAGCCATTGCCTTTCACCGTAGGGCATCCCAAATGCTAGCATGTGTCTTTTAAGAGTAACTGGCTACTTTCCTTTAGCATTTTGTAAAAAAAGTCACGTCTTAAAAAATTCCCAGTAGCCATTGCCTTTCACCGGAGGGCATCCCCATTGCTAGCAAGTGTCTTTTAAGAGTAACTGGCTACTTACCTTTTGCATTTTGTAAAAAACGTCACGTCTTAAAATTTCCAACAGCCATTGCCTTTCACTGGGGGCATCTCAAATGTTAGCATGTGTCTTTTAAGAATAACTGGCTACTTACCTTTTGCATTTTGTAAAAAAAGTTACATTTTCAAGTTTACAGCAGCCATTGCCTTTTACCGGGGGGGGGGGGGGGCATCCCAAATGCTAGCATGTGTCTTTTAAGAGTAACTGGCTACTTACTTTTTGCATTTTGTAAAAAAAAGTAACGTCTTAAAATTTCCAGCAGCCATTGCCTTTCACTGGGGGGCATCCGAAATGCTAGCATTTGTCTTTTAAAAGTAACTGGCTACTTACCTTTTGCATTTTGTAAAAAAAAGTAACGTCTTAAAATTTCCAGCAGCCATTGCCTTTCACTGGGGGGCATCCGAAATGCTAGCATGTGTCTTTTAAGAGTAACTGGCTACTGACCTTTTACATTTTGTAAATAAAGTCACGTTTTAAAATTTCCAGCAGCCATTGCCTTTCACCGGGTGGCATCCCAAATGCTAGCATGTGTCTTTTAAGAGTAACTGGCTACTTTCCTTTTGCATTTTGTAAAAAAAGTCATGTCTTAAAATTCCCAGTAGCCATTGCCTTTCACCGGAGGGCATCCCAAATGCTAGCATGTGTCTTTTAAGAGTAACTGGCTACTTACCTTTTGCCTTTTGTAAAAAAGTCACGTCTTAAAATTTCCAGCAGCCATTGCCTTTCACTGGGGGGCATCCCAAATGCTAGCATGTGTCTTTTAAGAGCAACTGGCTACTGACCTTTTACATTTTGTAAAAAAAGTCACGTTTTAAAATTTCCAGCAGCCATTGCCTTTCACCGGGGGGCATCCCAAATGCTAGCATGCTTCTTTTAAGAGTAACTGGCTACTTTCCTTTTGCATTTTGTAAAAAAATATCAGGTTTTCAAGTTTACAGCAGTCATTGCCTTTCACCAGGGAGCATCCCACATGTGTGTTTTAAGAGTAACTGGCTACTTACCTTTTGCATTTTGCTAAAAAATCACATCTTAAAATTCCCAGCAGCCATTGCCTTTCACCGGGGGGGCTTCCCAAATGCTAGCATGTGTCTTTTAGGCGTAACTGGCTAATTACCTTTTGCATTTTGTAAAAAAGTCACGTTTTCAAGTTTACAGCAGCCATTTCCTTTCACCGGAGGGCATCCCTATTGCTAGCATGTGTCTTTTAAGAGTAACTGGCTACTTACCTTTTGCATTTTATAAAACATAGTCACATTTTCAAGTTTACAGCAGCCATTGCCTTTCACCGGGGGCATCCCAAATGCTAGCATGTATCTTTTAAGAGTAACTGGCTACTTACCTTTTGCATTTTGTAAAAAAAGTCACATTTTCAAGTTTACAGCAGCCATTGGCTTTCACTGGGGGACATCCCAAATGCTAGCATGTGTCTTTTAAGAGTTACTGGCTACTTACCTTTTGCATTTTGTAAAAAAAGTCACGTCTTAACATTTCCAGCAGCCATTGCCTTTCACTGGGGGGCATCTCAAATGCTAGCATGTGTCTTTTAAGAATAACTGGCTACTTACCTTTTTGCATTTTGTAAAAAAAGTTACATTTTCAAGTTTACAGCAGCCATTCCCTTTTACCGGGGGGGGGGGGGGGGGCATCCAAAATGCTAGCATGTGTCTTTTTTTAAGAGTAACTGGCTACTTACCTTTTGCATTTTGTAAAAAAAATGTCACGTTTTAAAATTTACAGCAGCCATTGCCTTTCACCGGAGGGTATCCCCATTGCTAGCAAGTGTCTTTTAAGAGTAACTGGCTACTTACCTTTTGCATTTTGTAAAAAAAAGTCACGTCTTAAAATTTCCAGCAGCCATTGTCTTTCACTGGGGGGCATCCCAAATGCTAGCATGTGTCTTTTAAGAGTAACTGGCTACTTACCTTTTGCATTTTGTAAAAAAAAGTCACGTTTTAAAATTTCCAGCAGCCATTGCCTTTCACCGGAGGGTATCCCCATTGCTAGCAAGTGTCTTTTAAGAGTAACTGGCTACTTACCTTTTGCATTTTGTAAAAAAAAGTCACGTCTTAAAATTTCCAGCAGCCATTGTCTTTCACTGGGGGGCATCCCAAATGCTAGCATGTGTCTTTTAAGAGTAACTGGCTACTTACCTTTTACATTTTGTAAAAAAAGTCACGTTTTAAAATTTCCAGCATCCATTGCCTTTCACCGAGGGGCATCCCAAATGCTAGCATGTGTCTTTTAAGAGTTACTGGCTACTTACCTTTTGCATTTTGTAAAAAAAGTCACGTCTTAACATTTCCAGCAGCCATTGCCTTTCACTGGGGGGCATCTCAAATGCTAGCATGTGTCTTTTAAGAATAACTGGCTACTTACCTTTTTGCATTTTGTAAAAAAAGTTACATTTTCAAGTTTACAGCAGCCATTCCCTTTTACCGGGGGGGGGGGGGGGGGGGGCATCCAAAATGCTAGCATGTGTCTTTTTTTAAGAGTAACTGGCTACTTACCTTTTGCATTTTGTAAAAAAAATGTCACGTTTTAAAATTTACAGCAGCCATTGCCTTTCACCGGAGGGTATCCCCATTGCTAGCAAGTGTCTTTTAAGAGTAACTGGCTACTTACCTTTTGCATTTTGTAAAAAAAAGTCACGTCTTAAAATTTCCAGCAGCCATTGTCTTTCACTGGGGGGCATCCCAAATGCTAGCATGTGTCTTTTAAGAGTAACTGGCTACTTACCTTTTGCATTTTGTAAAAAAAAGTCACGTTTTAAAATTTCCAGCAGCCATTGCCTTTCACCGGAGGGTATCCCCATTGCTAGCAAGTGTCTTTTAAGAGTAACTGGCTACTTACCTTTTGCATTTTGTAAAAAAAAGTCACGTCTTAAAATTTCCAGCAGCCATTGTCTTTCACTGGGGGGCATCCCAAATGCTAGCATGTGTCTTTTAAGAGTAACTGGCTACTTACCTTTTACATTTTGTAAAAAAAGTCACGTTTTAAAATTTCCAGCATCCATTGCCTTTCACCGAGGGGCATCCCCAATGCTAGCATGTGTCTTTTAAGAGTAACTGGCTACTTACCTTTTGCATTTTGTAAAAAAAAGTCACGTTTTCAAGTTTAAAGTAGTAATTGCCTATCACCGGGGGCATCCCAAATGCTAACATGTTTCTTTTAAGAGTAACTGGCTACTTACCTTTTGCATTATGTAAAAAAAGTTACGTTTTAAAATTTCCAGCAGCCATTGCCTTTCACCGGGGGGCATCCCAAATGCTAGCATGTGTCTTTTAAGAGTAACTGGCTACTTACCTTTTGCATTTTGTAAAAAAAGTCACTTTTTCAAGCTTACAGCAGCCATTGCCTTTCACTGGAGGGCATCCCAAATGCTAGCATGTGTCTATAAAGCGTAACTGGCCACTTACCTTTTGCATTTTGTAAAAAATATCCCATTTTCAAGTTTACAGTAGCCATTGCCTATCTCCGGGGGCATCCCAAATGCTAGCATGTGTCTTTTAAGAGTAACTGGCTACTTACCTTTTGCATTTTGTAAAAAAATTCACGTTTTTAAAATTTCCAGCAGCCATTGCCTTTCACCGGGGGGCATCTCAAATGCTAGCATGTGTCTTTAAGAGTAACTGGCTACTTACCTTTTGCATTTTGTAAAAAAAAGGCACGTTGTCAAGTTTAAAGTAGTAATTGCCTATCACCCGAGGGCATCCCAAATACTAGCATTTTGTCAAAAAAGTCACGTCTTTAAATTCCCAGCAGCCATTGCCTTTCACTGGAGGGCATCCCAAATGCTAGCATGTGTCTATAAAGCGTAACTGGCCACTTACCTTTTGCATTTTGTAAAAAATATCCCATTTTCAAGTTTACAGTAGCCATTGCCTATCTCCGGGGGCATCCCAAATGCTAGCATGTGTCTTTTAAGAGTAACTGGCTACTTACCTTTTGCATTTTGTAAAAAAATTCACGTTTTTAAAATTTCCAGCAGCCATTGCCTTTCACCGGGGGGCATCTCAAATGCTAGCATGTGTCTTTAAGAGTAACTGGCTACTTACCTTTTGCATTTTGTAAAAAAAAGGCACGTTGTCAAGTTTAAAGTAGTAATTGCCTATCACCCGAGGGCATCCCAAATACTAGCATTTTGTCAAAAAAGTCACGTCTTTAAATTCCCAGCAGCCATTGCCTTTCACGGTAATTTTTTTTGTAAAAAAAGTCACATTTTCAAGTTCACAGCAGCCATTGCCTTTCACTAGAGATGAGCGAACTTTTGAAAAATTCGATTCGACTGATTCGCCGAATTTTCCGACAAAAATCATTTCGACCCGAATAATTTCGCGACGAATCGCTATTAAAAACGGCTATTTCTGAGCCTCCTAGAGCCTCAATAGGGTTGTAAACCATTCTGCCTTGCTGTAACACGCACATGATGCGTGCTGGGTTAGTTAAATAATACTTTGAATAAATATCACATGCAGATCAGAGGCATCGCTAATAGAATCGCAGAGCGGCACAATTGAATTCAAGAGAGTTGAAGTGGCATCACTATGAGAGGCAGGAGCCCAAACATTGCTTTAAAGAGACACTGGAGTTGGCAGCAGCAGGAGCCCAAAAATTGGATGAATCACACCCTGGAGTTGGCAGCAGCAGCAGGAGCCCAAACATTACTTTAAAGAGACCCTGGGGTTGGCTTCAGGAGCCCAAAAATTGGATGAATCACACCCTGGAGTTGGCAGCAGCAGCAGCAGGAGCCCAAATATTACTTTAAAGAGAAACTGGGGTTGGCTTCAGGAGCCCAAAAATTGGATGAATCACACCCTGGAGTTGGCAGCAGAAGCAGGAGCCCAAATATTACTTTAAAGAGACCCTGGGGTTGGCTTCAGGAGCCCAACAATTGGATGAATCACACCCTGGAGTTGGCAGCAGCAGCAGGAGCCCAAACATTACTTTAAAGAGACCCTGGGGTTGGCCTCAGGAGCCCAAAAATTGGATGAATCACACCCTGGAGTTGGCAGCAGCAGGAGCCCAAATATTACTTTAAAGAGACCCTGGGGTTGGCCTCAGGAGCCCAAAAATTGGATGAATCACACCCTGGAGTTGGCAGAAGTTGGCAGCAGCAGCAGCAGGAGCCCAAACATTACTTTAAAGAGACTCTGGGGTTGGCTTCAGGAGCCCAAAAATTGGATGAATCACACCCTGGAGTTGGCAGCAGCAGGAGCCCAAATATTACTTTAAAGAGACACTGGGGTTGGCTTCAGGAGCCCAAAAATTGGATGAATCACACCCTGGAGTTGGCAGCAGCAGCAGGAGCCCAAATATTACTTTAAAGAGACCCTGGGGTTGGCTTCAGGAGCCCAAAAATTGGATGAATCACACCCTGGAGTTGGCAGCAGCAGCAGGAGCCCAAACATTACTTTAAAGAGACCCTGGGGTTGGCCTCAGGAGCCCAAAAATTGGATGAATCACACCCTGGAGTTGGCAGCAGCAGGAGCCCAAATATTACTTTAAAGAGACCCTGGGGTTGGCCTCAGGAGCCCAAAAATTGGATGAATCACACCCTGGAGTTGGCAGAAGTTGGCAGCAGCAGCAGCAGGAGCCCAAACATTACTTTAAAGAGACTCTGGGGTTGGCTTCAGGAGCCCAAAAATTGGATGAATCACACCCTGGAGTTGGCAGAAGTTGGCAGCAGCAGCAGCAGGAGCCCAAATATTACTTTAAAGAGACCCTGGGGTTGGCCTCAGGAGCCCAAAAATTGGATGAATCACACCCTGGAGTTGCAAGCAGCAGCAGGAGCCCAAACATTACTTTAAACAGACCCTGGGGTTGGCTTCAGGAGCCCAAAAATTGGATGAATCACACCCTGGAGTTGGCAGAAGTTGGCAGCAGCAGCAGCAGCAGCAGGAGCCCAAATATTACTTTAAAGAGACCCTGGGGTTGGCCTCAGGAGCCCAAAAATTGGATGAAACACACCCTGGAGTTGGCAGCAGCAGCAGCAGCAGGAGCCCAAACATTACTTTAAAGAGACACTGGGGTTGGCTTCAGGAGCCCAAAAATTGGATGAATCACACCCTGGAGTTGGCAGCAGCAGGAGCCCAAATATTACTTTAAAGAGACCCTGGGGTTGGCCTCAGGAGCCCAAAAATTGGATGAATCACACCCTGGAGTTGGCAGCAGCAGCAGCAGCAGGAGCCCAAACATTACTTTAAAGAGACTCTGGGGTTGGCTTCAGGAGCCCAAAAATTGGATGAATCACACCCTGGAGTTGGCAGCAGCAGGAGCCCAAATATTACTTTAAACAGACCCTGGGGTTGGCTTCAGGAGCCCAAAAATTGGATGAATCACACCCTGGAGTTGGCAGAAGTTGGCAGCAGCAGCAGCAGCAGCAGGAGCCCAAATATTACTTTAAAGAGACCCTGGGGTTGGCCTCAGGAGCCCAAAAATTGGATGAATCACACCCTGGAGTTGGCAGCAGCAGCAGCAGCAGGAGCCCAAACATTACTTTAAAGAGACACTGGGGTTGGCTTCAGGAGCCCAAAAATTGGATGAATCACACCCTGGAGTTGGCAGAAGTTGGCAGCAGCAGCAGCAGCAGGAGCCCAAATATTACTTTAAAGAGACCCTCGGGTTGGCCTCAGGAGCCCAAAAATTGGATGAATCACACCCTGGAGTTGGCAGCAGCAGGAGCCCAAATATTACTTTAAAGAGACCCTGGGGTTGGCCTCAGGAGCCCAAAAATTTGATGAATCACACCCTGGAGTTGCAAGCAGCAGCAGGAGCCCAAACATTACTTTAAACAGACCCTGGGGTTGGCTTCAGGAGCCCAAAAATTGGATGAATCACACCCTGGAGTTGGCAGAAGTTGGCAGCAGCAGCAGGAGCCCAAATATTACTTTAAAGAGACCCTGGGGTTGGCCTCAGGAGCCCAAAAATTGGATGAATCACACCCTGGAGTTGGCAGAAGTTGGCAGCAGCAGCAGCAGCAGGAGCCCAAACATTACTTTAAAGAGACACTGGGGTTGGCTTCAGGAGCCCAAAATATGGATGAATCACACCCTGGAGTTGGCAGAAGTTGGCAGCAGCAGCAGCAGGAGACCAAATATTACTTTAAAGAGACCCTGGGGTTGGCCTCAGGAGCCCAAAAATTGGATGAATCACACCCTGGAGTTGGCGGCAGCAGCAGCAGCAGCAGCAGCAGCCCAAACATTACTTTAAAGAGACACTGGGGTTGGCTTCAGGAGCCCAAAAATTGGATGAATCACACCCTGGAGTTGGCAGAAGTTGGCAGCAGCAGCAGCAGCAGCAGCAGGAGCCCAAATATTACTTTAAAGAGACCCTGGGGTTGGCCTCAGGAGCCCAAAAATTGGATGAATCACACCCTGGAGTTGGCAGCAGCAGCAGGAGCCCAAACATTACTTTAAAGAGACCCTGGGGTTGGCCTCAGGAGCCCAAAAATTGGATGAATCACACCCTGGAGTTGGCAGCAGCAGCAGCAGCAGGAGCCCAAACATTACTTTAAAGAGACACTGGGGTTGGCTTCAGGAGCCCAAAAATTGGATGAATCACACCCTGGAGTTGGCAGAAGTTGGCAGCAGCAGCAGGAGCCCAAATATTACTTTAAAGAGACCCTGGGGTTGGCCTCAGGAGCCCAAAAATTGGATGAATCACACCCTGGAGTTGGCAGCAGCAGCAGCAGCAGGAGCCCAAATATTACTTTAAAGAGACACTGGGTTTGGCTTCAGGAGCCCAAAAATTGGATGAATCACACCCTGGAGTTGGCAGAAGTTGGCAGTAGCAGCAACAGGAGCCCAAATATTACTTTAAAGAGACCCTGGGGTTGGCCTCAGGAGCCCAAAAATTGGATGAATCACACCCTGGAGTTGGCAGCAGCAGGAGCCCAAATATTACTTTAAAGAGACCCTGGGGTTGGCCTCAGGAGCCCAAAAATTGGATGAATCACACCCTGGAGTTGCAAGCAGCAGCAGGAACCCAAATATTACTTTAAAGAGACCCTGGGGTTGGCCTCAGGAGCCCAAAAATTGGATGAATCACACCCTGGAGTTGGCAGCAGCAGGAGCCCAAATATTACTTTAAAGAGACCCTGGGGTTGGCCTCAGGAGCCCAAAAATTGGATGAATCACACCCTGGAGTTGCAAGCAGCAGCAGGAGCCCAAACATTACTTTAAACAGACCCTGGGGTTGGCTTCAGGAGCCCAAAAATTGGATGAATCACACCCTGGAGTTGGCAGAAGTTGGCAGCAGCAGCAGCAGCAGCAGCAGGAGCCCAAATATTACTTTAAAGAGATCCTGGGGTTGGCCTCAGGAGCCCAAAAATTGGATGAATCACACCCTGGAGTTGGCGGCAGCAGCAGCAGCAGCAGGAGCCCAAACATTACTTTAAAGAGACACTGGGGTTGGCCTCAGGAGCCCAAAATTTGGATGAATCACACCCTGGAGTTGCAAGCAGCAGCAGGAGCCCAAACATTACTTTAAACAGACCCTGGGGTTGGCTTCAGGAGCCCAAAAATTGGATGAATCACACCCTGGAGTTGGCAGAAGTTGGCAGCAGCAGCAGCAGCAGGAGCCCAAACATTACTTTAAAGAGACTCTAGGGTTGGCTTCAGGAGCCCAAAAATTGGATGAATCACACCCTGGAGTTGGCAGAAGTTGGCAGCAGCAGCAGCAGGAGCCCAAATATACACTGGAGTTGGCTTCAGGAGCCCAAAAATTGGATGAATCACACCCTGGAGTTGGCAGGAGTTGACAGCAGCAGCAGCAGCAGGAGCCCAAATATTACTTTAAAGAGACACTGGGGTTGGCTTCAGGAGCCCAACAATTGGATGAATCACACCCTGGAGTTGGCAGAAGTTGGCAGCAGCAGCAGCAGGAGCCCAAAAAATGGCCTAAAGACATAAATATGTTTTGCACCATTTGGAAAGTGTAAAACGTGGCACCATGCTGAATCTAGTCGCATGCATCAGGCATTGGTGGGTGGAAATCCTGGCTGATCCATCCCTGATTCATTTTGACAAAGGTGAGTCTCTCCACATTTTTAGTTGACAGACGAGTTCTCCTCGCCGTAACTATGGCCCCCGCCGCACTAAACACCCGCTCAGATGGCACGCTACTTGCCGGGCAGGACAGCTTTTCCAGGGCAAACTCTGCTAGTTGCGGCCACAAATCAAGTTTGGCTGCCCAGAAGTCCAGCGGATCCTCAAGGTGTGTTGGCATGGTCATGTCAAAGTATGACATGACCTGCTGGTTGAGGTCCTGCTCCAGGTCTTCCTGCTGCTCATGAGTAGCCTCACTATGCGGGTGTAGAAAGCTACTCATTAGCGACTGAAGACTGAGGCTGCTGCTGCTGATGGAGCTGCTGCTGCTGCTCCTGCCAACCCCCCCAGCGGCCATGGCAGTGGAAGGTGAGCGCAGAGGTCCCCTCGAGTCAGACCTGCGAGAGTATGGACCATGGCGCAGATAGGCATCGGCCAACTGCCTACGTAGAATGTCTTTGTAGTAGTTGAGTTTGTCCTCCCTCTCGGTGGGTTTAAAAAATGCCCCCATTTTGTGCCGGAAGCGAGGGTCCAATAAGGTGGACAGCCAGAAGTCATCCCGCCGACAGATGGAAACAATTCTGGGGTCACTACGCAAGCACGTGAGCATGCTTCGTGCCATTTGCGCAAGTGACTCGGATGGACTACCTGTCTCCATCTCCACTGCATACTGCCACGGTGTGCCCGGGTCCTCTGTCTCGCCTTCCTCAAAAACCTCTAGCTCCTCTGGCTGCTCCTGCTCCTCCTCTCCTGTCCGCTGACTAGATAAACCAGCCATTTCGCCAAGCCTAAACTGTGTTTCGCTGGGCAACTCCTCCTCCTCCTCTTCCTCCTCCTCCTCCAGTTCAGCTCCAATGGGGTTCATGTGGCCGTAAGATGTAAACGCCATGTCTCCAGTGCCCTGACCAGCCATGGTTTCCAACATGTGCTGTAGTACATGAAGCAGTGGAATCACGTCGTTCATCCCGTAATCCTGCCGACTGACAAATAAAGTGGCTTCCTCAAAGGGCCTGAGCAAACGGCAGGTGTCACGTATGAGCTGCCACTGGTTGACATTGAAGTTACACAGGGGAGTCCTCCTATCTGCTTGGATCATCAGGAAATCCGTGATGGCTTTTCTCTGTTCATATAATCGGTCCAACATGTGAAGGGTGGAATTCCAACGGGTGGAAACATCGCAAATCAGACTATGTTGGGGGATACCATTCTGACGCTGTAGCTCAAGAAGGGTGTGTTTGGCGGTGTAGGAGTGGCTGAAGTGCATGCAAAGTTTCCTTGAAGTTGTTAGGATGTCTTGCAGATGGGGGGAACACTTCAGAAACCGCTTGACAACCAGATTGAAGACGTGAGCCATGCAGGGGGCATGGGTCAGGCTTCCTTGGTGCAGCGCAGACAAAATGTTCTTCCCATTGTCGGTAACCATGATTCCCATTTTAAGTTTTCTCGGAGTAAGCCATGTTTGGATTTCCTGATGAATACATTTAAGCAGTTCCTCCCCTGTGTGACTCCGTTCGCCAAGACAAACCATGTGAAGCACTGCGTGACACCTCCGTGCCCCGAGGCCGAGTCGCACGGTGTCACAGGTCCAATGGGCAGAGAGTGCAGAGGCCGAAGCGGCGTGACCTGTCCAAGTTGCTGCTGCAAAGGGACCACATTCACCCAGTGGGCCGTAAACGACATGTACTGCCCCTGACCGTAGTTACAGCTCCAGATGTCGGCGCTGCCATGTATTTTGCTACACACCGACAGGCTCAAGGACTGGCCCACCTTCTGTTCAACAAAAGTGTGCAGCGTTGGTACTGCCTTCTTGGCAAAGAAATGACGGCTTGGGACTCTCCACCTCGGCTCGGCACAAGCCATCAGTTCTCTGAAAGGTGCAGATTCCACCACCTGAAAAGGGAGCGACTGCAGCACCAGCAACTTGGACAGGAGCACATTCAGCTTCTGCGCCGTAGGATGAGTGGGCGCATACTGCTGTCTCTTGGACATGGCTTCGCTGATGGATTGCTGGCGGGATGCATGACTTGGAGGAGGAGGAGCAGGAGCGACAGAGGATGGGTATGACGCACAGCTGCCTTCGGCTGAGGTGCTGGAGCCTTGGCTGGCAGAAATTGGGAGCTCACTTGGTGAGGAAGCAGACTGGACCACCCCTTGGGAGCCTCGGTTCTCCCAGGTCGCTTTATGGTGACGCATCATATGTTGACGCAGGGCCGTGGTGCCAACATTTGGACCCTGGCCACGCTTCACCTTTTGCCTACATATCTTGCATGTGGCCATGTTACCCTCCTGCGGATGCCTCAGGAAAAACCGCCACACTGCCGAGTAGCTACTTTTCCCACCCCCTGGCCTCACTGATTCACTGCTGCTGTTGCCAACTCCAGGAACCCCTGCTCCACTACCTCCTGATAAGGTAGACTGCCGCACAGCAGGTGCTCTACCCCGGCCCCGGCCGGATCCAGCCTTTGGAATTGTGCCCCCATGCTGACTGCTACCACCTTGCTGCCTCAGCTGCTGACTCCGGGGCAACCTGCGCCCCTCTTCCCCTGATGATGACGATGAAGCCCCTTCCTCACCCGGCTCCCAAGTGCGATCGGCTTCATCGTCATCATCATCATCACCGAGTTGTGGCTGTATGTCACTGATGTTCGTGGATTCGTCAACAGTGTCTGGCGCAGGAGCTGGAACGCTCGCAGCACCCACGACACTGTCCACATCACTATTTGTCTGCCTAGCTAAAGAAGCCACCTCCATTTCTTGGCTGGGCAGTAGCTGCTGACTGTCCTCCTGTATCTGATCGTCCTCCTCACTAAAGAGTGGAGCTGAACCCAAAGCATAGGATACGTCGCAGGGGGAGGGAACGGCGTAGGACAGAGGCAATGGGAGGACAGGGACTGCTCTCGGGGCATGCCAACTCAGGGTTGTGTCAGAGGAACCTACCGACCCTAGACTGGGGGTCTCAGACGTAAGTTGTGATGATGTTGTTGATGAGCGCGTCAACCAATCTACCACGGCAGATGCGTTACTGGTGGAGACCCGACCGCTAGCAGATACTGGCAGATTAGGTCTCTCAGCGTGACTCCTGCTGCTACTGGCCCCCAGTCTGATGCGAGCTCTGCCTGCGGAATCTTGGCCTCTGCCACTCCTCTTTTCACTTCCAGGCACTTGTCTGCCCGACATAGTCTAACTAGCGTGGTAGTAGGTGATATTTTAAGATCCCCCGGGCAGCGGTGGGTGTATATGAAACAGAATATAATGCACACCAAAAGTGAGCAGTAACACTCAGCCTCCAACAGGCCTGCTTAGTGTAAATAAGAGAGCTGCTTAGTGTAAATAAAGAGGGGTATGCTATGTTACAGAATGGGATGCCTCAACAGAAGTGCACCTGGCAGGCAGCAGTAAGCCTATGCCCAGCAAAAGTGTCTTTATCAGGGCTAATTTCAATTATAATAAGTGCAAATGGTTATATGGTCTTAAACAGAGGCTGCTGTAGTCACAGAATGGGATGCCCTGGCAGGGTCCAGAAGTACTATGCCGAGCAAAAGTGTCTTTATCAGGCCTAATTTCAATTATAATAAGTGCAAATGGTTATATGGTCTTAAACAGAGGCTGCTGTAGTCACAGAATGGGATGCCCTGGCAGGGTCCAGAAGTACTATGCCGAGCAAAAGTGTCTTTATCAGGCTAATTTCAAATATAATAAGAGCAAATGGTTATATGGTCTTAAACAGAGGCTGCTGTAGTCACAGAATGGGATGCCCTGGCAGGGTCCAGAAGTACTATGCCGAGCAAAAGTGTCTTTATCAGGCTAATTTCAAATATAATAAGAGCAAATGGTTATATGGTCTTAAACAGAGGCTGCTGTAGTCACAGAATGGGATGCCCTGGCAGGGTCCAGAAGTACTATGCCGAGCAAAAGTGTCTTTATCAGGCTAATTTCAAATATAATAAGAGCAAATGGTTATATGGTCTTAAACAGAGGCTGCTGTAGTCACAGAATGGGATGCCCTGGCAGGGTCCAGAAGTACTATGCCGAGCAAAAGTGTCTTTATCAGGCTAATTTCGAATATAATAAGAGCAAATGGTTATATTGTCTTAAACAGAGGCTGCTGTAGTCACAGAATGGGATGCCCTGGCAGGGTCCAGAAGTACTATGCCCAGCAAAAGTGTCTTTATCAGGCTAATTTCAAATATAATAAGAGCAAATGGTTATATGGTCTTAAACAGAGGCTGCTGTAGTCACAGAATGGGATGCCCTGGCAGGGTCCAGAAGTACTATGCCGAGCAAAAGTGTCTTTATCAGGCTAATTTCAAATATAATAAGAGCAAATGGTTATATGGTCTTAAACAGAGGCTGCTGTAGTCACAGAATGGGATGCCCTGGCAGGGTCCAGAAGTACTATGCCCAGCAAAAGTGTCTTTATCAGGCTTAATTTCAATTATAATAAGTGCAAATGGTTATATGGTCTTAAACAGAGGCTGCTGTAGTCACAGAATGGGATGCCCTGGCAGGGTCCAGAAGTACTATGCCCAGCAAAAGTGTCTTTATCAGGCTAATTTCAAATATAATAAGAGCAAATGGTTATATGGTCTTAAACAGAGGCTGCTGTAGTCACAGAATGGGATGCCCTGGCAGGGTCCAGAAGTACTATGCCCAGCAAAAGTGTCTTTATCAGGCCTAATTTCAATTATAATAAGTGCAAATGGTTATATGGTCTTAAACAGAGGCTGCTGTAGTCACAGAATGGGATGCCCTGGCAGGGTCCAGAAGTACTATGCCGAGCAAAAGTGTCTTTATCAGGCTAATTTCAAATATAAAAAGAGCAAATGGTTATATGGTCTTAAACAGAGGCTGCTGTAGTCACAGAATGGGATTCCCTGGCAGGGTCCAGAAGTACTATGCCCAGCAAAAGTGTCTTTATCAGGCTAATTTCAAATATAATAAGAGCAAATGGTTATATGGTCTTAAACAGAGGCTGCTGTAGTCACAGAATGGGATGCCCTGGCAGGGTCCAGAAGTACTATGCCCAGCAAAAGTGTCTTTATCATGCTAATTTCAAATATAATAAGAGCAAATGGTTATATGGTCTTAAACAGAGGCTGCTGTAGTCACAGAATGGGATGCCCTGGCAGGGCCCAGAAGTACTATGCCCAGCAAAAGTGTCTTTATCAGGCTAATTTCAAATATAATAAGAGCAAATGGTTATATGGTCTTAAACAGAGGCTGCTGTAGTCACAGAATGGGATGCCCTGGCAGGGTCCAGAAGTACTATGCCGAGCAAAAGTGTCTTTATCAGGCTAATTTCAAATATAATAAGAGCAAATAGTTATATGGTCTTAAACAGAGGCTGCTGTAGTCACAGAATGGGATGCCCTGGCAGGGTCCAGAAGTACTATGCCCAGCAAAAGTGTCTTTATCATGCTAATTTCAAATATAATAAGAGCAAATGGTTATATGGTCTTAAACAGAGGCTGCTGTAGTCACAGAATGGGATGCCCTGGCAGGGTCCAGAAGTACTATGCCGAGCAAAAGTGTCTTTATCAGGCTAATTTCGAATATAATAAGAGCAAATGGTTATATGGTCTTAAACAGAGGCTGCTGTAGTCACAGAATGGGATGCCCTGGCAGGGTCCAGAAGTACTATGCCCAGCAAAAGTGTCTTTATCAGGCTAATTTCAAATATAATAAGAGCAAATGGTTATATGGTCTTAAACAGAGGCTGCTGTAGTCACAGAATGGGATGCCCTGGCAGGGTCCAGAAGTACTATGCCGAGCAAAAGTGTCTTTATCAGGCTAATTTCAAATATAATAAGAGCAAATGGTTATATGGTCTTAAACAGAGGCTGCTGTAGTCACAGAATGGGATGCCCTGGCAGGGTCCAGAAGTACTATGCCCAGCAAAAGTGTCTTTATAAGGCTAATTTCAAATATAATAAGAGCAAATGGTTATATGGTCTTAAACAGAGGCTGCTGTAGTCACAGAATGGGATGCCCTGGCAGGGTCCAGAAGTACTATGCCGAGCAAAAGTGTCTTTATCAGGCTAATTTCAAATATAATAAGAGCAAATGGTTATATGGTCTTAAACAGAGGCTGCTGTAGTCACAGAATGGGATGCCCTGGCAGGGTCCAGAAGTACTATGCCCAGCAAAAGTGTCTTTATCAGGCCAATTTCAAATATAATAAGAGCAAATGGTTATATGGTCTTAAACAGAGGCTGCTGTAGTCACAGAATGGGATGCCCTGGCAGGGTCCAGAAGTACTATGCCGAGCAAAAGTGTCTTTATCAGGCTAATTTCAAATATAATAAGAGCAAATGGTTATATGGTCTTAAACAGAGGCTGCTGTAGTCACAGAATGGGATGCCCTGGCAGGGTCCAGAAGTACTATGCCGAGCAAAAGTGTCTTTATCAGGCTAATTTCAAATATAATAAGAGCAAATGGTTATATGGTCTTAAACAGAGGCTGCTGTAGTTACAGAATGGGATGCCCTGGCAGGGTCCAGAAGTACTATGCCCAGCAAAAGTGTCTTTATCAGGCCTAATTTCAATTATAATAAGTGCAAATGGTTATATGGTCTTAAACAGAGGCTGCTGTAGTCACAGAATGGGATGCCCTGGCAGGGTCCAGAAGTACTATGCCGAGCAAAAGTGTCTTTATCAGGCTAATTTCAAATATAATAAGAGCAAATGGTTATATGGTCTTAAACAGAGGCTGCTGTAGTCACAGAATGGGATGCCCTGGCAGGGTCCAGAAGTACTATGCCCAGCAAAAGTGTCTTTATCAGGCTAATTTCAAATATAATAAGAGCAAATGGTTATATGGTCTTAAACAGAGGCTGCTGTAGTCACAGAATGGGATGCCCTGGCAGGGTCCAGAAGTACTATGCCCAGCAAAAGTGTCTTTATCAGGCTAATTTCAAATATAATAAGAGCAAATGGTTATATGGTCTTAAACAGAGGCTGCTGTAGTCACAGAATGGGATGCCCTGGCAGGGTCCAGAAGTACTATGCCCAGCAAAAGTGTCTTTATCAGGCTAATTTCAAATATAATAAGAGCAAATGGTTATATGGTCTTAAACAGAGGCTGCTGTAGTCACAGAATGGGATGCCCTGGCAGGGTCCAGAAGTACTATGCCCAGCAAAAGTGTCTTTATCAGGCTAATTTCAAATATAATAAGAGCAAATGGTTATATGGTCTTAAACAGAGGCTGCTGTAGTCACAGAATGGGATGCCCTGGCAGGGTCCAGAAGTACTATGCCGAGCAAAAGTGTCTTTATCAGGCTAATTTCAAATATAATAAGAGCAAATGGTTATATGGTCTTAAACAGAGGCTGCTGTAGTCACAGAATGGGATGCCCTGGCAGGGTCCAGAAGTACTATGCCCAGCAAAAGTGTCTTTATCAGGCTAATTTCAAATATAATAAGAGCAAATGGTTATATGGTCTTAAACAGAGGCTGCTGTAGTCACAGAATGGGATGCCCTGGCAGGGTCCAGAAGTACTATGCCGAGCAAAAGTGTCTTTATCAGGCTAATTTCAAATATAATAAGAGCAAATGGTTATATGGTCTTAAACAGAGGCTGCTGTAGTCACAGAATGGGATGCCTCACAGCAGACTTAAGATCAGTTCAGTATATATGCACAGTTAGTTAGTATAAGCAGCCTGAAAACGCTAACAAAGCCTGTCAGGCTGGATGAAAAAAAAAAAAAAAAAACTCCCTGTGACAGGCTGACAGCCTCCGATTTTTCTACCTTTCCCTGTTTTTCGCTGACTTTCTGTCTGTCTCCTGTCTGTCTCCTGCCTGTCTCCAGCCTGTCCCTGTCTGTCCCTGTCTGTCTAACTGTCTCTCTACCTGCCTACAGCAGCGTCCTGTCTCTCACGAATGCAATAGAGAAATGAGGCAGGAAAGCAAGATGGCCGGCCTTAAATACCGCTGTGACGTCACCGGGCTTGCTGGCTGCTGATAGGCTGCATGTGACTGTCCCAGCTTGCACTGGCGCGGGGTTGATGTCTGGACATGTCCCGTCCGCCATCTTAGAATGCCTGTAATGTAAATGAATGGATGTTAAAGGAAAACTTCGAGCGATCGAATCGCGGGGAAATTCGGATTCGATCCGAATCGAATTTTTCCTGAAATTCGGATCGAATCCGGGTTCGTCCGGATCGATTCGCTCATCCCTACCTTTCACCGTAGGGCATCCCAAATGCTAGCATGTGTCTTTTAAGAGTAACTGGCTACTTTCCTTTAGCATTTTGTAAAAAAGTCACGTCTTAAAAAATTCCCAGTAGCCATTGCCTTTCACCGGAGGGCATCCCCATTGCTAGCAAGTGTCTTTTAAGAGTAACTGGCTACTTACCTTTTGCATTTTGTAAAAAAGTCACGTCTTAAAATTTCCAACAGCCATTGCCTTTCACTGGGGGGCATCTCAAATGCTAGCATGTGTCTTTTAAGAATAACTGGCTACTTACCTTTTGCATTTTGTAAAAAAAGTTACATTTTCAAGTTTAAAGCAGCCATTGCCTTTTACCGGGGGGGGGGGGGGGGCATCCCAAATGCTAGCATGTGTCTTTTAAGAATAACTGGCTACTTTCCTTTTGCATTTTGTAAAAAAGTCACGTCTTAAAATTTCCAGCAGCCATTGCCTTTCACTGGGGGGCATCCCAAATGCTAGCATGTGTCTTTTAAGAGCAACTGGCTACTGACCTTTTACATTTTGTAAAAAAAGCCACGTTTTAAAATTTCCAGCAGCCATTGCCTTTCACCGGGGGGCATCCCAAATGCTAGCATGCTTCTTTTAAGAGTAACTGGCTACTTTCCTTTTGCATTTTGTAAAAAAGTCACATCTGAAAATTCCCAGCAGCCATTGCCTTTCACCGGAGGGCATCCCCATTGCTAGCAAGTGTCTTTTAAGAGTAACTGGCTACTTTCCTTTTGCATTTTGTAAAAAAATTCTCGTTTTAAAATTTCCAACAGCCATTGCCTTTCACCGGGGGGCATCTCAAATGCTAGCATGTGTCTTTTAGGAGTAACTGGCTACTTACCTTTTGCATTTTGTAAAAAAAAGTCACGTTGTCAAGTTTAAAGTAGCAATTGCCTATCACCCGGGGGGCATCCCAAATACTAGCATTTTGTCAAAAACGACACGTCTTGAAATTTCCAGCAGCCATTGCCTTTCACAGCAATTTTTTTTGTAAAAAAAGTCACATTTTCAAGTTTACAGCAGTCATTGCCTTTCACCGGGGGGCATCCCAAATGCTAGCATGTGTCTTTTAAGAGTAACTGGCTACTTTCCTTTTGCATTTTGTAAAAAACAATCACATCTTAAAATTCCCAGTAGCCATTGCCTTTCACCGGAGGGCATCCCCATTGCTAGCAAGTGTCTTTTAAGAGTAACTGCCTACTTACCTTTTGCATTTTGTAAAAAATATCACGTTTTCAAGTTTACAGCCGCCATTGCCTTTCACCAGGGGGCATCCCAAATGTGTCTTTTAAGAGTAACTGGCTACTTACCTTTTGCATTTTGTAAAAAAAAGTCACGTTTTCAAGTTTACAGCAGCCATTTCCTTTCACCGGAGGGCATCCCCATTACTAGCATGTGTCTTTTAAGAGTAACTGGCTACTTACCTTTTGCATTTTGTAAAAAAAAGTTCACATTTTCAAGTTTACAGCAGCCATTGCCTTTCACCGGGGGGCATCCCAGATGCTAGCATGTGTCTTTAAAGAGTAACTGGCTACTTACCTTTTGCATTTTGTAAAAAAAAAAAAAACACGTCTTAAAATTTCCAGCAGTCATTGCCTGAGTTTACAGCAGCCATTGCCTTTCACCGGGGGGCATCCCAAATGCTAGCATGTGTCTTTTAAGAGTAACTTGCTACTTACCTTTTGCATTTTGTAAAAAAAAAGTCACGTTTTCAAGTTTACAGCAGCCATAGCCTTTCACCGGAGGGCATCTCAAATGATAGCATGTGTCTTTAAAGAGTAACTGGCTACTTACCTTTTGCATTTTGTAAAAAAATATCAGGTTTTCAAGTTTACAGCAGTCATTGCCTTTCACCAGGGAGCATCCCACATGTGTGTTTTAAGAGTAACTGGCTACTTACCTTTTGCATTTTGCTAAAAAATCACATCTTAAAATTCCCAGCAGCCATTGCCTTTCACCGGGGGGGCTTCCCAAATGCTAGCATGTGTCTTTTAGGCGTAACTGGCTAATTACCTTTTGCATTTTGTAAAAAAGTCACGTTTTCAAGTTTCCAGCAGCCTTTTCCTTTCACCGGAGGGCATCCCTATTACTAGCATGTGTCTTTTAAGAGTAACTGGCTACTTACCTTTTGCATTTTATAAAACATAGTTACATTTTCAAGTTTACAGCAGCCATTGCCTTTCACCGGGGGCATCCCAAATGCTAGCATGTATCTTTTAAGAGTAACTGGCTACTTACCTTTTGCATTTTGTAAAAAAAGTCACATTTTCAAGTTTACAGCAGCCATTGGCTTTCACTGGGGGACATCCCAAATGCTAGCATGTGTCTTTTAAGAGTTACTGGCTACTTACCTTTTGAATTTTGTAAAAAAAGTAACGTCTTAACATTTCCAGCAGCCATTGCCTTTCACTGGGGGGCATCCAAAATGCTAGCATGTGTCTTTTTTTAAGAGTAACTGGCTACTTACCTTTTGCATTTTGTAAAAAAAAGTCACGTTTTAAAATTTCCAGCAGCCATTGCCTTTCACCGGAGGGTATCCCCATTGCTAGCAAGTGTCTTTTAAGAGTAACTGGCTACTTACCTTTTGCATTTTGTAAAAAAAAGTCACGTCTTAAAATTTCCAGCAGCCATTGTCTTTCACTGGGGGGCATCCCAAATGCTAGCATGTGTCTTTTAAGAGTAACTGGCTACTTACCTTTTGCATTTTGTAAAAAAAAGTCACGTTTTAAAATTTCCAGCACCCATTGCCTTTCACCGGAGGGTATCCCCATTGCTAGCATGTGTCTTTTAAGAGTAACTGGCTACTTACCTTTTGCATTTTGTAAAAAAAAGTCACGTCTTAAAATTTCCAGCAGCCATTGTCTTTCACTGGGGGGCATCCCAAATGCTAGCATGTGTCTTTTAAGAGTAACTGGCTACTTACCTTTTACATTTTGTAAAAAAAAGTCACGTTTTAAAATTTCCAGCATCCATTGCCTTTCACCGAGGGGCATCCCCAATGCTAGCATGTGTCTTTTAAGAGTAACTGGCTACTTACCTTTTGCATTTTGTAAAAAAAAGTCACGTTTTCAAGTTTAAAGTAGTAATTGCCTATCACCGGGGGCATCCCAAATGCTAACATGTTTCTTTTAAGAGTAACTGGCTACTTACCTTTTGCATTATGTAAAAAAAGTTACGTTTTAAAATTTCCAGCAGCCATTGCCTTTCACCGGGGGGCATCCCAAATGCTAGCATGTGTCTTTTAAGAGTAACTGGCTACTTACCTTTTGCATTTTGTAAAAAAAGTCACTTTTTCAAGCTTACAGCAGCCATTGCCTTTCACTGGAGGGCATCCCAAATGCTAGCATGTGTCTATAAAGCGTAACTGGCCACTTACCTTTTGCATTTTGTAAAAAATATCCCATTTTCAAGTTTACAGTAGCCATTGCCTATCTCCGGGGGCATCCCAAATGCTAGCATGTGTCTTTTAAGAGTAACTGGCTACTTACCTTTTGCATTTTGTAAAAAAATTCACGTTTTTAAAATTTCCAGCAGCCATTGCCTTTCACCGGGGGGCATCTCAAATGCTAGCATGTGTCTTTAAGAGTAACTGGCTACTTACCTTTTGCATTTTGTAAAAAAAAGGCACGTTGTCAAGTTTAAAGTAGTAATTGCCTATCACCCGAGGGCATCCCAAATACTAGCATTTTGTCAAAAAAGTCACGTCTTTAAATTCCCAGCAGCCATTGCCTTTCACTGGAGGGCATCCCAAATGCTAGCATGTGTCTATAAAGCGTAACTGGCCACTTACCTTTTGCATTTTGTAAAAAATATCCCATTTTCAAGTTTACAGTAGCCATTGCCTATCTCCGGGGGCATCCCAAATGCTAGCATGTGTCTTTTAAGAGTAACTGGCTACTTACCTTTTGCATTTTGTAAAAAAATTCACGTTTTTAAAATTTCCAGCAGCCATTGCCTTTCACCGGGGGGCATCTCAAATGCTAGCATGTGTCTTTAAGAGTAACTGGCTACTTACCTTTTGCATTTTGTAAAAAAAAGGCACGTTGTCAAGTTTAAAGTAGTAATTGCCTATCACCCGAGGGCATCCCAAATACTAGCATTTTGTCAAAAAAGTCACGTCTTTAAATTCCCAGCAGCCATTGCCTTTCACGGTAATTTTTTTTGTAAAAAAAGTCACATTTTCAAGTTCACAGCAGCCATTGCCTTTCACTAGAGATGAGCGAACTTTTGAAAAATTCGATTCGACTGATTCGCCGAATTTTCCGACAAAAATCATTTCGACCCGAATAATTTCGCGACGAATCGCTATTAAAAACGGCTATTTCTGAGCCTCCTAGAGCCTCAATAGGGTTGTAAACCATTCTGCCTTGCTGTAACACGCACATGATGCGTGCTGGGTTAGTTAAATAATACTTTGAATAAATATCACATGCAGATCAGAGGCATCGCTAATAGAATCGCAGAGCGGCACAATTGAATTCAAGAGAGTTGAAGTGGCATCACTATGAGAGGCAGGAGCCCAAACATTGCTTTAAAGAGACACTGGAGTTGGCAGCAGCAGGAGCCCAAAAATTGGATGAATCACACCCTGGAGTTGGCAGCAGCAGCAGGAGCCCAAACATTACTTTAAAGAGACCCTGGGGTTGGCTTCAGGAGCCCAAAAATTGGATGAATCACACCCTGGAGTTGGCAGCAGCAGCAGCAGGAGCCCAAATATTACTTTAAAGAGAAACTGGGGTTGGCTTCAGGAGCCCAAAAATTGGATGAATCACACCCTGGAGTTGGCAGCAGAAGCAGGAGCCCAAATATTACTTTAAAGAGACCCTGGGGTTGGCTTCAGGAGCCCAACAATTGGATGAATCACACCCTGGAGTTGGCAGCAGCAGCAGGAGCCCAAACATTACTTTAAAGAGACCCTGGGGTTGGCCTCAGGAGCCCAAAAATTGGATGAATCACACCCTGGAGTTGGCAGCAGCAGGAGCCCAAATATTACTTTAAAGAGACCCTGGGGTTGGCCTCAGGAGCCCAAAAATTGGATGAATCACACCCTGGAGTTGGCAGAAGTTGGCAGCAGCAGCAGCAGGAGCCCAAACATTACTTTAAAGAGACTCTGGGGTTGGCTTCAGGAGCCCAAAAATTGGATGAATCACACCCTGGAGTTGGCAGCAGCAGGAGCCCAAATATTACTTTAAAGAGACACTGGGGTTGGCTTCAGGAGCCCAAAAATTGGATGAATCACACCCTGGAGTTGGCAGCAGCAGCAGGAGCCCAAATATTACTTTAAAGAGACCCTGGGGTTGGCTTCAGGAGCCCAAAAATTGGATGAATCACACCCTGGAGTTGGCAGCAGCAGCAGGAGCCCAAACATTACTTTAAAGAGACCCTGGGGTTGGCCTCAGGAGCCCAAAAATTGGATGAATCACACCCTGGAGTTGGCAGCAGCAGGAGCCCAAATATTACTTTAAAGAGACCCTGGGGTTGGCCTCAGGAGCCCAAAAATTGGATGAATCACACCCTGGAGTTGGCAGAAGTTGGCAGCAGCAGCAGCAGGAGCCCAAACATTACTTTAAAGAGACTCTGGGGTTGGCTTCAGGAGCCCAAAAATTGGATGAATCACACCCTGGAGTTGGCAGAAGTTGGCAGCAGCAGCAGCAGGAGCCCAAATATTACTTTAAAGAGACCCTGGGGTTGGCCTCAGGAGCCCAAAAATTGGATGAATCACACCCTGGAGTTGCAAGCAGCAGCAGGAGCCCAAACATTACTTTAAACAGACCCTGGGGTTGGCTTCAGGAGCCCAAAAATTGGATGAATCACACCCTGGAGTTGGCAGAAGTTGGCAGCAGCAGCAGCAGCAGCAGGAGCCCAAATATTACTTTAAAGAGACCCTGGGGTTGGCCTCAGGAGCCCAAAAATTGGATGAAACACACCCTGGAGTTGGCAGCAGCAGCAGCAGCAGGAGCCCAAACATTACTTTAAAGAGACACTGGGGTTGGCTTCAGGAGCCCAAAAATTGGATGAATCACACCCTGGAGTTGGCAGCAGCAGGAGCCCAAATATTACTTTAAAGAGACCCTGGGGTTGGCCTCAGGAGCCCAAAAATTGGATGAATCACACCCTGGAGTTGGCAGAAGTTGGCAGCAGCAGCAGCAGGAGCCCAAACATTACTTTAAAGAGACTCTGGGGTTGGCTTCAGGAGCCCAAAAATTGGATGAATCACACCCTGGAGTTGGCAGCAGCAGGAGCCCAAATATTACTTTAAAGAGACACTGGGGTTGGCTTCAGGAGCCCAAAAATTGGATGAATCACACCCTGGAGTTGGCAGAAGTTGGCAGCAGCAGCAGCAGCAGCAGGAGCCCAAATATTACTTTAAAGAGACCCTGGGGTTGGCCTCAGGAGCCCAAAAATTGGATGAATCACACCCTGGAGTTGGCAGCAGCAGCAGCAGCAGGAGCCCAAACATTACTTTAAAGAGACACTGGGGTTGGCTTCAGGAGCCCAAAAATTGGATGAATCACACCCTGGAGTTGGCAGCAGCAGGAGCCCAAATATTACTTTAAAGAGACCCTGGGGTTGGCCTCAGGAGCCCAAAAATTGGATGAATCACACCCTGGAGTTGGCAGCAGCAGCAGCAGCAGGAGCCCAAACATTACTTTAAAGAGACTCTGGGGTTGGCTTCAGGAGCCCAAAAATTGGATGAATCACACCCTGGAGTTGGCAGCAGCAGGAGCCCAAATATTACTTTAAACAGACCCTGGGGTTGGCTTCAGGAGCCCAAAAATTGGATGAATCACACCCTGGAGTTGGCAGAAGTTGGCAGCAGCAGCAGCAGCAGCAGCAGGAGCCCAAATATTACTTTAAAGAGACCCTGGGGTTGGCCTCAGGAGCCCAAAAATTGGATGAATCACACCCTGGAGTTGGCAGCAGCAGCAGCAGCAGGAGCCCAAACATTACTTTAAAGAGACACTGGGGTTGGCTTCAGGAGCCCAAAAATTGGATGAATCACACCCTGGAGTTGGCAGAAGTTGGCAGCAGCAGCAGCAGCAGGAGCCCAAATATTACTTTAAAGAGACCCTCGGGTTGGCCTCAGGAGCCCAAAAATTGGATGAATCACACCCTGGAGTTGGCAGCAGCAGGAGCCCAAATATTACTTTAAAGAGACCCTGGGGTTGGCCTCAGGAGCCCAAAAATTTGATGAATCACACCCTGGAGTTGCAAGCAGCAGCAGGAGCCCAAACATTACTTTAAACAGACCCTGGGGTTGGCTTCAGGAGCCCAAAAATTGGATGAATCACACCCTGGAGTTGGCAGAAGTTGGCAGCAGCAGCAGGAGCCCAAATATTACTTTAAAGAGACCCTGGGGTTGGCCTCAGGAGCCCAAAAATTGGATGAATCACACCCTGGAGTTGGCAGAAGTTGGCAGCAGCAGCAGCAGCAGGAGCCCAAACATTACCTTAAAGAGACACTGGGGTTGGCTTCAGGAGCCCAAAATATGGATGAATCACACCCTGGAGTTGGCAGAAGTTGGCAGCAGCAGCAGCAGGAGACCAAATATTACTTTAAAGAGACCCTGGGGTTGGCCTCAGGAGCCCAAAAATTGGATGAATCACACCCTGGAGTTGGCGGCAGCAGCAGCAGCAGCAGCAGCAGCCCAAACATTACTTTAAAGAGACACTGGGGTTGGCTTCAGGAGCCCAAAAATTGGATGAATCACACCCTGGAGTTGGCAGAAGTTGGCAGCAGCAGCAGCAGCAGCAGCAGGAGCCCAAATATTACTTTAAAGAGACCCTGGGGTTGGCCTCAGGAGCCCAAAAATTGGATGAATCACACCCTGGAGTTGGCAGCAGCAGCAGGAGCCCAAACATTACTTTAAAGAGACCCTGGGGTTGGCCTCAGGAGCCCAAAAATTGGATGAATCACACCCTGGAGTTGGCAGCAGCAGCAGCAGCAGGAGCCCAAACATTACTTTAAAGAGACACTGGGGTTGGCTTCAGGAGCCCAAAAATTGGATGAATCACACCCTGGAGTTGGCAAAAGTTGGCAGCAGCAGCAGGAGCCCAAATATTACTTTAAAGAGACCCTGGGGTTGGCCTCAGGAGCCCAAAAATTGGATGAATCACACCCTGGAGTTGGCAGCAGCAGCAGCAGCAGGAGCCCAAATATTACTTTAAAGAGACACTGGGTTTGGCTTCAGGAGCCCAAAAATTGGATGAATCACACCCTGGAGTTGGCAGAAGTTGGCAGTAGCAGCAACAGGAGCCCAAATATTACTTTAAAGAGACCCTGGGGTTGGCCTCAGGAGCCCAAAAATTGGATGAATCACACCCTGGAGTTGGCAGCAGCAGGAGCCCAAATATTACTTTAAAGAGACCCTGGGGTTGGCCTCAGGAGCCCAAAAATTGGATGAATCACACCCTGGAGTTGCAAGCAGCAGCAGGAACCCAAATATTACTTTAAAGAGACCCTGGGGTTGGCCTCAGGAGCCCAAAAATTGGATGAATCACACCCTGGAGTTGGCAGCAGCAGGAGCCCAAATATTACTTTAAAGAGACCCTGGGGTTGGCCTCAGGAGCCCAAAAATTGGATGAATCACACCCTGGAGTTGCAAGCAGCAGCAGGAGCCCAAACATTACTTTAAACAGACCCTGGGGTTGGCTTCAGGAGCCCAAAAATTGGATGAATCACACCCTGGAGTTGGCAGAAGTTGGCAGCAGCAGCAGCAGCAGCAGGAGCCCAAATATTACTTTAAAGAGATCCTGGGGTTGGCCTCAGGAGCCCAAAAATTGGATGAATCACACCCTGGAGTTGGCGGCAGCAGCAGCAGCAGCAGGAGCCCAAACATTACTTTAAAGAGACACTGGGGTTGGCCTCAGGAGCCCAAAATTTGGATGAATCACACCCTGGAGTTGCAAGCAGCAGCAGGAGCCCAAACATTACTTTAAACAGACCCTGGGGTTGGCTTCAGGAGCCCAAAAATTGGATGAATCACACCCTGGAGTTGGCAGAAGTTGGCAGCAGCAGCAGCAGCAGGAGCCCAAACATTACTTTAAAGAGACTCTAGGGTTGGCTTCAGGAGCCCAAAAATTGGATGAATCACACCCTGGAGTTGGCAGAAGTTGGCAGCAGCAGCAGGAGCCCAAATATACACTGGAGTTGGCTTCAGGAGCCCAAAAATTGGATGAATCACACCCTGGAGTTGGCAGGAGTTGACAGCAGCAGCAGCAGCAGGAGCCCAAATATTACTTTAAAGAGACACTGGGGTTGGCTTCAGGAGCCCAACAATTGGATGAATCACACCCTGGAGTTGGCAGAAGTTGGCAGCAGCAGCAGCAGGAGCCCAAAAAATGGCCTAAAGACATAAATATGTTTTGCACCATTTGGAAAGTGTAAAACGTGGCACCATGCTGAATCTAGTCGCATGCATCAGGCATTGGTGGGTGGAAATCCTGGCTGATCCATCCCTGATTCATTTTGACAAAGGTGAGTCTCTCCACATTTTTAGTTGACAGACGAGTTCTCCTCGCCGTAACTATGGCCCCCGCCGCACTAAACACCCGCTCAGATGGCACGCTACTTGCCGGGCAGGACAGCTTTTCCAGGGCAAACTCTGCTAGTTGCGGCCACAAATCAAGTTTGGCTGCCCAGAAGTCCAGCGGATCCTCAAGGTGTGTTGGCATGGTCATGTCAAAGTATGACATGACCTGCTGGTTGAGGTCCTGCTCCAGGTCTTCCTGCTGCTCATGAGTAGCCTCACTATGCGGGTGTAGAAAGCTACTCATTAGCGACTGAAGACTGAGGCTGCTGCTGCTGATGGAGCTGCTGCTGCTGCTCCTGCCAACCCCCCCAGCGGCCATGGCAGTGGAAGGTGAGCGCAGAGGTCCCCTCGAGTCAGACCTGCGAGAGTATGGACCATGGCGCAGATAGGCATCGGCCAACTGCCTACGTAGAATGTCTTTGTAGTAGTTGAGTTTGTCCTCCCTCTCGGTGGGTTTAAAAAATGCCCCCATTTTGTGCCGGAAGCGAGGGTCCAATAAGGTGGACAGCCAGAAGTCATCCCGCCGACAGATGGAAACAATTCTGGGGTCACTACGCAAGCACGTGAGCATGCTTCGTGCCATTTGCGCAAGTGACTCGGATGGACTACCTGTCTCCATCTCCACTGCATACTGCCACGGTGTGCCCGGGTCCTCTGTCTCGCCTTCCTCAAAAACCTCTAGCTCCTCTGGCTGCTCCTGCTCCTCCTCTCCTGTCCGCTGACTAGATAAACCAGCCATTTCGCCAAGCCTAAACTGTGTTTCGCTGGGCAACTCCTCCTCCTCCTCTTCCTCCTCCTCCTCCAGTTCAGCTCCAATGGGGTTCATGTGGCCGTAAGATGTAAACGCCATGTCTCCAGTGCCCTGACCAGCCATGGTTTCCAACATGTGCTGTAGTACATGAAGCAGTGGAATCACGTCGTTCATCCCGTAATCCTGCCGACTGACAAATAAAGTGGCTTCCTCAAAGGGCCTGAGCAAACGGCAGGTGTCACGTATGAGCTGCCACTGGTTGACATTGAAGTTACACAGGGGAGTCCTCCTATCTGCTTGGATCATCAGGAAATCCGTGATGGCTTTTCTCTGTTCATATAATCGGTCCAACATGTGAAGGGTGGAATTCCAACGGGTGGAAACATCGCAAATCAGACTATGTTGGGGGATACCATTCTGACGCTGTAGCTCAAGAAGGGTGTGTTTGGCGGTGTAGGAGTGGCTGAAGTGCATGCAAAGTTTCCTTGAAGTTGTTAGGATGTCTTGCAGATGGGGGGAACACTTCAGAAACCGCTTGACAACCAGATTGAAGACGTGAGCCATGCAGGGGGCATGGGTCAGGCTTCCTTGGTGCAGCGCAGACAAAATGTTCTTCCCATTGTCGGTAACCATGATTCCCATTTTAAGTTTTCTCGGAGTAAGCCATGTTTGGATTTCCTGATGAATACATTTAAGCAGTTCCTCCCCTGTGTGACTCCGTTCGCCAAGACAAACCATGTGAAGCACTGCGTGACACCTCCGTGCCCCGAGGCCGAGTCGCACGGTGTCACAGGTCCAATGGGCAGAGAGTGCAGAGGCCGAAGCGGCGTGACCTGTCCAAGTTGCTGCTGCAAAGGGACCACATTCACCCAGTGGGCCGTAAACGACATGTACTGCCCCTGACCGTAGTTACAGCTCCAGATGTCGGCGCTGCCATGTATTTTGCTACACACCGACAGGCTCAAGGACTGGCCCACCTTCTGTTCAACAAAAGTGTGCAGCGTTGGTACTGCCTTCTTGGCAAAGAAATGACGGCTTGGGACTCTCCACCTCGGCTCGGCACAAGCCATCAGTTCTCTGAAAGGTGCAGATTCCACCACCTGAAAAGGGAGCGACTGCAGCACCAGCAACTTGGACAGGAGCACATTCAGCTTCTGCGCCGTAGGATGAGTGGGCGCATACTGCTGTCTCTTGGACATGGCTTCGCTGATGGATTGCTGGCGGGATGCATGACTTGGAGGAGGAGGAGCAGGAGCGACAGAGGATGGGTATGACGCACAGCTGCCTTCGGCTGAGGTGCTGGAGCCTTGGCTGGCAGAAATTGGGAGCTCACTTGGTGAGGAAGCAGACTGGACCACCCCTTGGGAGCCTCGGTTCTCCCAGGTCGCTTTATGGTGACGCATCATATGTTGACGCAGGGCCGTGGTGCCAACATTTGGACCCTGGCCACGCTTCACCTTTTGCCTACATATCTTGCATGTGGCCATGTTACCCTCCTGCGGATGCCTCAGGAAAAACCGCCACACTGCCGAGTAGCTACTTTTCCCACCCCCTGGCCTCACTGATTCACTGCTGCTGTTGCCAACTCCAGGAACCCCTGCTCCACTACCTCCTGATAAGGTAGACTGCCGCACAGCAGGTGCTCTACCCCGGCCCCGGCCGGATCCAGCCTTTGGAATTGTGCCCCCATGCTGACTGCTACCACCTTGCTGCCTCAGCTGCTGACTCCGGGGCAACCTGCGCCCCTCTTCCCCTGATGATGACGATGAAGCCCCTTCCTCACCCGGCTCCCAAGTGCGATCGGCTTCATCGTCATCATCATCATCACCGAGTTGTGGCTGTACGTCACTGATGTTCGTGGATTCGTCAACAGTGTCTGGCGCAGGAGCTGGAACGCTCGCAGCACCCACGACACTGTCCACATCACTATTTGTCTGCCTAGCTAAAGAAGCCACCTCCATTTCTTGGCTGGGCAGTAGCTGCTGACTGTCCTCCTGTATCTGATCGTCCTCCTCACTAAAGAGTGGAGCTGAACCCAAAGCATAGGATACGTCGCAGGGGGAGGGAACGGCGTAGGACAGAGGCAATGGGAGGACAGGGACTGCTCTCGGGGCATGCCAACTCAGGGTTGTGTCAGAGGAACCTACCGACCCTAGACTGGGGGTCTCAGACGTAAGTTGTGATGATGTTGTTGATGAGCGCGTCAACCAATCTACCACGGCAGATGCGTTACTGGTGGAGACCCGACCGCTAGCAGATACTGGCAGATTAGGTCTCTCAGCGTGACTCCTGCTGCTACTGGCCCCCAGTCTGATGCGAGCTCTGCCTGCGGAATCTTGGCCTCTGCCACTCCTCTTTTCACTTCCAGGCACTTGTCTGCCCGACATAGTCTAACTAGCGTGGTAGTAGGTGATATTTTAAGATCCCCCGGGCAGCGGTGGGTGTATATGAAACAGAATATAATGCACACCAAAAGTGAGCAGTAACACTCAGCCTCCAACAGGCCTGCTTAGTGTAAATAAGAGAGCTGCTTAGTGTAAATAAAGAGGGGTATGCTATGTTACAGAATGGGATGCCTCAACAGAAGTGCACCTGGCAGGCAGCAGTAAGCCTATGCCCAGCAAAAGTGTCTTTATCAGGGCTAATTTCAATTATAATAAGTGCAAATGGTTATATGGTCTTAAACAGAGGCTGCTGTAGTCACAGAATGGGATGCCCTGGCAGGGTCCAGAAGTACTATGCCGAGCAAAAGTGTCTTTATCAGGCCTAATTTCAATTATAATAAGTGCAAATGGTTATATGGTCTTAAACAGAGGCTGCTGTAGTCACAGAATGGGATGCCCTGGCAGGGTCCAGAAGTACTATGCCGAGCAAAAGTGTCTTTATCAGGCTAATTTCAAATATAATAAGAGCAAATGGTTATATGGTCTTAAACAGAGGCTGCTGTAGTCACAGAATGGGATGCCCTGGCAGGGTCCAGAAGTACTATGCCGAGCAAAAGTGTCTTTATCAGGCTAATTTCAAATATAATAAGAGCAAATGGTTATATGGTCTTAAACAGAGGCTGCTGTAGTCACAGAATGGGATGCCCTGGCAGGGTCCAGAAGTACTATGCCGAGCAAAAGTGTCTTTATCAGGCTAATTTCAAATATAATAAGAGCAAATGGTTATATGGTCTTAAACAGAGGCTGCTGTAGTCACAGAATGGGATGCCCTGGCAGGGTCCAGAAGTACTATGCCGAGCAAAAGTGTCTTTATCAGGCTAATTTCGAATATAATAAGAGCAAATGGTTATATTGTCTTAAACAGAGGCTGCTGTAGTCACAGAATGGGATGCCCTGGCAGGGTCCAGAAGTACTATGCCCAGCAAAAGTGTCTTTATCAGGCTAATTTCAAATATAATAAGAGCAAATGGTTATATGGTCTTAAACAGAGGCTGCTGTAGTCACAGAATGGGATGCCCTGGCAGGGTCCAGAAGTACTATGCCGAGCAAAAGTGTCTTTATCAGGCTAATTTCAAATATAATAAGAGCAAATGGTTATATGGTCTTAAACAGAGGCTGCTGTAGTCACAGAATGGGATGCCCTGGCAGGGTCCAGAAGTACTATGCCCAGCAAAAGTGTCTTTATCAGGCTTAATTTCAATTATAATAAGTGCAAATGGTTATATGGTCTTAAACAGAGGCTGCTGTAGTCACAGAATGGGATGCCCTGGCAGGGTCCAGAAGTACTATGCCCAGCAAAAGTGTCTTTATCAGGCTAATTTCAAATATAATAAGAGCAAATGGTTATATGGTCTTAAACAGAGGCTGCTGTAGTCACAGAATGGGATGCCCTGGCAGGGTCCAGAAGTACTATGCCCAGCAAAAGTGTCTTTATCAGGCCTAATTTCAATTATAATAAGTGCAAATGGTTATATGGTCTTAAACAGAGGCTGCTGTAGTCACAGAATGGGATGCCCTGGCAGGGTCCAGAAGTACTATGCCGAGCAAAAGTGTCTTTATCAGGCTAATTTCAAATATAAAAAGAGCAAATGGTTATATGGTCTTAAACAGAGGCTGCTGTAGTCACAGAATGGGATTCCCTGGCAGGGTCCAGAAGTACTATGCCCAGCAAAAGTGTCTTTATCAGGCTAATTTCAAATATAATAAGAGCAAATGGTTATATGGTCTTAAACAGAGGCTGCTGTAGTCACAGAATGGGATGCCCTGGCAGTGTCCAGAAGTACTATGCCCAGCAAAAGTGTCTTTATCATGCTAATTTCAAATATAATAAGAGCAAATGGTTATATGGTCTTAAACAGAGGCTGCTGTAGTCACAGAATGGGATGCCCTGGCAGGGCCCAGAAGTACTATGCCCAGCAAAAGTGTCTTTATCAGGCTAATTTCAAATATAATAAGAGCAAATGGTTATATGGTCTTAAACAGAGGCTGCTGTAGTCACAGAATGGGATGCCCTGGCAGGGTCCAGAAGTACTATGCCGAGCAAAAGTGTCTTTATCAGGCTAATTTCAAATATAATAAGAGCAAATAGTTATATGGTCTTAAACAGAGGCTGCTGTAGTCACAGAATGGGATGCCCTGGCAGGGTCCAGAAGTACTATGCCCAGCAAAAGTGTCTTTATCATGCTAATTTCAAATATAATAAGAGCAAATGGTTATATGGTCTTAAACAGAGGCTGCTGTAGTCACAGAATGGGATGCCCTGGCAGGGTCCAGAAGTACTATGCCGAGCAAAAGTGTCTTTATCAGGCTAATTTCGAATATAATAAGAGCAAATGGTTATATGGTCTTAAACAGAGGCTGCTGTAGTCACAGAATGGGATGCCCTGGCAGGGTCCAGAAGTACTATGCCCAGCAAAAGTGTCTTTATCAGGCTAATTTCAAATATAATAAGAGCAAATGGTTATATGGTCTTAAACAGAGGCTGCTGTAGTCACAGAATGGGATGCCCTGGCAGGGTCCAGAAGTACTATGCCGAGCAAAAGTGTCTTTATCAGGCTAATTTCAAATATAATAAGAGCAAATGGTTATATGGTCTTAAACAGAGGCTGCTGTAGTCACAGAATGGGATGCCCTGGCAGGGTCCAGAAGTACTATGCCCAGCAAAAGTGTCTTTATAAGGCTAATTTCAAATATAATAAGAGCAAATGGTTATATGGTCTTAAACAGAGGCTGCTGTAGTCACAGAATGGGATGCCCTGGCAGGGTCCAGAAGTACTATGCCGAGCAAAAGTGTCTTTATCAGGCTAATTTCAAATATAATAAGAGCAAATGGTTATATGGTCTTAAACAGAGGCTGCTGTAGTCACAGAATGGGATGCCCTGGCAGGGTCCAGAAGTACTATGCCCAGCAAAAGTGTCTTTATCAGGCCAATTTCAAATATAATAAGAGCAAATGGTTATATGGTCTTAAACAGAGGCTGCTGTAGTCACAGAATGGGATGCCCTGGCAGGGTCCAGAAGTACTATGCCGAGCAAAAGTGTCTTTATCAGGCTAATTTCAAATATAATAAGAGCAAATGGTTATATGGTCTTAAACAGAGGCTGCTGTAGTCACAGAATGGGATGCCCTGGCAGGGTCCAGAAGTACTATGCCGAGCAAAAGTGTCTTTATCAGGCTAATTTCAAATATAATAAGAGCAAATGGTTATATGGTCTTAAACAGAGGCTGCTGTAGTTACAGAATGGGATGCCCTGGCAGGGTCCAGAAGTACTATGCCCAGCAAAAGTGTCTTTATCAGGCCTAATTTCAATTATAATAAGTGCAAATGGTTATATGGTCTTAAACAGAGGCTGCTGTAGTCACAGAATGGGATGCCCTGGCAGGGTCCAGAAGTACTATGCCGAGCAAAAGTGTCTTTATCAGGCTAATTTCAAATATAATAAGAGCAAATGGTTATATGGTCTTAAACAGAGGCTGCTGTAGTCACAGAATGGGATGCCCTGGCAGGGTCCAGAAGTACTATGCCCAGCAAAAGTGTCTTTATCAGGCTAATTTCAAATATAATAAGAGCAAATGGTTATATGGTCTTAAACAGAGGCTGCTGTAGTCACAGAATGGGATGCCCTGGCAGGGTCCAGAAGTACTATGCCCAGCAAAAGTGTCTTTATCAGGCTAATTTCAAATATAATAAGAGCAAATGGTTATATGGTCTTAAACAGAGGCTGCTGTAGTCACAGAATGGGATGCCCTGGCAGGGTCCAGAAGTACTATGCCCAGCAAAAGTGTCTTTATCAGGCTAATTTCAAATATAATAAGAGCAAATGGTTATATGGTCTTAAACAGAGGCTGCTGTAGTCACAGAATGGGATGCCCTGGCAGGGTCCAGAAGTACTATGCCCAGCAAAAGTGTCTTTATCAGGCTAATTTCAAATATAATAAGAGCAAATGGTTATATGGTCTTAAACAGAGGCTGCTGTAGTCACAGAATGG
The DNA here is from genome assembly GCA_027917425.1 of Gastrophryne carolinensis. Classification (NCBI taxonomy): domain Eukaryota; kingdom Metazoa; phylum Chordata; class Amphibia; order Anura; family Microhylidae; genus Gastrophryne; species Gastrophryne carolinensis. Next base: position 114,982,536 of record CM051240.1, read on the forward strand.
GATGCCCTGGCAGGGTCCAGAAGTACTATGCCGAGCAAAAGTGTCTTTATCAGGCTAATTTCAAATATAATAAGAGCAAATGGTTATATGGTCTTAAACAGAGGCTGCTGTAGTCACAGAATGGGATGCCCTGGCAGGGTCCAGAAGTACTATGCCCAGCAAAAGTGTCTTTATCAGGCTAATTTCAAATATAATAAGAGCAAATGGTTATATGGTCTTAAACAGAGGCTGCTGTAGTCACAGAATGGGATGCCCTGGCAGGGTCCAGAAGTACTATGCCGAGCAAAAGTGTCTTTATCAGGCTAATTTCAAATATAATAAGAGCAAATGGTTATATGGTCTTAAACAGAGGCTGCTGTAGTCACAGAATGGGATGCCTCACAGCAGACTTAAGATCAGTTCAGTATATATGCACAGTTAGTTAGTATAAGCAGCCTGAAAACGCTAACAAAGCCTGTCAGGCTGGATGAAAAAAAAAAAAAAAAAACTCCCTGTGACAGGCTGACAGCCTCCGATTTTTCTACCTTTCCCTGTTTTTCGCTGACTTTCTGTCTGTCTCCTGTCTGTCTCCTGCCTGTCTCCAGCCTGTCCCTGTCTGTCCCTGTCTGTCTAACTGTCTCTCTACCTGCCTACAGCAGCGTCCTGTCTCTCACGAATGCAATAGAGAAATGAGGCAGGAAAGCAAGATGGCCGGCCTTAAATACCGCTGTGACGTCACCGGGCTTGCTGGCTGCTGATAGGCTGCATGTGACTGTCCCAGCTTGCACTGGCGCGGGGTTGATGTCTGGACATGTCCCGTCCGCCATCTTAGAATGCCTGTAATGTAAATGAATGGATGTTAAAGGAAAACTTCGAGCGATCGAATCGCGGGGAAATTCGGATTCGATCCGAATCGAATTTTTCCTGAAATTCGGATCGAATCCGGGTTCGTCCGGATCGATTCGCTCATCCCTACCTTTCACCGTAGGGCATCCCAAATGCTAGCATGTGTCTTTTAAGAGTAACTGGCTACTTTCCTTTAGCATTTTGTAAAAAAGTCACGTCTTAAAAAATTCCCAGTAGCCATTGCCTTTCACCGGAGGGCATCCCCATTGCTAGCAAGTGTCTTTTAAGAGTAACTGGCTACTTACCTTTTGCATTTTGTAAAAAAGTCACGTCTTAAAATTTCCAACAGCCATTGCCTTTCACTGGGGGGCATCTCAAATGCTAGCATGTGTCTTTTAAGAATAACTGGCTACTTACCTTTTGCATTTTGTAAAAAAAGTTACATTTTCAAGTTTAAAGCAGCCATTGCCTTTTACCGGGGGGGGGGGGGGGGCATCCCAAATGCTAGCATGTGTCTTTTAAGAATAACTGGCTACTTTCCTTTTGCATTTTGTAAAAAAGTCACGTCTTAAAATTTCCAGCAGCCATTGCCTTTCACTGGGGGGCATCCCAAATGCTAGCATGTGTCTTTTAAGAGCAACTGGCTACTGACCTTTTACATTTTGTAAAAAAAGCCACGTTTTAAAATTTCCAGCAGCCATTGCCTTTCACCGGGGGGCATCCCAAATGCTAGCATGCTTCTTTTAAGAGTAACTGGCTACTTTCCTTTTGCATTTTGTAAAAAAGTCACATCTGAAAATTCCCAGCAGCCATTGCCTTTCACCGGAGGGCATCCCCATTGCTAGCAAGTGTCTTTTAAGAGTAACTGGCTACTTTCCTTTTGCATTTTGTAAAAAAATTCTCGTTTTAAAATTTCCAACAGCCATTGCCTTTCACCGGGGGGCATCTCAAATGCTAGCATGTGTCTTTTAGGAGTAACTGGCTACTTACCTTTTGCATTTTGTAAAAAAAAGTCACGTTGTCAAGTTTAAAGTAGCAATTGCCTATCACCCGGGGGGCATCCCAAATACTAGCATTTTGTCAAAAACGACACGTCTTGAAATTTCCAGCAGCCATTGCCTTTCACAGCAATTTTTTTTGTAAAAAAAGTCACATTTTCAAGTTTACAGCAGTCATTGCCTTTCACCGGGGGGCATCCCAAATGCTAGCATGTGTCTTTTAAGAGTAACTGGCTACTTTCCTTTTGCATTTTGTAAAAAACAATCACATCTTAAAATTCCCAGTAGCCATTGCCTTTCACCGGAGGGCATCCCCATTGCTAGCAAGTGTCTTTTAAGAGTAACTGCCTACTTACCTTTTGCATTTTGTAAAAAATATCACGTTTTCAAGTTTACAGCCGCCATTGCCTTTCACCAGGGGGCATCCCAAATGTGTCTTTTAAGAGTAACTGGCTACTTACCTTTTGCATTTTGTAAAAAAAAGTCACGTTTTCAAGTTTACAGCAGCCATTTCCTTTCACCGGAGGGCATCCCCATTACTAGCATGTGTCTTTTAAGAGTAACTGGCTACTTACCTTTTGCATTTTGTAAAAAAAAGTTCACATTTTCAAGTTTACAGCAGCCATTGCCTTTCACCGGGGGGCATCCCAGATGCTAGCATGTGTCTTTAAAGAGTAACTGGCTACTTACCTTTTGCATTTTGTAAAAAAAAAAAAAACACGTCTTAAAATTTCCAGCAGTCATTGCCTGAGTTTACAGCAGCCATTGCCTTTCACCGGGGGGCATCCCAAATGCTAGCATGTGTCTTTTAAGAGTAACTTGCTACTTACCTTTTGCATTTTGTAAAAAAAAAGTCACGTTTTCAAGTTTACAGCAGCCATAGCCTTTCACCGGAGGGCATCTCAAATGATAGCATGTGTCTTTAAAGAGTAACTGGCTACTTACCTTTTGCATTTTGTAAAAAAATATCAGGTTTTCAAGTTTACAGCAGTCATTGCCTTTCACCAGGGAGCATCCCACATGTGTGTTTTAAGAGTAACTGGCTACTTACCTTTTGCATTTTGCTAAAAAATCACATCTTAAAATTCCCAGCAGCCATTGCCTTTCACCGGGGGGGCTTCCCAAATGCTAGCATGTGTCTTTTAGGCGTAACTGGCTAATTACCTTTTGCATTTTGTAAAAAAGTCACGTTTTCAAGTTTCCAGCAGCCTTTTCCTTTCACCGGAGGGCATCCCTATTACTAGCATGTGTCTTTTAAGAGTAACTGGCTACTTACCTTTTGCATTTTATAAAACATAGTTACATTTTCAAGTTTACAGCAGCCATTGCCTTTCACCGGGGGCATCCCAAATGCTAGCATGTATCTTTTAAGAGTAACTGGCTACTTACCTTTTGCATTTTGTAAAAAAAGTCACATTTTCAAGTTTACAGCAGCCATTGGCTTTCACTGGGGGACATCCCAAATGCTAGCATGTGTCTTTTAAGAGTTACTGGCTACTTACCTTTTGAATTTTGTAAAAAAAGTAACGTCTTAACATTTCCAGCAGCCATTGCCTTTCACTGGGGGGCATCCAAAATGCTAGCATGTGTCTTTTTTTAAGAGTAACTGGCTACTTACCTTTTGCATTTTGTAAAAAAAAGTCACGTTTTAAAATTTCCAGCAGCCATTGCCTTTCACCGGAGGGTATCCCCATTGCTAGCAAGTGTCTTTTAAGAGTAACTGGCTACTTACCTTTTGCATTTTGTAAAAAAAAGTCACGTCTTAAAATTTCCAGCAGCCATTGTCTTTCACTGGGGGGCATCCCAAATGCTAGCATGTGTCTTTTAAGAGTAACTGGCTACTTACCTTTTGCATTTTGTAAAAAAAAGTCACGTTTTAAAATTTCCAGCACCCATTGCCTTTCACCGGAGGGTATCCCCATTGCTAGCATGTGTCTTTTAAGAGTAACTGGCTACTTACCTTTTGCATTTTGTAAAAAAAAGTCACGTCTTAAAATTTCCAGCAGCCATTGTCTTTCACTGGGGGGCATCCCAAATGCTAGCATGTGTCTTTTAAGAGTAACTGGCTACTTACCTTTTACATTTTGTAAAAAAAAGTCACGTTTTAAAATTTCCAGCATCCATTGCCTTTCACCGAGGGGCATCCCCAATGCTAGCATGTGTCTTTTAAGAGTAACTGGCTACTTACCTTTTGCATTTTGTAAAAAAAAGTCACGTTTTCAAGTTTAAAGTAGTAATTGCCTATCACCGGGGGCATCCCAAATGCTAACATGTTTCTTTTAAGAGTAACTGGCTACTTACCTTTTGCATTATGTAAAAAAAGTTACGTTTTAAAATTTCCAGCAGCCATTGCCTTTCACCGGGGGGCATCCCAAATGCTAGCATGTGTCTTTTAAGAGTAACTGGCTACTTACCTTTTGCATTTTGTAAAAAAAGTCACTTTTTCAAGCTTACAGCAGCCATTGCCTTTCACTGGAGGGCATCCCAAATGCTAGCATGTGTCTATAAAGCGTAACTGGCCACTTACCTTTTGCATTTTGTAAAAAATATCCCATTTTCAAGTTTACAGTAGCCATTGCCTATCTCCGGGGGCATCCCAAATGCTAGCATGTGTCTTTTAAGAGTAACTGGCTACTTACCTTTTGCATTTTGTAAAAAAATTCACGTTTTTAAAATTTCCAGCAGCCATTGCCTTTCACCGGGGGGCATCTCAAATGCTAGCATGTGTCTTTAAGAGTAACTGGCTACTTACCTTTTGCATTTTGTAAAAAAAAGGCACGTTGTCAAGTTTAAAGTAGTAATTGCCTATCACCCGAGGGCATCCCAAATACTAGCATTTTGTCAAAAAAGTCACGTCTTTAAATTCCCAGCAGCCATTGCCTTTCACTGGAGGGCATCCCAAATGCTAGCATGTGTCTATAAAGCGTAACTGGCCACTTACCTTTTGCATTTTGTAAAAAATATCCCATTTTCAAGTTTACAGTAGCCATTGCCTATCTCCGGGGGCATCCCAAATGCTAGCATGTGTCTTTTAAGAGTAACTGGCTACTTACCTTTTGCATTTTGTAAAAAAATTCACGTTTTTAAAATTTCCAGCAGCCATTGCCTTTCACCGGGGGGCATCTCAAATGCTAGCATGTGTCTTTAAGAGTAACTGGCTACTTACCTTTTGCATTTTGTAAAAAAAAGGCACGTTGTCAAGTTTAAAGTAGTAATTGCCTATCACCCGAGGGCATCCCAAATACTAGCATTTTGTCAAAAAAGTCACGTCTTTAAATTCCCAGCAGCCATTGCCTTTCACGGTAATTTTTTTTGTAAAAAAAGTCACATTTTCAAGTTCACAGCAGCCATTGCCTTTCACTAGAGATGAGCGAACTTTTGAAAAATTCGATTCGACTGATTCGCCGAATTTTCCGACAAAAATCATTTCGACCCGAATAATTTCGCGACGAATCGCTATTAAAAACGGCTATTTCTGAGCCTCCTAGAGCCTCAATAGGGTTGTAAACCATTCTGCCTTGCTGTAACACGCACATGATGCGTGCTGGGTTAGTTAAATAATACTTTGAATAAATATCACATGCAGATCAGAGGCATCGCTAATAGAATCGCAGAGCGGCACAATTGAATTCAAGAGAGTTGAAGTGGCATCACTATGAGAGGCAGGAGCCCAAACATTGCTTTAAAGAGACACTGGAGTTGGCAGCAGCAGGAGCCCAAAAATTGGATGAATCACACCCTGGAGTTGGCAGCAGCAGCAGGAGCCCAAACATTACTTTAAAGAGACCCTGGGGTTGGCTTCAGGAGCCCAAAAATTGGATGAATCACACCCTGGAGTTGGCAGCAGCAGCAGCAGGAGCCCAAATATTACTTTAAAGAGAAACTGGGGTTGGCTTCAGGAGCCCAAAAATTGGATGAATCACACCCTGGAGTTGGCAGCAGAAGCAGGAGCCCAAATATTACTTTAAAGAGACCCTGGGGTTGGCTTCAGGAGCCCAACAATTGGATGAATCACACCCTGGAGTTGGCAGCAGCAGCAGGAGCCCAAACATTACTTTAAAGAGACCCTGGGGTTGGCCTCAGGAGCCCAAAAATTGGATGAATCACACCCTGGAGTTGGCAGCAGCAGGAGCCCAAATATTACTTTAAAGAGACCCTGGGGTTGGCCTCAGGAGCCCAAAAATTGGATGAATCACACCCTGGAGTTGGCAGAAGTTGGCAGCAGCAGCAGCAGGAGCCCAAACATTACTTTAAAGAGACTCTGGGGTTGGCTTCAGGAGCCCAAAAATTGGATGAATCACACCCTGGAGTTGGCAGCAGCAGGAGCCCAAATATTACTTTAAAGAGACACTGGGGTTGGCTTCAGGAGCCCAAAAATTGGATGAATCACACCCTGGAGTTGGCAGCAGCAGCAGGAGCCCAAATATTACTTTAAAGAGACCCTGGGGTTGGCTTCAGGAGCCCAAAAATTGGATGAATCACACCCTGGAGTTGGCAGCAGCAGCAGGAGCCCAAACATTACTTTAAAGAGACCCTGGGGTTGGCCTCAGGAGCCCAAAAATTGGATGAATCACACCCTGGAGTTGGCAGCAGCAGGAGCCCAAATATTACTTTAAAGAGACCCTGGGGTTGGCCTCAGGAGCCCAAAAATTGGATGAATCACACCCTGGAGTTGGCAGAAGTTGGCAGCAGCAGCAGCAGGAGCCCAAACATTACTTTAAAGAGACTCTGGGGTTGGCTTCAGGAGCCCAAAAATTGGATGAATCACACCCTGGAGTTGGCAGAAGTTGGCAGCAGCAGCAGCAGGAGCCCAAATATTACTTTAAAGAGACCCTGGGGTTGGCCTCAGGAGCCCAAAAATTGGATGAATCACACCCTGGAGTTGCAAGCAGCAGCAGGAGCCCAAACATTACTTTAAACAGACCCTGGGGTTGGCTTCAGGAGCCCAAAAATTGGATGAATCACACCCTGGAGTTGGCAGAAGTTGGCAGCAGCAGCAGCAGCAGCAGGAGCCCAAATATTACTTTAAAGAGACCCTGGGGTTGGCCTCAGGAGCCCAAAAATTGGATGAAACACACCCTGGAGTTGGCAGCAGCAGCAGCAGCAGGAGCCCAAACATTACTTTAAAGAGACACTGGGGTTGGCTTCAGGAGCCCAAAAATTGGATGAATCACACCCTGGAGTTGGCAGCAGCAGGAGCCCAAATATTACTTTAAAGAGACCCTGGGGTTGGCCTCAGGAGCCCAAAAATTGGATGAATCACACCCTGGAGTTGGCAGAAGTTGGCAGCAGCAGCAGCAGGAGCCCAAACATTACTTTAAAGAGACTCTGGGGTTGGCTTCAGGAGCCCAAAAATTGGATGAATCACACCCTGGAGTTGGCAGCAGCAGGAGCCCAAATATTACTTTAAAGAGACACTGGGGTTGGCTTCAGGAGCCCAAAAATTGGATGAATCACACCCTGGAGTTGGCAGAAGTTGGCAGCAGCAGCAGCAGCAGCAGGAGCCCAAATATTACTTTAAAGAGACCCTGGGGTTGGCCTCAGGAGCCCAAAAATTGGATGAATCACACCCTGGAGTTGGCAGCAGCAGCAGCAGCAGGAGCCCAAACATTACTTTAAAGAGACACTGGGGTTGGCTTCAGGAGCCCAAAAATTGGATGAATCACACCCTGGAGTTGGCAGCAGCAGGAGCCCAAATATTACTTTAAAGAGACCCTGGGGTTGGCCTCAGGAGCCCAAAAATTGGATGAATCACACCCTGGAGTTGGCAGCAGCAGCAGCAGCAGGAGCCCAAACATTACTTTAAAGAGACTCTGGGGTTGGCTTCAGGAGCCCAAAAATTGGATGAATCACACCCTGGAGTTGGCAGCAGCAGGAGCCCAAATATTACTTTAAACAGACCCTGGGGTTGGCTTCAGGAGCCCAAAAATTGGATGAATCACACCCTGGAGTTGGCAGAAGTTGGCAGCAGCAGCAGCAGCAGCAGGAGCCCAAATATTACTTTAAAGAGACCCTGGGGTTGGCCTCAGGAGCCCAAAAATTGGATGAATCACACCCTGGAGTTGGCAGCAGCAGCAGCAGCAGGAGCCCAAACATTACTTTAAAGAGACACTGGGGTTGGCTTCAGGAGCCCAAAAATTGGATGAATCACACCCTGGAGTTGGCAGAAGTTGGCAGCAGCAGCAGCAGCAGGAGCCCAAATATTACTTTAAAGAGACCCTCGGGTTGGCCTCAGGAGCCCAAAAATTGGATGAATCACACCCTGGAGTTGGCAGCAGCAGGAGCCCAAATATTACTTTAAAGAGACCCTGGGGTTGGCCTCAGGAGCCCAAAAATTTGATGAATCACACCCTGGAGTTGCAAGCAGCAGCAGGAGCCCAAACATTACTTTAAACAGACCCTGGGGTTGGCTTCAGGAGCCCAAAAATTGGATGAATCACACCCTGGAGTTGGCAGAAGTTGGCAGCAGCAGCAGGAGCCCAAATATTACTTTAAAGAGACCCTGGGGTTGGCCTCAGGAGCCCAAAAATTGGATGAATCACACCCTGGAGTTGGCAGAAGTTGGCAGCAGCAGCAGCAGCAGGAGCCCAAATATTACTTTAAAGAGACCCTGGGGTTGGCCTCAGGAGCCCAAAAATTGGATGAATCACACCCTGGAGTTGGCAGCAGCAGCAGGAGCCCAAACATTACTTTAAAGAGACCCTGGGGTTGGCCTCAGGAGCCCAAAAATTGGATGAATCACACCCTGGAGTTGGCAGCAGCAGCAGCAGCAGGAGCCCAAACATTACTTTAAAGAGACACTGGGGTTGGCTTCAGGAGCCCAAAAATTGGATGAATCACACCCTGGAGTTGGCAGAAGTTGGCAGCAGCAGCAGGAGCCCAAATATTACTTTAAAGAGACCCTGGGGTTGGCCTCAGGAGCCCAAAAATTGGATGAATCACACCCTGGAGTTGGCAGCAGCAGCAGCAGCAGGAGCCCAAATATTACTTTAAAGAGACACTGGGTTTGGCTTCAGGAGCCCAAAAATTGGATGAATCACACCCTGGAGTTGGCAGAAGTTGGCAGTAGCAGCAACAGGAGCCCAAATATTACTTTAAAGAGACCCTGGGGTTGGCCTCAGGAGCCCAAAAATTGGATGAATCACACCCTGGAGTTGGCAGCAGCAGGAGCCCAAATATTACTTTAAAGAGACCCTGGGGTTGGCCTCAGGAGCCCAAAAATTGGATGAATCACACCCTGGAGTTGCAAGCAGCAGCAGGAACCCAAATATTACTTTAAAGAGACCCTGGGGTTGGCCTCAGGAGCCCAAAAATTGGATGAATCACACCCTGGAGTTGGCAGCAGCAGGAGCCCAAATATTACTTTAAAGAGACCCTGGGGTTGGCCTCAGGAGCCCAAAAATTGGATGAATCACACCCTGGAGTTGCAAGCAGCAGCAGGAGCCCAAACATTACTTTAAACAGACCCTGGGGTTGGCTTCAGGAGCCCAAAAATTGGATGAATCACACCCTGGAGTTGGCAGAAGTTGGCAGCAGCAGCAGCAGCAGCAGGAGCCCAAATATTACTTTAAAGAGATCCTGGGGTTGGCCTCAGGAGCCCAAAAATTGGATGAATCACACCCTGGAGTTGGCGGCAGCAGCAGCAGCAGCAGGAGCCCAAACATTACTTTAAAGAGACACTGGGGTTGGCCTCAGGAGCCCAAAATTTGGATGAATCACACCCTGGAGTTGCAAGCAGCAGCAGGAGCCCAAACATTACTTTAAACAGACCCTGGGGTTGGCTTCAGGAGCCCAAAAATTGGATGAATCACACCCTGGAGTTGGCAGAAGTTGGCAGCAGCAGCAGCAGCAGGAGCCCAAACATTACTTTAAAGAGACTCTAGGGTTGGCTTCAGGAGCCCAAAAATTGGATGAATCACACCCTGGAGTTGGCAGAAGTTGGCAGCAGCAGCAGCAGGAGCCCAAATATACACTGGAGTTGGCTTCAGGAGCCCAAAAATTGGATGAATCACACCCTGGAGTTGGCAGGAGTTGACAGCAGCAGCAGCAGCAGGAGCCCAAATATTACTTTAAAGAGACACTGGGGTTGGCTTCAGGAGCCCAACAATTGGATGAATCACACCCTGGAGTTGGCAGAAGTTGGCAGCAGCAGCAGCAGGAGCCCAAAAAATGGCCTAAAGACATAAATATGTTTTGCACCATTTGGAAAGTGTAAAACGTGGCACCATGCTGAATCTAGTCGCATGCATCAGGCATTGGTGGGTGGAAATCCTGGCTGATCCATCCCTGATTCATTTTGACAAAGGTGAGTCTCTCCACATTTTTAGTTGACAGACGAGTTCTCCTCGCCGTAACTATGGCCCCCGCCGCACTAAACACCCGCTCAGATGGCACGCTACTTGCCGGGCAGGACAGCTTTTCCAGGGCAAACTCTGCTAGTTGCGGCCACAAATCAAGTTTGGCTGCCCAGAAGTCCAGCGGATCCTCAAGGTGTGTTGGCATGGTCATGTCAAAGTATGACATGACCTGCTGGTTGAGGTCCTGCTCCAGGTCTTCCTGCTGCTCATGAGTAGCCTCACTATGCGGGTGTAGAAAGCTACTCATTAGCGACTGAAGACTGAGGCTGCTGCTGCTGATGGAGCTGCTGCTGCTGCTCCTGCCAACCCCCCCAGCGGCCATGGCAGTGGAAGGTGAGCGCAGAGGTCCCCTCGAGTCAGACCTGCGAGAGTATGGACCATGGCGCAGATAGGCATCGGCCAACTGCCTACGTAGAATGTCTTTGTAGTAGTTGAGTTTGTCTTCCCTCTCGGTGGGTTTAAAAAATGCCCCCATTTTGTGCCGGAAGCGAGGGTCCAATAAGGTGGACAGCCAGAAGTCATCCCGCCGACAGATGGAAACAATTCTGGGGTCACTACGCAAGCACGTGAGCATGCTTCGTGCCATTTGCGCAAGTGACTCGGATGGACTACCTGTCTCCATCTCCACTGCATACTGCCACGGTGTGCCCGGGTCCTCTGTCTCGCCTTCCTCAAAAACCTCTAGCTCCTCTGGCTGCTCCTGCTCCTCCTCTCCTGTCCGCTGACTAGATAAACCAGCCATTTCGCCAAGCCTAAACTGTGTTTCGCTGGGCAACTCCTCCTCCTCCTCTTCCTCCTCCTCCTCCAGTTCAGCTCCAATGGGGTTCATGTGGCCGTAAGATGTAAACGCCATGTCTCCAGTGCCCTGACCAGCCATGGTTTCCAACATGTGCTGTAGTACATGAAGCAGTGGAATCACGTCGTTCATCCCGTAATCCTGCCGACTGACAAATAAAGTGGCTTCCTCAAAGGGCCTGAGCAAACGGCAGGTGTCACGTATGAGCTGCCACTGGTTGACATTGAAGTTACACAGGGGAGTCCTCCTATCTGCTTGGATCATCAGGAAATCCGTGATGGCTTTTCTCTGTTCATATAATCGGTCCAACATGTGAAGGGTGGAATTCCAACGGGTGGAAACATCGCAAATCAGACTATGTTGGGGGATACCATTCTGACGCTGTAGCTCAAGAAGGGTGTGTTTGGCGGTGTAGGAGTGGCTGAAGTGCATGCAAAGTTTCCTTGAAGTTGTTAGGATGTCTTGCAGATGGGGGGAACACTTCAGAAACCGCTTGACAACCAGATTGAAGACGTGAGCCATGCAGGGGGCATGGGTCAGGCTTCCTTGGTGCAGCGCAGACAAAATGTTCTTCCCATTGTCGGTAACCATGATTCCCATTTTAAGTTTTCTCGGAGTAAGCCATGTTTGGATTTCCTGATGAATACATTTAAGCAGTTCCTCCCCTGTGTGACTCCGTTCGCCAAGACAAACCATGTGAAGCACTGCGTGACACCTCCGTGCCCCGAGGCCGAGTCGCACGGTGTCACAGGTCCAATGGGCAGAGAGTGCAGAGGCCGAAGCGGCGTGACCTGTCCAAGTTGCTGCTGCAAAGGGACCACATTCACCCAGTGGGCCGTAAACGACATGTACTGCCCCTGACCGTAGTTACAGCTCCAGATGTCGGCGCTGCCATGTATTTTGCTACACACCGACAGGCTCAAGGACTGGCCCACCTTCTGTTCAACAAAAGTGTGCAGCGTTGGTACTGCCTTCTTGGCAAAGAAATGACGGCTTGGGACTCTCCACCTCGGCTCGGCACAAGCCATCAGTTCTCTGAAAGGTGCAGATTCCACCACCTGAAAAGGGAGCGACTGCAGCACCAGCAACTTGGACAGGAGCACATTCAGCTTCTGCGCCGTAGGATGAGTGGGCGCATACTGCTGTCTCTTGGACATGGCTTCGCTGATGGATTGCTGGCGGGATGCATGACTTGGAGGAGGAGGAGCAGGAGCGACAGAGGATGGGTATGACGCACAGCTGCCTTCGGCTGAGGTGCTGGAGCCTTGGCTGGCAGAAATTGGGAGCTCACTTGGTGAGGAAGCAGACTGGACCACCCCTTGGGAGCCTCGGTTCTCCCAGGTCGCTTTATGGTGACGCATCATATGTTGACGCAGGGCCGTGGTGCCAACATTTGGACCCTGGCCACGCTTCACCTTTTGCCTACATATCTTGCATGTGGCCATGTTACCCTCCTGCGGATGCCTCAGGAAAAACCGCCACACTGCCGAGTAGCTACTTTTCCCACCCCCTGGCCTCACTGATTCACTGCTGCTGTTGCCAACTCCAGGAACCCCTGCTCCACTACCTCCTGATAAGGTAGACTGCCGCACAGCAGGTGCTCTACCCCGGCCCCGGCCGGATCCAGCCTTTGGAATTGTGCCCCCATGCTGACTGCTACCACCTTGCTGCCTCAGCTGCTGACTCCGGGGCAACCTGCGCCCCTCTTCCCCTGATGATGACGATGAAGCCCCTTCCTCACCCGGCTCCCAAGTGCGATCGGCTTCATCGTCATCATCATCATCACCGAGTTGTGGCTGTACGTCACTGATGTTCGTGGATTCGTCAACAGTGTCTGGCGCAGGAGCTGGAACGCTCGCAGCACCCACGACACTGTCCACATCACTATTTGTCTGCCTAGCTAAAGAAGCCACCTCCATTTCTTGGCTGGGCAGTAGCTGCTGACTGTCCTCCTGTATCTGATCGTCCTCCTCACTAAAGAGTGGAGCTGAACCCAAAGCATAGGATACGTCGCAGGGGGAGGGAACGGCGTAGGACAGAGGCAATGGGAGGACAGGGACTGCTCTCGGGGCATGCCAACTCAGGGTTGTGTCAGAGGAACCTACCGACCCTAGACTGGGGGTCTCAGACGTAAGTTGTGATGATGTTGTTGATGAGCGCGTCAACCAATCTACCACGGCAGATGCGTTACTGGTGGAGACCCGACCGCTAGCAGATACTGGCAGATTAGGTCTCTCAGCGTGACTCCTGCTGCTACTGGCCCCCAGTCTGATGCGAGCTCTGCCTGCGGAATCTTGGCCTCTGCCACTCCTCTTTTCACTTCCAGGCACTTGTCTGCCCGACATAGTCTAACTAGCGTGGTAGTAGGTGATATTTTAAGATCCCCCGGGCAGCGGTGGGTGTATATGAAACAGAATATAATGCACACCAAAAGTGAGCAGTAACACTCAGCCTCCAACAGGCCTGCTTAGTGTAAATAAGAGAGCTGCTTAGTGTAAATAAAGAGGGGTATGCTATGTTACAGAATGGGATGCCTCAACAGAAGTGCACCTGGCAGGCAGCAGTAAGCCTATGCCCAGCAAAAGTGTCTTTATCAGGGCTAATTTCAATTATAATAAGTGCAAATGGTTATATGGTCTTAAACAGAGGCTGCTGTAGTCACAGAATGGGATGCCCTGGCAGGGTCCAGAAGTACTATGCCGAGCAAAAGTGTCTTTATCAGGCCTAATTTCAATTATAATAAGTGCAAATGGTTATATGGTCTTAAACAGAGGCTGCTGTAGTCACAGAATGGGATGCCCTGGCAGGGTCCAGAAGTACTATGCCGAGCAAAAGTGTCTTTATCAGGCTAATTTCAAATATAATAAGAGCAAATGGTTATATGGTCTTAAACAGAGGCTGCTGTAGTCACAGAATGGGATGCCCTGGCAGGGTCCAGAAGTACTATGCCGAGCAAAAGTGTCTTTATCAGGCTAATTTCAAATATAATAAGAGCAAATGGTTATATGGTCTTAAACAGAGGCTGCTGTAGTCACAGAATGGGATGCCCTGGCAGGGTCCAGAAGTACTATGCCGAGCAAAAGTGTCTTTATCAGGCTAATTTCAAATATAATAAGAGCAAATGGTTATATGGTCTTAAACAGAGGCTGCTGTAGTCACAGAATGGGATGCCCTGGCAGGGTCCAGAAGTACTATGCCGAGCAAAAGTGTCTTTATCAGGCTAATTTCGAATATAATAAGAGCAAATGGTTATATTGTCTTAAACAGAGGCTGCTGTAGTCACAGAATGGGATGCCCTGGCAGGGTCCAGAAGTACTATGCCCAGCAAAAGTGTCTTTATCAGGCTAATTTCAAATATAATAAGAGCAAATGGTTATATGGTCTTAAACAGAGGCTGCTGTAGTCACAGAATGGGATGCCCTGGCAGGGTCCAGAAGTACTATGCCGAGCAAAAGTGTCTTTATCAGGCTAATTTCAAATATAATAAGAGCAAATGGTTATATGGTCTTAAACAGAGGCTGCTGTAGTCACAGAATGGGATGCCCTGGCAGGGTCCAGAAGTACTATGCCCAGCAAAAGTGTCTTTATCAGGCTTAATTTCAATTATAATAAGTGCAAATGGTTATATGGTCTTAAACAGAGGCTGCTGTAGTCACAGAATGGGATGCCCTGGCAGGGTCCAGAAGTACTATGCCCAGCAAAAGTGTCTTTATCAGGCTAATTTCAAATATAATAAGAGCAAATGGTTATATGGTCTTAAACAGAGGCTGCTGTAGTCACAGAATGGGATGCCCTGGCAGGGTCCAGAAGTACTATGCCCAGCAAAAGTGTCTTTATCAGGCCTAATTTCAATTATAATAAGTGCAAATGGTTATATGGTCTTAAACAGAGGCTGCTGTAGTCACAGAATGGGATGCCCTGGCAGGGTCCAGAAGTACTATGCCGAGCAAAAGTGTCTTTATCAGGCTAATTTCAAATATAAAAAGAGCAAATGGTTATATGGTCTTAAACAGAGGCTGCTGTAGTCACAGAATGGGATTCCCTGGCAGGGTCCAGAAGTACTATGCCCAGCAAAAGTGTCTTTATCAGGCTAATTTCAAATATAATAAGAGCAAATGGTTATATGGTCTTAAACAGAGGCTGCTGTAGTCACAGAATGGGATGCCCTGGCAGGGTCCAGAAGTACTATGCCCAGCAAAAGTGTCTTTATCATGCTAATTTCAAATATAATAAGAGCAAATGGTTATATGGTCTTAAACAGAGGCTGCTGTAGTCACAGAATGGGATGCCCTGGCAGGGCCCAGAAGTACTATGCCCAGCAAAAGTGTCTTTATCAGGCTAATTTCAAATATAATAAGAGCAAATGGTTATATGGTCTTAAACAGAGGCTGCTGTAGTCACAGAATGGGATGCCCTGGCAGGGTCCAGAAGTACTATGCCGAGCAAAAGTGTCTTTATCAGGCTAATTTCAAATATAATAAGAGCAAATAGTTATATGGTCTTAAACAGAGGCTGCTGTAGTCACAGAATGGGATGCCCTGGCAGGGTCCAGAAGTACTATGCCCAGCAAAAGTGTCTTTATCATGCTAATTTCAAATATAATAAGAGCAAATGGTTATATGGTCTTAAACAGAGGCTGCTGTAGTCACAGAATGGGATGCCCTGGCAGGGTCCAGAAGTACTATGCCGAGCAAAAGTGTCTTTATCAGGCTAATTTCGAATATAATAAGAGCAAATGGTTATATGGTCTTAAACAGAGGCTGCTGTAGTCACAGAATGGGATGCCCTGGCAGGGTCCAGAAGTACTATGCCCAGCAAAAGTGTCTTTATCAGGCTAATTTCAAATATAATAAGAGCAAATGGTTATATGGTCTTAAACAGAGGCTGCTGTAGTCACAGAATGGGATGCCCTGGCAGGGTCCAGAAGTACTATGCCGAGCAAAAGTGTCTTTATCAGGCTAATTTCAAATATAATAAGAGCAAATGGTTATATGGTCTTAAACAGAGGCTGCTGTAGTCACAGAATGGGATGCCCTGGCAGGGTCCAGAAGTACTATGCCCAGCAAAAGTGTCTTTATAAGGCTAATTTCAAATATAATAAGAGCAAATGGTTATATGGTCTTAAACAGAGGCTGCTGTAGTCACAGAATGGGATGCCCTGGCAGGGTCCAGAAGTACTATGCCGAGCAAAAGTGTCTTTATCAGGCTAATTTCAAATATAATAAGAGCAAATGGTTATATGGTCTTAAACAGAGGCTGCTGTAGTCACAGAATGGGATGCCCTGGCAGGGTCCAGAAGTACTATGCCCAGCAAAAGTGTCTTTATCAGGCCAATTTCAAATATAATAAGAGCAAATGGTTATATGGTCTTAAACAGAGGCTGCTGTAGTCACAGAATGGGATGCCCTGGCAGGGTCCAGAAGTACTATGCCGAGCAAAAGTGTCTTTATCAGGCTAATTTCAAATATAATAAGAGCAAATGGTTATATGGTCTTAAACAGAGGCTGCTGTAGTCACAGAATGGGATGCCCTGGCAGGGTCCAGAAGTACTATGCCGAGCAAAAGTGTCTTTATCAGGCTAATTTCAAATATAATAAGAGCAAATGGTTATATGGTCTTAAACAGAGGCTGCTGTAGTTACAGAATGGGATGCCCTGGCAGGGTCCAGAAGTACTATGCCCAGCAAAAGTGTCTTTATCAGGCCTAATTTCAATTATAATAAGTGCAAATGGTTATATGGTCTTAAACAGAGGCTGCTGTAGTCACAGAATGGGATGCCCTGGCAGGGTCCAGAAGTACTATGCCGAGCAAAAGTGTCTTTATCAGGCTAATTTCAAATATAATAAGAGCAAATGGTTATATGGTCTTAAACAGAGGCTGCTGTAGTCACAGAATGGGATGCCCTGGCAGGGTCCAGAAGTACTATGCCCAGCAAAAGTGTCTTTATCAGGCTAATTTCAAATATAATAAGAGCAAATGGTTATATGGTCTTAAACAGAGGCTGCTGTAGTCACAGAATGGGATGCCCTGGCAGGGTCCAGAAGTACTATGCCCAGCAAAAGTGTCTTTATCAGGCTAATTTCAAATATAATAAGAGCAAATGGTTATATGGTCTTAAACAGAGGCTGCTGTAGTCACAGAATGGGATGCCCTGGCAGGGTCCAGAAGTACTATGCCCAGCAAAAGTGTCTTTATCAGGCTAATTTCAAATATAATAAGAGCAAATGGTTATATGGTCTTAAACAGAGGCTGCTGTAGTCACAGAATGGGATGCCCTGGCAGGGTCCAGAAGTACTATGCCCAGCAAAAGTGTCTTTATCAGGCTAATTTCAAATATAATAAGAGCAAATGGTTATATGGTCTTAAACAGAGGCTGCTGTAGTCACAGAATGGGATGCCCTGGCAGGGTCCAGAAGTACTATGCCGAGCAAAAGTGTCTTTATCAGGCTAATTTCAAATATAATAAGAGCAAATGGTTATATGGTCTTAAACAGAGGCTGCTGTAGTCACAGAATGGGATGCCCTGGCAGGGTCCAGAAGTACTATGCCCAGCAAAAGTGTCTTTATCAGGCTAATTTCAAATATAATAAGAGCAAATGGTTATATGGTCTTAAACAGAGGCTGCTGTAGTCACAGAATGGGATGCCCTGGCAGGGTCCAGAAGTACTATGCCGAGCAAAAGTGTCTTTATCAGGCTAATTTCAAATATAATAAGAGCAAATGGTTATATGGTCTTAAACAGAGGCTGCTGTAGTCACAGAATGGGATGCCTCACAGCAGACTTAAGATCAGTTCAGTATATATGCACAGTTAGTTAGTATAAGCAGCCTGAAAACGCTAACAAAGCCTGTCAGGCTGGATGAAAAAAAAAAAAAAAAAACTCCC
This sequence comes from Gastrophryne carolinensis, assembly GCA_027917425.1. Lineage (NCBI taxonomy): Eukaryota > Metazoa > Chordata > Amphibia > Anura > Microhylidae > Gastrophryne > Gastrophryne carolinensis. The sequence continues at coordinate 115,000,397 of CM051240.1, forward strand.
TATGACAGGCTGACAGCCTCCGATTTTTCTACCTTTCCCTGTTTTTCGCTGACTTTCTGTCTGTCTCCTGTCTGTCTCCTGCCTGTCTCCAGCCTGTCCCTGTCTGTCCCTGTCTGTCTAACTGTCTCTCTACCTGCCTACAGCAGCGTCCTGTCTCTCACGAATGCAATAGAGAAATGAGGCAGGAAAGCAAGATGGCCGGCCTTAAATACCGCTGTGACGTCACCGGGCTTGCTGGCTGCTGATAGGCTGCATGTGACTGTCCCAGCTTGCACTGGCGCGGGGTTGATGTCTGGACATGTCCCGTCCGCCATCTTAGAATGCCTGTAATGTAAATGAATGGATGTTAAAGGAAAACTTCGAGCGATCGAATCGCGGGGAAATTCGGATTCGATCCGAATCGAATTTTTCCTGAAATTCGGATCGAATCCGGGTTCGTCCGGATCGATTCGCTCATCCCTACCTTTCACCGTAGGGCATCCCAAATGCTAGCATGTGTCTTTTAAGAGTAACTGGCTACTTTCCTTTAGCATTTTGTAAAAAAGTCACGTCTTAAAAAATTCCCAGTAGCCATTGCCTTTCACCGGAGGGCATCCCCATTGCTAGCAAGTGTCTTTTAAGAGTAACTGGCTACTTACCTTTTGCATTTTGTAAAAAAGTCACGTCTTAAAATTTCCAACAGCCATTGCCTTTCACTGGGGGGCATCTCAAATGCTAGCATGTGTCTTTTAAGAATAACTGGCTACTTACCTTTTGCATTTTGTAAAAAAAGTTACATTTTCAAGTTTAAAGCAGCCATTGCCTTTTACCGGGGGGGGGGGGGGGGGGGGGGCATCCCAAATGCTAGCATGTGTCTTTTAAGAATAACTGGCTACTTTCCTTTTGCATTTTGTAAAAAAGTCACGTCTTAAAATTTCCAGCAGCCATTGCCTTTCACTGGGGGGCATCCCAAATGCTAGCATGTGTCTTTTAAGAGCAACTGGCTACTGACCTTTTACATTTTGTAAAAAAAGCCACGTTTTAAAATTTCCAGCAGCCATTGCCTTTCACCGGGGGGCATCCCAAATGCTAGCATGCTTCTTTTAAGAGTAACTGGCTACTTTCCTTTTGCATTTTGTAAAAAAGTCACATCTGAAAATTCCCAGCAGCCATTGCCTTTCACCGGAGGGCATCCCCATTGCTAGCAAGTGTCTTTTAAGAGTAACTGGCTACTTTCCTTTTGCATTTTGTAAAAAAATTCTCGTTTTAAAATTTCCAACAGCCATTGCCTTTCACCGGGGGGCATCTCAAATGCTAGCATGTGTCTTTTAGGAGTAACTGGCTACTTACCTTTTGCATTTTGTAAAAAAAAGTCACGTTGTCAAGTTTAAAGTAGCAATTGCCTATCACCCGGGGGGCATCCCAAATACTAGCATTTTGTCAAAAACGACACGTCTTGAAATTTCCAGCAGCCATTGCCTTTCACAGCAATTTTTTTTGTAAAAAAAGTCACATTTTCAAGTTTACAGCAGTCATTGCCTTTCACCGGGGGGCATCCCAAATGCTAGCATGTGTCTTTTAAGAGTAACTGGCTACTTTCCTTTTGCATTTTGTAAAAAACAATCACATCTTAAAATTCCCAGTAGCCATTGCCTTTCACCGGAGGGCATCCCCATTGCTAGCAAGTGTCTTTTAAGAGTAACTGCCTACTTACCTTTTGCATTTTGTAAAAAATATCACGTTTTCAAGTTTACAGCCGCCATTGCCTTTCACCAGGGGGCATCCCAAATGTGTCTTTTAAGAGTAACTGGCTACTTACCTTTTGCATTTTGTAAAAAAAGTCACGTTTTCAAGTTTACAGCAGCCATTTCCTTTCACCGGAGGGCATCCCCATTACTAGCATGTGTCTTTTAAGAGTAACTGGCTACTTACCTTTTGCATTTTGTAAAAAAAGTTCACATTTTCAAGTTTACAGCAGCCATTGCCTTTCACCGGGGGGCATCCCAGATGCTAGCATGTGTCTTTAAAGAGTAACTGGCTACTTACCTTTTGCATTTTGTAAAAAAAAAAAAACACGTCTTAAAATTTCCAGCAGTCATTGCCTGAGTTTACAGCAGCCATTGCCTTTCACCGGGGGGCATCCCAAATGCTAACATGTGTCTTTTAAGAGTAACTTGCTACTTACCTTTTGCATTTTGTAAAAAAAAGTCACGTTTTCAAGTTTACAGCAGCCATAGCCTTTCACCGGAGGGCATCTCAAATGATAGCATGTGTCTTTAAAGAGTAACTGGCTACTTACCTTTTGCATTTTGTAAAAAAATATCAGGTTTTCAAGTTTACAGCAGTCATTGCCTTTCACCAGGGAGCATCCCACATGTGTGTTTTAAGAGTAACTGGCTACTTACCTTTTGCATTTTGCTAAAAAATCACATCTTAAAATTCCCAGCAGCCATTGCCTTTCACCGGGGGGGCTTCCCAAATGCTAGCATGTGTCTTTTAGGCGTAACTGGCTAATTACCTTTTGCATTTTGTAAAAAAGTCACGTTTTCAAGTTTACAGCAGCCATTTCCTTTCACCGGAGGGCATCCCTATTGCTAGCATGTGTCTTTTAAGAGTAACTGGCTACTTACCTTTTGCATTTTATAAAACATAGTCACATTTTCAAGTTTACAGCAGCCATTGCCTTTCACCGGGGGCATCCCAAATGCTAGCATGTATCTTTTAAGAGTAACTGGCTACTTACCTTTTGCATTTTGTAAAAAAAGTCACATTTTCAAGTTTACAGCAGCCATTGGCTTTCACTGGGGGACATCCCAAATGCTAGCATGTGTCTTTTAAGAGTTACTGGCTACTTACCTTTTGCATTTTGTAAAAAAAGTCACGTCTTAACATTTCCAGCAGCCATTGCCTTTCACTGGGGGGCATCTCAAATGCTAGCATGTGTCTTTTAAGAATAACTGGCTACTTACCTTTTTGCATTTTGTAAAAAAAGTTACATTTTCAAGTTTACAGCAGCCATTCCCTTTTACCGGGGGGGGGGGGGGGGGGGGGCATCCAAAATGCTAGCATGTGTCTTTTTTTAAGAGTAACTGGCTACTTACCTTTTGCATTTTGTAAAAAAAAAGTCACGTTTTAAAATTTACAGCAGCCATTGCCTTTCACCGGAGGGTATCCCCATTGCTAGCAAGTGTCTTTTAAGAGTAACTGGCTACTTACCTTTTGCATTTTGTAAAAAAAAGTCACGTCTTAAAATTTCCAGCAGCCATTGTCTTTCACTGGGGGGCATCCCAAATGCTAGCATGTGTCTTTTAAGAGTAACTGGCTACTTACCTTTTGCATTTTGTAAAAAAAAGTCACGTTTTAAAATTTCCAACAGCCATTGCCTTTCACCGGAGGGTATCCCCATTGCTAGCAAGTGTCTTTTAAGAGTAACTGGCTACTTACCTTTTGCATTTTGTAAAAAAAAGTCACGTCTTAAAATTTCCAGCAGCCATTGTCTTTCACTGGGGGGCATCCCAAATGCTAGCATGTGTCTTTTAAGAGTAACTGGCTACTTACCTTTTACATTTTGTAAAAAAAGTCACGTTTTAAAATTTCCAGCATCCATTGCCTTTCACCGAGGGGCATCCCCAATGCTAGCATGTGTCTTTTAAGAGTAACTGGCTACTTACCTTTTGCATTTTGTAAAAAAAAGTCACGTTTTCAAGTTTAAAGTAGTAATTGCCTATCACCGGGGGCATCCCAAATGCTAACATGTTTCTTTTAAGAGTAACTGGCTACTTACCTTTTGCATTATGTAAAAAAAGTTACGTTTTAAAATTTCCAGCAGCCATTGCCTTTCACCGGGGGGCATCCCAAATGCTAGCATGTGTCTTTTAAGAGTAACTGGCTACTTACCTTTTGCATTTTGTAAAAAAAGTCACTTTTTCAAACTTACAGCAGCCATTGCCTTTCACTGGAGGGCATCCCAAATGCTAGCATGTGTCTATAAAGCGTAACTGGCCACTTACCTTTTGCATTTTGTAAAAAATATCCCATTTTCAAGTTTACAGTAGCCATTGCCTATCTCCGGGGGCATCCCAAATGCTAGCATGTGTCTTTTAAGAGTAACTGGCTACTTACCTTTTGCATTTTGTAAAAAAATTCACGTTTTTAAAATTTCCAGCAGCCATTGCCTTTCACCGGGGGGCATCTCAAATGCTAGCATGTGTCTTTAAGAGTAACTGGCTACTTACCTTTTGCATTTTGTAAAAAAAAGGCACGTTGTCAAGTTTAAAGTAGTAATTGCCTATCACCCGAGGGCATCCCAAATACTAGCATTTTGTCAAAAAAGTCACGTCTTTAAATTCCCAGCAGCCATTGCCTTTCACTGTAATTTTTTTTGTAAAAAAAGTCACATTTTCAAGTTCACAGCAGCCATTGCCTTTCACCGTAGGGCATCCCAAATGCTAGCATGTGTCTTTTAAGAGTAACTGGCTACTTTCCTTTAGCATTTTGTAAAAAAAGTCACGTCTTAAAAAATTCCCAGTAGCCATTGCCTTTCACCGGAGGGCATCCCCATTGCTAGCAAGTGTCTTTTAAGAGTAACTGGCTACTTACCTTTTGCATTTTGTAAAAAACGTCACGTCTTAAAATTTCCAACAGCCATTGCCTTTCACTGGGGGCATCTCAAATGTTAGCATGTGTCTTTTAAGAATAACTGGCTACTTACCTTTTGCATTTTGTAAAAAAAGTTACATTTTCAAGTTTACAGCAGCCATTGCCTTTTACCGGGGGGGGGGGGGCATCCCAAATGCTAGCATGTGTCTTTTAAGAGTAACTGGCTACTTACTTTTTGCATTTTGTAAAAAAAAGTCACATTTTCAAGTTTAAAGTATTAATTGCCTATCACCAGGGGCATCCCAAATGCTAGCATGTGTCTTTTAAGAGTAAGTGGCTACTTACCTTTTGCATTTTATAAAAAAAATGTCACGTTTTAAAATTTCCAGCAGCCATTGCCTTTCACCGGGGGGCATCCCAAATGCTAGCATTTGTCTTTTAAAAGTAACTGGCTACTTACCTTTTGCATTTTGTAAAAAAAAGTAACGTCTTAAAATTTCCAGCAGCCATTGCCTTTCACTGGGGGGCATCCGAAATGCTAGCATGTGTCTTTTAAGAGTAACTGGCTACTGACCTTTTACATTTTGTAAATAAAGTCACGTTTTAAAATTTCCAGCAGCCATTGCCTTTCACCGGGTGGCATCCCAAATGCTAGCATGTGTCTTTTAAGAGTAACTGGCTACTTTCCTTTTGCATTTTGTAAAAAAAGTCATGTCTTAAAATTCCCAGTAGCCATTGCCTTTCACCGGAGGGCATCCCAAATGCTAGCATGTGTCTTTTAAGAGTAACTGGCTACTTACCTTTTGCCTTTTGTAAAAAAGTCACGTCTTAAAATTTCCAGCAGCCATTGCCTTTCACTGGGGGGCATCCCAAATGCTAGCATGTGTCTTTTAAGAGCAACTGGCTACTGACCTTTTACATTTTGTAAAAAAAGTCACGTTTTAAAATTTCCAGCAGCCATTGCCTTTCACCGGGGGGCATCCCAAATGCTAGCATGCTTCTTTTAAGAGTAACTGGCTACTTTCCTTTTGCATTTTGTAAAAAAATATCAGGTTTTCAAGTTTACAGCAGTCATTGCCTTTCACCAGGGAGCATCCCACATGTGTGTTTTAAGAGTAACTGGCTACTTACCTTTTGCATTTTGCTAAAAAATCACATCTTAAAATTCCCAGCAGCCATTGCCTTTCACCGGGGGGCTTCCCAAATGCTAGCATGTGTCTTTTAGGCGTAACTGGCTAATTACCTTTTGCATTTTGTAAAAAAGTCACGTTTTCAAGTTTACAGCAGCCATTTCCTTTCACCGGAGGGCATCCCTATTGCTAGCATGTGTCTTTTAAGAGTAACTGGCTACTTACCTTTTGCATTTTATAAAACATAGTCACATTTTCAAGTTTACAGCAGCCATTGCCTTTCACCGGGGGCATCCCAAATGCTAGCATGTATCTTTTAAGAGTAACTGGCTACTTACCTTTTGCATTTTGTAAAAAAAGTCACATTTTCAAGTTTACAGCAGCCATTGGCTTTCACTGGGGGACATCCCAAATGCTAGCATGTGTCTTTTAAGAGTTACTGGCTACTTACCTTTTGCATTTTGTAAAAAAAGTCACGTCTTAACATTTCCAGCAGCCATTGCCTTTCACTGGGGGGCATCTCAAATGCTAGCATGTGTCTTTTAAGAATAACTGGCTACTTACCTTTTTGCATTTTGTAAAAAAAGTTACATTTTCAAGTTTACAGCAGCCATTCCCTTTTACCGGGGGGGGGGGGGGGGGGGCATCCAAAATGCTAGCATGTGTCTTTTTTTAAGAGTAACTGGCTACTTACCTTTTGCATTTTGTAAAAAAAATGTCACGTTTTAAAATTTACAGCAGCCATTGCCTTTCACCGGAGGGTATCCCCATTGCTAGCAAGTGTCTTTTAAGAGTAACTGGCTACTTACCTTTTGCATTTTGTAAAAAAAAGTCACGTCTTAAAATTTCCAGCAGCCATTGTCTTTCACTGGGGGGCATCCCAAATGCTAGCATGTGTCTTTTAAGAGTAACTGGCTACTTACCTTTTGCATTTTGTAAAAAAAAGTCACGTTTTAAAATTTCCAGCAGCCATTGCCTTTCACCGGAGGGTATCCCCATTGCTAGCAAGTGTCTTTTAAGAGTAACTGGCTACTTACCTTTTGCATTTTGTAAAAAAAAGTCACGTCTTAAAATTTCCAGCAGCCATTGTCTTTCACTGGGGGGCATCCCAAATGCTAGCATGTGTCTTTTAAGAGTAACTGGCTACTTACCTTTTACATTTTGTAAAAAAAGTCACGTTTTAAAATTTCCAGCATCCATTGCCTTTCACCGAGGGGCATCCCCAATGCTAGCATGTGTCTTTTAAGAGTAACTGGCTACTTACCTTTTGCATTTTGTAAAAAAAAGTCACGTTTTCAAGTTTAAAGTAGTAATTGCCTATCACCGGGGGCATCCCAAATGCTAACATGTTTCTTTTAAAAGTAACTGGCTACTTACCTTTTGCATTATGTAAAAAAAGTTACGTTTTAAAATTTCCAGCAGCCATTGCCTTTCACCGGGGGGCATCCCAAATGCTAGCATGTGTCTTTTAAGAGTAACTGGCTACTTACCTTTTGCATTTTGTAAAAAAAGTCACTTTTTCAAGCTTACAGCAGCCATTGCCTTTCACTGGAGGGCATCCCAAATGCTAGCATGTGTCTATAAAGCGTAACTGGCCACTTACCTTTTGCATTTTGTAAAAAATATCCCATTTTCAAGTTTACAGTAGCCATTGCCTATCTCCGGGGGCATCCCAAATGCTAGCATGTGTCTTTTAAGAGTAACTGGCTACTTACCTTTTGCATTTTGTAAAAAAATTCACGTTTTTAAAATTTCCAGCAGCCATTGCCTTTCACCGGGGGGCATCTCAAATGCTAGCATGTGTCTTTAAGAGTAACTGGCTACTTACCTTTTGCATTTTGTAAAAAAAAGGCACGTTGTCAAGTTTAAAGTAGTAATTGCCTATCACCCGAGGGCATCCCAAATACTAGCATTTTGTCAAAAAAGTCACGTCTTTAAATTCCCAGCAGCCATTGCCTTTCACGGTAATTTTTTTTGTAAAAAAAGTCACATTTTCAAGTTCACAGCAGCCATTGCCTTTCACCGTAGGGCATCCCAAATGCTAGCATGTGTCTTTTAAGAGTAACTGGCTACTTTCCTTTAGCATTTTGTAAAAAAAGTCACGTCTTAAAAAATTCCCAGTAGCCATTGCCTTTCACCGGAGGGCATCCCCATTGCTAGCAAGTGTCTTTTAAGAGTAACTGGCTACTTACCTTTTGCATTTTGTAAAAAACGTCACGTCTTAAAATTTCCAACAGCCATTGCCTTTCACTGGGGGCATCTCAAATGTTAGCATGTGTCTTTTAAGAATAACTGGCTACTTACCTTTTGCATTTTGTAAAAAAAGTTACATTTTCAAGTTTACAGCAGCCATTGCCTTTTACCGGGGGGGGGGGGGGCATCCCAAATGCTAGCATGTGTCTTTTAAGAGTAACTGGCTACTTACTTTTTGCATTTTGTAAAAAAAAGTCACATTTTCAAGTTTAAAGTATTAATTGCCTATCACCAGGGGCATCCCAAATGCTAGCATGTGTCTTTTAAGAGTAAGTGGCTACTTACCTTTTGCATTTTATAAAAAAAATGTCACGTTTTAAAATTTCCAGCAGCCATTGCCTTTCACCGGGGGGCATCCCAAATGCTAGCATTTGTCTTTTAAAAGTAACTGGCTACTTACCTTTTGCATTTTGTAAAAAAAAGTAACGTCTTAAAATTTCCAGCAGCCATTGCCTTTCACTGGGGGGCATCCGAAATGCTAGCATGTGTCTTTTAAGAGTAACTGGCTACTGACCTTTTACATTTTGTAAATAAAGTCACGTTTTAAAATTTCCAGCAGCCATTGCCTTTCACCGGGTGGCATCCCAAATGCTAGCATGTGTCTTTTAAGAGTAACTGGCTACTTTCCTTTTGCATTTTGTAAAAAAAGTCATGTCTTAAAATTCCCAGTAGCCATTGCCTTTCACCGGAGGGCATCCCAAATGCTAGCATGTGTCTTTTAAGAGTAACTGGCTACTTACCTTTTGCCTTTTGTAAAAAAGTCACGTCTTAAAATTTCCAGCAGCCATTGCCTTTCACTGGGGGGCATCCCAAATGCTAGCATGTGTCTTTTAAGAGCAACTGGCTACTGACCTTTTACATTTTGTAAAAAAAGTCACGTTTTAAAATTTCCAGCAGCCATTGCCTTTCACCGGGGGGCATCCCAAATGCTAGCATGCTTCTTTTAAGAGTAACTGGCTACTTTCCTTTTGCATTTTGTAAAAAAATATCAGGTTTTCAAGTTTACAGCAGTCATTGCCTTTCACCAGGGAGCATCCCACATGTGTGTTTTAAGAGTAACTGGCTACTTACCTTTTGCATTTTGCTAAAAAATCACATCTTAAAATTCCCAGCAGCCATTGCCTTTCACCGGGGGGGCTTCCCAAATGCTAGCATGTGTCTTTTAGGCGTAACTGGCTAATTACCTTTTGCATTTTGTAAAAAAGTCACGTTTTCAAGTTTACAGCAGCCATTTCCTTTCACCGGAGGGCATCCCTATTGCTAGCATGTGTCTTTTAAGAGTAACTGGCTACTTACCTTTTGCATTTTATAAAACATAGTCACATTTTCAAGTTTACAGCAGCCATTGCCTTTCACCGGGGGGCATCCCAAATGCTAGCATGCTTCTTTTAAGAGTAACTGGCTACTTTCCTTTTGCATTTTGTAAAAAAATATCAGGTTTTCAAGTTTACAGCAGTCATTGCCTTTCACCAGGGAGCATCCCACATGTGTGTTTTAAGAGTAACTGGCTACTTACCTTTTGCATTTTGCTAAAAAATCACATCTTAAAATTCCCAGCAGCCATTGCCTTTCACCGGGGGGGCTTCCCAAATGCTAGCATGTGTCTTTTAGGCGTAACTGGCTAATTACCTTTTGCATTTTGTAAAAAAGTCACGTTTTCAAGTTTACAGCAGCCATTTCCTTTCACCGGAGGGCATCCCTATTGCTAGCATGTGTCTTTTAAGAGTAACTGGCTACTTACCTTTTGCATTTTATAAAACATAGTCACATTTTCAAGTTTACAGCAGCCATTGCCTTTCACCGGGGGCATCCCAAATGCTAGCATGTATCTTTTAAGAGTAACTGGCTACTTACCTTTTGCATTTTGTAAAAAAAGTCACATTTTCAAGTTTACAGCAGCCATTGGCTTTCACTGGGGGACATCCCAAATGCTAGCATGTGTCTTTTAAGAGTTACTGGCTACTTACCTTTTGCATTTTGTAAAAAAAGTCACGTCTTAACATTTCCAGCAGCCATTGCCTTTCACTGGGGGGCATCTCAAATGCTAGCATGTGTCTTTTAAGAATAACTGGCTACTTACCTTTTTGCATTTTGTAAAAAAAGTTACATTTTCAAGTTTACAGCAGCCATTCCCTTTTACCGGGGGGGGGGGGGGGCATCCAAAATGCTAGCATGTGTCTTTTTTTAAGAGTAACTGGCTACTTACCTTTTGCATTTTGTAAAAAAAATGTCACGTTTTAAAATTTACAGCAGCCATTGCCTTTCACCGGAGGGTATCCCCATTGCTAGCAAGTGTCTTTTAAGAGTAACTGGCTACTTACCTTTTGCATTTTGTAAAAAAAAGTCATGTCTTAAAATTTCCAGCAGCCATTGTCTTTCACTGGGGGGCATCCCAAATGCTAGCATGTGTCTTTTAAGAGTAACTGGCTACTTACCTTTTGCATTTTGTAAAAAAAAGTCACGTTTTAAAATTTCCAGCAGCAATTGCCTTTCACCGGAGGGTATCCCCATTGCTAGCAAGTGTCTTTTAAGAGTAACTGGCTACTTACCTTTTGCATTTTGTAAAAAAAAGTCACGTCTTAAAATTTCCAGCAGCCATTGTCTTTCACTGGGGGGCATCCCAAATGCTAGCATGTGTCTTTTAAGAGTAACTGGCTACTTACCTTTTACATTTTGTAAAAAAAGTCACGTTTTAAAATTTCCAGCATCCATTGCCTTTCACCGAGGGGCATCCCCAATGCTAGCATGTGTCTTTTAAGAGTAACTGGCTACTTACCTTTTGCATTTTGTAAAAAAAAGTCACGTTTTCAAGTTTAAAGTAGTAATTGCCTATCACTGGGGGCATCCCAAATGCTAACATGTTTCTTTTAAGAGTAACTGGCTACTTACCTTTTGCATTATGTAAAAAAAGTTACGTTTTAAAATTTCCAGCAGCCATTGCCTTTCACCGGGGGGCATCCCAAATGCTAGCATGTGTCTTTTAAGAGTAACTGGCTACTTACCTTTTGCATTTTGTAAAAAAAGTCACTTTTTCAAGCTTACAGCAGCCATTGCCTTTCACTGGAGGGCATCCCAAATGCTAGCATGTGTCTATAAAGCGTAACTGGCCACTTACCTTTTGCATTTTGTAAAAAATATCCCATTTTCAAGTTTACAGTAGCCATTGCCTATCTCCGGGGGCATCCCAAATGCTAGCATGTGTCTTTTAAGAGTAACTGGCTACTTACCTTTTGCATTTTGTAAAAAAATTCACGTTTTTAAAATTTCCAGCAGCCATTGCCTTTCACCGGGGGGCATCTCAAATGCTAGCATGTGTCTTTAAGAGTAACTGGCTACTTACCTTTTGCATTTTGTAAAAAAAAGGCACGTTGTCAAGTTTAAAGTAGTAATTGCCTATCACCCGAGGGCATCCCAAATACTAGCATTTTGTCAAAAAAGTCACGTCTTTAAATTCCCAGCAGCCATTGCCTTTCACGGTAATTTTTTTTGTAAAAAAAGTCACATTTTCAAGTTCACAGCAGCCATTGCCTTTCACCGTAGGGCATCCCAAATGCTAGCATGTGTCTTTTAAGAGTAACTGGCTACTTTCCTTTAGCATTTTGTAAAAAAAGTCACGTCTTAAAAAATTCCCAGTAGCCATTGCCTTTCACCGGAGGGCATCCCCATTGCTAGCAAGTGTCTTTTAAGAGTAACTGGCTACTTACCTTTTGCATTTTGTAAAAAACGTCACGTCTTAAAATTTCCAACAGCCATTGCCTTTCACTGGGGGCATCTCAAATGTTAGCATGTGTCTTTTAAGAATAACTGGCTACTTACCTTTTGCATTTTGTAAAAAAAGTTACATTTTCAAGTTTACAGCAGCCATTGCCTTTTACCGGGGGGGGGGGGCATCCCAAATGCTAGCATGTGTCTTTTAAGAGTAACTGGCTACTTACTTTTTGCATTTTGTAAAAAAAAGTCACATTTTCAAGTTTAAAGTATTAATTGCCTATCACCAGGGGCATCCCAAATGCTAGCATGTGTCTTTTAAGAGTAAGTGGCTACTTACCTTTTGCATTTTATAAAAAAAATGTCACGTTTTAAAATTTCCAGCAGCCATTGCCTTTCACCGGGGGGCATCCCAAATGCTAGCATTTGTCTTTTAAAAGTAACTGGCTACTTACCTTTTGCATTTTGTAAAAAAAAGTAACGTCTTAAAATTTCCAGCAGCCATTGCCTTTCACTGGGGGGCATCCGAAATGCTAGCATGTGTCTTTTAAGAGTAACTGGCTACTGACCTTTTACATTTTGTAAATAAAGTCACGTTTTAAAATTTCCAGCAGCCATTGCCTTTCACCGGGTGGCATCCCAAATGCTAGCATGTGTCTTTTAAGAGTAACTGGCTACTTTCCTTTTGCATTTTGTAAAAAAAGTCATGTCTTAAAATTCCCAGTATCCATTGCCTTTCACCGGAGGGCATCCCAAATGCTAGCATGTGTCTTTTAAGAGTAACTGGCTACTTACCTTTTGCCTTTTGTAAAAAAGTCACGTCTTAAAATTTCCAGCAGCCATTGCCTTTCACTGGGGGGCATCCCAAATGCTAGCATGTGTCTTTTAAGAGCAACTGGCTACTGACCTTTTACATTTTGTAAAAAAAGTCACGTTTTAAAATTTCCAGCAGCCATTGCCTTTCACCGGGGGGCATCCCAAATGCTAGCATGCTTCTTTTAAGAGTAACTGGCTACTTTCCTTTTGCATTTTGTAAAAAAATATCAGGTTTTCAAGTTTACAGCAGTCATTGCCTTTCACCAGGGAGCATCCCACATGTGTGTTTTAAGAGTAACTGGCTACTTACCTTTTGCATTTTGCTAAAAAATCACATCTTAAAATTCCCAGCAGCCATTGCCTTTCACCGGGGGGGGCTTCCCAAATGCTAGCATGTGTCTTTTAGGCGTAACTGGCTAATTACCTTTTGCATTTTGTAAAAAAGTCACGTTTTCAAGTTTACAGCAGCCATTTCCTTTCACCGGAGGGCATCCCTATTGCTAGCATGTGTCTTTTAAGAGTAACTGGCTACTTACCTTTTGCATTTTATAAAACATAGTCACATTTTCAAGTTTACAGCAGCCATTGCCTTTCACCGGGGGCATCCCAAATGCTAGCATGTATCTTTTAAGAGTAACTGGCTACTTACCTTTTGCATTTTGTAAAAAAAGTCACATTTTCAAGTTTACAGCAGCCATTGGCTTTCACTGGGGGACATCCCAAATGCTAGCATGTGTCTTTTAAGAGTTACTGGCTACTTACCTTTTGCATTTTGTAAAAAAAGTCACGTCTTAACATTTCCAGCAGCCATTGCCTTTCACTGGGGGGCATCTCAAATGCTAGCATGTGTCTTTTAAGAATAACTGGCTACTTACCTTTTTGCATTTTGTAAAAAAAGTTACATTTTCAAGTTTACAGCAGCCATTCCCTTTTACCGGGGGGGTGGGGGGCATCCAAAATGCTAGCATGTGTCTTTTTTTAAGAGTAACTGGCTACTTACCTTTTGCATTTTGTAAAAAAAATGTCACGTTTTAAAATTTACAGCAGCCATTGCCTTTCACCGGAGGGTATCCCCATTGCTAGCAAGTGTCTTTTAAGAGTAACTGGCTACTTACCTTTTGCATTTTGTAAAAAAAAGTCACGTCTTAAAATTTCCAGCAGCCATTGTCTTTCACTGGGGGGCATCCCAAATGCTAGCATGTGTCTTTTAAGAGTAACTGGCTACTTACCTTTTGCATTTTGTAAAAAAAAGTCACGTTTTAAAATTTCCAGCAGCCATTGCCTTTCACCGGAGGGTATCCCCATTGCTAGCAAGTGTCTTTTAAGAGTAACTGGCTACTTACCTTTTGCATTTTGTAAAAAAAAGTCACGTCTTAAAATTTCCAGCAGCCATTGTCTTTCACTGGGGGGCATCCCAAATGCTAGCATGTGTCTTTTAAGAGTAACTGGCTACTTACCTTTTACATTTTGTAAAAAAAGTCACGTTTTAAAATTTCCAGCATCCATTGCCTTTCACCGAGGGGCATCCCCAATGCTAGCATGTGTCTTTTAAGAGTAACTGGCTACTTACCTTTTGCATTTTGTAAAAAAAAGTCACGTTTTCAAGTTTAAAGTAGTAATTGCCTATCACCGGGGGCATCCCAAATGCTAACATGTTTCTTTTAAGAGTAACTGGCTACTTACCTTTTGCATTATGTAAAAAAAGTTACGTTTTAAAATTTCCAGCAGCCATTGCCTTTCACCGGGGGGCATCCCAAATGCTAGCATGTGTCTTTTAAGAGTAACTGGCTACTTACCTTTTGCATTTTGTAAAAAAAGTCACTTTTTCAAGCTTACAGCAGCCATTGCCTTTCACTGGAGGGCATCCCAAATGCTAGCATGTGTCTATAAAGCGTAACTGGCCACTTACCTTTTGCATTTTGTAAAAAATATCCCATTTTCAAGTTTACAGTAGCCATTGCCTATCTCCGGGGGCATCCCAAATGCTAGCATGTGTCTTTTAAGAGTAACTGGCTACTTACCTTTTGCATTTTGTAAAAAAATTCACGTTTTTAAAATTTCCAGCAGCCATTGCCTTTCACCGGGGGGCATCTCAAATGCTAGCATGTGTCTTTAAGAGTAACTGGCTACTTACCTTTTGCATTTTGTAAAAAAAAGGCACGTTGTCAAGTTTAAAGTAGTAATTGCCTATCACCCGAGGGCATCCCAAATACTAGCATTTTGTCAAAAAAGTCACGTCTTTAAATTCCCAGCAGCCATTGCCTTTCACGGTAATTTTTTTTGTAAAAAAAGTCACATTTTCAAGTTCACAGCAGCCATTGCCTTTCACCGTAGGGCATCCCAAATGCTAGCATGTGTCTTTTAAGAGTAACTGGCTACTTTCCTTTTGCATTTTGTAAAAAAAGTCATGTCTTAAAATTCCCAGTAGCCATTGCCTTTCACCGGAGGGCATCCCAAATGCTAGCATGTGTCTTTTAAGAGTAACTGGCTACTTACCTTTTGCCTTTTGTAAAAAAGTCACGTCTTAAAATTTCCAGCAGCCATTGCCTTTCACCGGGGGGCATCCCAAATGCTAGCATGCTTCTTTTAAGAGTAACTGGCTACTTTCCTTTTGCATTTTGTAAAAAAGTCACATCTGAAAATTCCCAGCAGCCATTGCCTTTCACCGGAGGGCATCCCCATTGCTAGCAAGTGTCTTTTAAGAGTAACTGGCTACTTTCCTTTTGCATTTTGTAAAAAAATTCTCGTTTTAAAATTTCCAACAGCCATTGCCTTTCACCGGGGGGCATCTCAAATGCTAGCATGTGTCTTTTAGGAGTAACTGGCTACTTACCTTTTGCATTTTGTAAAAAAAAGTCACGTTGTCAAGTTTAAAGTAACAATTGCCTATCACCCGGGGGGCATCCCAAATACTAGCACTTTGTCAAAAACGACACGTCTTGAAATTTCCAGCAGCCATTGCCTTTCACAGCAATTTTTTTTGTAAAAAAAGTCACATTTTCAAGTTTACAGCAGTCATTGCCTTTCACCGGGGGGCATCCCAAATGCTAGCATGTGTCTTTTAAGAGTAACTGGCTACTTTCCTTTTGCATTTTGTAAAAAACAGTCACGTCTTAAAATTCCCAGTAGCCATTGCCTTTCACCGGAGGGCATCCCCATTGCTAGCAAGTGTCTTTTAAGAGTAACTGGCTACTTACCTTTTGCATTTTGTAAAAAAAATCACGTTTTCAAGTTAACAGGAGCCATTGCCTTTCACTGGGGGCATCCCAAATGCTAGCATGTGTCTTTTAAGAGTAACTGGCTACTTACCTTTTGCATTTTGTAAAAAAAGTCACATTTTCAAGTTTAAAGTAGCCATTGCCTATCACCGGAGGCATCCCAAATGCTAGCATGTGTCTTTTAAGAGTAACTGGCTACTTACCTTTTGCATCTTGTAAAAAAAGTCATGTTTTAAAATTTCCAGCAGTCATTGCTTTTCACCGGGGGGCATCCCAAATGCTAGCATGTGTCTTTTAAGAATAACTGGCTACTTACCTTTTGCATTTTGTAAAAAAAAGTTACATTTTCAAGTTTACAGCAGCCATTGCCTTTCACCGGGGGGGGGGGGGGGGGGTGGAGGGCGGCATCCCAAATGCTAGCATGTGTCTTTTAAGAGTAGCTGGCTACTTACTTTTTGCATTTTGTAAAAAAAAGTAAAATTTTCAAGTTTAAAGTAGTAATTGCCTATCACCAGGGGCACCCCAAATGCTAGCATGTGTCTTTTAAGAGTAACTGGCTACTTACCTTTTGCATTTTGTAAAAAATGTAGTGCTTTCAAGTTTACAGCAGCCATTGCCTTTCACTGGGGGGCATCACAAATTCTAGCATGTGTTTTTTAAGAGTGCCTGGTAGAAAATGGTAATGATCAGCCACACCTGCCAGCATCAAAAAATCCTTGGTTGTAAAAGCAAAACGGCCCGGCCATGAGCGCTCAACTCACATCCATTCACAGATTAATAAGCATGCCAGCCTTGATTCACTTTTAAAAGGATAATATCCACTTTATTCCATACAAAAATCCTCGTTTTCACTTTAATTGACTGCATTTAGCATGATATTTGTATTTGTTGAATTAGAGCCATAAAATTAAGTCCCCTTTTCCAACATCTTTTTTAATGTTTTTTAAACTTTTGTCAGTCTTGTATATGTATATGTTTTCAACAAAGGCATGGTATATGAATTTTTAAACTACTGAGTGCGGCTCACATTGATAAAGGCTTTTGGGACTGTGCTGGCAGCCCCACCACCTTTCTGTTTGTGTACATTTCGATGTCCCTTTATCAGCCAGCACCAGCATTTACATCGATTAGCATACTTAATTTAGCAGTGCGGGACAAAAAATCCTTTTTTTAAGCATAGATGTTTGCTTTATGTTGGAGTAGAAAAATTTGGTGTCACAAATGGAAAAAACATGACCCATTAAAATAAATGGCAAATCAATGCCCGCAGTGCGGCCTCAACAGGACATAAAAGTGTATGGCCACCGCAGCTAAAATGCATGTATTGTAGTTTACCTGAGGTGCACTGAGGTGAAATTAAGTGCCAAGACCTGAGGTGCAAGACGATCCTGATGATGATACATACTTCTGCATTGTGAGGTCAGCATGCTATATCTTTTTTATGACAAAGTGTTTATAGTACCTGTAACTGTTAGTATATGATTTACTTTTTTACTTGCAAACTATCTATTGTGTTTGGTATGCATTGATCCGCACTCTTCATGTCCAACTGGTCCCCACATATATATAAAGTAAGCAAGTAAAAAATTTTACTAATTCATAAGCACAGAGTAAGCTGAGTACAATATGCTATACTTCAAGAATAAGTGTTCAGCCTTAGTTTCAAAATGATTATAACAGGTCAAAAGTAAATATTTATCTCTGAACTGAAACTATAGCCACAGAAAATACAACATATATTGGTAAGATCTCATAAAGGGTGAATTCATTATTTGGAAGTCATACACTTGTCTAGCTTGTCAATATTAATGCACATAAGTTAGCCATGTTTCCCAGTTCCTCATATCTACTTCGGAAGTGGATAAATATTACTACAATTCCCCATAAATGGTGTCCACACAAATTCTTAATTTAAGGCCTGATTTATCAAGCACTTCTGCCACACAGTGCCATTTCAGTGAAAATTAGAGTACTGCAAAATATGATATATACAGTTTTCAGTATGTTGCTGCACTGCTAATGATTAAGCAAATGTGCTTTTTGTAGTGCAGCAAAATGCGCAAGTGTGAAAAAAGAAATTATTATATTTTTTACTATTCTAATTTTCCCTGATGTGGCACTGTCTGGCAAAAGTGCTTGATAGATTAGGCTCTTAGACCAAAGGTGGTACTGTTGTATGGCATCTGTTGGCAGCATATGACGTGGAAAGCACTCCTTCGCATGTCCATCACCTCCAGGCAATGGAGCAGAATGGGGCCTACATTGCCTAGCAACAGGGAACACCAGCTTCGTAGTCTCAGCAGATTAGGGAGGGCTAATTCAAAAGCAGCATTCATGGTGCCAACAGTATTTAACCGTGTCTGTGATGTTCCAGCCAAGCCCCTGCCACAGTTCTCCTGCTGTCCTTAGAACCACCTGTTATCAGTCTTTGACTACTACTGCTTTCTGCTGAATCTGACCTTGTCCGAGTGACTTTTACTGACTGACTTTTTTGCCAAGTCTGACAATGTCTGAAAGATGAGTTCCAGTTGCCGACTACCACTACTGGCTACATTGGACCATACCTAAGCTACTGCCCCTAGCCTGCTAAGCCATTTGGTCTGGTTACATCCACTTACTTACTGCTTACCAGTACCATCCGAGGGTCCTGTCATAGTGAAACTGCAAGCACCAGATTGCTACTATTACATTGGCATGAGAAACCAATGGATCTAGAATTCAAGCACAATACACAACTGATTTTATTGATTGTAGTGTTTGCAGATTTTGTTGAAGCATTTCAGTATGGTTCTATTGTTTTTGTTCATAAATAATAAAACTTTCTATTTTTGGCAGATCGAGCACACACAACCATGATCGTTATATATATATATATATATATATATATATATATATATATATATGTCTCAATATAAAAATCCTTATGATTCCAGATGGGTTTCTGTAGAGTTGTGAAGGATTCTCCATGACATCTTATCAAAAGGTTGTATATACTCTCTATTCCTAGAAAACCTTACAGGCACATGAGCCTATTTGGTTTATGAATGATGTACAGTGGTGAGTGAGCAGTACAAGAGGGAGCCAAAGTAACTGACCTTGTGTCTGTATATAAAAGAAAACGTTTTATTTTTATAGTAATACACATCATTTTAACCTGTGAAAAGCTATTAGCATTTGATGTCCCTTTAAAATCTAAGCACCTTAAAGAAATGCTGATTATTTTATTTGGTAAATGTTTGGTGAACAAAGCACATTTACATTTTCAGTGTAATTTAAGGAAATGAACCATGAAATGCGATTAATTGAAATAGCTGTACTCCATTGCATAAGACGTTGCCTCACAGCTGCCACTCATGTTTGAAACATGTCTAAGTTCTAATGTCTGTCAGGAGAGATATTATACAGACAGCTATGTGGAAGGCCTCCTGTGCTTTAATCTCTTTGAATAACAGATCAGGGAGCTGGCTGGCTGGGTACTGGCTACCCCAAAAGAATTTACTTTGCTAGAATAATTAAGGGAAATTACTTTTAGATTGATTTAGAATACTATGTTCTTTAGGCAGGACGACAAACTGGTAGCCTTGAGGAAATGAAAGCATGTATAGTAGCACACTGTTTCCCAAGAGGCAAGATAAGTTGCTTATATTTAATTTGAAAAAAGTTTCAAAATTCCAGGTAATTTATAAAATGGTTTTTACGTCATCTCTATAATGCAGCAGGTTTTTCATAGAAATCCCAATTAAAAAACTGATGTTTTCAGTTTAGCAATTCACATTGTTGCTACATTTATGTAAATGTAGTGATGGGACACGTTTTTGCCTAAAGTTCTGAATAGCTGAAAATGAAAAAAGTATTTCATTCGCTATTAGTTTTCAGCTTTGTAACTGTGTCACCGAAGTTTTTTTTCTTTCAGAAGGGTATTAATAAATTATGTGGTAATGAAAAATGTGAGATGAACCATACTTTTACATCAAGGCCTGATGATTAGTTTGATTGATGCACTGGCAAGTTTTTCCTGACAAGGCAAAAATGAATAACATGACACACAGACCTTTAAGGGTGACCTCAGAGGAAATCACAAGTTGCTGAATGATACAGAAACACCATAAAAAAATGGACGCTTCCAGGCGCTGTATGTCATTAGCTAGACAGGGTCAGTTTGATCATACAATCAGTGATGTTATTGTAGAACTAGGAATAATGAATATAAGCTTTTATGTTTTAAAAATAACACTTAATTTATGAAGGTGAAGTCAATCAATAATAGATATGTGTATCTCAAAAGACCTGAACACAAATAGTACACACAATAAACAGTATACACTTCGCTTTATAAACAGTATAAACTGAAATCATGGTGTGTGAGGTATAGATGCAGCAAAGTATTCCTTGTTGCTGATAACATGTTGCATTAAAGTGGAACAAAACCCTGGCCGGACAGCACTGAAGTCTAAAAGAATCCAGTGTCGGTCGCTGGCCTCCCATTTGGGGCATCTCAATTTGGGGTGCCCGGATCTGAGAAATCCTGCCTTGTAGCTGAAAAACTCACCTTTTACAGTGACTCCTGATGTAAACAATGCTGGCCACATCCCCTGCATATCTGCCATTCTGATAGGCTGGTAGAGAGAAGACCCACGTCTAGAGGATAACTGCGGATGCTGTTGCACCCACTTCCTATTGATGGGCTCTGGGTTAGCCGTATTGGCAGACATAATAATATGTACGGCACACAGCGCTCATTGGGTGAGAGCCAGCGCATGAGCCTTGTGAACAGGGAATGGAACATTTTTATGTGTGATTAAGGGAGTTTTACATAGCATGGCATCTCAAATTGGGATGCCCCTGGGGCAAGATTCAAAACCCAGAATAGTAAGTATCCCCAATATATTTCCACTTTAAAGTGGTTTTATGCTATACCCCTCCTCAGAATATCCCAAGATTGGGTCCTGCAGTGTTTATGCCCAGTCACCAGTGGGTGAGTCCTAGCATGTCTCCTCTGTTACAGTGAATGAAGTTGATGCTACTGGAGTAGGACAGAAGAGCTGTGGAGGACAAAAGATGAATATCTATATTTTTGTATCTTGACTGGACATAAAGGTTGATTCAGAGACACATACACATGCACTTTCTATAGTGTCTTTGTATTTTTGTGAATTTTTGCCTTGTTTTTTGGTTTTTACGTTACTGTTTTCATGCGTATATGCGTTTACGTTAACGCGTATATGCATATTTGATGGACGGATCGATATCGTCATTTTTGAGTTATGTCTGATAACTTACGTTATTGATATGGGCTTGCGTCTGATTCTGAGACCTGATTGCCGATGCACCGCCGCCCTATTGCCCTGATGCAGAGCCTCCCCGTTCAGCTATCCCGTACGTTTTCCCGTTGGTTTTGGGCTGTGAGCGGGTCCTGAAAGGGTGCTACGCTGCTTTTTGTGTGCGTTTATGCGCTCAGATGTGTCGGCATGCGCCTTTCCGATTGACGGCTCGCAAGAGGCTGAACTCTGTGAAAACGGACTGGCCGTTGATTGGTCAGTTTTTTTAATTGATTCAGAGCCTTGATTTCCGATTGAAACCAGCCCCATTTAACGATGGCCTCGACGCTTCACTTACGGCTACTATTAGCACCCGTATTTGAGCTCCGTATCATGATTTCCTCTGTGCATGAGCATCAAAGGCGTCAGCTACGCGGTCTTGTACATTTGAGCATGGCAGAAACCAGGCTGCACCGAACACGTTTGGACATCGATGGCATGCATGACGTTGAGCTATTCAAGCTCACCCGCCTTAACCGTGTTTCTCTCCAGGACTTGTATAGCCAGCTGCGGCCATGGTTAGCCCCCACCACAAGAAAGGGGCATGCAATTGCAGGTATGACCAAATTGGTTGGCTGCCTGCAGTTTTTGGCGAACGGCTCGTTCCAGAGACTGGGTGCCTTCTCCGTGGTGATGTCCCAGTCTACGCTGAGCCGCAGCCTAACCAAGTTTTTGGATGGCATGGCTACCCTGGACCCCAAATTTATATTTTTCCCAGACATAGGGGAAGCCTGGAATGCGGTTAAGCTGGGCTTTTATAACATAGCCGACATGCCCAACATCATGGGTGCCATTGATTGTACCCACGTATCGATCATTCCGCCTGCTGACCAGGAATATCTGTTCAGGTATGTGGTTTAGGTCTGCTTGTTTTTTTTGGGGGGGGTGGTTCAAGCAGACCTACACCCTGTGTATCACTAGCATCCATTGTTTAGTAATGTTGTTGATGTTTAAGAATATTTGTGTGCATCTGGACACTTATGTTCACACTAATTACAGTTATGTTTGGTTTGTGCAGGAACAGGAAGATGGGCCATTCGATTAATGTCCAGGCAGTGTCAGGCCCTGATCTGCAATTTTTTAGTATCTTTGCAGCCTTCCCTGGTTCCACGCATGATGCCCACATTTTGAGGAACTCCTGACTCTTTGAACGTTTTCAATCTGGAGATCTGTCTGGCGGATGGCTACTGGGTATGTGTCTCAAACGTGTTGTTGGTGTGCAAATTTTATTTAAGTTTTTGGTGCCTGTCCCCCACTAATCTGTGATAGATAGCAATGAAACAGTACAAGTTGGCAATCACTTACTTACCACTATTTGATCATCTTAATTCTTGTATGTATTCTCCACTATTGCGTCCTGTCCTGGCCCTCTTAGCTATGTAGCATACCACAGTCATTGTATAGGAGTGTACTGGTTGGATGTGCATGTTGGCTCATCAGAACTGTGCTTTGCTCTGACACTGCACAGCTCACCTATTTGTCCCTGTTCATTAATGCTTTTATGCACACCTAAAAATCATTGATGTCATTCCCCTTAGGGCTCTGTCTGTTGTTCCATGTTGTTAGTATGTTACCTAACATGCCATTTTTGTTTAATGCATGTAAGGTACTTGTGGATATTGTTTAGTTATTATATTTAGACTTATTTGTTATTTTTTGTTGGCCTTATAGTTATGTGTTGACTAGTTATGGTGCCAGGCACTACATATGTTTCCAATAGGCACATTTGTCATGTGTGTTTGGGTTATTGTTAGTGCTTATTTTTTGTTTGTTTTTTTGCAGGTGATTCTGGCTATCCTTTGCTACCATGGCTACTCACACCCATCCTGCACCCATCCTCCCAGGTCCAGGAGCGGTATAAAACTGCCCATAGGAGGACTCGCTCAGTGGTGGAACGTGCCTTTGTCTTGCTCAAGATGCGCTTCCGATGTCTGGATCAGACTGGGGGTGCACTACAGTATCAGCCTGCCAAGGTCATCAAAATCATTATGGCTTGTGGTGTCCTGCGCAACCTTGCCATTCGAGGCCGGATATCCAGATACACTGACCTGCCTGAGGACACTTTCGAGATTTCTGAAGATCACACCCCTCCATACTCCGGCTCACCAAGTGGCACAGCACAGGCAATACGTGCTCAACTAGTGGACAATGTTTTTGCATAAACACATGTTTTTCTTTTAAATTTATTTGTGAATCAACCAAAAATTCTTTTCAATCCTTTTTTTGTTTTTTTTTTTAAACTGAAACATGGGGTCATATACATTAACACAACCATTTAGTGGTAGGTAGAGTCTGATGTTGCAGCTGATGGTTGGGGTGGGTGAATGTGTGCAGCAATATGTGCCAGGCTTTGGTTAATGTGCTGCCATTGTTGGACCATTTCACCCATATGCCTGTTTAGGCTTGTTTCTGCCAGTAGGCCAGACACATTTGAGTTTTAAACATCTAATTGGTTAGTCATCGATGTTATTTGGGTGCACACCGTGTCATTAAATTGTTGTGTGGTTTGTGAGAATGCTATATTCTCCTGGTGCCACGCTTCCTCCATAATCTGTCTCCTCTGGCTTATATGTCGCCTTGGCTGTGTTCTTGCACTGGCACGGGTGGGTGGTTCTGCACCAGATTGAGTTGGTGCTGGTGGTTGGGTTGCCACTGAGTGTGTGGTGCGGACGGCAGAAGAGGTTGTTGGCACAGAGGTTGTGGTAGTGCACACCAGGTGATGAAGTTGCTGTGCCTGTTGGTTCTGATGTTCACACACATTTGCGGCATCTGATTTGTGTCCTTCTCCAAATCTCGAATGTCTTCAATAATTGGGGGACTTTGTATGTTCTGTAAAGAAATGTAGCATTTATCGAGTTCACTATTTTCCCAAAAAAGGATGCAAATGCAATTTAAAAAATCTACACAGTGGACCATTGACTTACCTCATCCAAACACTCAATTTGGTTTGTGTGGGAAGAAACCTGCATGGGCCTCTGGGACAAGCCAGGGGTTGCTTGGCCTTGTGACGTGTGTTGAGTTTGTTCTTGGAAGAGAGAATGAAATGTAATTTTTAACAACAAACACAGTGTGTATTAACGGTGACCAAAGTTTTTGGGTTCACATTGAAAAGTCTCTCTGTAAAAACAAACTCACCTTTCGACCTGACATTCCTGTCTGTGTCTAGGCCCTCTGGCAGGCCCTGAAGGGTTGCAGGGTGAATATATGTGTAGACATGTTCTTCTGCTGGGGTTAGTGTGATTTTAGTCGGGAGACCACCCCCTGTCTGCTGGCTGGGGTAGATTAAAACACACCTATTAAGTGTTACATCCTGTTACAAAGCAGGCTAGGCATGCATTTACACTCTAAATGGACTTTACCTCTGCTGGCGGCTCATGTCCATTTTTTTTTCCAATAATATTTGAGATCACCAAATTTGCGCTTAATTTGCTCAAGATCTCTCCTGACAGAGCCAACACTATTAACTTGGCTGCAAATATTAGCCCAGATCTCCTGCTTTGCCTGCTTTGTGGTGCTTTTTGAATAACGGCCAAATAGGGCATCATAGTGCTCACAGACACCAGTGGCTACAGCCATGCTTTGGGCATCACAAAAACGGGCTGTAAGTGAGCCACAGCGTAGCTGACGGCCACATGGGTGTGTGGTGTCCCCTGCATCAGATGAAATAGATGGCTGGCTGTCTGGGGAGTCGTGTTGGGTTCTTGGGCTTATGGGTGAGTGTGATGAAGTGTGGGTGCTGCTCTGTGTTAATGGCTGGGTGCTGAGTGTTGCGGAGGAGGGGTGGGTGGCCTGGGTGGGGTGGAGGTTTTGGACCTACGCTTCCCCTTGCTGGTGTGTCTTGTTTTTTGGGCATGCTTTGTGTGTGGAGGAGGTGCAGGCTGCAGGCTTTTAACAGATTTTGGTCCCTTGTGAGGCCTGGCTGATTTAGCAGGTGCTGGCGAATGTGGCAAGGGCTCCTTGCTCCTGCGTTTTGGGTGAGCTACCTGTGTGTGTGGCTTATCCACCCTTTTAGTAGGTGCATGTCCATCCTGGCTCTTGTGGCTGCTCTTGTGTTGTTTTTTGTGTGCTGGATCTGAGCGGCTAGTATGTGCCTCTGGGCTTTTGTGGGTCTTACGGCTCCCTTTTGGTCTGGCCATAGTGATATGGTATCCAACACAGAGCTGAGTGCATTGACCTTTAAATATTTTTACCGTGTGGGCGTGTTCACCAGCGTGTGTGCCTGCGTGTGCGCACGCACGCACGTCACCGCGGGGGAACATCATAGCCACACCCGGAACCCCTAAAAAAATGTCGCCAGCAATTTACACTGCGGAGCAGGATGACCTTATCATGGATGTGAGTAGGCGAGCGTGCGTTTATGTGCGCGCACAAGCCTCTTTAAAAACATAGCTATGGCAGGGCAAGATTAATGAGGATCAACTGACTTGTTAAAGTAAACTACTAGACCACCTTACTTTTAATCATGTGCGCAACATCAAACTAGCCTACATGCAGATTGTAGAACTAGGCCCATGTAAGTAGGAATGAGGGGCAGAAAGTGACTTTAGGTAGGGCATGAGACTTGGACATGTTTTTGTGTGACTAATGGGGTACCATTGTGTTTTTTCTTATCAGATGATGCTGAGGAACCGCTACGATTACCTGTCGTGCGATTTCGAGGACATTGGCGCTGGCGGTGGTGGACGTGATTGCCCGCATTTCGGGTACCACCTATACCTTCACCCAGATCGCCCAACACTGGTCTGACTTAAAGAGGAGGCATATGCCCGGGTGAGGGGGTACTTTGCAAAACATTTTCCAGGTAAGTGTGGCAACTTGACAAGCAAGAATCACACTGGCCTTGGCTGGGCCTGTTTTTATGATTGTGTTTATATTGGAGCTAATGAATGGACTATGCGTTGCCTCCCCACCCGGAAAAGAGCCTGCAGCACAGTGTTGGACGAATCTGGGGAAGGTATAGGTGGTCCACCGCCAGTGCCAACGCCCACCCCCTCCTCTGCCAGTGAGTATGAGGGCCCCTTAGACCTCAGTATGCAGGGGGGGAATCGCACGGCAGGGAGTCTAGCCTCACTGAGCAGCAACCTGACTCCGTTAAGACTATCAAAATAACATATGTCCTGATACATGCAAGAAAGACATAGACTAATGTGCAATATTGTGCTTTGTAGATTCTGACATCGCAGGCCCATCCCAAGGGATAGTCGAGGGAGGTGCCGAACCAGAAGAGGTGGCTGGGGAAGGTGAGTGATTTGATGCATAGAAGCATAACCTAATCTCACATTCAGGAGGCACAAAGAGTAAATAATATACTTGTGTTTTGGATCCAAACAGATTAAGAGACGGACGTATTGCTGGACCCAGGGAGGAGGCTGCGCCCCAGATGCACTGTTGCCCAAAAGCAATGTAAGTTTTAGTTATTTATTTCAAAAATAGTTTTAACGCATGTCCACCAAAAAAAAAAAAACAATAGCAATGATGATGTTTTTCTTTCACAGATCAAAGAAAACGGCAACTACTTTAAAGGAGCAACCCATTTTGCTCAAAAATTTAATATTGTTCTTTTTAACATTTTTAAACAATTTTAAACAGTTCTTAAAAAATAAGGTTGAGAGTAAAAAAACAAAAAAAAAAAAAAAAAAAAGTGGTGTGTTTTATTTCCTGCCAATGTACGTTATCACAACATAATCATACTGTTACATGTCCCAAAAGGTAAGTATATGGGACAAGGAATAGAAAGAAGAAGGAGAAGAAGACAAAGAATTAGAAAAGAGATTAAGGTAAGCATTAAAGACAAGGAAGAAGAAGAAACAGAGATTAAGGTAAGCATTAAAGCCAAGAAAGAAGAAGAAACAGAGATTAAGGTAAGCATTAAAGCCAAGGAAGAAGAAGAAACAGAGATTAAGGTAAGCATTAAAGACAAGGAAGAAGAAGAAACAGAGATTAAGGTAAGCATTAAAGACAAGGAAGAAGAAGAAACAGAGATTAAGGTAAGCATTAAAGACAAGGAAGAAGAAGAAACTGAGATTAAGGTAAGCATTAAAGACAAGGAAGAAGAAGAAAAATGTAAGTATACTTGTCCCAAACATCAAAATAGGGGGTGGAAACGGATGGCAAGAAGGTACATTTGGAAACCCATTAAAAAGGAGGGAAAAAAGGATCGTCCGTGTGAACGGGAACAGAAGCCACGACTAAATAGCATGCCCCCAAGAGGGGGAAAAAACCCTTCCTGATTGAAGACACAGAAACGGAACAGAGTTCCCCCGACGGCGGCCCTGTATCACATTTTAACCCCGGGACAAATGTAAGCAAAATGGGCCATAGGAAAAACGGAACAAAATAAGCTCAGATCGGGGGAGGCTCTGCATCAGGCCATATATAACAGTTTCATTTCCGCTCCACTTACAGGCTCATTTTTGACTCGGAATTAGTGTTGAACATGTTTTGCGGCTATGTGGAGGAGTATGAGCACCTTCAGCTCAATGGCATTACCTGTATCAGCATGGGAGAGGCCAGGTTGCACCGGAGACGCATGAACATCGATCGCATGCATGACATTGAGCTGTTTGAGCTAACCCGACTCAATCACGTTTCCCTCCATAAATTGTATAGTAATCTGCGGCCATGGTTAGCCCGCATCACAAGGAAAAGGCAAGCAATTTCAGGTATGACCAAGATGCTTGGCTGCCTGCAATTTTTGGCAAATGGCTCGTTCCAGAGGCTGGGTGCCCTCTCTGCGGGGATGTCCCAGCCTACGCTGAGCCGTGTGCCATTCAAGTTTCTGGATGGCATGGCTACCCTTTGTCCCAAATAGATTTCCTTTCCGGACGACATGGTAGCCTGGAACGCGATTAAGTTGGGATTTTATAATATCGCCGACATGCCCAACGTCAGGGGTGCGATTGATTGCACCCACGTTGCCTTAGTCCCACCTGCAGCCGATGAATACATCTATAGGTAAGTTATTTATGTCATTTTTGTATATTGTTTAGCCAAACTTAATTTTAACTTTCTAGTAATCCCTCCTTCTCAAGTATCCCTTTGAGCCAGTTTAGAATGCATACCTTAATCCCTCCTTCTCAAGTATCCCTTTGAACCAGTTTAGAATGCATACCTTAATCCGTCCTTCTCAAGTATCCCGTTGAACCAGTTTAGAATGCATATCTTAATCTCTCCTTCTCAAGTATCCCTTTGAGCCAGTTTAGAATGCATACCTTAATCCCTCCTTCTAGCCCTTAGAAAAGCATTGAAATGCTGACCTTAATTAGTCCTTAGCATATTCACCTTAATTTACCAACACATCCATATGTTTTTTTTATTTTTTTTTTTTATTTTTTTTTATTTTTAGTTTTTATTTAGACTTATGTCCTTTGTTATTTAGTTTGGGATTGTTTAACTATAATCTTTACTTGTTTTTTTATTTAGGGTTTTTTGTGGATACCTTGGCTTTGTGCAATTTTTTTTTTGGTCCGCAGGAACCGCAAGATGGGCCACTCGCTGAACATCCAAGCAGTGGTTGGTCCGGACATGCATTTCCTGAGTGTCCTTGCAGGGTATCCCGGGTCGTCCCATGACGCATATGTTTTGAGAGTTCAGGCTTATGTACTCGGCTTGAGTCTGGCGATTTATCTGGTGGATGGCTACTGGGTAAGTTTGTTCAAATTCATTCCCTTTTCACTGTATGCCTGTGAATCTAGTTGATGACCCCTGTATCAACCTATGGCTGTTATTAGCCCTTGATGACATGTTAAACAATAATGTTGCTTAGAATGTGTAATTAATGTTAGTATTTTGTTATTCCTTCAGGGGATTCTGGCTGATGCGTGGCTCCTGACGCCCGTTCTTTGCCCGCAGAATGAGGCCCAGAAGTCCTATAATTGGGGCCACCGCAAGACCTTCGGCCTTTTCGAAGATGCGGTTTCACTGTTTGGACCATACGGGGGGGCACTACAGTATGACCCCAACGAGGTTATCAAAATAATTTTAGCATGCTGCGTGCTCCACAATTTTGCCCTCAGGCAGCAGGTCCCCCGTTATGTGGATATGCCCCCCTCTCCACCCAGGCAGGAACCTGATGATTTATATGATGGCAAGTGTTTCTGGGCAATCCATCCGTCCCCAGCTTATTGATAATTTTTTTTCGCAATATTTGTCTATTTTGTTATTGTTTTTGTGTTATTTGTATATTTGTTTGATATCTGAAGGCCTTTTTTTTGGTCTAATAATTTTGTAATGATTTAATTACAAAACAATTTACACCTGATTTGAGCGCAATGCAGTTTATTTTCTCCTGTTTGTCATTACAAACCTTCATTAATTTGAAAAGCACACAAACATAAATGCATAAACTTAGGCTAGAACAGATAAAGTCCCATTCCATACATTTACAGTAAAGATCTAACATTTTATTGGAAGGGCACTCGCATACTTCATGGACATCCATTTGCAAACCTAAGTATACATTGGGCCAGACTCCTGGCCCATAAAAATTGCCCACATCTAGGAGTTCTAAATTAACTTACTCCAGGCCGAAGGTTCCCCGCCCACCTACATCCAGATCCATAGGGAGCATGACTTTTTAGAGGAATAGTAGGGCAGGAATACATAGGGCCACATGCACAGCCTCTCCTGCTTCTGGCACATTTCATCAGTGCAATGTTGCAAGGCCGGAGTCATTTTCAAACTCTAGGGCTGCAAGTTATTTTGCCAGCCTATGACAGCCAGCACCCATGCCAGTCCAGTCTAATCTTTTCCATGGCCAAATGGTGATGTTCTTCAGCCAAGAATGTCCCCCAATATTGCCAACAAACAGCATTTCATTAGGCCCAAGCCTGCTGCGTGTGCTTGACTGAGGCTCAAACTCAGGCATTGGCTAGTGGGGTATCTGAGCATTATAATGAGATTTATGGGTGAATTCCAAAAGAAACCAGCAAAGGCATAAACCACCAAATCTTGGTTGCGCTCACCACACAGGTAAATAGTGTTGGGATGGAGAGGAAATATGTTGAGCAGATCCAGGTGAAATTCTTAATATTGTTGATGACCATAATAATGTGGGGGTTGGCCTTTGAGGTGGGCCAATACCTGGACATGTGTGGCATTCATAATCTGCCACTGCTCCAGCATCTGTCTGTTGTTCATCTAGCATGGCGGTGAAGTTGTTATTTAAGGTGGCCATTTGTTCTGCCATCTGGCTGATGCTCGTCCTAAATTCTGTCAGCATGGGGGTTAAGTTATTATTGAAGGTCTCTAATTGTGCAGTAATCTGTTCAGTGGTTCTTTGAGTCACCTGCCTAAAGTAACGGCTGTCATGGCGCCAGGCTGACTCGGATCGGCACGCACCTCTTCTGGGAAACTGGTCGACGTTGCTGACTGCGTCTTCCAATTCCCCGGGTTTGAGCACCTGCAGATGCTGGAGGTCTAGGTCGAACAACAGTACCAGATGTACTAGGCAAAACCTCTGCTGCAGAGCTAACACTGGGGACTGTAGTGTCAGTCTCAGCCTGCTGGCCACGATGGGCTGGCAGCATGCGTCCAGCTTCACTCTGCTGCAGAGGCTTTCTTGCAGTAGGATGCTGGGGCAGTGGCAGATTAGGTTCCAGGGGGATAATTGCAGAAGGTACAATCCGGCTGGCATCCTCCTCCTCCATATGCTGTATTCCATCCATTAGTGGTGGAGTCTGTTGGGACATGTGCAAAAATGTGTCATTTTTTTAGAGAAATATATTTGTGAGCAATTAGTAATGTTCATTAACATGCATCGCCAGTTACAGCACAGTACACTTACCCTATCTTGCTGGTCCTGTGTCCTAGGCAGCAGGAAAATAGATGGCGTGGTCAAACTGGAGGAGGCTTCCACACTTGCAGAGGCATGATGCTGAGCTGGGGTTAAAATGAAAAGGCACGTAAACACACAAACATCCCTTGATGACCCTGATGAGTAGATATGCTTTAGAACACATGGGGCAAAGCAGGAATCACAACTCCCCCAATGGTTAAAGTGGACCTTCCCAATGAATCTGAGTCTATCTTATATGTTTTACTTACCCATAGCCTACAATACGATTGATCACCTTAAAAAATAAAAACATGCATGTACTGCATGTTAGGAGGCTTTACACATCCAAAATGGCACCTTAGGGGCCAACAGTCAGATTGCAAATAGCATTTGCCTTCTAAGTGTGCTGCTGTGCATTCTTGGAATGATGACGTTTTCCTGGTCCCAGCTCAACTTTGTCTGACCAAAGCACAGCCAGAACCCCAGTGGTAGAAAAAATAAGAAATAAGTGATCACAAATTGTCTAAATATTAACATCAGATGCAGTGGTTTTGTAAGCTAAATTGTTTGTTATTTTCCATAAATCATGGTGAAGGTCTTGTATAGACTGAAAACCTTTCTAAGGACCATAAACTACTGCACCCTGGGAGAGTGTCCATCATTAACCCCATTCCTCAGCCATTCAACACCCGCCTACAACAATAACCTCCCCTCAAACACACTAGGGGCCTTTGTTGATATCTGCATGTGAGTCTCAATTAAAATGTTTCCAATAACTCTCATTAAAAGAATCCTTACTAACCTGCAGAAATTTCCTGGTTGTCCGTGTCCCAGGTGCCAGAGAGCCCCTGTAATGCTGCGGGGTGGATCAAAGCCAGGACCATTTCCTCTGCTCTTGTGTATTGCAATTTGCCTGTTTGCATCCTGAAAATAAGACAATAAACATTATTTTTCATTGTGGTCACTACAACAAGCAGCAAAATGCAAACATCAATATGTACCCGTGATTCCTGCCTTTTTTTCCGCTTCTTCCTTACTGCATATTTGAGTGAGAAAATTTGCACTGATTCTGCTCAACATCTTTCTTCTCGTCCCCCGCTACATTCACCTGTCTGGTGAGGTCTTCCCAGATTTGGTTTTTGCGCACTTTGCTAGTAGCTTTGGAATTGCCCCCATATAGCTCATCAAAATGCACTGTTATCCCACTTGCCAAGGTGCGTGTTTGTGCCTCACCAAAGCGCCCTCTCAAGTGCCCTCGCTGCAAGGTTCAGCCTAATGTTTGCTGTTCTGGCTCTTCTCTGGTTGTTGACAATTCAGGGGACATTCTTGCCTGAGTGTGTGGGGAAGAATAGGCCATCACGTCATTTGAAAACAAATGGACTGGGCTGGCATTTGGACTGGGGGTCATTGGCTTGCTGGCCACAGAACTTGCAGCTGTGTATGTGGCATAGGACTCGCTTGTTTCAACGTGTTAAGGTGGCAAATGTGGGCGAGCAGGAGAGGGTGTGCTTCTCGGCCTCTGCTTCCTTTTCCCCTTGGAAGTTGTGCTCCCTTGCTCTTTCGATGTGGTGGAAGTTTCTTTCCTTTTCCTGGTGCTGACAGATTTGGATGGGCCAGGAGTTGTGGCCAATGTAGCCTTGTGGTGGACACTTTGGCTCTGCGTTTCCGGCACCTTTGAACTTGATTTGTGGGCCCGAGTGCTCAATCTTGAGGATGTGTCCTCATGGCGCTCCGCCCTTTTTGTCTTGCGCTCCTTGGCTGGTGGCTGTTTGCCACTACTTTTCTTTGGAGCCATAATGACATTCACAAAGAGTTTGAGCTATGTGTCCATTACCCTTTAAATATTAATAAATGGGTATGACGCGTACGTGTGCGTCCG
Source organism: Gastrophryne carolinensis (assembly GCA_027917425.1). Classification (NCBI taxonomy): domain Eukaryota; kingdom Metazoa; phylum Chordata; class Amphibia; order Anura; family Microhylidae; genus Gastrophryne; species Gastrophryne carolinensis. The sequence goes on from CM051240.1 coordinate 115,033,072, forward strand.
GCTGTGCGCATCCCGGAAACCGCTGGGGCACTACCTATCTGCTGCGGACTAGAAAGAAGATGGCACCCACAATTTTCACCCGCTAACAACAAGATATCATAATGCTCGTAAGTATTTTTTAAGGACGTTGATTTGACATCTAAATGCATGCATATGCATTAAGGAAGCACAGGAAGAAACAGTTGTTTTTAAAAGTGATTTAAACTCCGTGCCAAGCAGAAGTTAGTGCACACATGTGCGAACCAACTAACTTGCATCTAGAAGAATAGGTTAAGGCTAGAAATGTGATGGGGAATGTCATTTAGTCAACTGATCTAATTGTGAATGAGATTTGTATGCTGTTTGATCTAACAACTATTCTTATTTTTGTGTTTTTTAGACCATGATGGTACGACTACCTGCCCAACGACTATGAAAAGCTGAAGTTGGCCCTGGAGATCGTGACCAGAATAGACGCTGAAACGGACACCACCTTCACTTTCATGCAAATCATCCAGCATTGGTCGGACCTCAAGCGACGTAAGAGGCCCCAGGTGCGGTGATTTTTTGCGACACATTTTCCAAGTAAGTACATTCCGATTGCATGCTAGATCTAACAAACACAGAAGGTAGGTCTTTATTTAGAAATGCTATTCTTTTATAGTGTTGGTATTTGAATATAGAATCAGACCCACCCGGAGGCGAGCAGTCCGGCCAGTGAGGGATGATTCTGCAGAAAGTGAAGTTGGTGCATCTCCAGGGCAAACCTTCTACCTCTCTGTAGGTGACTCAGACCAGCCACTCGACTTCTCTACAGAGGAGGGGCCTCCCCGCATGGGCAGGGAGTCGTACCAAACGACTGAGCACATACATACCAGTATGTGACTCTGATTTTACCACACACAGGTACATGCTATTTAAACTCATTTCCTGCTTCTCTTTTTATAGATGAATATGTAGCGGGTGAAGGATCGGGAGCAGAGAGGGCAGCAGATCGAGCCCATGAGGAACATGGAGAAGGTGGGTGGTCACACACACATTCTAAGGCCCTTATTCATCAAGCGATAGCGCCAGGTAGTGTCTGATGAGTGCCAGGTCCTGCCAGCTAACGGCGGCTACCGACTCAAGTACGCCCGGCGTCGGCCACAATGACGCATTTATCAAGCTAAATGAGGCTAGCGCCGGCGAGAGCGGCAGCTAGCGCGGGATTCATCATGTAGCCGACTGCAACGAACAGCGCCGCTGCTAATCCCATCACAGCGCCAGGTATGACCTGTCGCTCCCTGGCGTTGTCCAATGCATTTCAATGGAGCAATCTTTAATTAATCATAATTAATTGCAATAATTTTTTTTTTTTTTTTTTTTTTTTAAATGTCAAAAATTCTGTGACCACTTCTGCAATGTTAGGATTTTTTTTTAAGGTAAAAAAAAAAAAAAAAAAAAATTGTGCAGAATTGATATTACAGGTCTGATATTAATGTATTCATATTACAAAATGTTTAGAAAAACTTGTATAATTTTACAATCAAAAAATATGGTTGTTTGGGGATTAAAAACTATTTTACACCCATCGCCGCCAGTGCTCTGGGGTTTAAACAAGGAATTCACAGCGCGAAAAAATTCAGAGCGTGATTTGTTAATGAATCTGCAGCAAGCCGTTCGCTCTGGCCATTCGTTGTCAGGCGCACCCATACAACGCTGAACCTGTGAAACAGCGACCCCTAAGCCCGTATTCAACATTACCGCACACCGACCGAGTCGCCGTCAACAAGCAAACCCCGGCCAAGCACAGCGAATACTAGCTGGCGCTGTGAAAATCACGCTACTGGCGCTCATCTGTCGCTACCTGGCGCTATTAATGAATCGGCCTCTAAGTGTAATTTGGTTACTGTTCAATCAGATGCAAAGCGCAAAGGTATTGAGGTAAGCATTAAGTGTGCAAAGTGAAGAAAATGCAAAGCGCGAAGGAATTGAGATAAGCATTGTAGCAGAAGTGAGTGAGACAATAGTTGAGATGGGGACATGAATGTGTTAATTTAGGTGTGCGCATGCGTGAGTTAGGACAGATTTCCGTCTGGACGTTTATTTATAGAAATCAAAATTCTGAATCTAACGGGAAACGTAAATATTTTGTTAGAGGAGACGTTGGAAAAGGCAAAAAAACGGAAGCCTACGTTGTTTCCTAAGTAACGTAAATGAAAATGAAAGAAGAAAAATTGCATTCTCGTTGGCCTACGCAGTGACGAACATTTAACAGAAGGCTTCCGCTGCCTGCTTAGAATCACGCGTACACACATACGCCAACGGAAACAAAACGAAAAATAAACAGAACGAGTCAAAAGCGAAAAAATATTTTATGCCTCTCTGAATCAACCCTATATTCGTAATCAATATATAATCACCTGGTAAACACTAGGAGTTCTTATTTTAGCCAGGAGCCCCTTGCTGCTTATTAGTTGTCCATAGTTTTTGTATTCTAGGACCCAAAAGATCACAAAAAACAGCGGTTAAGTGTGTGGCTGACACAAAAGGACAGCAAGGAGGCACTCACTGCCAAAACCAGACAAAATCTTTAATGACACATATTTCACAAAGCACTGGCACAAAATAATACGTACAACAAATCCCAATAGCACAAGCAGCGTTGCTTTTTATCTTTTGTTTTGGGATTTGTTTTACCTATTATTTTGTGGCAGTGTTTAGTGTTCTTTTGGGTTAATTATAGGGTTAGTGGGGCACCAGCTATTGTCATTATTCCCTGGAAGTGCACAGGACTTATATTGATTATAGGATCTTCCAGTCCTTTTAATATAGATTCTTTATATTTATATTCTAGGACCCGGAGTAACACACGTGTTATTGCGTCACTGCAGTTGCTGGCATAAGATACATATGTCAAGTTAAAATTTCGCCACACCTGTGTGTTGCAAAACAATTGGAAGAATGCAAGAACTGAATTTTCAAATTGCAAAAGTCAATGTTTTAAAAATCATACACATTTGGGTAATATATATAAAAAGCATCTGTAAAGCAGCACTTGGAGTGACCGCTATTAGATGCTGTAAGCTGGTATCGGGAGCTGTAACAGAGCGCCTCAGTTGCTGACAGGATGCTGTAGTTTCACTTTAGCAATGATAAATATGATGTGTGTGAGTCACTGTAGAGGCGCTCACCCTCATTCAGTGCAATGCCTGAGTGTTCCAATGCTGCTCTAACACCACCATTGCATTTACATTTATCAGCAGCAGTGTTATATTCCACCCATAAGAAAATAGGTTTAATGGGCCCTGGGTGTTAAGGATTTTAATTTTTGTATTTATTAAATTTTTTATAGATTTTTTATTATTTTTTCTTGTTATTTTTTCTTTTTTTTTAACCCAGGTGTAAAGAAAAACACCTAACCGTGTGTGTGTGTGTGTGTGTGTGTGAAGAATCAGACAATACTATGATAAATAAAATAAAACACAAATGTATGTATATAGAAAACTATTTTTTTATAAATAAACAAAAAAGAAGCTTCCGCACAGCAGATAAATCATTTCCCCCACCCTCTCTTTCATTTCTCATCTCCAGCAGCATATTGCGAGATTTCCTCACATACTGCCACAGTCTGTGATGGTCCTCATTGCAAGCTGTGAAAGTGAAAAGACACAATTAAGTACCACAGCAGTACAAATACAGTATATATATGATCTTTGTTAAAAATTGATGTTTAACATAAAGTAATTTCAAAGATTTTGAAACCTACACAACAGGCCAACCTTTCTGAATTTGTGATGGCAAGGTAAATTAACATTTGTAGCCATTCAACATAACCACCCTAGTCTAACATCACAAAGCAAATAATCTCACCAGTTAAGGCCTACTTGACCACGGAAGGAATGTACTTAATATAGTGATCATTACCACCTGAGGCAAATTAATCTAAATAGATGGTGAGTAACCTTTTACTAGAAATATCATTTTTGATCTAAACAATAGGGAATGCAAAATTCAAAATGTAGCAGGAATGTAAAAGCAGCACATAAAGTAAATAACTAACTGCTGCCTTTATCAGTTAGCATCAAGTTACATTAGCAATTGAGCCAATTCTGATTGATGATTCTGAAAAGAGGCTCTCCAGGTATGAGTGTAAACTCTAGACTGCCACTAACATGGGTACATGGTCATGGACACATACATATGCATGTCTAAAAGCTTATTGTAACAAATCACATTACTCACCATCACAGCCTTGCCCCATGCTGCTGGAGCCTACAGGAGATGGGGCGGGGAGAACGACCACTGGGTCCGTCTGCGTGGAAACATCTGTGTAAATACAAAACACAAATCATGATAATTCTTGTCACACACTTGGCCATGTGTTAGCTAAAACCAAACTACTTTAGCTAACACATGTTGGATGTTGTTGAAACACCAAAAGAGACCCTACTGTCCTTGAGGCCACATGGGCATTTCACAACTCAATAGCATGTCACATTTACAAAGAAAAAATGATATAGGCACAAAACACTTGATGCATATGGTATTTGGACTTTATTGAGGTAATTCTTACCTCAACTATGCCGGCTCTCAGGGAGCCCAACATGTGTGCAGGAAGTGTCGGGCTCTATGATGCATTGAAAAAGATTGAAGGAGAATAAAAAATAATTAACACACAACAATGTTACTATTTTACACAAAAGCCAAACAATAAAGGACACTCACCAGGGGATGAGATGTTGCTGGTTTCCCAGGGAGGGCTATGAGGTGGAGGCTAGGTGGTCCACTCCTCAAAATCGGCCAAGCAGAGCCCAAATCTGAAGGGCCACCCTCCTCCCTCTCACTCCCTGGATCCTCAGAGAGTGTGGTGGAACCCTTTCCACCCCCCACTGGGACTCTGAAAGAATGTGTCTATTTTGCTTTAGAGCGATCTCCCTAGACCCTCTTCAGGCACGCTGTCTCGCAATTGCAATAATTCCTATTGTGTGATTTGAGATATCTCAGAGAATTTGCACCCGGGTTCGATAATAACGAGATACACACAGACCCAGCACAAATTCTATTTTACTTCCGCTTTAGGGTTGACTTATATAGCAAAAAACCACAGACACAGTATGTACTTGTTCCACATTTGCGACATATATGTCAAAACCACACAGAAGTGCAAGCTGACAGTTTCCACAGAGTAAAAGGTCAGCACGTACGCAGTTACAGAGAAATTGACCCATTTAGCTATTTTTGCGGTTTGACAGTTACATTTCGCTAGCATACACTTCTGCAATAACATTTCCCATGAAGCTTGCAAATATATACATATATATTCCATTTTATGTGAAGCTTTGCATATAACTATATCTGGCAGCCATTTTCTTCGCTTCAGCCATTTTGTTAGCAGGATCTATAAGGCCTAGCCTCTGCCAACAAACCCTTCTTTGAGTCTCAGAACTTATTACAAATTCTCAGACTCACCAACCATGGCATCATCATATGTCTCAGATTCTGCCCTGCGAACTATATAATCATAGTGAACTTCATTCTCTGCCAAGTAAGCAACGTAAGCTCCCTGTTGCTTATTAGTTTTTATAGCAATGACACACATAATGATCTTAAATGTAACAATAGCAATGATCACCAGCATAACAATAATACCTTTCCAACTGGACCAATTAGCATCATTTCCTGCATTATTTTTCATTTCCACGGCTAGAGTATCTAACCTTTCAATAGCCTTGGTCACTTTTCTGGATGGTCCCAAATTATCTGGTATGTAGGTACAACAGCTATCCCCTATCATCTTACAGACCCCACCTTTCTCAGCTAGCATCATATCTAAGGCCATTCTGTTCTGGAAAGCCATTTCTGTTGTAGGTCCCAGCTGTTCAGCAATTCCTTTAAGGCCGTCCCTAGTAGCATTCACAAAGCGTTGCTGATTATAGTACAGATAGTTAATCCAATCAGTATTCTTATTAGCAGTCACTATGGTGAATATGGACTCAAATCCAGTCTTTACAGGGTCTCGAGCCTTAAATTAATCGAGCACCCCTCTGGGGACACCTATGGCATCCAGGTACACGTGAGCATCAAAACTCCCTTTAAGTGATGCTGCCTCCCTCTTACTTCGGCGAGGGGTGCTTTGGAATTGTCCCTTAAAAGTGTGCTCGTCCCAATCTATTGCTGGGGAGAATATAAATGACATTATGAGCTTTACCGGTGCGCATTCTCCTTCCCAGTCACGAGGCAGCATGGGATGTAATACTGCACCACCACATAGCCAGTATATATCAGCTACAGCTACCTTGTGGCCGATTAACAAATTTTTATCAGTAACAGTAGCATACTTGTGACACCAACACTGAGTTAAATTACCTACGTTGAGTTTTCCTTTCATTCTGCTATAACAAGTATAATTACCCTTGTAAGCATGGATTCCTGAACCGGGCTTGGCGGGGTGGTTTAAAATGGGAAAGTCACGTGCCCACAAGCGGCATTCGTCACCTGTAAGGGTCTGATTCTTGTAAATTTTCAGCAAACATGTTTCTTCATTCTCAGGTAGAGGAAGGGGAGCAGTGCCTAAATGATGTCTAGCATTTGCACACACAAAACAATCAGTTCTATTTTGCTTAGCTGCAGTGTAGTGGGCCCATTGTAACCACAGGTTCTGTTGTCCCTGGAATCCTTTTTCAGTAGCTAAAGTCTACTCAGGGTCAGCTTCGGTCTGCACCTCACCGGTCTGGGTGAGGTTGGGTTCAGACTTACCAGCAATATTTTTTATGTAAAATTTAATTCTAGGATTGGGGGAACAGGGACAATTATAAATACCCAAGACATAAGTGCCCTCGTCATTAGGGGAGGGAGACTCTATGGAGAGTGTCATAGATACACACCTATACCCTGGCGTGCCGGGGAAGTATCTACCACAGAGCGCTCCTTTCCTATACAGCTTCATCCTCTGCAATAGGGATCTTCCCTGCTCATCCTTTTTTGCTAGGGCACTCTCCGGTCGGTATCCCCAGTCCCTACCAGTTCCATAGGCATCCCTCGTATTCCATCCCACCGATCCCCAGTGGTCGCAATTCCGGCCCCAGTAATGATCTGTGACACAGATATAATAGTGTGCAAATTTGAATCCCTCAAATCTATATATGTTTGAAGAATCTCCCACACAAGGATATACGTCGCACAGATCAAAAGTGTAAATCATGCTGGGCTCTGAGGTATTGAACCAGAATGTTACTTCACCTTTGGCGTTTTTACTCACATATTTGGAGATGAGTTTATCTCCCGTAGACCTTTTCTTTACAACATGGGGCATGGGAGTTTCAGGCTGCGGACGCGGGGAGGGGGGTATAAGGGTACTCTGTCTCAAACCCAAAGGTTCACATACCTGCTGAAGTGGACCTATGGCAGAGGGATCATAAACACAGCTACACACAACCCATATTACTGACACTATCAGAAAAGACAGAATCATTGCAGTGCAAAAATGATTGGAGCCATAGAACCAGCGGGCAAGCCAGTGCTGGCCTTTTTTCGGACCCATTGTTCCTAGCTGGGGGTCTGCAACCAGCTTCTTCTTGTCCCCTCGGTGGAACGTCTGGCTGTGGCCCCCTTGGTGGGGCGTCTGATCCTTTAACTTGCAGTACTTCATCCTCGTCTAGTATCTGAAGTGTAGGGACTCTCTTCACCCGCGTGGCGTGAATCCAATTCTGATTTCCTTCCACAAGCACGGCCATCCGAGCGATTGCTATCACCTTCGTCGGCTTCTCGAAAAGGAACTCGATCTTCGGTTGATTACCGTGCTTTTTCACTAACACCGTGTCTTTAATCTTTATGTCATGAAACAAGTCCTGTAAAAGAGAAGGAAACTTCTGACAGACAAGTGTTTCACTAGCAGTGAGCTTCTCCACCAGAGCCCTGGTGTATTCCTCCTGCCTGCACTTCCCTTCTTCGCTAGTCTCTCTAATGATCCTGTGCCATGGCAAAGGAAATGGTCTACCCATTAATATTTCATAGGGAGAAAGCTTAGTTACTTTATTAGGTGTCATCCTTATTTCAGCTAAAACTGCGGGTAGCTTGTGTTTCCAGTTTTTAAAAGTTCCTTCAGTAGCTTTTCTAAGTTTGTCTTTTATTGTTCTATTCATGCGCTCCACTATCCCTGAACTTTGAGGATGGTATGGGATGTGAAACTGCCATTCAATGTTTAAATGTTCTACTAAATCTTGACATATTTTGGCTTTAAAGGCTGTGCCGTTATCGCTGCATATACGCGAAAAGCATCCAAAGCGCGGTATTATTTCTTGTGTCAAAATTTTCACTACGGTCTTAGCATTTTCTTTCTTGACTGGAAAGCATTCTGGCCATTTTGAAAACATGTCTACCATAACTAATAAAATTTCAGGCTTACCTCCTGGTGTAACTGTAATGTGTGTATGGTCAATGTTCCAATCAGTACAGGGTTCTATGGGGTAGACTAGATGGTCATGTTGTGGCTCATGTGAAATGTTGGGGTTATTCATATGGCATGTTATGCATTTCTCTACATAAGCTTTCACTTGTTTCTCACATTGTAAAATGAAAAAACTTTGTTTCACCGCCATGTAAGTGTGTTGTGCACTTTTGTGTCCTATGCCGTGTGCTTGAGAAATAAATAGGGGGACACTATGTATGGGTATGTATGGTTTACCCTCGATGCACCAAATCCCAGCCATTGATTTCTGTGCCTCTGCCTGTGCCCAATCCCCCACTTCAGAAACAGATGTCTGCTCCTGCAGACATCCTATTGTAAAATCAATAGCATCTAGTGTTCGCATAGGAAGGGTTAATGGAGTATGAGCATTAGGACCCAGAAGGCTTCCTGTCAGAGTTTGCTGTCTGGCTGCTTCTCTCGCCACCCTATCTGTTAAAGAATTTCCTCTTGCAATTTCCATTTGACTTCCTGTGTGTGACCTGCCGTGTATGATCGCGAGTCGCTTTGGTAACATGATGGCTGCTAAAAGATTTTTCACTAGCGTTGCATGTGAAATAGGTTTCCCATCCGCGGAAATGAATCCACGTTTTTCCCATATCCTTCCAAAGTCGTGGCAAACTGAGAAACCATAACGACTGTCTGTTACTATGCTGACCGACTGACCTTTGAAAAGCTTTCAGGCACGTGTTAGCGCAATTATCTCGGCCGCTTGAGCAGACTTGAAAGGAATTCTTTTGGCTTCAATTATATTTTCTGGGAGCTGGACAACCGCATACCCTGTTTGAAACACGTCATCTCTGGGCCGGGAACACGAGCCGTCAACGAAGACAAGCTCTGAACCTGCAATTGGCTCAGACTCCAGGTCTGGGCATGGTGCAGTCTCTTGTTGGATTACGTTACTACAGTCATGGCATGGAGGAATTTTGTCAGCCTCACTTTTTAAACCTAATAATGCATTTAATATCGGGGCAGGTCCCTCGGTATTTGGGGCATATTTGATCTCTATATGGAGATTTGACAAAAGGATTACTTCATATCCGCTAAATCGCTGCACTGTCATATGTTGGGTATGTAAATTGTTCATTAAATGTTTTACATTATGTCCTGCATGCAGTATCGTGTGGTGTCCCAGTGTGACCGAAGTAGCCTGTTCCACTGCCATTGCACAAGATGCTAACGATCGTAAATAGGCCGGCATTCCCTGGACTTGAACCGGGAGAAATTTAGAGAAGTATGCCACGGGTCTTAATTTACCCCCATGGCTTTGAGCTAAAACCGAGCTGTATCCCTTACAAAAGTCACGAACATACAGGTGAAACACCTTCACATAGCATGGTAAACCGAGCCCTGGGGAAAATGTCAGTGCCTCCTTTAACTTTGTAAAAGCATTTAACATTTCATCAGACCATTCTATGGTGTCAGGTTGATCAGTGCGTGTGGCCACTCTCAGTATATTGTCATAATAAGAGCAGTCAGGGATCCATTGACGGCAATAGCTAATCATTCCAAGAAAGCTTAGCATGTTTTTTTTATTCTGTGGGGGCCCCAATTCCACGATTGCAGCTACACGTTTGGGATTTAACTCTCTCTTTCCCTGTGACAACACAAATTCCAAATATTCAACATGCTGCTGACACCATTGTAACTTCTTAACATAAATCTTTTTCCCATGCTGACAGAGACATTTCAATAGGAGGATTCCGTCCTCCCGGGCCGCGGTTATTGATTGACTGGCCAGTAATAAATCATCACAGTAGGTCAGAACAATCGAGTTACAGTCCGGTTTTTTATGCTTTTAGCACTTCTCTCAAAACAATGGAAAAAACAGGACTGTTCAAAAATCCCATCAGCAAACGGGTAAAACTTAGGGATTCTCCACGGTATTGGAATGAGAAGAGCGGGCGTGTCTCGGGATGCACTGGGATCCCAAAAAAGGCATTTTTTATATCGCAGACGCTAAATATTTTGGCGTCTTTGGGAATGGCGGTTAGAAGTGACACCACATCGGGCACAATGGGAGCCAGCGGTACTACCAGGCTATTTATAGCATGCAGGTCTTGAACGAATCTGTAAGTCCCATCAGGTTTCTTAATTGGGTGAATTGGGGAATTATACGGTGATACCGCTTTTTCTAATATGCCCTGTTGTAGAAAATTGTCTATTAAAGGTCTTATACCCTCTTCCCTTTCTTTGTTCAAGGGGTATTGTTTAATATAGACTGGTTGTGATCCCTTCTTTAAGACGGCTCGATAAGGAGTGACATTTGTAAAGCCCACATCATAGTCCCCAGTAGCCCATACCTCCGGAGGGAGCAATTTGAGGCAGGGGTCATCTGGGAGGATAACGGGGAAGTAGGAGTCTGCATGGCAGTTTATCCTCTTGTTCACAGGTGTGAGCCTATAAGTGTCACTATTAACTCGGACACTGCCTTCAGAATTTACCCTGAGGGAAATAGCCATCTTCGCCATTAAGTCCCTGCCTAACAGGTTAACAGGACAGCTGATCATGATTTTAAAGACATGGTTGATCGGGGGGGTCTGATGGTTGAGCGGTGGTGTTTCAAATGTTTGTGTTAATATCCCATTAATACCGATGGAGGGGGCGGCCTCTTCCCTTGGTCCTGTGTATGCATTTCTCCCCAATACGCTACATGTAGCTCCAGAATCCACTAAAAATGTTAACTTCTTTTTACTAATCATCAAATCAATGCATGGTTGTTGTGAGAAATGCTGTGAGACTACTGGGAAGGTGGGATTTGCCCCTGGGCACCTTCATTGGGGTCCTACATTTTGCCAGTCAACATTGAGGCGAGGGGTATTGTGTTGTACATTGGCGGGAGCAGCCTGCGGAGGTCTGTTTGAAACCTGCTTGTGTATATCAGGGTATGGGCAATCGGCTCTCCAATGATCCATTGCACCACAATTAAAACAGCCAGCATTCCTAGCCTGCTGTTTGGGGGGTCCCTGTCTGTCTCCCCATTGCTGTTTGAGATTTCCTCTATTTCCCCTGCCTCATCCTCTACCCCTAGGGGCTGTACGGGCTGACCTGAATTTCTGTTCCCAGCATTGCTGCTGTCCCCATGGGTCTCCATAGGGATATGGAACTGGCTCTGGTATGCTGAGCTGTTCTGCGCGTGTCACTGACGGTCTCATTACTTCAAAGCATCCTGCTGCATCTTTACTTATTAACCTTCTACCAAACTCTTCTATTGGCATCTCAGTCCATCCATCTATTTGCTGCTTAATTTGTAAACCTAAACTTCGTAGGCAGTTGGAGATAAATGTACTGATACACAGTACACACACACATCTGATTTTCTAATCGCCAAACCTGTAGGAATCTCTTCCAAAACTCAGTCAATGATTCACCTTTTTTCTGCTTACATGCAAGAGAGGGTGCCATATCAGCTCTGGGCTTAAACACCTGGTTCAAGTGATGTTCTTCCCACATTTCAGCTTCATTCCCTTCTTGGTACAGGGGTATTTCACCTGGCCTTGTATGTGCGGGTGTGTCCTTTTCCATGTGTGGTATCCCAACCCAGCTAAGTGGACTATTCTCCCCCACTACCATCTCTAAAACCATCTTAATGTCTTCGGGCATATAATGTTTTCCTTTAATTGCCCTCCGAAGGTAAGCAATTGTACCTTTGGAAGATTTGGAGGGGTGTGGACAGTGTTTGGCCATGTGATCTAATTCTTTCATATCAGGAGGGGTGATGACCAGAATGTCTCCTGCTGTTATGAAAGGATTGTATGTACTGACCATGGTCATGGAGCTTGTTGATGCAGTGGGTGCTGCTGCTGCTATTACTCCGGGGGTCTCTATGGAATCTATGTCTCCTGCTGGTTTTTTAAATGTATTATCCAGTGTTCGTTTAGACTGGTTCCTGGTCTGTCTCGGGGACTCCCCTATGTTAACGTTAAGTATGATTTGTTTGTCCTGGCACAGGCGTGTTTGGTTGGTTGGTCTAATTTGTTCATCAGTAATATTAACTGTGAAAGATTCTGTGTTTAATTCCTCTTCATGTCCCTTATCCTCCTCCTCTCCTAGCGTCTTTTCTGGTTGCTGTTCATCAGCATGTGACCACTGGTTCTCATTCGGAGGAAGGATATTTTGTGACATTTTCTTTTGTTCTTTCTCTAGTTTCTCTTTTTCCCTTTTTCTCTTCATTTCTTCCACATCTATTCTCTCCTCTTTTTGTTTCCTATTGTATTTAGTTTGTTCCACTGCCGCCATTGTTATCACGGCTACCGTGGGACTCAAATCATTTCCTTGGAATGGCGTTAAGGAGGGATATTGAGTGGTAGTTACAGTCTTTACTTTTACCTGTTTAGGTCTAAGCTCCTTCGTAACATATGGTGGGGGCGGAGCGCTAGGTTTAATGTCGGGGTTGGAATGATTTCTAATTTCATAGTTCAATTTCTCACTTTTATGTCTGTTCTCTAATTCCTTTTTACTAACTTTTTTCCTGAGACTCATTAATCCATTTCTCCTATACCACCCTGGCGCTATTTCTAACCATTTTATTCCACACTCTCTCATATAGGACTTATCCCAATTAGGATCCCCTGAATAATAGGGCCACACCTTTTTATCTCCAAGGCACATTCCCATTATCATTTCCATATAATAGGGGTCACTACCTCCTGTTCTAGGGACGGGATGGGGGCTACCCATAGCCTCCGTCCAACCTGCCATATTTTCCACAAACGGTAAGGTATAATAAGCCCCTCCCGTTTATCTCTCTACATAGTGAATACAATCTTCACCAACATGGGGGATCTTGCTTTCAGCCTGACCCATACTAACAAAATATATATACTTATACTTCTAAAGTCAATTGCCTGAGTCCTGCTCACCTTCAGGACTGTCCGACAATACAAACAGATAAACTTATAACTCTATGAACAACAACACCAACACAGACTAATCACACATTAGAAGTATCCAAGTGCAGACACGTCCTATGAATTTCTGTTGCGCGCTTTTCTATATCTCAGGTGACAACCCGTGTGCCTGTACACCTCGCCTAATTGCGAGAGGCAACTAAAGGGCCAACACTTTTAACCTTCCCTTGGGGTTTAGTAAATAAAATTACTTACCCCCTTCAAGGTGTGTTGCCCGCATCAAACTCCACCACTGAAAGAATGTGTCTATTTTGCTTTAGAGCGATCTCCCTAGACCCTCTTCAGGCACGCTGTCTCGCAATTGCAATAATTCCTATTGTGTGATTTGAGATATCTCAGAGAATTTGCACCCGGGTTCGATAATAATGACATACACACAGACCCAGTACAAATTCTATTTTACTTCCGCTTTAGGGTTGACTTATATAGCAAAAAACCACAGACACAGTATGTACTTGTTCCACATTTGCCACATATATGTCAAAACCACACAGAAGTGCAAGCTGACAGTTTCCACAGAGTAAAAGGTCAGCACGTACGCAGTTACCGAGAAATTGACCCATTTAGCTATTTTTGCTAGCATACACTTCTGCAATAACATTTCCAATGAAGCTTGCAAATATATACATATATATTCCTTTTTATGTGAAGCTTTGCATATAACTATATCTGGTAGCCATTTTCTTCGCTTCAGCCATTTTGTTAGCAGGATCTATAAGCCTCTGCCAACAGACTCCCTACTTGAGAGTGATACCAGCGGTATTTGGATTCAAGTCAGACGCTGACAAGCTGAGGCTCCACCCTGTCCTCACCCCAGCAGCAGGCTCCACTGGAGTTTCAACTGCCTCATCCCCTTCCTTCCCTGGGTCCTCAATTTGGGAGCGACGAGAGGGCCTCTCCCCCGCTGATTCCTTGGAACCACCAACTCTAATGCGGGGGAGACAACCTTTCCTGTGCTTTCCCAGGGGAGACCGCTTGTCTGTGGAGAGGAAACAAAAGAAAATTTATTTTATTTATTAATTTATTATTTATTAATTTAACCCTTTAAGTGCCAGCCTTCCTAGAATTTTTGTCACCACCTGTTGCCAGACCATGTTTCACTATTTTGCGCTACAAATGTTCAATCTTGATTTTTGAAGGGATTTCCAGGGATTTTCCAGGAAATTTATATATTTATTGTTTCAACATGAAAAGTCTTGTTTGGACTTTTTTTAGTGTATTCTCAATACTTTTGGGTGAAATATGTGCAAAAAAAAAATTACAAAATCTATTTTTTGCAATTTGTAGTGTTTTTTGTAATAAAAAATGTAAGTTCATCAATAAAACCTTATTGCATGTGAAACCCCAATTTCTCCCGGTTACAGCGGTACCACTTATGTATAGGTAGACACCCTTTCCTGCCCCGGAGACACTTCCAAACTGAAACAGAGCTTTAGGAGATTTTTAGATAAAATATAACTATGCTATGCGCTAAGCGCACCTTGCAGTTTTTCCAGAAAAACAACCCTTTACATTTGAAATACCCCCCACAAACTATATAGGCGTACCAGGCTTGTTTATGTGGCATAGTTTTCTGGAAGTAATCCCTCAATCAATTCTTTGGTTGCACGGCGTTTCCCTAAAAAAGAATAAAAAAGAAGACAGGGGGGGCGTGTCCCGAGCTGGAGCAAATGAGTCGCCTGTGAGTGGGCTCCCGCTTCCCAACCCTTTCATCTAGCACTTACCGGGCGATTGGAGGTACACATTTGGTAGGACGAGGCGCTTGAAGGGCCACAGGAGAGGCAGAGTGAGCAGCGGAGCCCTGCAGGACCGGCGGCTGTCTGAAAGGACGAGGAGTTTGAAAGAGGCTGCGGCGATCAAGATGGCGGCGGCGTCCGGCGGGTTCGGAGGGGAGAGGAGTGAGTCTGCCTCCTCTTCTGCGGGAGAAGACAGCGGGAGCATCTGCTGTGAGCGGCGGAGACCGTCGGTGGTGCGCGGCGATGAGGTACGGGGAGAGGATCACAGCAGCTCCAAAGTATGCTACAGCACTGCAGCACCTGGGTGTACCAAGATGGCGTCCGCCCGCAGCCTGTCAACAGATGACGCGGGGGAGCCTGAGCAGCTGAACCGGTGCAAAGATGACGGGAGCGGTAGAGGTGACGGAGGGAGCCTGAGGGTCTGCCACACAGTCCATAGATCTGGCCATAGCAGTTGTGGGTGCCCCGGACATCCTCCTCCTGAAGATCCCCGCTCCAAGATGGCAGCCGCTGCACGTGAGGCCGATGCCCAGGTTGGGACCCGACCTTCTAGCTTGTCACCTGAGGTACCCCCGGCAATAAGCGACCCTGTCTGGCAGGGAGAAGTGTGGCATACTGTGGGGGGTAAGAAGAAAGGAAATGGGAGGAAGAGTGCCCCTGATCCACTCAGTACTGCCAGGGTCCCCCAGGATCACCCAGCTGATCTACGTCTGTGACCCGATCCCCCCATGCCTGTGGAAATAAACCATCCCTGGGGCCCGGCTGACACGGAAGAGTACCCAAAAGAGAAATCGGGAGACACAGGCAGGGCTGGAAATAATGGCCTGACAGGCTTTCCCAACAAGCTGGCAGCAGACCTGGTGAAATATGCCTATACTCCCAGAGGCACAGATGAAACTGGATCCCATCAAATGCCCCTCAAAGCGCCATCAAGGGGGATCCCTGAAGCCCCAGCTGTAGGTTTACCACAAAGGCAGCTGAGACACCAAGCTGGAGAAGGAGCGGTGACGGAAGGGACTGAAGAGGGAAGCGCGCTGCTGGGGTCACCCGTGTCGCCCCTCTCACCCTTCCCCGTTGGACCCTCCGAAAGGCCCAGCGGGAGCTCGACGCTGATGTCGCCGGCAGCGCTGTTGGCTTCTCTGCCACTTGCCCCTGCCGTGCCAGATGGTTGGGCGGTTGTGGCGGCTCCTGATATCCCTGGAGATGTAACCCCCCGAGAACAACAAATCCATTTGGAAACTATCTCCTTATTGAGAGGGAAGCCCTCGAAAACGGATATAGAAAATCTCATAGAGAAATATGAAGCTGGGTTCAAACGTGAAATTGCAGTGGTCCGACATGAGGTTGCCGAAATAACATCAAGAGTGAATATCCTAGAGAAAGGCGAGAGCTCCACCGACAGCCGTATTAAAGCCTTGGAAGAAAGATGTAAGAAGCAGGATGCACTGATCAGAAACACCCAGATACATCTGGATGATCTTGAAAATCGAAGTCGTAGAAACAATCTGAGACTCAGGGGGGTCCCGGAGTCCCGAAATCCGGAAGACGTCAGAGCGATTGCCACCGCCATTTTCAATGAAATATTGGAGAGAGAACCTTCCACTCCTATTGCTTTAGACCAAGTTCATAGGGCTTTTGGCCCCAAAAGCCCCTACCCTACTTACCCTAGAGATATTGTCTGCAGGATACACCTCTTCGCGCTTAAAGAAGAAATCTTGAAGAAAGCATGGGACAAAGGCACGGTGTCGTTCCAGGGAGCGGAAGAAAAGATTCTACAAGACCTCTCCAAATGGACAAATGCGCAGGATAATGAAGCCCCTCCTTGAGGTCATTATAAATAGTGGGGCGACTTACAGATGGGGTTACCCGTTTCACCTGATTGTAAAAAACGCCAGAGGAATGTTCCTGCTGAGATCCCACCAGGACTTGGAGGATTTATTTGATTTCTTGCAATGGCCTTAGACTCCTAATAGTGAGCTGACGTTAACTCCTGTGGTCTGCGGGCCACCTTTCTTAAGTAGATTTCACCCTGGTTGTACTTAATGTAGTTAACAGTGTTTTTGTTGGTTTTTTTAGAGGGCCAGTGGCTCCCTCGGGTCACCCGGCTGCTGCGTGTGATGTGTCAGGCTGGGTTGGGGGGCATTTTGCCGGTTCGCTGGACGTGCCTGCCTCCTTATCGGACACAGCACCCAGTAGGCTTTGGTCGACAGGTAGTTAGTACCCGTTTAGACCGAGTGTTTTCCTGTTGAGGAAAGTCTTGAAATTTCCCCAGTTTGTTCCTTTATAGTTATCTTCCCTGCCCCCTTCTGTTTCTGCCCCTACCATTAGAGGGAGGTCCCCCTCTTCCCCTATCCTCCTGCTCCTTTTGTGCGGATCTCTGGGGGCCATTGACGTTGGTGGATACTGAGCCAGCGGTAATACGCAGAGTTCCTCCATGGCTGAGATACGAATGGTCTCCCTCAACGTCAAAGGGCTTAACAGTCCAGAAAAGAGATCACTCATTCTTAGGACCCTGAGGGGCCTAAAGGCACAAGTGGCCTTCTTACAGGAAACCCACTTTAAGGCCAAAAACCCGCCCTCTATCGGCAACAGACACTATTCAAGAGCCTATCACAGTCACTCCACGGACTCCAGGCCTAGAGGGGTCAGCATCCTCATAGACGCAGCCCTTCCCTGGGAACTGGCGGACTTTAAGACTGATGATGAAAGGAGGTGGATCTTTCTCAAGGGAAAGATCGCCTCCTGTAGTTATACTTTTGCAAACGTCTATTTGCCGAACACAGGCCAGGTGGGTTTTTTGGAACAGGTCCTGAACACGTTGTCCTCCTTTAAAGAAAGAGAACTCATCTTGGGTGGGGACTTTAACTTAGCTCTCGACCCCCTCATAGACACTACTAGAGGGAGCCCCCACGAATCCTACGCTAGACTGAAGAAATTGAAAAATACGCTCGCGCTCCACCAATAAGTTGACCCCTGGAGGATTCTTCATCCAAACGATTATACCTTCTTTTCAGCACCTCACGGGTCCTATTCGAGGATAGATTGGTTTCTGGTGCCCCACGCCTCCCTGTGTCGGGTATCGAGTGCCACCATAGGTAACATCACGGTCTCAGACCATGCACCCATTATGTTGTCAGTCACTTGCCCTCACCCAATCCCGAGGGGCTGGTCGTGGAGGCTGAACACCTCGTTGCTCGAGGATCAACTCATCCTGGAGGAAGTACATACCGAGATCAAAAATTTCTTCCAAACTTATACTTACCCAGACATCTCCCCTGGGGTCCTCTGGGAGGCACACAAATGTGTTATCAGAGGCACCTTCATCAAGATAGGATCCAGAGTCAAGAGGGAAAAGGCCGAACAAATCCAGGCCCTACTTAGAGAAATTGGGAAACTGGAAAGGAAGCACAAAGAGTCCCTGGCCGTAGCGTGCTTGGCTCCTTTAACCTCCCTAAGAGAAAAACTTAAATTGATGTGCTGCGACAAAATTAAAGCGCAGGTGAATAATTGGCGCAGAATCTATTACGAATCGGGAGACAAATGTGGCAAACTCCTTGCCAAAGCACTGAGGGAGGAACGGGTTAAGGCATATATCCCAAAAATCACCAACGCCAGAGGGAAGATCACGCACCTTTTAAGTGAAATTGGAGAATCATTTCGCACGTACTATGAAAAATTATACAACCTCCCAGGTGTCCAAAATCAATTTAAAGACTGGGGAGTCTTTAAAGCAATACCTACTTGAATCAGGTATGCCTAAACTTTCAAGAGAGGCCCTTGAGGAGCTAGAAGACCCCATTTCAATGGCTGAACTACACAGGGCAGTGTCTGGGACGGCGGTTGGGAAGACCCCAGGCCCCGATGGCTTCAGCCCTCAATATTATAAGAAATTTTTGGCTACCCTTGCCCCTAAACTCTTAGAAGTCTTTAATTCCATTAAAGATGGGAGGACCCTCCCAGCCGACTTCTTGAGGGCACACATTTCGATCATCCCGAAAGAGGGTAAAGACCCAACCCAATGCCCAAGTTATAGGCCAATTTCCCTCTTGAACTCTGACTTGAAACTGTTCGCTAAGGTCCTAGCCTCCAGATTAGCTCCTCACCTCCACCATGTCATTGAATTAGACCAGGTTGGGTTCATGCCGCACAGGGAGGCGAGGGATAATACCTTTAAAGTGTTGAACCTTGTCCACTTGGCGCAAAAGAAGGGGGTGCCGTCGCTGTTGCTTGCGACAGACGCCGAGAAGGCCTTCGATAGAGTCAATTGGGATTTCATGAAGGCCACTCTCGAGCATGTGGGATTCGGCCCACACATGCTGAGCTGGGTCGGGGGCCTTTATGACTCCCCGTCTGCCGCGGTACGGGTGAACGGCATGCTCTCGGAATCCTTTAGTATAGCTAACGGGACTAGGCCGGGCTGTCCACTCTCACCCCTTATCTTCATTCTCACCCTGGAGCCCTTCCTTTGTAGGGTCAGGGGTAATCCAGACATTAAAGGTTTAATCGGTGCAACAGCTCACTATAAGGTGGCAGCTTACGCAGATGACTTGATCTTCTCTCTGTCCTGTCCTGAGGTTTCCCTCCCAAACCTGTTATCCGAATTAAGATGTTATGGTGATGTCTTGGGCTATAAGATCAATTACCAAAAATCGGAAGTCCTCAACATAAACATTCCCCCGAGCAGATTCAGTGCCATCCTAGACTCGTTCCCATTCAGGTGGGTAAGGGAGGACATCACTTATCTGGGAACGAAAATTGGTCATAACCTTGCAAACATATTTAATCTGAATTTCCCACCTCTCCTTAGGAAGTTTGAAGAGGAGACGACCAGATGGGGGAGAGGCAGGCTGTCCTGGTTTGGCAAATGCAATGCCATCAAGATGAACTTACTACCTCGATTGCTATACCTTTTACAGGCGCTCCCAGTGGCAATCCCCCAGAGCTTCCTACGTAAAGTTAGTGTACTCTTTGTTAGATTTATTTGGGGGGTATGAAGCCGAGGCTGAGCAAAACTATTCTCTCCCGGACCAGGGAGAACAGAGGGCTGGGCTTTCCCGACCCGACCAGATATCATGTGGCGGTCCACCTCAATAGGGTTGTAGACTGGTGTCTCCACAGTAGTCACAAGCAATGGGTGGGATTGGAACAGGGGTTTCTCGAGGTCCCGATAGATGGTGCAGCCTGGCTGGCGGGCACTGTAGCCCCCCTAGTAACTAAACATCCCACATTAAGTGCCACACTTAAGGTCTGTCGGCAACATCTGGGCCACCCGGACCTCTCCCCGGCTCCCTCCCCAATGTTCCCAATCCTGGGAAATCCCTGCTTCCCTCCCGGGAGCGAAGGGCCAAAAGCAAGAGAATGGAGAGAGACGGGTCTTCACAGAGCAAACCACTTCTGGGCGGGTGAAGGTGGTCAAACTTGGAGGTTCTGGCCCAGACAAAAGGTCTAACAGCTTGGACAAGCTGGCAGAGGAACCAAATCACCCACTTTCTCCACTCACTACCGGAGTTGTCGGAGGGCATGAGGAGACTGACGCCCTTTGAAAGTCTATGCTTTGGTGGTCATGCAGCGAAGCACTCCCTCTCCTATATACACCGACTGCTGGTCGCCCCTCAGGAGGGCGATTCTCCCACCTTTCTGAGGAAGTGGGAGGCGGACTTGAATGTTTCCTTTGCCCCAGACAAGAGGAGGAGGCTCCTTGCCATGTCACACAAAACCTCTATCTGCACTCGTTATTAAGAGTGCAACTATAACATTTTGACACAGTGGTACAGAGTGCCAGTGCTAATTAATAAATGGTTTCCAGATGTCTCAGAGAGATGCTGGAGGTGTGATAGGGCAAGAGGAGACATGCTTCATATATTCTGGTCCTGCCCGGTCCTCAGACCCTTCTGGAACTTGGTGAGAAAATTGACTAGCGAAGTGACTGAGTCGGAGGTAGCTGACGACCCGGGAGTCTGTCTGCTTCACCTGACAAAGACACCGTTGAAATCCTACAAAAAGTCTCTGCTGTGTCACCTTCTAAATGCAGCAAAGAGTTGCATCCCTCAAAAATGGAAAAGTACTGACCCCCCCTAAATTGCTTTGTGGATATTGAAGGTAAACAAACTAATGCGTTTTGAAAATGTGATTCTCTCCCGAGAGAACAGATTCGATCAGTTTACATACACCTGGTTCAGTTGGCTGAAATTCTCTGAATCCGATGAGTGCAGAGCACTTCTGAGAGAGCCCCAGAGATCCGCACAACCTGTCCAATACCCAACAAGCATAGGTACTATTAACCCTTTTAATTGCCAGCCTACTTGAAGTTTTGTCACTTTCTGTTGACAGGTCATTTTCCCTCATTTTGCACCATGTTTAACCGTGATTTTAGCTGAAAATTCCAGAAAAATTATATATATATTTTTTGCAGCAGAGTTTAGGCTTTAACATGAAATGTCGTGTTTGTAATTTTTCTACTGTTGTTTTAAATATTTTTGCGTAAAAAAAACAAAAGAAATAAAATATTATTTTTTAGACAAAGGTTTCCTTAATTTTAAATAAAACATTTGTTTTATTAATGAAAACCATATTGCATCGTGAAAGCCCCATTTCTTCCAATTACAACGGTACCACATATGTATCGATAGCCCCCAATTCTTGCCCAGGAGACTCCCCAAACTGAAAAGAGCACTTTATAACATTTACAAATAAAATACAAGTACTATCCACATTATAAACATACTGTCACGGACCGGGTGAGGCGGCTCAGGTGTGGATCCTCTGTGACCGTGTTACTGATAGCGAGTGCCGCGTCAGGGGAGCGGAGTCTAAGAGGCCACCGGTATTCACCAGAGCCCGTCGCAAAGCAGGTTGGTCTTGCAGTGGTGAGTGACCCCCAGGTCGCTACCCCCCAACGGCGGCTCAGCCACACAGTCAGCCGAGGTAATGCGTGGTACAAAGGAGGCAGGCAAAAGGCGATGTCAAAGTTCAAGCAGAGGTCAGGGCTGGCAGCACAGGTTCAGAGTCAGGGACAGGCAAAGGTCGGTACACGGGTGAGCAATGCTAAAAACAACAGACTTTCTGCTTACAAAGGAAGACCAAGATCCGGCACTGATGGAAAAGGAAGTGCCCCTTAAATAGGGGAAGTGGATGCAGGATTGGATGACCAGGCATCAGTGGTGTACTGGCCCTTTAAATTTCAGGAATCCGGCGCGCACGCCCCCATCCACTAGAGGGACCGAAACATGCAAGGAAGCAGCACGAGGAGGAGGAAGACGGTTGGGAGCAGCCGGCGCACGGCCAGCCACCACGTCGGAAGCTGCGGGCCCGCCGACTGGAGCGGGTAAGGAGAGGGACTGGGGAGCGCTGCAAGATGGGTGTGCAGCGCTCACCAGGGCAGCAGGAGCAGCAATGGTGGTGAGGAGAGTGCTGCGAGATGGGCCCGCAGCGCTCGCCCTAACAGTACCCCCCCTTGGATCTCCCCCTCTTCTTGGGACCAAGAAAATCTGAGATGAGACTATGGTCCAGAATGTTCTCCTCGGGTTCCCAAGATCTTTCCTCTGGACCACAGCCTTCCCAATCAACCAAAAAATATCTTTTGCCTCTGGAGACTTTAGAAGCCAGGATCTCTTTCACCGTGAAAACGTCCGCAGTACCAGAAATTGGAGCGGGCTCCAGGATTTTCGGAGAAAAACAATTGCAAATTTCTGGCTTCAAAAGAGAGACGTGGAAGGAGTTAGGGATATGAAGAGATGCTGGAAGGTGAAGCTTATAGATCTGTTGCTTGATCTTATAAGGACCCAGGTAGCGGGGACCCAATTTGTAGCTGGGAATTCAGAAGCAGATGTATTTCGCTGAAAGCCACACCTTATCTCGAGGAGTGTGAACAGGAGGAATTCCTCTCTTTTATCAGCCCTAATTTTCATACGAGCGGAAGCATGAAAAAGAGCACGTTGAGTCTCTTGCACGGAAACAAAATGGCAAAGATAATGGCCAAGGACTTGGTTTACTCTTTCCACTTGGCCATTTGACTGGGGATGATAAGCAGAGGAAAAGTCCAATTTAATCTTCATTTGCTTACAAAGAGCCCTCCAGAACTTAGAAACAAATTGCACTCCTCTGTCAGACACGATGTGTGCAGGCAGCCCATGAAGTCGAAAGATATGCATAAGGAAGTGTTTCGCCAGCTGAGGAGCCGAAGGGAGACCAGGCAAAGGTGTAAAATGTGCCATCTTAGATAACCTATCTGCTACCACCCAAATAACGGTGTTGCCATGTGAAAAAGGGAGGTCAGAAATGAAGTCCATAGCAATGTGTGACCATGGAGTTTCTGGAATAGGTAGGGGAAGAAGTTAGCCTGCAGGTCTTTGGCGAGGAGTCTTGTCGCATGCACAGATGGTACAAGCCAGAATTAATTCCATCACGTTCTTCTCTAAGGAGGGCCACCAATAATATCTTGAAATGAGAGAGCAAGATTTTCTGATACCTGCATGGCCAGCTACATGAGAAGAATGTCCCCATTTTAATATTCTGCAATGCTGGCAAGGAGGCACGGAGGTCTTTCCAGGTGGTGTCTGTACCAGGGTTGCGGGAGCAGAGTGGACTAGACATTCAGGAGGGATAATATGCTGTGGAGTGGATTCCGACCCAGAGACGTCCGAGGAATGAGAAAGGGCATCCGCCCTGATGTTCTTGACAGCTGGACGGAAGTGGATTTGAAAGTAGAAACAGGCGAAAAATAACGACCATCGTGCTTGTCGAGGGTAAAGATGGTAACAAGGTAGGCAGAACCTTCCAAGAGATGTCTCCACTCCTCCAATGCCAACTTGATGGCGAGTAATTCCTGATCTCCAATGGAGTAATTCCTCTCTGCCGGAGAAAACGTTTTCGAAAAGAAACCACAGGTGAGAGTCCTGCTAGTAGCAGATTTTTGAGTTAGCACCAATGGAGGAGGCATCTACCTCAAGGGCAAAGGGTCTAGCTGGATCTGGTCTTGAAAGCACTGAAGCAGAAGAGAAGGCATTTCTAAGAGTATTAAAGGCTTCTTCAGCCTGAGGAGGCCACAACTTAGCATTATAGTCGAAAAGTGGGGAATAAACTGGCGATAATAATTAGCGAAGCCCAAAAAGCGTTGGATAGCTTGTAGGCCAGAAGGATGAGGCCAGTCCAATGCTGCCTTTAACTTGCTGGGGTCCATCTGGAGACCACGACCAGAAACTATGTACCCAAGAAATGGTAGAGAGGTCTGAACAAATATGCACTTCTCCAACTTGGCGTATAAACGATGTAGGCGGAGGCGAGACAGGACTTGCCAGACGTGGCGGTGATGTTCTTCAGGATTAGAAGAGAAGATGAGTATATCATCCAGATACACTACCACGCAGGAGTAAAGCAAGTCCCGGAATATGTCTTTCACGTATTCCTGGAATACTGCGGGTGCATTGCAAAGTCCAAAGGGCATCACTAGGTATTCAAAGTGGCTATCGCGGGTGCTAAAGGCGTTCTTTCACTCATCGCCGTCACGTATACGTATCAGATTATAGGCCCCTCTCAGGTCGAGTTTAGTGAAGATCCTGGCACCACGAAGTCGATCAAATAATTCAGAAATCAAAGCTAAAGGGTAACGATTTTTGACGGTAATCTTGTTGAGGCCACGGTAGTCAATGCAGGGGTGAAGAGAGCCATCTTTCTTGGCCACAAAGAAGAAGCCTGCGCCTGCAGGAGAGGGAGATCTCCGTATGAAGCCTCTTTGGAGATTCTCCTGTATATACTCTGACATAGCCTGAGTCTCAGGAGCCGAGAGAGGATAGATTCGGCCACGAGGTGGAGTAGTACCTGGCAAGAGGTCGATAGGACAATCATAATCGATGATCGATGAGGCAGAAGTACCTCCGCTTGCTTTTTGCAGAAAATATCTTAGAAGACCTGATAAATCCCAAACAGGCTGGGAAGTGGAGCAGAGGCAGGAATAGGTCTGGCCGGAACGAACTTCAAACACCTCTTGTAGCAGCCTGTACCCCAACTCTTGATATCGCCTGTATTCCAGTCAAGAGTGTTGTGACGTTGAAGCCAGGGTAGGCCGAGGAGAATCTGAGAGGTACAATGAGGGAGCATGTAGAACTCAATATTCTCTTGGTGAAAAAGTCCAATCTTTAAAAGGAGGGGTACTGTGCGATAACGCACGGTGCAATCAAGCCTGTCACCATTTACCGAAGCGATGAATAGAGGCTTTGCGAGACAATTCACAGAGATGTTATATTTATTAATCAAGGAGGCCTCGATATAGTTTCCTGCAGAGCCAGAATCCACAAAGGCAGTCAGGTTCAAGGAGATGGTAGCTGCAACGGTGAGTTGCGCAGAAACGGTAAGCCATGGAGAGGTGGCACACACACCTAGGGATGCCTCTCCCACATTCACTAAGTGCGCCCGTTTCCCTGTCGTGGCGGGCGAATAGGACAGTCTTTCAGGAAGTGCTCGGAGCCAGCACAATACAAAGATTCTCATTCCTCCTGCGAGTTCTCTCCACTTGCATGTCCTCCTCACTGGAGAACGCATGTGCGGTCATAGGATGTTGAAACACAGGAGCCAAACGGGATGCCCTCCTAGGGCGCTGAGAGTCTCTTTCCAGTCGGAGTTCCTCACGTCTTTCGGAAAAACGCACATCGATGCGTGTGGCCAAATGTATGAGATCAGTCAAAGATTAAGGCAAATTGCGTGCGGCTAGAGCATCTTTTATATTGCTAGACAGTCCCTTCTTGAAGGAGGCACATAAGGCCTCATTATTCCAAGACAGTTCAGTGCTTCTGAACCATGGCGGAGAGCTGGTTAATTTGGCGAGGCTGCATAGCCACTATTGCAGGTAATTCAGAGGCATCAGGCAGTGGCACCTCATCGGGATCCATGGCCGGGTCTTACCGTCATGAACCGGGTGAGGCGGCACAGTGTGGATCCGCTGTGACTGTGTTACTGATAGCGAGTTCCGCGTCAGGGGAGCGGAGTCTAAGAGGCCACCGGTATTCACCAGAGCCCACCGCAAAGCAGGTTGGTCTTGCAGAGGCGAGTGACCCCCAGGTCGCTACCCCCCAACGGCGGCTCAGCCACACAGTCAGCCACACATGTTGTCACTGTTTTTAGTTATTTGTATATGTGTTCTTAATCATATATTATATACATATATTATATACATATATTTATTGAAGATAGGTACATAAGATAGGAGGACTTCCACTTTTATATATTTATATATTTATTTACTCATCATGTTGTCACTATAAAGTTTTATATACACTCTTAAATCGAACATCATATATGTACATTTGAATCACTGGAAGTCTCCCATACCAATCCTGCTCAATTCATATACCCCTATAGCTTCCAGCCCCTTTTATATTCATTCCATTTAAATTTATCCTTTTAAACCTGTACCCAGATGTAGAGATACATTTGTATATCTAAGATCATGTACTTGTCACTTTGCAAACAAACGAAGACTGTGTTTATATATGAGAAATGAATACATTGCAGAGCTTATTATGAGTGTTTAACCTTTTAACTTTGCTACATTATTCCCCCTCCGAATAAACATTGAACAACCCCCAGCCGAAGATAAACTGCAAACAGCCAGAAGGGCGAATGACAGCAATAAGAAAGACGGAGGCGGCGTTAAAAGCCGGTAATTAGGACTACAACGAAGGACTCCACCTCCCATAAGGCATAGCGGAGGAATGACGTCACTAACTAAGACCAATAAGGAGGGCCGCAAGACACAGGCTCAGAACACACCCAGAGGACGGCAGGAAATGCCGAAACGCGCGTCGGTGATTTGATTCAAGCTTCAAGAAGACATCAGGCAGGGAAGCCGCATGACTGCGCCCCGCCTCCTTTTTAAAATGCACGGACCATTACAGTTTCCTTTTTCTTCGCCTTGGTGGCTTAAAAAGCGGGTCCACATCTAAGACTTTAGCTTAACAAGCGGATCCACACTTGGGACGTAGAGCGCAGACGTGCAGATGCTATTTTAGAACACTGCACAGGGACAATTACCAACGCTCTGCCACAGCTCTCAAGCCATGAGGACTCTCCCCCCCTTTCTTCCCCCTGAACTTAGAGACTGCTGACCTCGTCAGCTTTTTTCCTTTGCACTGAATGAATTAATTAATTAATAAAGAAGTTTCTTTGAATTATTAAGAATACTCCTGACGGTTTTTATAAAAGAAGCTGGAATACATTTGAGGAGATCCAGTGCAACTAATTCATCTATCGAGCAGTGAACCCCCACGGACCCTGCGCAGGTATAGTAACCCCGGGCAACGGCGGCGGGTAACACAGAGAGGAGCACCAAGGACCAGAGGAGCACTCCATCAAAGTAGATCCACTGCAGCAGCGATTGCACATTGGGCGGTAACCATACAGGCAACTGAACCTCAGAGGCCCTGGGTAGGTCAACGCACCTCCGGGCCGCGGCGGTGAGTTTTTTTACTCTGATTTCTAAAGAAATTTATTCTATAAGTACAGACCTATGATGTGTGGTATGTATGTGTTGATCAAGATCTTATAATTTCATCTGAGCAAAATTGCTGCATGAGTAAAATCAAACAGCATACAACATTTTTTGATAAATATAGAGGTATTGCACCTAACCAGATACAACCTACTAATATATGGTATCTGGTGCCAATTAACCTCTAACAGATTGCTATCCACAAAGTGAGAGGAAAAACGCCTCACCCTGCCCCCAACCCCCCCCCCAGCTCTACCTCAAAGCGCGCCTAAACTAATCGATTTCCCTGAAGTCTATTAGTATTCAACTTTCCTGTCTGTCTGTCTGTCTGTCTGTCTGTCTGTCTGTCTGTTTGTCTGTCTATCTGTCCCTCGCTCTCTCCCTGCCTGATCCTGCTCTGGCCGCAATACAGTGTCAGAATGATCCTACGCAAAATGGCCGCCGCTTATATGGGGCTGTGACATCATCGGTAAGCCTGTCTGCTGATAGGTAGCATGTGACACCTACCCAGGATTCCTTGCCCCATGGGACATGTGGATCCAACATTTTAGATGGGCTGTATAGCAGTAAATGGAGTTTTAAGGAAGCGATATTCGGAATCGTAACAAATCGAATTTTTCCTGAAATTCGTAACAAATTCGGGTTCGTCAGAATCAATTCGCTCATCGCTAATAATAACATTTCAAAAATGCTATTGAAAGAAGATTTTCTTTTGCAGGGGTTCCAAACCTTTTATCATCAAGTACCACCTTCAATTTTCTAAGGACATCAAGTACCACCTGGGTGGTCCGTATGAGTTGTCAGTCAGCTAAAACCATATAAAAATACACAAAACAACCATTTAAAGTGCATGAGATGCACACAAGAAGTGTTTCCATCACACTTTAGAGCAGTTTGCTTGGGGAAAGTATAGATGGCACAGATTGAGTTGGGGTACAGATCAGTCTGGAGTATTCCAGAGCACCACCTGATAGGATCTTGAGTACCAGCAGTGGTACCCCTGTTAGGAACCCCTGTTCTATTGTTTTCTTTTAACATTGATTTAATAATTGTATGTTTTGAAGTTAAATATGCTAATGAATAATACAATTGTTTATGGATGCCTAGTCATGTGTAAGATTAGCTATCCCAAAACATGGGACATTCTCTAACAATATAGCACATAATAGGAAACAAGCTATCCTGGAAAATGCTAAGATAACAGTTGTAACAATGAACAAATAAATGTACCACCACAGTTTTCCAGGAACACCACTTTACATCTCATTTTTCCTAATGCCCCTAGACATTTAATAAAGGGGGATTATTATTATTTGACTTTCAAATAACAGCTTTATTTAAGTATTTTGTGAAGTAATATCAAAGTACAAAATAGAAAAATCAGTTTTAATTTACCTACTTAGCTTTCTAAATGGCCCTATTTTTTCTAAGGTTATGGGGTCTTATTAAAAACAAAATTTTGAGTATAAACTGTTGAGGTATTTTTTGTTATTCCTGTTTTTTTGCTTACCTTTTTTTACATTTATGAACAGTTCTCTATTCTTTAATGATACCCAGTCTATAGCTACTGTCATTCTGGGTGTACTAAAAACCATCAAGTTCTCCCATGCACCCCAATGTGGATCATTATTATCCTCTACCATTAGGCTGGTTTCGTGATAGACAGAGCAAAAAAATGATAACAATATGTGTCTGTGTACAAGTAAATGTAGCACCAACAAAATTGGCTTATTGTTAGTGTTAGTTTGTAGTGTTATTATCTTCTAAGAAATCATCTAATCCTTTTTTGAAGCTGTTAACTGTTGTGACAAGCTCCTGAGGTAGCCTATAGCACAAAATTATTTATAGTTCTTATAGTATAGGAGGATTGTCCATTCTGGAGACTGAAGCTTTTCACCAGATAGAGGGGGTATTTACTTGTGTTTTGAGAGGATTTTCCCTATATTTTTTGTATGATCAAAGAAGAGAAAGTTGCAGTAGTCCCTTCTTTCATAAAGTAATTTTTGTAGTGATGTGTTCAAGAAAGGCATAGATGCAGAAGATATTTTTAAGTTGAAGTAGACAAAAGATTGCTTGTGAGTAGATGTGAGTAGTCCGGTAACGCACCTTGTAAGGGAGGCTAGAATTTAGAGTAGAAAGGAATTGTTGACAGTATCAAAGGCAGGGGATAAGTTGAAAAGAGTGAGAATGGAGTAGCAGATCTTAGATTTGGAGGTAAGTACTCTTTTTTTCATTTAGTGCAAATTTTAAGGTAGATAAAAAAAGTGAATAGTACTCCAAAGAAAGTAGTACACATTTTGCTTTTACTGCTAAATTGAAGGGGAAATTCAGCTCTATATGCTAAAATGTTACTTCTTTGTTTACCACATATAAACATCATCTCCCAAAATCCTACTTACAGATTTGCCATACTGGGAGCAAATTTAGCTCCCATGGCTATCTTACTGCCGCCACCCCTTTATCATGTGGTATTACAGTGCTATTGCCAAGATCAAATCCTGTATAAACAAATGTTTGGGGTTCAGCACAGCTTAAGTTACAAATGGGTGCTGGCCTATAGGGGACCTAGACACAATTGTGTCAACTCTAGCAACCAAAAAACACACAATGGGCCACCAGATCGGCCCAGATTGGTCCCAACTAAAAAAGCAGCACAACCAGGAATTATATATTATAAAAATATATTTGCCTTTAATTTTTAATCAATAGCAGAGTACATACACATACACATAACTAATGTACAAACAATTAAAAAGAGTCTTTGTTTTAAAAAACATATATGACAACTGCCAAGAATGAATGGACCTGACTGACTCCCTTTTATGAATATTGCACCATGCCCTGATATTATAACATATGTTGAAAATACACATTAACCCATAATTATAATGTGCTAAGGAAGTATATTCATAACTACCCACTGGTTAAAAAAAATATATAAAAGTGCTAATTTGATAATAATAAGCGTGCTCAGATTATCGCTACATGATTTCAATGGCTTAAAAGTTTGAATCCTGACTAATAGCCAGTTCTCCACAAATGTCAAGAACTTGGCCCGAATCTTTAAAATAAGCCGGTAAGGTAATGACCAACTTTTGTATAAAGGCTTCTATATACTTCCCCAGGTGGCAGATGATTCATCCTATTCCACTAGGCAGGCAGACAGTTGGCTTTTCTAACCTTTTATGGATATTATGTCATTGGTAAATGGTTGGGATTCTTGGATCATTAAGATATTTAGATAATTTAGATATTCAAATTCCTTTGCTGAAATGATCCCATCTGCCAGGCCTTTCCTAAGTAGTGTAACCAAAGCCTTAGATTTAGGGTCCCAGTTTAGAAGGGTATATATATCAGAGTCAGAGAGTAGTTTATTCATTTCCTTTACATAGTCACCCTTATCCAGGATACCCAAGCACCCCCTTTATCCACTGGCTTTATCACCACATTGTGCTTGTGTTCCAGCTCTTTAAAGCCCTTATATAAAGTGGCAGGCCATCTTTTAGGCTTGACAGACAGTTATATGTCTAGTCCAGCCATGCTTTGGCTACACCAGCTACAGTATAGCACAACTTTCTCTAAGCACTTATACCACAACTAGGTGTAAAGCCTGCGGTGAGTGTGTCCACTTATTCCACAACTAGCTGTAAGCAATGGGGTGAGTGTGCCCCCTTACACCACAACTATCTGTAAAAATGGGGTGAATGTGTACCCCCTGATACCACAACTATGGTGCAAGTATTCCAAATAGCTGGTGCACACAGATCCAATATGCATGGGTGCCAGGACTGCGGTGGCGCCACTTTAAATCCCAAAGAACAGAAAGGACCAGCACTAGTTTACAACTAGCTGTAAACACTGGGGTGAGTGTGTCCCCTTATACCACAACTTGCTCTAAGCACTGGGGTGTATGTATGCTGTTATATCACAACTTGGTCTAAGCACTGGAGTGACTTATGCTGTTATACCACATCTCTTTCTTCTAAGCACTGGTGTGAATGTGTCTCCTTATACCACAACTAGCTGTAAAGGCTGGGATGAGTGTGTCCCCTTATACCACCACTTGATCTAAGCACTGGGGTGAGTATGCTCCTTTATACCACAACTTACTGTAAGCAATGGGGTGAGTGTGTCCCCTTATGCCATAGTTAGCTTTAAGCAACTGGGTGATTCATACTACAACTAGCTGTAAACTCTGGGGTGAATGTGTCCCTTTATACCACAACTTGCTTTAAGCACTGGGGTGAGTGTACGCTGTTTTATGCTTATACGCTCTAAGCACTGAGGTGTATGCTGTTGTACCATAACTTGGTCTAAGCACCCTGGTGTATCAAAACTTGCTCTAAGCACTGGGGTGAACCCAGTTATAATACAACTTGCTATAGTCACTGGGGTGTACCACATTATATTATACCTTGTTCTAGGCGCTGGGGTTAGTGTACGATGTTATATCAAAACTTGGTATAAGGCCTGCCGTGACTGTATGCTGTTATACCACAACTTGTTCTAAGCACTGGGGTGTGTATCAGTATTCCACTTTAATACTACTTGCTTAAAGGAAAACTGCCTCTTTGTCAGGTTTTTTGGTGTTCTGTCTTATTGTTTTTCTCTTCTGGAATGTTAAGTAATAATCTGTGTTATGATTGTGACCCCAGACCTGTGGTTTACTTATCAGCATGCTGTTTCCAATATTACCTTTCCAATACCAATACCTTTCCAATATTTCCTATATTACTGTGTGTCTGTGATGCTAAGATGGGAATGTTTTTTTCTGTCGTCGAGTAAAAAGTACTGACTACATATCCTAGAATCTTTCCACTGTAACAAGAGAGCACATTAGTCAAGCAGCAGTAGTGACCCTTCCCAGCTTAAAAAGATGGCAATAACCATTTAGCTACTAGACTACAAGATTGTGATCCTGCCTATCTAAAAAAGTTGAATTACAGCAGAATATGTTAAACCTGTTGCCTGTGTTTTAACCAGATTAGATGATTACCAAGCTAGAGTGCAGTCCTGTATATGTGCAGCTAATGCACCAGTTGATGTACATTGCTAAGGTAAACACATAGTTGCTAGGCAAAATAGTTTTCTTTAATAACACAAGGTTGCAAACAAATAAAAAAAAAAAGCTTTGCACCACCTAGCTGAGCAAATGCACCAGCCAACGAATGTGCCTCAACCCAGCTCGACCCAAGGCTGCTACTAGGTTCTGCTCCTTGTCACACACGTAGGTGCAATGACAGCAAGCACTCATCTGTCTGTTTCTGGATGGCAGTTCACAGCTCCCAGGTGGTGTGTGGTCTTTCACCCAGACCGATTATTTTTAGCAGCGGATGAGGAGTCAGGAGAGGAGCAAGTAGAGTAGGAGGCAACAGGAGGCAACAAGTAATCTCTGGCAATCCTGGCTGGTGAAAGTATATGCTACGGCTCAGGCCTAGCCACCACTATATTAACCCAGTAGGCAGTTAAAGAGGATGTAACATCCCTGTCCATGCTTAGTTATCCATGTATCCGTTGTGATGTGGACCTTGCAACACATAGCATTTTCTCCACACATAGCACACCTCATTTTTTCCACAACCTGTTGGGGCAGGGCAGGGAAGGTGAGAAAAGTTCTGACAGCTGGGAATATATTGTGGAACAGCCATAAAACCATAGCATTTTGAAATCTTCTCAGCTCCAGCGGCCAGAATGGAAACATTCTGGCAAGCAATTTAATAATACTTGCATTCAAGACAGGGGGTTGTGGTAAAATGGGCCACACTTCCACTTTCTGTTCATTGTTTGAGGAATAGAAAGCTGAATGCTGCCTAAGATGGTGTGGGCAGGCTTGATGGTGGTGGTGGTCTCATATCCTCCAGTGTGGAGGGTGAAAAAATGGGGGGGCTGAAAAAAAAACATATATAATAATCTTAACAATAACTAATACTAATTGTAATACTAACTAATACAAATACTAATTAATAATACTAATTATAACTAATAGGACTAATAAAATTGATAATACTAACAATGGCAATACTAACAATAATCAATACTAAGTAATGTTTTTCTGGTTGCTTTGCAGGTCCTTGGTGATGAACATCATGCACAGGTTTCCCTTGCTTCAGTGACTGGTGGCAAAGCATGCAAATGACCCATGCCTTGCCCCTCCTCCTGCTTGGCCTTGTGCTGCCACTGAGCCCTCAAACTCAGTGGGGAACTCCGCCAATAGTGCACCCACTAGAGTGCATTTTTACTCATATATTACTCATATTTCTATCCTGCTCCAATGTTGGAATCAAGGAGGTGATATTATCCTTATGGTGGGGACCCAGCAGGGTAGCCACCTAGTAATTAGAGCTGTTGACTAGGCAGTTAACTCGGCAGTCAGTCCACAACCTATAGTGGCTCATGTGAACCAGGCTGACCTGAGTCAAATAAAAGCTGTCCACAGTGGGAGTCTTCTGCATCCCCCAGCCACTCCCCAGTGACCCCTGTGGGCTGTGCTGGATGCCACCCTGCTGTGAGGAAAAGGCCTTCTGTGAAGCCTCTAAAACCATTCCTTGGCTGGCTGATGTCCATCGAGCAACCCACTCTGTGAGCCACGTGTGGAGTGGCTTTGTTTGCTTTGCAGGTGCCTGGCCATAAACATGGACCTGAGAACACATGGTTTTATATAACATAGGAAAAATACCCTGTTTTATACTTGTATCAGCTTTTAGATGACTATAAGGAAGGAGATCTTTGTATCATGCCTGACTCTAATGATTTTCCTCCAGCGGAAAGGCTGTGGACAGCCTAGTTGTGAAGCAAGCGGAATATGCCAAAGAAGGTGGCTCAAAATGGACTGGCATGGTAATTCATCAAGTGGAAGTCAACCCTTCAGTGTACTTTGACTACGATTTCCATATTTATGTCTATGATTTGGTGAGGGCCTACGAGAACCCTGGTGCCTGCTTGCACCAGAGAAAAAAAGGGGGGGGGGAGGGAGGAAAAAGTAAAAGTAAAAAAATAATCTTTTCGGTTTGCTTTGCAGGTCCCTGGTGATGGACATCGTTAGCAATTAATTTTATAGCTCTTCCAATGCCGCTCATTTCCCGCCATGCTTCTGTAAAAATGGTACATTCTTTACTCTGCTGTGAGGACATGTCCACCTCAGAAGCCTCCAAAAGTGTCCCCTGGCTGGCTGCTGTCAGTCCAGCAATCCACCCTGCGAGCCACGTATAGAGTCGCAAGACAGCTGGGAAAATATGCCCTACTGTTTAAATTATTTGATATTTTTTAAATTTTAATAATAGTAATAATTTATTTTTTACAATTTTGATTTGCTTTGCAGGTGCCTGGCCATGGATGTAGAGCAGAGATTTTTAATGCTTTTCCCTTACTCCAGAGACTAGTGGCACAGCCTGCAAATCCCTGTGTCTTGTCATCAGTGCACTGCTTGAAAAATGCCACAATGGGGAGATCCTTTGAGCCAGATTTGTAAGTGCTCAGCGCCTGGGCATGGTGGCCGGTATTAGCAATGGGCTCTCTGCTGATGGTTGGCACCCTTCTCTCTCTTGTGCTGGCTGCCTGGGGCTGTGTGGCCGCTAAGCGGCTGATTGCATTCAGTCAACTTTGGGTCTAGGACCCATTCCTCCCCCCTACCCTCCTTCTCAGCCTCCACATTGCTGAAAGCCAAGGCTTTCATTCTCATCCTAGATGTCCTGCTATGGTATGCTGGCCATATCCTCATACTCAAACACAAGTTGTTGTGCATATGGAAACCCCTATGTCTGTAACTGGGGCAGGGGCAGGGTGTTATCATAGAGCATTAGTGACTCCATGACCTGTGGCTGGAACAGCCTTTCTGATTGTAAGGGGAGTGAGGTGGAAGACTTTGCATATAATCTGCAACTACTTCAACGTGTTCTAGGCCTCACCATTCTGGCAGCAGTATTGGGGCCTACAAGAATATGCTTCAAATCCTGGCGCCTGCTTGCACCAGATATTTGTTCATTGATGTCAATATGTATTAATTTATGTATATATTAATATATATCTTTATTGGTATATTTCTTTTATTTTTTTGTTTTCTGCAATTATTTGGAGTACTTTTTCTAGCCTGTCCAGTTTGTCCAGGGCAATAGCCCAGATATTACCCCCCCTCCCTAATTCGGCTTCCAACACCTATAAAAAAATTGATATATTAATTTTTTTCTTTATTAGTGTATTTCTTTTTGTTTTCTGTGTTTATTTGGAGTACTTTCCCTAGTCCATTTTGTGCAGGCCGATCGCCCAGGTGTTACACCCAAATTTGGCCTCCAACACCCTAATATTTTAAATGTTTTTTATTGTATATTCATGTTTAGTGATGACCTGCTGCCAAACTTGTTGCCAATGTTTAGGTCTGGGGCCACGAATCCAAACCGAATCTGAAGGCAATGAATCCGAATCTGAAGTCAATGGGGATCCGAACTTTGAGGCACAAAAATGGATGTAAAATGGGGCCAGCAAGTGCTAGAGGGCTGAAAATCGAGGGGAACACCTGGGCGATTGCCCTGCACAAAAAGGGCTATGGAAAGTATTCAAAACAATGACAGAATCCCCAAAAATTTAAATATATGTATATATTTTTTTTTACGAGTGTTGGAGGCCAAATTTGGGGGCAGGGGTAACATCTGGGCGATTGGCTGGAGAAAGTATTCCAAATAATCACAGAAAACAAAAACTATTATGAGATGCAAAGAACTACAACCTAGAAGTTCTACAATGTAAATGCACATGATATAGATGGGGCTCTCCATTGAAACGTAGCTTCAATTTCAAAGGTGATACACATACTTCTACCACTACAAAGAATACATAATTGATTTTTAGAACTTGGGTTTTCTACCTCATACCATGACCTGGGTTTTCCAATAAACCATGACCTGGGTTTTCCATGACCTTGGTCTGCAAACTGCAGAAATTGAACATAAAACAACAGAAATTTCTTTAGAATTATCACAATTAAAGGAAGAAATTAAAAAATGAAGAAATTAAAAAATGAAGAACTTAAAAAGGAAGAAATAAAAAAGAAGACAAGCTCACATTAAACTTAAAAATTGAAGACTTAGAAAACAGATCACGCAAATCAAACATGCACATTAGAGGAATCCCAGAATCAGTAACAGACCTTTTCTAGCAATCCTCTAATGTATACACATTTTATATAGATGGGCTTTCCATTCAGAGTTATCTTCAATTTCAAAGACGATACACATACTTCTACCAATACAAAGGATACATAATTACTTTTCATAACTCATCCAACCACTACCACTTTAACCCCAGAAAAGGTGGATAGCACTAGTATAAAAACAGCCCAAAACACAAAATGTAAAAGATCCCCTATCAAGCCCAACGTAGAAGATTCTCTGTTCCCTAACAATGAGTGAGACTCTAGTGTCTCTCGCAAGCTACTACTTGAGGATTTGCTATATTATCCAAAGACAAGATTAATCTACTGCTGTTTTACTGTACAGATTAGGGGCTAACACACACCAAAGTAGGCATTTACTAATATAATTATTCCCTTCTAAGTTTTTGCTATAATAAGGTTTATGCTTTAAATTTTATAGCAGCTTTTTTTATTTAAAAGTTCTAATCGTTCTAACTCCCTTTTTAGGGTATATTAAGAGAAATTCTTAATTCCCCAGTAATTCTTACAAGAGGTGAAGGCGTGGGTGTCCTCAACTTGCTCACCCATCCTTCCCCTACCTGATCTTTGGTTAGATAATTGAAGGAAGACTACAATAGAGGATTTACTTATGCCCAATAGATTTATTAGACTGGAAAGCTAATATTCTTTTCAAAAACTTTTCTTTAGTTTTATCCAAGAAATAACTTACATAAGTTTTCAAATTTCAATTTATGCAACTCCATTCCCCACTTATCTTATCTCCCCCTTATCAAACAACTAATAAACAAGTCTAATCATAACCATGAGCAAAGTTTAATGTTCCACAAAAGAAAACGTCATTCAGACAATTTAGATCAATGCATACAGACATCATATGTTTACAAGGTTTCCCTTGTTTTTTTACTGCCTCAACAGAAAATGAACAGACAGGAGTCTTAGTTGCCTTCAAAAGAAAAAGAAATTAAAGACCCTGAAGGGTCTTACATGATCATAGTAGGAAATATTCAAGATAACCCACTTACCATTGCAAGTTATTAGGTACCAAACACTGGACAAACAGCATTTTTTGAGAAACCATTAATGCTATCTCCAATAAGACACAGGGCACACTAATAATATGTAACGTCTCAAATGTAATAATACACCCCCATATTGTGAGGCACTCTATAACTAATTCCTTGTGAAAATCTTCACAAGAAACACCTACAATAATCTTTTGAGTGCATCTTAACAAAATATTTCCCAACACACATACACCCATCTGGGAGAGAATATTTACATTACTATGCTTTCAAGTCTTTACCCGAATACATCATATATTCATACCTCAAACTCAATGCCACAATTCATAGATGTTTCAATATACCCAATTTTATGGTTCGATCAATCTTTGCTATCAATCTCCCTATATCCCACTCTAAGCAGACCTACAGAACATATCTCAAGCATTAGAAGAATACATTAACATAAACAAGGAATCTGTAAGCTTACCAGTAATTATAGGTAAACTTATTCAGCTTGCATCCTAAAAGAAGAAATTGAGTAATAAGTTATTGTAAAATTCCATATAGCATCTAAATCCTTCCAAAAAAAAAACGACCAAAACAGAAATACATTATATCGGGCCAGACAAGATTTGGAATTATGCTTAACAAATAGGGCTGAATATCAGTTACGTGACCTTAGACATAAAAGGTACATATCAAACAATAAAGTTGGCTTTTATTTACCGTATTTGCCGGCGTATAAGACGACTTTCTGCCCCTGAAAAACATGCTTACAAGTGGGGGTGTCATCTTATACACTGGGTGCACGGCACTGTTCCCTCTAAGGCAGGGGTGAGTGCGCGGGGGATG
This sequence comes from Gastrophryne carolinensis, assembly GCA_027917425.1. Taxonomy (NCBI): domain Eukaryota; kingdom Metazoa; phylum Chordata; class Amphibia; order Anura; family Microhylidae; genus Gastrophryne; species Gastrophryne carolinensis. Next base: position 115,071,625 of record CM051240.1, read on the forward strand.
AAAAAACTTCCAGCATGCAGGGGGAGCCTCAATAGGAGTGCACAGAGTGCTGTCAGGCTCATAAGTGTGTGCACGGAGTGACAGAGGCCCATAGCTGAGAGCAAGTGTGCTGACACTCACACTGCTTCCCCCTAAGAGATAAGAATGTGGCATTTCCTTTCCAGGCTGCCCTGTGCCATGTCAGCTGTGTGTGCAGAAAATGGCTCCCCACCCACACAAACAAGGCAACACATTTATGTTCAGGATGTTCTAGGTGAGATGATTTTTCTTTCAATGGATCGTTGCCCAGTTCCCCAACATCGCTGCTCAGCCACTGCCAAGGCTTAGAGGGAACATTGGAGCATTGGAGGTAAGAGCGGGGGCCGGACCTATGTGCGCATGTGTCTGTCTGCCTGTGTGTGTGTGCCTCCATGTATGTGTGTTTGACTTTGTGTGGGGGCTTGCATGCATGTGTGTGTGTGTGTCTGCATGTATGTGTGTGTGTCTGCATGTATGTGTGTGTGTTTGCCTGCCTGCCTGTGTGTGTGTGTGTCTGCATGTGTGTGTGTGTCTGCATGTGTGTGTGTGTGTCTGCACGTATGTGTGTGTGTCTGCATGTATGTGTGTGTGTTTGCCTGCCTGCCTGTGTGTGTGTGTGTCTGCATGTGTGTGTGTGTCTGCATGTGTGTGTGTGGAGAGGGCTTGCATGCATGTGTGTGTGTGTCTGCATGTATGTGTGTGTGTCTGCATGTATGTGTGTGTGTGTGTGTGTGTGTGTTTGCCTGTGTATGTGTACCTCCATGTATGTGTGTTTGACTTTGTGTGGGGGCTTGCATGCATGTATGTGTGTGTGTCTGCATGTGTGTGTGCCTCCATGTATGTGTGTTTGACTTTGTGTGGGGGCTTGCATGCATGTGTGTCTGCATGTATGTGTGTGTGGAGAGGGCTTGCATGAATGCAGTGTGTGTTTGCATGTGTGTGTGTGCCTCCATGTATGTGTGTGCCTATGTATGGGGGCTTGCATGCATGTGTGTGTGTCTGCATGTATGTGTGTGTTTGCATGTATGTGTGTGTGGAGGGGGCTTGCATGCATGCAGTGTGTGTGTTTGCCTGCACATATGTGTTTGCCTGTGTGTGTAGGGGGGCTTGTCTGCATTCATGTGTGTGTGTGAGGCTTGCCTGTGTGTGTGTGTGTGTGTGTGTGTGTGTTTTCATGTAATTTGTTACTATGTATTTATTAGGTGGCGTTTTCCTTTAAGGGCGTGGCTGGGAGCGTGGTTTAAAATGTCCCTCTTTACTATTTTCAAAAGTTGGGAGGTATGCGTTTATGATTGTGCGTCGCTCAGCCTCCTGGGATAGTTGCAGATGACTCAGCACGCCTTTTATCGCCAGTCAGCTTTTCCCTGGGGCATCCTGAATCGGGATGCCCCCACTGTGTGAACCCCCCACCCGGGCACCTGTACAAACCCACCTTTCCCTGCTTCAACTCTTTTTTCTTAGCTCTGTCCCATCCCATCTCTGTTCCCAGCTTTGTCCCATGATTCCCATCCCATCTCTCTTCTCCCAGCTCTGTCCCATCCCATATCTCTTTTCCCAGCTCTGTCCCATCCCATCTCTCTATTCCCCAGCTCTGTCCCATCCCATCTCTCTATTCCCAGCTCTGTCCCATCCCATCTCTCTATTCCCAGCTCTGTCCCATCCCATCTCTCTTCTCCCAGCTCTGTCCCATCCCATCTCTCTTTTCCCAGCTCTGTCCCATCCCATCTCTCTATTTCGAGCTCTGTCCCATCCCATCTTTCTATTCCCAGCTCTGTCCCATCCCATCTCTCTATTCCCAGCTCTGTCCCATCCCATCTCTTTTCCCAGCTCTGTCCCGTCCGATCTCTCTCTTTTCCCAGCTCTGTCCCATACCATCTCTCTATTCTCAGCTCTGTCCCATCCCATCTTTCTATTCCCAGCTCTGTCCCATCCAATCTCTCTATTCCCAGCTTTGTCCCATCCCATCTCTTTTCCGAGCTCTGTCCCATCCCATCTCTCTCTTTTCCCAGCTCTGTCCCATCCCATCTCTCTATTCCCGGCTCTGTCCCATCCCATCTCTCTTTTCCCAGCTCTGTCCCATCCCATCTCTCTTTTCCCAGCTCTGTCCCATCCCATCTCTCTATTCCCAGCTCTGTCCCATCCCATCTCTCTATTCCCAGCTCTGTCCCATCCCATCTCTCTTCTCCCAGCTCTGCCCCATCCCATCTCTCTATTCCCAGCTCTGTCCCATTCCATCTCTTTTCCCAGCTCTGTCCCATCCCATTTCTCTATTCCCCAGCTCTGTCCCATCCCATCTCTCTATTCCCAGCTCTGTCCCATCCCATCTCTCTATTCCCAGATCTGTCCCATCCCATCTCTCTTCTCCCAGCTCTATCCCATCCCATCTCTCTTTTCCCAGCTCTGTCCCATCCCATTTCTCTTTTCCCAGCTCTGTCCCATCCCATCTCTCTATTCCCAGCTCTGTCCCATCCCATTTCTCTATTATCATAGCTCTGTCCCATCCCATCTCTCTTTTCCCAGCTCTGTCCCATCCCATATCTCTATTCCCAGCTCTGTCCCATCCCATCTCTCTTTTCCCATCTCTGTCCCATCCCATCTCTCTATTCCCAGCTCTGTCCCATCCCATCTCTCTATTATCATAGCTCTGTCCCATCTCTCTATTCCCAGCTCTGTCCCATCCCATCTCTCTATTCCCAGCTCTGTCCCATCCCATCTCTCTTTTCCCAGCTCTGTCCCATCCCATCTCTCTTTTCCCAGCTCTGTCCCATCCCATCTCTTTATTCCCAGCTCTGTCCCATCCCATCTCTCTATTCCCAGCTCTGTCCCATCCCATCTCTCAATTCCCAGCTCTGTCCCATCCCATCTCTTTTTCCAGCTCTGTCCCATCCCATCTCTCTCTTTTCCCAGCTCTGTCCCATCCCATCTCTCTATTCCCAGCTCTGCCCCATCCCATCTCTCTATTCCCAGCTCTGTCCCATCCCATCTCTCTTTTCCCAGTTCTGTCCCATCCCATCCCATCTCTCTTTTTCCAGCTCTGTCCCATCCCATCCCATCTCTCTTTTCCCAGCTCCGTTAGTAGGATGTGACGATGGAGCAACATGTGGGTATGGTTTGTGGGTTGAGGGCGTGGCCGCCTCATCCTGTGCCCATTTATTATTGAGTGGTGGCCATTTTCTTGTGGCTTGGCTCTGGCATGGCCAGAGGGAAGCGCCCGCCATGATGCTGTAGACCACTGGTCAGGGGGTTGTTTGCAGGTGGTGCTCTGCACAAAGAACCATGCAGCTATGCATCCTCCGCAGGGGTTGCTCTCGCTGCCCCCACTCCCTATCCCAGCAGACAGCGCGGCCGGGCTGTTGTCTCTTCCTATTGGTAGATGGGATTTGAGTGGAGGTGACCCAGGGACAGCTAAATGGATTTCTGCTTCCAGCACAGAGGAGAGGAATGGATGTCGCCATGACACTTTACTCAGGTGAGCCCTGCTAACATGCTCAGGTTGTTTTTTTGGTTGTTGTTTATTTGGTTTGTTGTTTATTTGGTGTGTGGAAGGTGTGTGGAAGAGGGAGTAGTCTTATACGGCGAGTATATAACAAATTCTATATTTTGAGTGGAAATGTTGGGGGGTCGTCTTATACGCCCAGTCCTCTTATACGCCGGCAAATACGGTAGCTAAAAAACTTAAAGGCCCTAGCAATAGATAATCTTGTTTCAGAAAATCCTAAGAAAAAGATTCACACATTCAGCAAACAAAAAGAGAAATTATCATCGGACAATATTAATCATGAAAAAGCATCTAAGCTCCTTCAGTTACTTAAATTACTGACTTTATCTCCCCATATCAAAGAACATCTGGAATGAAAGATTTATCTGGATGAAGTTTAATTATCTATAAAATCGCTAAAACCTAATAAACAACCAGGCCCAGATGGACTATCAACAATTTACTACAAAGAACTCGCTCATTATATTGGTCCATTGTTAACTAATGCTTTTAATGCCATATTAACTGGAGCAAAATTGGGTCATGAGATTCTTACTGCTTCCATAAGTATGATCCCAAACCCAAACAAAGATCGCAAAGTATGGTCAAACTATAGAGCAATATATCTAAATTTGGATAATAAATGGTCCATTTCTGGCTCAAAAATAGGAAAAATGCATCATAAAGAAGGTTTCTTTGTAGATGACATACTCTTGTTCTTGACTAGCCCTATCACCTCCATACCCAATCTTCTTGATCTGTTAGCAAAATGTAAACGAATATCTGGACGCCAAGTCAACCTAACAAAGTCCTATGCTCTAAATATCAACTTAACGAAAGAAACTCTGCAAAATGTACAAATGTTCAATCATATACCTAGGGGTAAAAATCACAAACTGGTGTAACACCCTATACCGAGCCAACTATCCATCCCTACTCTTAGAATTACATAACCTATTAGAAAAATGGTCTTACCAAAATCTGGGATGGTTGGACAGATTATCCGCTATTGAAATGACACGGTTACCCAAAGTAATGTATTTGTTTAGAGTATTGTTGGCTAGCATCGCCAACACATCTAACTCCATACAATCTAAAATGAAGCAAAGAGAAAGGCAGACTAGTGTTACCTCATCTTTGGCTATACTACCAAGTCATGTCAACTGTCACAACGAGCTTCATAAGCATATTGTGATTTTCCCAGGTATAGGGGAATTTATTTTTGATCTGCAAGAATCTTTTTAACAATAATTGTAAGACACTTCCTAAATTTGCTGATAAATGGTGTACATATCTTTTTCTCACATGGTCAGATAAGGAATGGAACGCAGTTTGGAGAAATATTTTACAAGGATATATGGATTTTAAAACCTTGGAAATCAAAGTAAAAGTATGGATGCCTTGGTATATACTACCAGGATGTATTCATTAACCCTTTAAATGCCAGCCTACTTAGAGTTTTGTCACCTTCTCTTGCCAGACCATTTTTCACTATTTTGCCCTATACATGTTCAACTGTGATTTTTAAAGGGATTTCCGGGATATTCCCAGGAAAATGATATATTGCTTTTTTTCAGCAGAGTCTGGGCTTTAACATGAAATGTCTTGTTTGGCCTTTTTTAGTGTATACTCAATTCTTTTTTTGCAATAAAAAATGTACAAAAATTCAAATAAAAAACACAGAGCAAGAAATGATGATCCTGGATCCACCGCTCGCCACCGCCGACGCGTTTCGTTGCTGTGAGGCAACTTTAACTAGGCTGGTGGCGCGGCAGAGCGGTGGAGAATAAATGCAAGAAATGTCCGGTCATGTGAACAAGGTCCTACTGCTGTATAATCAGATGTAGCAAACTTAAATGCAATAGTCACAGCCGAAAGTAACGAGTAAAAACCTAAAAGTCCAAAGAGGATGTCAGGGAAATGATTATACAGCAGTAGGACCTTGTTCACATGACCGGACATTTCTTGCATTTATTCTCCACCGCTCTGCCGGCGGTGGCGAGCGGTGGATCCAGGATCATCATTTCTTCATTTTAAGCTACCATTTGGAATTATATTGCCAGGCACTTGGGACGCAGTAGGAGACTGTCCGATTCCAGCGCCGGTGAGATCGTTATCATGTTCAATGCTTATTTTATGCTTCTATCATGTGAGTGTATTTCTTGAGTTTACATTAAAGGAGAGAATTTTTTTAGCAGTACTACACCATATCTCTCTTTCTTTGTTTTTTACATCCATGAAATGAATTGTCACCATCTGAGTCAATATTGACTATTACTGAGACTGTGGTCTCTTTGAAGCGGTGTTTTTTTGTATCTACTAATTGGAGTCACCATACAAAGTTTGAGCAACGTTTGAGTTTTGATCCACACAGAAGCCCAGTGGGGGTAGCAGCGTTGAATAATATCATTTGAAGGCTTTCTTTTGCTGTGGAGTCGGTAAGAGTTTGCACGTTTGGTGGAGGTATTTTGAACACGTTCATGTGAAGTGCATGCACCGTGGGATATCCGACTTTTTTCACTTTTTTCAATTTTTTCAATTTTTTATGCTTTGGACTTTTTTTGCTGATCAATTTATGTCTCACTAAGTGAGAATTGGAATCTTTATGTCACTGTGTGCTCTGTGTTTTTTATTTGAATTTTTGAACATTTTGGGTCTTTTTTTGAGATAAGGACTTTCACACGTTGAGCAATTCACTTTTGTAATTTTTTAGGTTAATTATTTTTAGCGCGGTTCTGGGTCTTTGATTTAATCACTGACATCAATTCTAATAAAAAATGTAAGTTTGTCAATAAAATCTTATTACATGTGAAATCCCCATTTCTCCCAGTTACAGCGGTGCCACATATGTATTGTTAGACACCCTTTCCTGCCCAGGAGACTCCTTCAAACTGAAACAGCACTTTAGGAGAATCTCAGATAAAACTATGCACTATGCGCACCTTGCAGTTTTTCAATAAAAACAACCCTTTACATTTGAAATACCCCCCACTTACTATATATTCTCTGTAAGTACACACCTCACACTTACTAGGCTTACTTCCAGGCTTGTTGATGTGGGCAAAGGTTTCTGGAAGTAATTCCTCAATGATCTTTTCCCTAAAAAAGAATAAAAAAAACAGAATCAAAGCCACATTTTCCTAAAAAAAATATATGCAAAGCAGAAAAAAACAAGTTAAATATGAAAAAGCAAGATCCCCCGAACAGAACAATACCCAACATGCATAGGTAGTCTCAAGGGAAGAGTTGCCAAATGCCCCATAGCAAAGCATGCGGGTAAGAATAATTTTACTTTAAAATGTCAGCTCTGCGCGCACATTGAATTTTCAACAAAACAACCCTTTACATTTGGAATACCCCCCATAAACCATATATTCCCTGAAAGAACACACATTATGCTTTCTAAGCGTACCCAGCTTGATGTAGTGGGCTCATCTTACTGGAAGTAATCCCTCGAAGAATTCTTAAGTTGCAGTACTTAAGAATTCTTAAGTATAATAAGAATAAGAAGTATATATAAAGCAGAATAAAAAATATGTTTTCCTAAAATATCAATATGCAAACAAGAAAAAACAAGCTAAGAGCAAGGTCCCCCGAACAGAACAATACAATGCTTAGCTACTTCTAACCCTTTTAACTGCCAGCCTACTTGAAATGTTGTCACCCTCTGTTAACAGGTAATTTTTCATCATTTTGAGCTATGTTTAACTATTTTTTTTTTTTGCAGCAGAGTTTAGGCTTCAACATGAAATGTCTTGTTTGTAATTTTCTACTGTTTCTTTAAATATTTTTGAGTAAAAAAAATATATAATTTTTAAAAAATTGTCTCCTTTATTTTAAATAAAACATTTGTTTTATTAAAGAAAACCATATTGCATGTGAAAGCCCCATTTCTCCTGATTACAAAGGTACCACATATGTATTGGTAGCCCCCCATTCCTGCCCAGGAAATCCCCCAAACTTAAAAGAGCACTTTATAACTAGGGATGAGCGAATCGATCCGGACGAACCCGGATTCGTTCAGAATTTCATGAAAAATTCGATTCTGAACGAATCCGAATTTCCTGGCGATTCGATCGATCGAAGTTTTCCTTAAAACTCAATGACAGGCATTCTAAGATGGTGGACGGACATGTTCAGACATGTCCCCAGGGGCAAGTGACGATGGGACAGTCACATGCAGCCTATCAGCAGCCAGGAAGCCCGGTGACCTCACCGTGCTATATAAAGCGGCGGCCATTTTCCTTTTGCACAGTTCAGACTTGCATTGCAGACAGAACGGAGCTAGCTGCAGGGAGAGACAGACAGTCATTGTTAGGTGAGAGTTAGCGATAGCTAGAGAGTAGAGACAGTTACAGATAGGTAAAGAGAGAGACAGATAGTTAGGGAGATTTAGAGTGGTAGACAGAGCTAGGGAAAGATAGATTTAAACCGGAACAATCCAGCAGCATACAAGTCACAGTGACAGGGTGTCTAGTGCTGCCTATGATTCATATTTCATAATTACTGGGTTACTGTTAATATATTTCGTTTGGTTTAAATACAGCTGCACACTGTGCATGCCATGCACATGCTATTTAACCCTTTATGCTATTTAGCCCTGAACACTATTTTAACCCTATCTGTTAAACAAAAGCATTTCTCATAATTGGATTAGCGTTAATATTTTCTGTTCAGCTTAAACTACACCAGGCCACACGGGCATCCCAAGGCACATGCTATTTTAACCCTATCTGTTAAACAAAAGCATTTCTCATAATTGGATTAGTGTTAACAATTTTCTGTTCAGCTTAAAATACACCAGGCCACACGGGCATCCCAAGGCACATGCTATTTTAACCCTATCTGTTAAACAAAAGCATTTCTCATAATTGGATTAGTGTTAATATTTTCTGTTCAGCTTAAAATACACCAGGCCACACGGGCATCCCAAGGCACATGCTATTTTAACCCTATCTGTTAAACAAAAGCATTTCTCATAATTGGATTAGTGTTAATATTTTCTGTTCAGCTTAAAATACACCAGGCCACACGCGCATCCCAAGGCACATGCTATTTTAACCCTATCTTAAACAAAAGCATTTCTCATAATTGGATTAGTGTTAATATTTTCTGTTCAGCTTAAAATACACCAGGCCACACGGGCATCCCAAGGCACATGCTTTTTTAACCCTATATGTTAAACAAAAGCATTTCTCATAATTGGATTAGTGTTAATATTTTCTGTTCAGCTTAAAATACACCAGGCCACACGTGCATCCCAAGGCACATGCTATTTAACCCTATCTGTTAAACAAAAGCATTTCTCATAATTGAATTACTGTTAATATTTTCTGTTCAGCTTAAAATACACCAGGCCACACGTGCATCCCAAGGCACATGATATTTAACCCTATCTGTTAAACAAAAGCATTTCTCATAATTGGATTAGTGTTAATATTTTCTGTTCAGCTTAACATACACCAGGCCACACGGTCATCCCAAGGCACATGCTATTTTAACCCTATATGTTAAACAAAAGCATTTTTCATAATTGGATTAGTGTTAATATTTTCTGTTCAGCTTAAAATACACCAGGCCACACGGGCATCCCAAGGCACATGCTATTTAACCCTATCTGTTAAACAAAAGCATTTCTCATAATTGAATTAGTGTTAATATTTTCTGTTCAGCTTAAAATACACCAGGCCACATGGGCATCCAAAGGCACATGCTATTTTAACCCTATCTGTTATACAACATAAGCGTTAATCAGCATCAGCTTTATTAAGCTACTTTAGTTTCCACTTGTTTTTGACCGCTTTCAATAAACCAGGCCGCAGGGCACCCCAAAGCTGCACCTTCCACCCTATCTGTTATACAACATAAGCATTGTTCAGCATCAGCTTCATTAAGCTACTTCAGTTTGCCCTTGTTTTTGACTGCTTTCAATAAACCAGGCCGCAGGGCACCCCAAAGCTGCACCTTGCGCCCTATCTGTTATACAACATAAGCGTTGTTCAGCATCAGCTTCATTAAGCTACTTCAGTTTGCACTTGCTTTTTGACTGCTTTCAATAAACCAGGCCACAGGGCACCCCAAAGCTGCACCTTGCACCCTATCTGTTATACAACATAAGCGTTGATCAGCATCAGCTTTATTCAGCTACTTTAGTTTGCACTTGTTTTTGACTGCTTTCAATAAACCAGGCCGCAGGGCACCCCAAAGCTGCACCTTGCACCCTATCTGTTATACAACATAAGCATTGATCAGCATCAGCTTTATTAAGATACTTTAGTTTGCACTTGTTTTTGACTGCTTTCAATAAGCCAGCCCGCAGGGCACCCCAAAGCTGCACCTTGCACCCTATCTGTTTTACAACATAAGCGTTGTTCAGCATCAGCTTCATTAAGCTACTTCAGTTTGCACTTCCTTTTTGACTGCTTTCAATAAACCAGGCCGCAGGGCACCTCAAAGCTGCACCTTGCACCCTATCTGTTATACAACATAAGTGTTGATCAGCATCAGCTGCTTTATTAAGCTACTTCAGTTTGCACTTCCTTTTTGACTGCTTTCAATAAACCAGGCCGCAGGGCACCCCAAAGCTGCACCTTGCACCCTATCTGTTTATTCTAAATAAGCAGATACATAAAAATGTCAGGCAGACAAGTGCCAGGATGTTCAAAGAGGAGTGGCAGAGGCCAAGATTCAGCAAGCAGAGGTCGCAGCAGACTAGGGGCGAGTGGCAGCAGGAGTTACGGTGAGAGACCTGATCTACCAGTATCTGCTAGCGGTCGTGTCTCCACCAGTAACGCATCTGCCGTGGTAGATTGGTTAACGCGCTCATCAACATCATCACAAGTTACGTCTGAGACCCCCAGTCTAGGGTCGGTAGGTTCCTCTGACACAACCCTGAGTTGGCATGCCCCGAGAGCAGTCCCTGTCCTCCCATTGCCTCTGTCCTATGCTGTTCCCTCCCCCAGCGACGTATCCTATGTTTTGGGTTCAGCTCCACTTTTTAGTGAGGAGGACGATCAGATATAGGACAGTCAGCAGCTACTGCCCAGCCATGAAATGGAGGTGGCTTCTTTAGCTCGGCAGACAAATAGTGATGTGGACAGTGTCGTGGGTGTTGCGAGCTTTCCAGCTCCTGCACCAGACACTGAGGAAACCGAGAACATCAGTGACGTACAGCCACAACTCAGTTATGATGATGATGATGATGAAGCCGATCGCACTTGGGAGCCGGGTGATGAGGGGGCTTCATCGTCATCATCAGGAGAAGAGGGGCGCAGGTTGCCCCAGAGTCAGCAGCTCAGGCAGGAAGGTGTTAGCAGCATGGTTGGCAGTCAGCATGGGGGCACAATTGTAAAGCCTGGAGCCAAACGGGGCCGGGGCCGGGGTAGAGCACCTGCTGCATGGCAGGCTACCTTTTCGGGAGGTAGTGGAGCAGGGGTTCCTGGAGTTGGCGACAATAGCAGTGCATCAGTGAGGCCTGTTGGTGGGAAAAGTAGCTACTTGGCAGTGTGGCAGTTTTTCCTGAAGCATCTGCAGGAGAGTAACATGGCCACATGCAAGATATGTAGGCAGAAGGTGAAGCGTGGCCTGGGTCCAAATGTTGGCACCACGGCCCTGCGTCAACATGTGATGCGTCACCATAAAGCGATCTGGGAGAACCGGGGCTCCCAAGGGGTGGTCCAGCCTGCTTCCTCACCAAGTGGCACACCGCTCCCAATTTCTGCCAGCCAAGGCTCCAGCACTCCATCCTCTGTCGCTCCTGCTCCTCCTCCTCCTTCAAGTCATGCATCCCGCCAGCAATCCATCAGCGAAGCCATGTCCAAGAGACAGCAGTATGCGTCCACTCATCCTACGGCGCAGAAGCTGAATGTGCTCCTGTCCAAGTTGCTGGTGCTGCAGTCGCTCCCTTTTCAGGTGGTGGACTCTGCACCTTTCAGAGAACTGATGGCTTGTGCCGAGCTGAGGTGGAGAGTCCCAAGCCGTCATTTCTTTGCCAAGAAGGCAGTATCAGCGCTGCATACTTTTGTTGAACAGAAGGTGGGCCAGTCCTTGAGCCTGTCAGTGTGTAGCAAAGTGCATGGCAGCGCCGACGTCTGGAGCTGTAACTACGGTCAGGGACAGTACATGTCATTTACGGCCCACTGGGTGAATCAGTGCCCCTCCAGTCTACCATGTGTGCAGGGCACGGAGGTGTCACGCAGTGCTTCACATGGTTTGTTTTGGTAAACGGAGTCACACAGGGGAGGAACTGCTTAAATTTATTCATCAGGAAATCCAAACATGGCTTACTCCAAGAAAACTTAAAATGGGAATCATGGTTACCGACAATGGGAAGAACATTTTGTCTGTGCTGCGCCAAGGAAGGCTGACTCATGCCCCCTGCATGGCTCACGTCTTCAATCTGGTTGTCAAGCAGTTTCTGAAGTGTTCCCCGATATGCAAGACATCCTAACAACTTCAAGGAAACTTTGCATGCACCTCAGCCACTCATACACCGCCAAACACACCCTTCTTGAGCTACAGCATCAGAACGGTATTTGCGATGTTTCCACCCGTTGGAATTCCACCCTTCACATGTTGGACCGATTATATGAACAGAGAAAAGCCATCACGGATTTCCTGATGATCCAAGTGGATAGGGGGACTCCCCTGTGTAACTTCAATGTCAACCAGTGGCAGCTCATACGTGACACCTGCCGTTTGCTCAGGCCCTTTGAGGAAGCCACTTTATTTGTCAGTCGCCAGGATTACGGGATGAACGACGTGATTCCACTGCTTCATGTACTACAGCACATGTTGGAAATCATGGCTGGTCAGGGCACTGGAGACATGGCGTCTACATCTTATGGCCACATGAACCCCGTTGGAGCTGAACTGGAGGAGGAGGAGGAAGAGGAGGAGGAGGGGCACAGTGAAGCACAGTTTAGGCTTGGCGAAATGGTTGGTTTATCTAGTCAGCGGACAGGAGAGGAGGAGCAGGAGCAGCCAGAGGAGCTAGAGGGTTTTAAGGAAGGCGAGATAGAGGACCCGGACACACCGTGGCAGTATGCAGTGGAGATGGAGACAGGTAGTCCATCCAAGTCACTTGCGCAAATGGCAGGAAGCATGCTCACGTGCTTGCGTAGTGACCCCAGAATTGTTTCCATTTGTCGGCGGGATGACTTCTGGCTGTCCACCTTATTGGACCCTCGCTTCCGGCACAAAATGGGACTACAAAGACATTCTACGTAGTCAGTTGGCCGATGCCTATCTGCGCCATGGTACATACTCTCGCAGGTCTGACTCGCGGGGACCTCTGCGCTCACCTTCCACTGCCATGGTTGCTGGGGGAGTTGGCAGGAGCAGAAGCAGCAGCTCCATCAGCAGCAGCCTCAGTCTTCAGTTGCTAATGAGTTGCTTTCTACACCGCATAGTGAGGCTACTCACGAGCAGCAGGAAGACCTGGAGCAGGACCTCAACCAGCAGGTCATGTCATACCTTGACATGATCATGCCAACACACCTTGAGGATCCGCTGGACTTCTGGGCAGCCAAACTTGGCTTGTGGCCGCAACTAGCAGAGTTTGCCCTGGAAAAGCTTTCCTGCCCCGCAAGTAGCGTGCCATCTGAGCGGGTGTTTAGTGCGGCGGGGACCATAGTTACGGCGAGGAGAACTCGTCTGTCAACTAAAAATGTGGAGAGACTCACCTTTGTCAAAATGAATCAGGGATGGATCAGCAAGGACACCCACCAATGCCTGATGCATGCGACTAGATTCAGCATGGTGTCACGTTTTACACTTTCCAAATGGTGCAAAACATATTTATGTCTTTAGGCCAATTTTTGGGCTCCTGCTCCTGCCAACTTCAGGGTGTGCCTTCCAACCAATGTTTGGCCTCCTGCTGATGCCAACTACAGAGTGTGCCTTTCAGCCAATTCTTGGCCTCCTGCTGCTGCTGCTTGCAACTCCAGGGTGTGATTCATCCAATTTTTGGGCTCCTGCTGCCAACTCCAGTGTCTCTTTAAAGCAATGTTTGGGCTCCTGCTGCTGCTTGCAACTCCAGGGTGTGATTCATCCAATTTTTGGGCTCCTGCTGCCAACTCCAGTGTCTCTTTCAGCCAATGATGGGCTCCTGCTGCTGCTTGCAACTCCAGGGTGTGATTCATCCAATTGTTGGGCTCCTGCTGCCAACTCCAATGTACCTTTCAAGCTATGTTTGGGCTCCTGCTGCTGCTGCTTGAAACTCCAGGGTGTGATTCATCCAATTTTTGGGCTCCTGCTGCCAACTCCAGTGTCTCTTTCAGCCAATGTTGGGCTCCTGCTGCTGCTTGCAACTCCAGGGTGTGATTCATCCAATTTTTGGGCTCCTGCTGCCAACTCCAGTGTCTCTTTAAAGCAATGTTTGGGCTGCTGCTGCTGCTTGCAACTCCAGGGTGTGATTCATCCAATTTTTGGGCTCCTGCTGCCAACTCCAGTGTCTCTTTAAAGTAATGGTTGGGCTACTGCTGCTGCTTGGAACTCCAGGGTGTGATTCATCCAATTTTTGGGCTCCTGCTGCCAACTCCAGTGTCTCTTTAAAGCAATGTTTGGGCTCCTGCTGCTGCTTGCAACTCCTGGGTGTGATTCATTCAATTTTTGGGCTCCTGCTACCAACTCCACTGTCTCTTTCAAGCTATGTTTGGGCTCCTGCTGCTGCTGCTGCTTGCAACTCCAGGGTGTGATTCATCCAATTTTTGGGCTCCTGCTGCCAACTCCAGTGTCTCTTTCAGCCAATGTTTGGGCTCCTGTTGCTGCTGCTTGCAACTCCAGGGTGTGATTCATCCAATTTTTGGGCTCCTGAAGCCAACTCCAGTGTCTCTTTAAAGTAATGTTTGGGCTCCTGCTGCTGCTTGCAACTCCAGGGTATGATTCATCCAATTTTTGGGATCCTGCTGCCAACTCCAGTGTCTCTTTAAAGCAATGTTTGGGCTGCTGCTGCTGCTTGCAACTCCAGGGTGTGATTCATCCAATTTTTGGGCTACTGCTGCCAACTCCAGTGTCTCTTTCAAGCTATGTTTGGGCTGCTGCTTGGAACTCCAGGGTGTGATTCATCTAATTTTTGGGCCCCTGCTGCCAACTCCAGTGTCTCTTTAAAGTAATGGTTGGGCTGCTGCTGCTGCTTGGAACTCCAGGGTGGGATTCATCAAATTTTTGGGCTCCTGCTGCCAACTCCAGTGTCTCTTTAAAGCAATGTTTGGGCTCCTGCTGCTGCTTGCAACTCCAGGGTGTGATTCATTCAATTTTTGGGCTCCTGCTACCAACTCCAGTGTCTCTTTCAAGCTATGCTTGGGCTGCGGCTGCTGCTGCTTGTAACTTCAGGGTGTCATTCATCCAATTTTTGGGCTCCTGCTGCCAACTCCAGTGTCTCTTTCAAGCTATGTTCGGGCTCCTGCTGCTGCTGCTGCTGCTTGCAACTCCAGGGTGTCATTCAGCCAATTTTTGGGCTCCTGCTGCCAACTCCAGTGTCTCTTTCAAGCTATGTTCTGGCTCCTGCTGCTGCTGCTTCTGCTGCCAACTCCAGGATGTCTTTCAGCCAATATTTTGGCTCCTGCTGCTGCCAGCTCCAGGGTGTGTTTTTCAGGCAATATAGGGGCCCCTTATAGTAATGCCACCTCAACTCTCTGCAATTGTGCCGCTCTGCGATTCTAATATCGATGCCTCTGATCTGCATGTCCTAATTATTTACAGTATTATTTCCCTAACCCAGCACGCATCCTATGAGTGTTACAGCAAGGCAGAATGGTTTACAACCCTACTGAGGCTCTAGGAGGCTCAGAAATAGCCGTTTTTAATAGCGATTCGTCGCGAATAAATTCGGGTCGAATTGATTTTTGTCGGAAAATTCGGCGAATCAGTCGAATCGAATTTTTCAAAAGTTCGCTCATCTCTATTTATAACATTTACAAATAAAATACAACTACTATCCACACTATAAAATGATAAATTTAAAAAAAATAGCGTGGAGTCCCCCTTCCCAGAGGATGGGGGAGCCAATTTTTTGTGAATTTTTAGGGTTAAAAATACACAAAAAATTATGTGGGGTTCCCCCTACCCAGCATAACCGGTCTGGGGATCAGCTATGCAGGGCTTGTAGAACAGGGCACAGGGGCCAGCTTTGGTGTACCCCCGCCCTGCCTGCTACAAGCCCCTACATCCTAAATTGGCCCTAGGCTCTTCTGCCCCCCTGGGCTTTGGGGAGGCAAGTAATGGGGGCTTGAGGTTAATAGCAAGTGACCCACTAGCTGCAGGTGACTTGCCAGCCCCTAACACTTGTGAACTGGTATAGGGGTCTCATGAACCACTTACCAGTACACAACAGGTTAAAGGTAAAAACACACACACACAGAAAAAGATAAAAACCCTTACCCCAATCCCCCCCAAAAAATGACATGGGGTCCCCCCTACCCAGCATGACCAGCTATGCAGGACTTGTAGAACAGGTCACAGGGGACAGCTTTGGTGGTCCACTGCCTTGCCAACTACAAACCTACACAGCCTCCTTGGGCCCTTCTGCCCCCCCAGGCTTTGGGGAGGAAGGTAATTTAGGGGCAGAGGATAAATGGCAAGTCACCCGCTAGCCGCAGCCCCTAAGCCTTGTGAACTGGTATTGGGGTCTCATGGACCCCTTACTAGTTCACAATGGGTTAAAGGTAAAAAAAAAACACACACACGGAAAAAAAAGCTTTTATTCTTTTTTTTTAAATAATTACCTCCCATTCCTCTCCATTACTCACCAATCACTCTGGCTTCTGCTCTCCTGCTGGAAGCCTTTTACACTTGCTGGGTGGCAGAACATAATGGGTTAATTTAAAAAAAAAAATACATACGGTTAAAAGCCCTTAAAAATACCCCCAAAAAGCACATGGGGTCCCCCCTACCCAGCATAGCCAACTCGAGACCCGATATGCAGGGCTTGTAGAACAGGGTGCAGGGGCCAGCTTTTGTCCTCAGACCCTTCTGCCCCCCCGGGCTTTGAGGAGGCAGGTAATTTGGGGGGGCAGAGGTTAATGGAAAGTCACCTGCTAACGGCAGGTGACTTGCCAGTTCCCAAGCCTTGTGAACTGGGTCTCATGGATGCCTTACTAGTTCACAAAGGGTTAACAGTAACAGTAACAGTTACGGCGATCCACATACCAGGAGTGGACAATATTCAGCCCGATCAGGTAATGGGAGTGCTCTCTACTCATGCCATGCCTATCCCACTGGATATGTGATACAGGACTGGGTGGCAGCTAAGAGGGAAAACTTGTACCCACTGGCATTCTCTGGTCTGTAAGTTTGCCAAAAGTCTAAATAGACATTTGGTCAACTGAGAATGTTTCCTAGGGGGAATACTGCTTTGGCAGTGCTCCATGTTAACATTCCCACTGAATTGTCCCAGGCCATGCTGTATATCAACATGTTTCAGGTTGCCATAGAAATTACTTGTGAGAATAGTAATAGACTGCTTTTCATAGTTCAAAAAAAAATACCCAAAAGCCCCTCATGCCTCATTGCAGTTGGCGTATTTTGATTTTTACAGTATATAACAAGAAAACTGTTTTTACCATTGAGCTCTGAATGAGGGAATACTTTCTGAAACTGTCACCGCCTCTCAAACTGATAATTATGAAAAACACATATTTATTATCACTTTTCATAGTTGGGTTTGATATTTTACCAAACCTGTGAGAATGAGCAGAACTTTTGATACTGAATCTGAATACCAATATATTTGAATATTGCAGCAGCCCATGGAAATTTAAATACAATCTCACCATCTCTCATATTGAATATCATTTGAATTTGAACTTCTAAATATAGTTCAGCCTTAGTGCAAAAGATGGGTTAAACTAAAAAGTAACTGTTTTTTTCTTAATATTTTGGAATTGCTTTCACATAGATTATTTTTATGTTAAGACACATTTAGAAGTCTACTTTTTTCTGCAAACATCTTGAATCTCTGCTATGGTTCAGTCTTAATTACCTTTTTCCTTGAATGTAATAAAATAACTTTTAGCTTAAATTACACTTTGTTATTTTATTACATTCAAGTTTTTAAACTTGCAATACCCATATGCTATGTCTTAATATTTTATCAGCCTTACTTCACCAGGAACACTCCTGGCCCTATTAATTAATGCATTTCTGAATTTTATTTGCTTCATTTGACAAATATGCAACCAGTAATTAGAGCAGGAGTTTATTAGGTTCACTGTGTTTGTTTATGCAGGAAGCAGTCTCTCCTTTGATTAAAGCCTCTGGGACTTTCATTTTTAGTCTGTCTATTTATTAAGTGGGGAACCATTGTTTATATTTTGTTGATATTTTGTGCTACAGTTTTTCAACAGTGCTTTTCCGCTTATTACAGGCGCAGTTTATATGTCAGGTATCATCCTTTGTTATTTAGAGTTTACAGTTTACAACTAAGATTTTCAGAGCAACAAAACAATCAGTTCTCTTTTGTTTATGCAAAATTTTTGTAGTAACACAAGCCCATTCTGTTGTTTCAAACACACATTTTTGTGGCAAAATTAGCTTCAGTTTTTGCAAGATATGGACTGTTTAATGTGTTGGTAAATAGATCAACTGGTAGAATAACTAAACATCAAGGCTACATTCACACCAACACAATTTCAACATGATCACGATGCGCTTGTGAATGCCCTGAAATTGTAGTGAAAGTGCTAAAATATATAAAAGCACAATGAAGTCCAAAGTCCATATGCTTTTCATGTTGGACAGATCATGTAGGACTGGTATGTAATTTCAAAAGAGAGAGGTTATCAAGACTCTTCAGGCCCCAGGTCAGATATTCTAGGTCATCCTGCACCAATTGTAGGAAAACAGCAACAACTGAAGTAAACCTTCTCAATTTGTGCTTAAACATTCTCTGGTCAGGGGTGATCCTATTTATCTCGGTGTAGTCACACCATGAGAAGTTCACCCTCTTTTAGAAGGTCTTGCAGGTCCCCTAAGGTTTTGAAAGTTTCTTAAGAGACCAATTTCTCCTTGTCTGCATTTAAATAGAAACATTCTCAATTATAATGCTGTATCTTTAAATAATGTGAATTTGTCACAGCTAGACACAACAAATATAACGCCTTTACTAATAGAGGCAAATGATCTAAGTCAAACTAATATCAGATTTATTACATTGAGCTCTGCTAGACCACTTATGTAGACTTTTAAAGATAATTTAGGAACTGCAGGGGTTTGGAGTTTTGGACAGTGCAATGTGTAGGATGAGACAATGGGCTTGTCTTTAGTATAACTTTAAAGAATGATCTTTTTTTGGGTTGAGGGACACTCTCATCTGTGACCTTGACAAGTCACCGGAGAGTTCATGTAAATTCTGATGTCTAATTCTTGACCTCCCTCTCCCTCTATGACTCTGCTACTGAATGCCAGATACAAAATCCCCAGCCAGCACAGTGTGTCAACTGGTAAAGGGGTTTTTCACCTTTCTGTGTCTTCCTCCTGTCCCCCACTGGGCATTGTTCTCTTTTCAGGACTGCTGGGTCAGTGGCTCTATTCTTGTCTGGCAAGCGCTGGTGTTGTAATGAGGGGAACCTCCCTTTGCAGCAGCCCTGCCATCTATAGTCAAGAGGGAAGTGCATCCTTGGCATCCTGCCAAGCTAATACTGGGCCACCCGGAAGGGGACCTTTTATACCACAGAGTAAGAGCATCTGTAAAATCCACCCATGTTACTAATGATATCACTGAAGTGGAGGGAAATGGAGGAAGATTCTTC
The DNA here is from genome assembly GCA_027917425.1 of Gastrophryne carolinensis. Lineage (NCBI taxonomy): Eukaryota > Metazoa > Chordata > Amphibia > Anura > Microhylidae > Gastrophryne > Gastrophryne carolinensis. The sequence goes on from CM051240.1 coordinate 115,090,870, forward strand.
CTGACCATGACTATTTGATCAAACATTTGTTAAATATTGTACATTACACTCCTGCAGGATGCTGGGCAAAAAAACATTGCATACCTGGGTGACATGATAGAAAAAAATGTTGAGGCTATAGATAATCCTAGTAAACATTTTCTTTTTCTACAACATTCAACTACTCGTAAGGAGAGATGAGCGAACTTTCCTGAAAAAGTTTGGTTAGCCAAACTTTTCAGAAAAAGTTTGGTTCACCAAACTTTTCAAAGAAAGCTAGGTTCGGACCTAGTTCGAGATGAACTTTAGTCTAAAATGAATGGAATACAATGCCTGGCGGCCCTAAAAGTCCATTGTGACACTCTGAATTCACCTAAGGCTGTATAAAAACATGTTTTATTGGACTAATTAGCATTTGAATTGGTCATTGCTAATTAACATAGGAGTCAGCTGTGGTCTAATTAGCATTTCAATAGCCTGCATCTGTCTTTGATAGCTTGAAGCAAATTAAAAAATGGTAACAAAAAAGGGTTGGCGTTCGTGGAAAGTCGTAGTGTTTTACAAGCACTGAAAAATGCCCATTTCGGGAATCACAGGGGGTAGCGGTTGTGCAGGCCTGGCAGTTGCAATCATGCCCTCAAAAAATTATCTAATTTGTACCGGGGGTAGCAGCAGGATTGGCACCCTTAAATTTTAGCTGAAGAAGAAGCAATGGCTGAAGAAGCTGAAGAAGAAGCAATGGCTTTTTACAAGTGCTGAAAAATTTGTCCATTCTGGCCATTACATGGCACAACTGCATTGTGTTGGCCTGGAAGTTGCAAAGGGTGGCAGGCTGTCAGTGGAGGTGCTGTTGGTGGTAGTAGTAGCAGCATTAGCAGAGGCTGCAGCTGTTGAAGAAAGATTAGGCCATGACACAGGAAACCTGTGGTGGTTGTTTTGGCCTGGCAGTAGTGGACATGCCCTTAAAAATATTTATAATGGGGTAGCAGCGTGATTGGCACCCTTAAATTTTAGTTGAAGTAGAAGCAATGGCTTTTTACAAGAGCTGAAAGATTTGCCCATTTAGGGCATCACAGGGTTGACTTGCGTGTGTGTTGGCCTGGTAGTAGCAGAGGGTGGCAGGCTGGCAGCAGGGGCACTGTTACTAGTGGTAGTAGTGGCATGCTAATCAGTGGCATCAAACAGCATTAGGGGTTTTAAAATCATCACCTATCCCCGTCATCATCTTCATCTTTCCAAAGTTAGTTTTACCACACACTTGGCAGACAACTTTGCCAGCTTAGGGGTGACGACACCACCTGCTGCGCTGAAAACCACTTCTGATGCTATGCTTGATGTTGAACAAGACAGGACCCCCATGGCAAACTGCTAGCTCTGGCCAATGGTCCAATCTGCTCACCCAGAATTTCAAGGGATCTGAGCTCAGTGTATCTCCTGGAGAAAGGGCAGAGTTGAGTTAGGAGTGAACCTGGCTGTTAAGGTGGTGGTGGTGTTTCTGGTGATGAACATCCCTTCCATGATGATGTGAGTGGCGTGTTGCTGCTGGCACCTCCTGTTAAAGAGGTGGCTCTTTGACTCAGAGGGGAGCAGAGAGGGGACACCCAGCGAAACATGCTTGCAGCAGGTTTCTGCTGTTTGAAAGCCATGGCTAACTGGCTGCATGTCTACTCTCTGCAATAAGCCATTTTTGCCTTCATTTCAGAAGATATAAAGAATCCCCTCATTTGGCTTTATACAGAGGGTCTAAATTGTTGCAATCCAGTACTTGTCTATTTGCTTTATGCTAACAATGTGTCAGCGTGCAAGTACCCTAGCATACAGCTTGCCATTCTCACCAGCATTTCTGAGGGCCCGGTTGGTTCCACCTCTGCTCCATATTGCCATGTTTGTTCATCATCATCATCATCATCATCATCATCATTGTCATCACCACCAACATCATGATGTCCATCGTCATCATCATCATTGTCATCATCCTGTGCGTCCTTCCCTATCCCTTCCTGTGATAAGTTGGTTGTTTCCATTTCCCTAAATCCACCTCCTAGGGTCTGATTTCCTCTTCCCCACCCTCCTCCACCTCTTTTTGTACCTCCACCTCTTTTTGTAGATCTGAAGAGCCAGGAGACAGATGGAATCCTTCCTTTGTCCCTTGCTGAATCATGGCCGTGAGTGTTTGCTCCAAAATGAATATCAGCAGCATTACATAGTAACATAGTAACATAGTATGTAAGGCTGAATAAAGACTTTAGTCCATCCAGTTCAGCCTGTAAAACTCCTTCCAGTGGTCTAGTAGCCATAGCTGGAAATGTTGTTACATGCCAGGAAGGCATCAAGGCCCCTTTTGAACGTTTTTACTGTATCCATCATTACTACCTCCTCTGGCAGCGAGTTCCATAGTCTCACTGCTCTTACAGAGAAGAATCCCCTCCTATGTTGGTGGAGAAAGCACCTTTCCTCTAACCTTAGTGGATGCCCTTGGGTTATGGTTACACTCCGGGGTATAAATAGATTGTGGGACAGATCTTTGTATTGACCCCGAATATATTTATTCATAGTTATTAGATCACCCCTCAATCGTCTTTTTTCTAGACTAAATAAACCTAACTTAGACAATCTCTCAGGGTACTCTAGCCCCCGCACTCTTTTTATTTACTTTGTTGCCCTTCTTTGAACGTGCTCTAGTTCTGATATTTCCTTCTTAAGCACAGGTGCCCGGAACTGTACACAGTATTCCATATGGGGTCTGACCAGTGACTTGTTCAGGGGTAAAATGATGCTCTGGTCATGAGCACCTATGCCCCTCCTGATGCACCCCATGATCCTATTTGCTTTGGCAGCAGCTGCCTGGCATTGATTACTACAGTTGAGCTTATTGTCAACTAAAACCCCTAGGTCCTTTTCCATTGTTGTTTTACCAAGTGTTTCTTTATTTAGTGTGTAATCATGACACAGATTTCTCCTTCCCATGTGCATAACCTTACATTTATCTGTGTTAAACTTCATTTGCCATTTAACTGCCCATGCATCCAATTTATCTAAATCTGTTTGTAGCTGCCTGTTGTCCTCTTTTGTTTTAATTACTTTACTCGGCTTAGTATCATCTGCAAAGATTGAGACTTTACTGTTTAATCCATACCCAATGTCATATATATTGAAGAGAATTGGTCCCAGAACTGACCCTTGTGGTACTCCACTCGTAGCAGTGACCCAATCTGAGTGTGTACAATTGATAACCACCCTCTGCTTCCAATCATTAAGCCAATTTCCCACCCATCTGCACACGTTTTCCCCCAGTCCAAGCATTCTCATCTTTTGTACCAGCCTTTTATGTGGCACAGTATCAAATGCTTTAGAAAAGTCAAGATATATGATATCCAATGACTCCCCCTGATCCAATCTTGAACTTACCTCCTCATAAAAGCTGATTAGGTTTGTCTGGCAGGAGCGATTCCTCATAAATCCATGCTGATATGGAGTAATAAGGTCATTTTCCCCAAGGTGCTCCAGGATAGTATCCCTTAAGAAACCTTCAAACAACTTGCCCACCACAGATGTTAAGCTTACCGGTCTGTTGTTCCCCGGTTCCCCCCCTAGATCCCTTTTTGAATATTGGCACCACATTTGCCAAGCGCCAATCCCTCGGAACAGACCCTGTAGTTATGGAATCCACAAATATTAGAAATAATGACTTGTCTATCACTGTACATAACTCCCTTAAAACACGAGGATGTATGTCATCTGGTCCCGGTGATTTATCGATTTTTATCTGCTTGAGACGGTGCTTGACTTCTTCCTTGGTTAGACCAGTGACATTTAATGGAGGGTTTCGGTTATTCCCCTGCATTTCACTTGGCATGTCAAATTCTTTTGTGAATATAGAAGCAAAGAAGCAGCAAAGCAAATTTGCTTTCTCCTCATTTCCCTCTATAGGGGTCCCCTCCTTGCTTTTCAGGGGGCCCACACCCTCAGGTTTGTACCTTTTACGGTTTATGTAGCTAAAGAATAATTTGGGGTTAGTTTTACTCTCTTTCGCGACCAGTCTTTCTGTCTCCAGCTTAGCTGCCCGTATCTGTTGTTTGCATTGTTTATTTTCTTCTTTGTAGTTTTTTAACGCTTCCGCTGTCCCTTCCTGCTTTAAACGTTTAAATGCCTTTTTTTTGTTGTTTATTGCCCCCTTAACCTTTTTATTTAGCCCCATTCTGCTGTTGTCCCTGCTGACAATTCTTGTCACCTCTTCAAAAGGCCTCAGCATGCGACACGTGTCTCTGATCATCTGCCAATGTCAGAGCTGACAATCACAATCACACTGTCTGGAAAAGATTGGCATTTGCTGCATGAAGAAATCATGGAATAGTGGAATTGCAGCAATCGGGGACATCCCAGATTAAGTGGTGTTCGGGAAAACAACTCTGGCACTGCAGGTCTAGGAGAGCATGTTTGAAGGCATAGGATCTGCTATAGCGAACACACACCCTCCTGGAGATGGCCAGAACATTCGCCAGACCAACATATGCTTTTTTTTATTTAGGCCCTTATTTAACAAGGGATAGCGCCAGGTAGCGAACGGTAATGACGGTCACCGCCACGAGAACGCCGGCTCCCCACCACAATCACACATTTATCAAGCCGATCCTGCTTAGCGACTGAGAGAGCGCCAGATAGCGACTCATTCATCATTATTCCAGCCTCACCCCACAGCGCCAGCGAGCGACCTTGAACAGCGACAGGTATGACCTCTCGCTACCTGGCGCTCTCCAATGCATTTCAATGGAGCAATCTTTAAATATTCATAGTTAATTGTTATTAATTTTTTTTTTTTTTTTTTTAAATGTCAAAAATTCTGTGACCACTTCTGTAATGTTAGATTTTTTTTTTTTATGGTAAAAAAAAAAAAAATTGTGCAGAATTGATATTACAGGTCTGATATTAATGTATTCATATTACAAAATGTTTTTAAAAACTTTTTTTTTTGTTTCAAAAAATATGGTTGTTTGGGGGGTTAAAAAACTACTTTTAACCCATCGCCGCCATCGCTCTGGGGTTTAAACATGCATTTCACAGCGCAAGAATTTTTGGAGCGTGATTTGTTAATGAATATGGTGGGAGCCGTTCGCTATGGCCATTCGCTATCATGCGCTCCCATACAGCGCGGAACCTGTCAAATAGCGAATCATCAGCTTGTATTCAACATTACTGCACACCGACTGAGTCGCTATCAACAACCGAACAACGGACAAGCACAGCGACTACTAGCGGGCGCTGTGAAAATACTGCTACAGTCGCTCATCTGTCGCTACCTGGCGCTATTAATGAATCGGCCTCTTATTTTTTTTAATGTATAGATGGCCATTGTATGCATGCGCACACATAGGAATTTGTCCTCCACATTTAACCCATCCGTGCAGTGAGTGTGCCCGTAGCTGTGAGCTGCCCTAATTACGGCGCTCGGGGAGCAGTTGCGGGGTTAGGTGCCTTGCTCAAGAGCACTTCAGTCATGTCCCAGGACCGGGATTCGAACCTGGTCACAAGTACACTCCCCTTACCTCCAGGCTACAACTGCCCCACAAAGAAGAAGTAGTTGATGACCATATTGATCATGTGTGCCAGGCATGGGGCATGTGTCATGCGACCTAGTCGCAGAGCATCCACAAGTTTATGTGGAAACAGCCAGTGGAAGATTTCCTTATGCATGCACGGCAGCAACTCATCGGCAGTGTGGCTTTTCTCGCCCAGGCTCAGCATGTGTAATACGATGTGGCAGTGTTGCGCCTTGCAGTGATGAAAGGATGGAGGAGGAGGGTAAGCTTTGCCCTGCTGTCTCCTATTTGCTGAGATGGAGGAGGAGGATAAGCGCCTTGTGTCCAAAGCTGAAGCAGATCGGCACAAACGCGGAGGTGTTACTAATGCCTGACCTTGTTGCGTCGGAGCATCATGCCACACAAGGTTGACTCAGTGGGCTGTGACACACATGTATTGCCCATGGCCAGAGCTACTGCTCCAAGTATCTACTGTTGCATGCACTGTGCTGCACACTGACAGTTGCATAGACAGCCCACTTTCTCTTCCATGTAACTGTGCAAGGCGGGGATGGCTATGTTATAGAAGAAATGGAGACTGGGGACGCGCCACCTGGGCTGGTGCACCACATTAGTTGCCTAAAGGCTGTGGACTCAACCAGGTTGTATGTTAGCGAACGCACCACCAACTGCTTGGCCAGGTGTGAGTTTAGCCGCATGACAACCAGATGACTGCCACTGTCTAAGCAATGAGGTGTAGCCTGTTGGACCACAACTTGCTCTAAGAACTAAAAGTGTGCCCTTTTATACCGCAACTTACTCTAAGCACTGGGGTTAGTGAACACTGTTATACCACAACTTGCTCTAAGCCTTGAAGTGAGTGTAGCATGTTATACAATAATTTGCTCTAAGCACTAGGGTGCATATAGATTGTTATACCACAGTTTGATCTAAGCACTGGGGTGAGTATACGCTGTTATATCACAATTGCTATAAGCACTGGGGTGTACCATGTTATTCCACAACTTGCTCTAAGCACTGGGGAGTACCATGATATAACACATCTTGGTCTAAGCACTGGACTGACTGGACACTGTTATACCACAACTTGCTCTAGGCACTGGGTTGCAGCCCATTATACAATTTGCTCTAAGCACTGGGGTATACCCTTTTATACCACAACTTGTTTCAATCACTGGGGTGAGTGTACGCTGTTATAACACAACTTAATCTAAGCACTGAGGTGCACCCTGTTATATCACAACTTGCTATGAACACTGAGGTCTGCCCTGTTATACCACAACTTGCTCTAAGCACTGAGATTAGTGTACACTGTTATCCCACAACTTGCTCTAAGCCCTGAGGTGAGTGTACCCTGTTATACCAGTGCTCTAAGCACTAGGGTGAGGTCAGGCTGTTATACCACATCTTGATCTAAGCACTGGGTTGAATATACACTGTTATACCACAATTGCTCTAAGCACTGGGGTGTACCATGTTATACCACAACTTTCTCTAAGCACTGGGGTGTACCATAATATACCAAAACTTGCTCTAAGCACTGGGGTGACTGTACGCTGTTATACCACATCTTGGTGTAAGCACTGGTGTCATTGTACACTGTTATACCACAACTTTCTCTAGGCACAGGGTTGTAGCAACTTGCTCTAATCACTGGGATGAGTGTACACTGTTAAACCACAACTTGCTCTAAGCGCTGAGGTGTACCCTGTTATACCACAATTTGCACTAAGCCCTGGAGTGACTGTACACTATTATACCACAGCTTGCTCTAAGCAAGGGGGTGTACCTTCTAATGCCATAACTTGCTCTAAGCACTGTGGTAAGTGTACGGTGTTATTCCACAACTTGGCCTAAGCACTGGGGTGACTGTAAGCAGTTATACCACAACTTGTTCTAAGCACTGGGGTGTACCCTGTTATACCACATCTTGCTTTAACCCTTTCGCTGAAAGCTTACATGCAGCTTTTGTCACCCTCTGTTGCCAGACCATGTTTCATTATTTTGCGTTACACTTGTTCAACTGTGAGTTTTGAAAGGATTTCCAGGGATTTCCCAGGAAAATTATATATTGTTTTTTTCAAGTCTGGGCTTCAACATGAAATGTCTTGTTTGGCCTTTTTTTAGTGTATTCCCAATACTTTTTGGTGAAATATGTGAAAAAAATAAAAAAAAAAATCTATTTTTTGCAATTTGTAGTGTTTTTTTGTAATAAAAAATGCCAATACAATTTTATGATTTTTATAAGTGCATAACCCCAATTTTTCACGGTCACATCGGTACCACATATGTATAGGTAGACACCCTTTCCTGCCCAGGAGACTCCCCCAAACTGAAACAGAGCTTTAGGAGATTTTCAGACAAAATACAACTGCGCTATGCGCTATGCGCACCTTGCAGTTTTTCCAGAAAAACAACCCTTTTCATTTGAAATACCCCCAACACACTATATATTCTCTGGAAGTACACGCCTCAAGCTTTCTGGGCGTACCAAGCTTGTTTATGTGGGCTTAGTTTTCTGGCAGTAATCCCTCAATGTACTCTTTGGTTGCACAAAGTTTCCCTAAAAAAGAATAAAATGGAAGAATCAAGCCACATTTTCCTAAAAAAAAACTATATGCAAACAAGAAAAAACAAGTAAAATCTCAAAAAGCAACATGCCCCGAACAGAACGATATCCAACATGCATAGGCCCTGTCAAGGGAAGAGTTGGCAAACACCACAAAGTAAAGCGTGCGCGTAACAGTAATTTTACTTGAAAATTTCAGCTCTGCAGACAAAGTGCGCACCTTGCAATTTTTCAACCAAAACAACCCTTTATATTTGGAATATCGCCAATAAACCATATATTCCCTGAAAGTACACATGTTAAGATTTCTAAGAGTATCCAGTTTGTTGCAGTAGGCTCACCTTTATGGAAATAATCCCTCGAAGAACGAAGAATTCTTAGGTTGCACAGGGTTTCCCTAAAAAAATGAATAAAAAAACTGAATAAATAACATCATAAAAAACAAGAAAAAACAAGCTAAATCTGAAAGAGCAAGGTCCCCCGAGCAGAACAATACCCAACATGCATAGGTACTATTAACCCTTTAAATTGCCAGCCTACTTGAAGTTTTGTCACCCTCTGTTGACAGGTCATTTTTCCTCATTTTGCGCCATGTTTAACCGTGATTTTTGCTAGTATTTCCAGGAAAATTATAGATATATATTTTGCAGCAGAGTTTAGGCTTTAACATGAAGTGCCTTGTTTGCAATTTTTCTATTTTTTTTTTAAATATTTTTGTGTAAAAAAACAAAAAAATAATAAATACATTTTTTTAGACAATTGTCTCCTTTATTTTAAATAAAACATTTACTTTATTAGAGAAAACCATAATGCATGTGAAGGCCCAATTTCTCCAGATTACGACGGTGCCACATATGTATTGGTAGCCCCCATTCTTGCCCAGGAGTCCCCCTAAACTGAAAATAGCACTTTATAACATTTACAAATAAAATACTACTGGGGGGGAGATCCGAGGCCCCACAGTAAAGGGGAGACCTGTCGGGAGGCAGCGCGGCCTCGGGGGATCGCACGGGGGATCAGATGGCACCAAATTAAAGAGGAGACCCGGCCAGATCCAACGAGGGGTCAGGTGAGTATATATATATATATATATATATATATATATATATATATATATATATATTTTTTTTTTTTAACTAACAAGGGGGGAAACTCAAGCACGTAACACCTCTGTGCTTGGCACTTAAGGCACGGACATGCGAGCACGGAGGTTTTACGTGCTTGGCACTTAAAGGGTTACGCATGGGGTGTTCATTGTTATACCACAACATGCTCTTTGCACTGAGTTGTACCTTGTTATACTACAACCTGCTCTAAGCAATGAGGTCAGTGTACACTGTTATACCAATACTTTCTATTGGGTTGACTGTATGCTGTTATACCACCATTTGCTCTAAGCAATGGGGTGTACGTTGTTATACTACAATTGCTATAAGCACTGGGGTGAGTGTATGCTTTTATAACACAACTTGATTGAAGCACTGGGGTAAGTCTACATTGTTATACCGCAATTTGCTTTTAAGCACTAGGGTGTAGCCTGTTATACCACAACTTGCTCTAATCACTGAGGAGAGTGTAGCCTGTTATACCACAATTTGCTCTAAGCACTGGGGTGAGTGTATGACATTATACCACAACTTTCTCTAAGCACTGAGGTGTACCATGTTATATCACAACTTGCTAGAAACAAAGGAGGGGTGGCAGCCGCTCAGACCATTTTATAACTAACCTGGGAGGTGCACGTTAGCAGGGCAATTAGGATGCAAAACTCTTAAAGGAGCCACAGCACTCAAACCAATTAGCTTGCTGACCAACCTACAATCTGTCTCTAAACTAGGTTAAAAACAGAGGGCTCGGTCACACACATCTGCAGAAGTATGCTTAAGCTGCACCACCAGCACCAAGGTGCCCCTGTGAGGTGCAGTCCTAACTCTAATCTCTGAGAGCCCCATTTGGGACATACAATGCAATAGATAAATTGGGAGCAGGCTTACCTGAGGTTGCCCTAAACCTCAAGTGCAAGCCATGGGGTGGAAGGGTCAAATACCTTGCAATACAGCCTAGACCCCACACCCCATGTGCTTGCACAAATTCAAAAGAAACAAAGGAGGGGTGGCAGCCGCTCAGACCATTTTATAACTAACCTCGGAGGTGCACGTTAGCAGGGCAATTAGGATACAAAAGTCATGGCTTGCACTTGAGGTTTAGGGCAACCTCTGGAAAGCCTGCTCCCAATTTATCTATTGCATTGTATGTCCCAAATGGGGCTCACAGAGATTAGAGTTAGGGCTGCACCTCACAGGGGCACCTTGGTGCTGGTGGTGCAGCTTAAGCATACTTCTGCAGATGTGTGTGACCGAGCCCTCTGTTTTTAACCTAGTTTAGAGACAGATTGTAGGTTGGTCAGAAAGCTAATTGGTTTGAGTGCTGTGGCTCCTTTAAGACTTTTATACCACAACTTGCTCTAATCACTGGGCTAATTGCATGCTGTTATACCACAACATTTTCAAAGCACTGGGGAGATTGTATGCCATTATACTACAACTTTCTCCAAGCACTGAGTTGTACCCTGGTCTAAGCACTTGGGGTGACTGTACAATGTTATACAACCTCTTGCTCTAAGCACTTGGGTGACTGTACATTGTTAAGTTATTGTTGTTCTAAACACTGAAGTGTACCCTGTTCTACTACAACTTGCTTTACGCATTGGAATGAGTGTACTCTGTTATACTGCAAATTTCTGGGCAATTTAAGTGCATTTTCCTGCAAAATGTTTTTATTTGTCCATTTCAGGCCGCTGTAACTGCAGGTGTTTAACAATGCAGAAAGCAGCAAATAAGGGATAGGGACATGGCCGTGTTGCTTCTGCTGCTGCTGCTGGTAATGGAGCTAGTGCTCATCCAGTTGCTGGCACTAGGGATGAGCGAATCGATCCGGACGAACCCGGATTCGATCCGAATTTCATGAAAAATTCGATTAGGATCGAATCCGAATTTCCCCGTGCTTCGATCGCTCGAAGTTTTCCTTTAACATCCATTCATTTACATTACAGGCATTCTAAGATGGCGGACGGGACATGTCCAGACATCTACCCCGCACCAGTGCATGCTGGGGCAGTCACATGCAGCCTATCAGCAGCCAGCAAGCCTGGTGACGTCATAGCGCTATTTAAGGCGGTGGACATCTTGCTTTTCCTCATTTCTCTATTGCATTCGTGAGAGACAGGACGCTGTTGTAGTCAGGGAGAGACAGTTAGAGAGACAGGGACAGACAGGGACAGGCAGGAGACAGGCAGGAGACAGGCAGGAGACAGGCAGGAAGTCAGCGAGAAGCAGGGAAAGTTAGGAAAAATCGGAGGCAGTCACAGGGAGATTTTTTTTTTTTCATCCAGCCTGAGTGTTACTGCTTGGGTCACTGGCTTTGTTAGCTGTTTCACCCTGGTTAACCACTGTTGCTTTGCATAGTACTACTGCTCCCAGGTGCACTGCGGTTGGGGCATCCCATTCTGTGACTACACCAGCCTCTATTTACTATAACCCTTTGCACTTATTCTAAAAGTAATTTGGCCTGATAAAGACACTTTTGCTGTGCATAGTACTACTGCTCCCAGGTGCACTGCGGTTGTGGCATCCCATTCTGTGACTACACCAGCCTCTATTTACTATAACCCTTTGCACTTATTCTAAAAGTAATTTGGCCTGATAAAGACACTTTTTGCTGTGCATAGTACTACTGCTCCCAGGTGCACTGCGGTTGGGGCATCCCATTCTGTGACTACACCAGCCTCTATTTACTATAACCCTTTGCACTTATTCTAAAAGTAATTTGGCCTGACAAAGACACTTTTGCTGTGCATAGTACTACTGCTCCCAGGTGCACTGCGGTTGTGGCATCCCATTCTGTGACTACACCAGCCTCTATTTACTATAACCCTTTGCACTTATTCTAAAAGTAATTTGGCCTGATAAAGACACTTTTGCTGTGCATAGTACTACTGCTCCCAGGTGCACTGCGGTTGGGGCATCCCATTCTGTGACTACACCAGCCTCTATTTACTATAACCCTTTGCACTTATTCTAAAAGTAATTTGGCCTGATAAAGACACTTTTGCTGTGCATAGTACTACTGCTCCCAGGTGCACTGCGGTTGGGGCATCCCATTCTGTGACTACACCAGCCTCTATTTACTATAACCCTTTGCACTTATTCTAAAAGTAATTTGGCCTGATAAAGACACTTTTGCTGTGCATAGTACTACTGCTCCCAGGTGCACTGCGGTTGTGGCATCCCATTCTGTGACTACACCAGCCTCTATTTACTATAACCCTTTGCACTTATTCTAAAAGTAATTTGGCCTGATAAAGACACTTTTGCTGTGCATAGTACTACTGCTCCCATTCTGTAACATACCATTAGCCTCTGTATTCACTGTAAGCTGCACAGTTATTTAAAGTAATTTGGCCTGTTTCAGCCTGCTTACACACTGTTGCTGTGCGCATATATTACTGATCTCAAGTCTGCTTGGGGCATCCCATTCTGTAAGATACCATTAGCCTCTGTCTTTACTCTAAGCTGCACAGTTATTTCAAGTAATTTGGCCTGTTGCAGCCTGCTTGCACACTGCTGCTGTGCGCATATATTACTGATCTCAAGTCTGCTTGGGGCATCCCATTCTGTAACATACAATTAGCCTCTGTCTTTACTCTAAGCTGCACAGTTATTTCAAGTAATTTGGCCTGTTGCAGCCTGCTTACACACTGCTGCTGTGTGCATATATACTGATCTCAAGTCTGCTTGGGGCATCCCATTCTGTAACATACCATTAGCCTCTGTCTTTACTCTAAGCTGCACACTTATTTCAAGTAATTTGGCCTGTATGAGGCTGCTTACACACTGCTGCTGTGTACATATATACTGATCTCAAGTCTGCTTGGGGCATCCCATTCTGTAACATACCATTAGCCTCTGTATTTACTCTAAGCTGCACAGTTATTTCAAGTGATTTGGCCTGTTGCAGCCTGCTTACACACTGCTGCTGTGCGCATATATACTGATCTCAAGTCTGCTTGGGGCATCCCATTCTGTAACATACCATTAGCCTCTGCATTTACTGTAAGCTGCACAGTTATTTCAAGTAATTTGGGCTGTTTCAGCCTGCTTACACATTGTTGCTGTGTGCATATATACTGATCTCAAGTCTGCTTTGAGGCATCTCATTCTGTAACATCACATAACCTACCTCTCTTATTTACACTAAGCAGCTCTCTTATTTAAACTAAGCAGGCCTCTTATTTACACTAAGCAGCTCTCTTGTTTAAACTAAGCAGGCCTCTTGGAGGCTGATTGTCCACTTTTGGGTGTGCATTTATATTCGGTTTCATATACAGTGGGGTATCCCAATTTGTAAGATAACCTACCCCAACCATGTAAACTAAAGAGGCCTGTTGCAGCCTGAGTTTCTCTGCTTGCGTATGGCCTGCATTACAATCTGTCTCTTTCAATGACACTGCTGCCTGGGGTATCCCAATTTGTAAGATAACCTACCCCAACCATGTAAACTAAAGGTTACGTCCTTCCAGAAGGAAAACTTATGCCGAACACTATTTTTGTTAGGGGCATTGACCTTTGGATTGATCGGCATGAAATTAAGGATTTTTTTTCAAAGTATGGCGCTGTAAAGAAGGTCAAAATTATTTCTCATACTTGGATTATTGTTACTTTTTGTTCAGCTTAAAATATACCAGGCCACACGGGCATCCCAAGGCACATGCTGATTAACCCTATATGTTAAGCACAAGCATTTCTCATACTTGGATTATTGTTACTTTTTGTTCAGCTTAAAATATACCAGGCCACACGGGCATCCCAAGGCACATGCTGTTTAACCCTATTTGTTAAGCACAAGCATTTCTCATACTTGGATTATTGTTACTTTTTGTTCAGCTTGAAATATACCAGGCCACACGGGCATCCCAAGGCACATGCTATTTTAACCATATCTGTTATACAACATAAGCGTTGATCAGCATCAGCTGCTTTATTAAGCTACTTCAGTTTGCACTTGTTTTTGACTGCTTTTAATAAACCAGGCCGCAGGGCACCCCAAAGCTGCACCTTGCACCCTATCTGGTATACAACATAAGCGTTGATCAGCATCAGCTTCATTAAGCTACTTCAGTTTGCACTTCCTTTTTGACTGCTTTCATTTAACCAGGCCGCAGGGCACCCCAAAGCTGCACGTTGCACCCTATCTGTTTATACTAAATAAGCATCTACAGCCTCAGCTTTATTAAGTTATTGCATTTTAAATTGGTTTTGGTCTGCTTTAAATACACCAGGCCGCAGGGTATCCCAAACCTGCATGTTGCACCCCATCTGTTATACTAAATAAGAGTTGATCAGCATCAGCTTTATTAAGCTATTGCATTTTGCATTGGTTTTTGTACTGCTGCCAAAACACTAGCCCATATGGGCATCCCAAACCAGCACATGTCACCCCATCTGTTATACTAAATAAGCTTCTACAGGCCCTTTTTTTTATTTATTTATTTTTATTTATATAGAGCTGTAATAGCTTATATAGTGAGGTAAATTTGCCATTTTGCTTCATTATATAGAGCAGCCCCTGTGTAAATCTGAGGGGCAATAGTTTATATTATGAGGTAAATTCATGGTTTTGCACCATTATATGGAGCAGCCCCTGTGTAAATCTTAGGGGCAATAGCTTATATTGTGAGGTAAATTTGCCATTTTGCAGCATAATATAGAGCAGCCCCTGTGTAAATCTGAGGGGCATTAGCTTTTATAGTGAGGTAAATTTGCCATTTTGCTTCATTATATAGAGCAGCCCCTGTGTAAATCTGAGGGGCAATAGTTTGTATTTTGAGGTAAATTCATGGTTTTGCACCATTATATGGATTTGCCCCTGTGTAAATCTGAGGGGCAATAGCTTATATTGTGAGGTAAATTTGCCATTTTGCAGCATAATATAGAGCAGCCCCTGTTTAAATCTGAGGGGCATTAGCTTATATAGTGAGGTAAATTTGCCATTTTGCTTCATTATATAGAGCAGCCCCTGTGTAAATCTGAGGGGCAATAGTTTGTATTATGAGGTAAATTCATGGTTTTGCACCATTATATGGAGCAGCCCCTGTGTAAATCTGAGGGGCAATAGCTTATATTGTGAGGTAAATTTGCAATTTTGCTTCATTATATAGAGCAGCCCCTGTGTAAATCTGAGGGGCAATAGTTTGTATTATGAGGTAAATTCATGGTTTTGCACCATTATATGGAGCAGCCCCTGTGTAAATCTGAGGGGCAATAGCTTATATTGTGAGGTAAATTTGCCATTTTGCAACATAATATAGAGCAGCCCCTGTGTAAATCTGAGGGACATTAGCTTATATAGTGAGGTAAATTTGCCATTTTGCTTCATTATATAGAGCAGCCCAGTTGCCATCTAAATCAACTACTGTCCGGCCAGTACAGATTTTCCAGGGCAAACTCTGCTAGTTGCGGACACAAGTCAAGTTTGGCTTCCCAGCAAATCCAGTGGATCCTCAAGGTGTGTTGGCATGGTCATGTCAAGGTATGACATGACCTGCTGTTTGAGGTCCAGCTCCAGGTCTTCCTGCTGCTCATGAGTAGACTCACTATGCGGGTGTAGAAAGCTACTCACTAGCGACTGAAGACTGAGGCTGCTGCTGATGGAGCTGCTGCTGCTGCTCCTTCCACCCCTCCAGCAGCCATGGCAGTGGAAGGTGATCGCAGAGGTCCCCCCGAGTCAGACCTGCGGGAGTATAGGCCATGGCGCAGATAGACATCGCCCAACTGGCTACATGGGATGTCTCTGTAGTAGGTCAGTTTTTCCTCCCTCTCAGTGGGCGTAAAAAATGCCCCCATTTTGTGCCGGAAGCGAGGGTCCAATAAGTTGGAGAGCCAGAAGTCTTCCCGCTGACAAATGGAGACAATTCTGCGCTCACTAGTACGCAAGCATGTGAGCATGCATCGTGCCATTTGTGCAAGTGACTCGGAGGGACTACCTGTCTCCATCTCCACTGTAAACTGCCACGGTGTGTCTGGGTCCTCTGTCTCGCCTTCCTCACAACCCTCTAGCTCCTGTGGCTGCTCCTGCTTCTCCTCTCCTGTCAGATGACTAGATAAAATGGTTATTTTGTGAAACCTAAACTGTGGTTTGCTGTGCCCCACCCCCTCCTCCTCCTCCACTTCAGCCGCCACAGACTTCATGTGGCTGTGAAATGTATGTGCCATGTCTCCAGTGCCCTGACCAGCCATGGTTTCCAACATGTGTTGTAGTACATGAAGCAGTGGAATCTCATCGTTCATCTCATAGTCCTGGCAACTGACTAATAAAGTAGCTTCCTCAAAGGGCCTGAGCAAACGGTCGGTGTCACGTATGAGCTGCCAATGGTTTACATTGAATTTACACAGGGGTGTCCCCCTATCCGTTTGGATCATCCAGAAATCCGTGATGGCTTTTCTCTGTTCCTATAGTGCAGTGGTCCTCAACCCTGTCCTCAAGGCCCACCAACATGTCATGTTTTTTGGATCTCCAAATAGCCAGCTCTATTGCTCTGCAGCTGCACTAATTACTCCACCTGTGCATCTTTGTGGAGATCTGCAAAACCTGGCCTGTTGGTGGGCCTTGAGGACAGGGTTGGGGACCACTGCTATAGTGGATCCTGCATATGGAGGGTGGAATTCCAACGGGTGGAAACATCGCAAATCAGACTATGTTGGGGTACACCGTTCTGACGCTGAGGCTCAATAAGGTTGTGCTTGGTGGTGTAGGAGTGCCAGAAGTGCATGCTAACTTTCTTTCCTGTTGTTCGGATGTCTTTCAGATGGGGGCAAGACTTCAGAAAACGCTTGACAACTAGACTGAACACGTGTGCCATGTCAGGACGCATGACTCTGGCTTCCTTGTCGCAGCGCAAACAAGATGTTCTTCCAAGTATCAGTCACCATGGGTCCAAATTTGCTGTTTTCGTGGATTAAGCAATGATTTCATGGATTGAGTTCTCATTTTTAGTAGTTCCTCCCATGTGTGACTCAAGGAAAACCATGTGAAGAACAGCGTGAAACCACAATCACCAAGGGGGCCTAAAAGTATATATATTGTCCACCATGAGTCCATAGTTACAGCTCCAGACGTAGACAACACTGTGCACTTTGGTACACACTGACAGGCTAAAGGACTGGCCCACCTTCTGTTCAACAACATTTTACAGGGCAGGTACTGCCATCTTTGCAAAGCAATGATACATGGGACTCTCCACCTCGGCTCGGCACAAGCCATCAGTTCTCTGAAAGGTCCACCACTGGGTAATGCAGCAGGCTGGACTTATGGTGACGCTGTCTGAGAGGAGAAATCCCTCAGACATCAAGATTAAAAATTCCAAGAATTTTTGAGGGCTAATTATTCAGAGGCGATGATACCCAGTTGTTTCTGATTTAATTACAAGGTGGAAACACACCCTCAAACAAAACTTCACGTTGGCAATACTATTGCATTTCTTTATTCATAATTTTATGCATATATACTAACTAACCTACTTTTTCTCCACAGGATTGTGGATGCTACATGAAAAACTGCCACATCGCTGAGTAGCTGATTTTTCCTACCAACAGTCCCCAATAATTCACTGCTGCTGCTGCTGCCGCCACCACCGCCGCCGCAGACTCCAGGGACCCTCTTCCACTACCTCCGCTTGCAACACCTCCTCCCACGACACTCTCCTCACCACTAATTGCCCGGCTAGTGGAAGAAGAGGCGAGTGTCTCCTCCACTTCTTGGCTGGGCAGTAGCTGCTGAATTTTATGATTATCAGATCTTCATCAATGGATAGTGGAGCTGAACCCAAAGCATAACAACAGACAACAGACAGTTGACTGGGGGGTGTCAGATGCCACTTGTGATGCAGTGGACTGCTTTTGCAGCACTTCCAGACAAAGTTGCTTCATTGGCTGACACAATGACTGGTAAAGCTGTGGAACATATGCTTGAAAAGCAAGAATAACAATTTGTTTTTATATGAAAAAGACCCTGGTTTATACATACTTTTCTTTTTTCCAGAGACTGCCCTGCGTGGAAATGAATGGATCAGCCAAGCTTTCCTCCCAACAATGCCTGATGTATTCCAGTAGATTGATGATGGGGCCAGACCAACACTAAAGAAAGATGGATCGTGCAAAACAGATTTAAGGCGCTGCTCTCCAGTTACAGACAAGTATTGATAAAAAAATCCTTTACGTTACTCTTACTTTTTATTAATATTCTTCGGATAAGACGGATCAGACATCCAGATTAAAAATTCCAAGAATTTTTGAGGGCTAATTAGTCAGAGGCAATTATACCTTGTTGTTTCTGATTTAATTAAAAGGTGGAAACACACCCTCAAACAAAACTTCACTTTGGCAATACTTTTGCATTTGTTTATTCATAATTTTATGTAGATATTACTAACTAAGCTACTTTTTCTCCACATGACTCTCCACAGGGTGTGATTCATCCAATTTTTGGGCTCCTGAAGCCAACCCCAGTGTCTCTTTAAAGTAATGTTTGGGCTCCTGCTGCTGCTGCTGCCAACTCCAGGGTGTGATTCATCCAATTTTTGGGCTCCTGAAGCCAACCCCAGTGTCTCTTTAAAGTAATGTTTGGGCTCCTGCTGCTGCTGCTGCCAACTCCAGGGTGTGATTCATCCAATTTTTGGGCTCCTGAAGCCAACCCCAGTGTCTCTTTAAAGTAATGTCTGGGCTGCTGCTGCTGCCAACTCCAAGGTGTGATTCATCCAATTTTTGGGCTCCTGAAGCCAACCCCAGTGTCTCTTTAAAGTAATGTTTGGGCTCCTGCTGCTGCTGCTGCCAACTCCAGGGTGTGATTCATTCAATTTTTGGGCTCCTGCTGCCAACTCCAGTGTCTCTTTAAAGTAATGTTTGGGCTCCTGCTGCTGCTGCTGCCAACTCCAGGGTGTGATTCATCCAATTTTTGGGCTCCTGCTGCCAACTCCAGTGTCTCTTTAAAGTAATGTTTGGGCTCCTGCTGCTGCTGCTTGCAACTCCAGGGTGTGATTCATCCAATTTTTGGGCTCCTGAAGCCAACTACAGTGTGTCTTTCAAGCTATGTTTGGGCTCCTGCTGCTTGCAACTCCAGGGTGTGATTCATCCAATTTTTGGGCTCCTGAAGCCAACTCCAGTGTGTCTTTCAAGCTATGTTTGGGCTGCTGCTGCTGCTGCTTGCAACTCCAGGGTGTGATTCATCCAATTTTTGGGCTCCTGCTGCTGCCAACTCCAGTGTCTCTTTAAAGCAATGTTTGGGCTCCTGCCCCTCATAGTGATGCCACTTCAATTCTCTGCAATTGTGCCGCTCTGCGATTCTATTAGCGATGCCTCTGATCTGCATGTGATATTTATTTACAGTATTATTTAACTAACCCAGCACGCATCCTATGCGTGTTACAGCAAGGCAAAATGGTTTGCAACCCTATGAGGCTCTAGGAGGCTCAGAAATAGCCGTTTTTAATAGCGATTCGTCGCGAATAAATTCGGGTCGAAACGATTTTTGTCGGAAAATTCGGCGAATCAGTCGAATCGAATTTTTCAAAAGTTCGCTCATCTCTAGCTGGCACTACAGGGATAGAACATCCTTCCATACGTGCCTGCTGCATTGGTACAAGCAGGTTCCAGGGAACACATTTTTGTAGGCCTCAGTACAGCAGGCAGATTGGTGAGGCCAGAACGACTGGCTGCAGACTGCTGAAGCTTTCTGCAATGTTGAGTCTAGGAGGGAGGCAAGCAGGAAGGAGTGGGTTGAAGAGGAAGCCAAGGAGAATGATGAGGTCCTAGACCCTACATGAACTGAAGGTCATTAGAGTAAGAGGTGGTGGTCACATAGTCCCAGGCAGCCAGCAGTCTGTTGCAACTATTGGCCACCAAGCCACGGGATTGAGCATACCAAATCTGCCTCCAAGGTTCTCACCAGCATGGCATTTTTTCAAGTAGTGCACAGAGGACAAGACAGAGGTTGTTTGCAAGCTGTGCCAACAGTAGATGAAGCGAGGGAAAACTACTAATATTCTCAGCATCGCGTGCATGACCAGGCATCTGCAAGCAATACATAATCTGCAGTGGCTGAACTACCAGAAAAACCTGCAAACACCTGAATCCCCCTCTGTCTCAGCCTCCAGCTCCACCTCCAGCTCCACCTCCAGCTCCACCACCACAACAACAAGGCACCTGTCTCCCCCAAAGGGAGAATGTGGGAACCCCAGCACCTTCATCTCCAGCAGCACCTGCAGCAGCACCACCACCAAGCTAGTTCACATCATCCCAGGGATGTGTTCAGCTTTCCATCCAGCAAACTTTAGAGAGAAAGCGTAAGTTGGTCCCATCTCACCCTCAATCCCTGGCCCTGAATGCGTGCATTTCAAAGTTGCTCGCCTTTGAAATGTTCCCATTCTGCCTGGTGGAGACGGGCTGTTTTTAATATCTCATATACTGTACACTGGGCATGCCATTAGTTCCAGTTTCCACCTCATCATGAACATGTGGACAAGTAAGCATGGGCAGGGATGTTACATGTCTCTAAATGCCCACTGGGTCAATGTAGTGGTGGCTGGGACTGAGGGGGGGAAACACTGTTGCGCAGATACTTCCACCACCCAGCATTACGGAGCATCAGTTTTTGACTCCTATAGCCTTCTCCTCCTCTGCTTTCTCCTCAGACAGTGCAGCCCCTGCTCCACTAATTTGAACACTGCCATGGGGAAACGGCAGCATGTGGTGCTAAAACGCATCTGGCTGGGCAAAAGACCGTACACCACCCAGGAGCTGTGGACCGGCATCCAGGACTAGACAGATGAGTGAATTCTGGCAAGGTGATGTGCAACAATAGGCCAAACCTTGTAGCATCCTTGAACCAAGTCTGGTTGACACACGTTCCCGTGTGTGGCGCATATGTTCAACTTGGTGGTGCAGAACTTCCTGGTCCATTATCCATGTGCTTGCTCCTTCAGCGTTACCACCCTGCTGCTGCTCACCTATCTGCATTGCAGAGGAATTTAAGCTTTCCCGTCCACCCCCTCATATGTGACTTGTCCACCAGGGGGAATTCCCCATTCTACATGCTGGTAAGAGTGTGTGAGCAGCCGCAGTTAATAGTGGGACTACAACTCCAAAATACCTGGGTGAGTTGAAGTGCAGGCCAACAGCACTTCACCACCAGTGAGTGGATTCCCATGAGGGGCATGTGCCCCTGGTGCTGCAGTGCTTCCAGTATGCCACTATGGCCAGCTTTGATGACGCCATCATCAGCGCTGCCATTCCTATCCTCTGCTTGCTGGAAAAAATGTCTCAGGCCATGACTGAGGAGGAGGAAGCAGAGGAGGAGGAGGGTCCATTTTGCCCACTTTCAGGGCAGTGCACATGTGGCTCACAGGGTAGGCTGCTGGGCTGACAACTGGCGTGTACGCCAATGTCCGGCTAGAGGACAGTTTTGGAGGAATCGGAGGGGGAAGAGGAGGATGACTACGCTCTCTCACAGCAGGATGGCACCCAGCACAGCTCACTGGCATCACTAGAGCATGGCTGGAGGGAGGGCAGAGTTGCCCACATAGTCACCAGTGCAGTTCTTGATGCCCACTATAAGGACAGCATCACCTTCTTGATTTCAGGAAAGGAATGGGATTGAAAAATTAGTACAAAAGCATGCTGGTGGATGCACTACTGGAAGAGTTCCCAGCTGACTTTGAGGGCTCAGTGGTGGTACGAGGAGGTGAGCCCCTCTAATAGCATCAAGTAGCGTAGCTTGTATCACTAGCAGTGGCTCAGTGTGAAGCGCCGGCGCTGTGTGTTCTGCAGCACTATGTAGCACCTGTCGCTCAGTAGCGCTCTCCTATACATTTCAGTGGTGTTTTATTTGGTTGTGTATAAATAGCGTTTTCCTAAATTACTGTTCTAAAATTTTTGGTTCAAATGGTTGCTTGGCCTCTCCTGCCCCGCAAACAAGTACTTTTATTGCTTTATTTTTTTTTTTTTTTATGCAGAATTGTATGTGCAGGTCCATTGCAGTGTCGTTGTCACATTGTTAAAACAACGTCATTCCATATTTTTTCGCTCTGGTGCTGGTGTATATGTGTTGAGAAACAGACTTTTTGCACATAGCGTCTGGCGTTCGACGCTAGAGCGCCCAGTTTTACACACAACACTGGTTGTGTGTATTTTTTTCTTAAATATGGCCTTCAGCACTGAGTGCCGGACACACTTAACTGGCGTTACCTATAGTTCGCTTCAGCGTTGTTCTATTGTTAGATGTAGAGTTGCCTTGGCTGCTTTGACCTTGGGATACCACCTAGCATTCTTGATTGGCTCTGCAGCGAATCAGGCAGAGCGCTTCTACAGCACCCTGCGGACATCACATTTATCAATGCTGGACAGCATACTACGTCACTTGTCCAGCCGCTACGCTAAGTTATAGTTCCAGACACCCACTTGCACACATAGACGTTCAAATGGCAATACATGGTGCTAGTCTTAAATTAGCCTCCCAGTCTGCACCTTCAATCCCCAGCCCAGTGCCCCAAAATAGCATGTGTTTGGTTTTTTACTAAAACCTTTGCCCAATATACAAAACAACACAAACTGGATGCATTTGGCCGAGCATTTTGTTTTGTCCAAAATATGCTGCATTGCACTGTGGAAAAAAATCAAGGTTACATTTTCACTTTATTTGTAAGAAACTCTTATTTTAGTTGTGCAAATTATCTAAAAATGTGCACAGCTAAAAGGATGCTGAATTGCACTAAGGAAAAAATCATTATAAAAATGTCTTTTTCACAGAAAAACGTAAGGGAAAATATTCTCAGTGTTGAATCAGCCCTAATGTGACAGTTTAGTTATTAGTAATTACAGCCAGTCAGCGGAATCTCTTATTACAACCAATAAGCAGCATACCCAATTACAGCCAATGAGCGGAATCCCTCATTACCGAAAGTGTGTGGCATTCCACATTAGAGGCAGTGTGCGGTATTTCCTATTACAGTCAGTGAGGGGCATCCCACATTATAAGCAGTGTGTGGCATCTGCCATTACAGTCAGTGAGTGGCATCCCTCATTACAGCCAATAAGCAGCACCCCTCACTATAGGCAGTGAGGGCATTCCTCCATCACAGACAGTGAGCAACATTCTGCCACCTTCCCCCAGAAATATGAGCATTAATTAAGCAGCGGACGGGCAAGGTAACCGGTTCATGCCTGCCTGCCGCAGCTGCTGCTGCCCCCAGTCACACACACATGCACACACTTACACAATGCAGTGGTCCTCAACCCTGTCCTCAAGGCCCACCAACATGTCATGTTTTTTGGATCTCCAAATAGCCAGCTCTATTGCTCTGCAGCTGCACTAATTACTCCACCTGTGCATCTTTGTGGAGATCTGCAAAACCTGGCCTGTTGGTGGGCCTTGAGGACAGGGTTGGGGACCACTGCTATAGTGGATCCTGCATATGGAGGGTGGAATTCCAACGGGTGGAAACATCGCAAATCAGACTATGTTGGGGTACACCGTTCTGACGCTGAGGCTCAATAAGGTTGTGCTTGGTGGTGTAGGAGTGCCAGAAGTGCATGCTAACTTTCTTTCCTGTTGTTCGGATGTCTTTCAGATGGGGGCAAGACTTCAGAAAACGCTTGACAACTAGACTGAACACGTGTGCCATGTCAGGACGCATGACTCTGGCTTCCTTGTCGCAGCGCAAACAAGATGTTCTTCCAAGTATCAGTCACCATGGGTCCAAATTTGCTGTTTTCGTGGATTAAGCAATGATTTCATGGATTGAGTTCTCATTTTTAGTAGTTCCTCCCATGTGTGACTCAAGGAAAACCATGTGAAGAACAGCGTGAAACCACAATCACCAAGGGGGCCTAAAAGTATATATATTGTCCACCATGAGTCCATAGTTACAGCTCCAGACGTAGACAACACTGTGCACTTTGGTACACACTGACAGGCTAAAGGACTGGCCCACCTTCTGTTCAACAACATTTTACAGGGCAGGTACTGCCATCTTTGCAAAGCAATGATACATGGGACTCTCCACCTCGGCTCGGCACAAGCCATCAGTTCTCTGAAAGGTCCACCACTGGGTAATGCAGCAGGCTGGACTTATGGTGACGCTGTCTGAGAGGAGAAATCCCTCAGACATCAAGATTAAAAATTCCAAGAATTTTTGAGGGCTAATTATTCAGAGGCGATGATACCCAGTTGTTTCTGATTTAATTACAAGGTGGAAACACACCCTCAAACAAAACTTCACGTTGGCAATACTATTGCATTTCTTTATTCATAATTTTATGCATATATACTAACTAACCTACTTTTTCTCCACAGGATTGTGGATGCTACATGAAAAACTGCCACATCGCTGAGTAGCTGATTTTTCCTACCAACAGTCCCCAATAATTCACTGCTGCTGCTGCTGCCGCCACCACCGCCGCCGCAGACTCCAGGGACCCTCTTCCACTACCTCCGCTTGCAACACCTCCTCCCACGACACTCTCCTCACCACTAATTGCCCGGCTAGTGGAAGAAGAGGCGAGTGTCTCCTCCACTTCTTGGCTGGGCAGTAGCTGCTGAATTTTATGATTATCAGATCTTCATCAATGGATAGTGGAGCTGAACCCAAAGCATAACAACAGACAACAGACAGTTGACTGGGGGGTGTCAGATGCCACTTGTGATGCAGTGGACTGCTTTTGCAGCACTTCCAGACAAAGTTGCTTCATTGGCTGACACAATGACTGGTAAAGCTGTGGAACATATGCTTGAAAAGCAAGAATAACAATTTGTTTTTATATGAAAAAGACCCTGGTTTATACATACTTTTCTTTTTTCCAGAGACTGCCCTGCGTGGAAATGAATGGATCAGCCAAGCTTTCCTCCCAACAATGCCTGATGTA
Source organism: Gastrophryne carolinensis (assembly GCA_027917425.1). NCBI lineage: Eukaryota > Metazoa > Chordata > Amphibia > Anura > Microhylidae > Gastrophryne > Gastrophryne carolinensis. The sequence continues at coordinate 115,115,925 of CM051240.1, forward strand.
TTCCAGTAGATTGATGATGGGGCCAGACCAACACTAAAGAAAGATGGATCGTGCAAAACAGATTTAAGGCGCTGCTCTCCAGTTACAGACAAGTATTGATAAAAAAATCCTTTACGTTACTCTTACTTTTTATTAATATTCTTCGGATAAGACGGATCAGACATCCAGATTAAAAATTCCAAGAATTTTTGAGGGCTAATTAGTCAGAGGCAATTATACCTTGTTGTTTCTGATTTAATTAAAAGGTGGAAACACACCCTCAAACAAAACTTCACTTTGGCAATACTTTTGCATTTGTTTATTCATAATTTTATGTAGATATTACTAACTAAGCTACTTTTTCTCCACATGACTCTCCACAGGGTGTGATTCATCCAATTTTTGGGCTCCTGAAGCCAACCCCAGTGTCTCTTTAAAGTAATGTTTGGGCTCCTGCTGCTGCTGCTGCCAACTCCAGGGTGTGATTCATCCAATTTTTGGGCTCCTGAAGCCAACCCCAGTGTCTCTTTAAAGTAATGTTTGGGCTCCTGCTGCTGCTGCTGCCAACTCCAGGGTGTGATTCATCCAATTTTTGGGCTCCTGAAGCCAACCCCAGTGTCTCTTTAAAGTAATGTCTGGGCTGCTGCTGCTGCCAACTCCAAGGTGTGATTCATCCAATTTTTGGGCTCCTGAAGCCAACCCCAGTGTCTCTTTAAAGTAATGTTTGGGCTCCTGCTGCTGCTGCTGCCAACTCCAGGGTGTGATTCATTCAATTTTTGGGCTCCTGCTGCCAACTCCAGTGTCTCTTTAAAGTAATGTTTGGGCTCCTGCTGCTGCTGCTGCCAACTCCAGGGTGTGATTCATCCAATTTTTGGGCTCCTGCTGCCAACTCCAGTGTCTCTTTAAAGTAATGTTTGGGCTCCTGCTGCTGCTGCTTGCAACTCCAGGGTGTGATTCATCCAATTTTTGGGCTCCTGAAGCCAACTACAGTGTGTCTTTCAAGCTATGTTTGGGCTCCTGCTGCTTGCAACTCCAGGGTGTGATTCATCCAATTTTTGGGCTCCTGAAGCCAACTCCAGTGTGTCTTTCAAGCTATGTTTGGGCTGCTGCTGCTGCTGCTTGCAACTCCAGGGTGTGATTCATCCAATTTTTGGGCTCCTGCTGCTGCCAACTCCAGTGTCTCTTTAAAGCAATGTTTGGGCTCCTGCCCCTCATAGTGATGCCACTTCAATTCTCTGCAATTGTGCCGCTCTGCGATTCTATTAGCGATGCCTCTGATCTGCATGTGATATTTATTTACAGTATTATTTAACTAACCCAGCACGCATCCTATGCGTGTTACAGCAAGGCAAAATGGTTTGCAACCCTATGAGGCTCTAGGAGGCTCAGAAATAGCCGTTTTTAATAGCGATTCGTCGCGAATAAATTCGGGTCGAAACGATTTTTGTCGGAAAATTCGGCGAATCAGTCGAATCGAATTTTTCAAAAGTTCGCTCATCTCTAGCTGGCACTACAGGGATAGAACATCCTTCCATACGTGCCTGCTGCATTGGTACAAGCAGGTTCCAGGGAACACATTTTTGTAGGCCTCAGTACAGCAGGCAGATTGGTGAGGCCAGAACGACTGGCTGCAGACTGCTGAAGCTTTCTGCAATGTTGAGTCTAGGAGGGAGGCAAGCAGGAAGGAGTGGGTTGAAGAGGAAGCCAAGGAGAATGATGAGGTCCTAGACCCTACATGAACTGAAGGTCATTAGAGTAAGAGGTGGTGGTCACATAGTCCCAGGCAGCCAGCAGTCTGTTGCAACTATTGGCCACCAAGCCACGGGATTGAGCATACCAAATCTGCCTCCAAGGTTCTCACCAGCATGGCATTTTTTCAAGTAGTGCACAGAGGACAAGACAGAGGTTGTTTGCAAGCTGTGCCAACAGTAGATGAAGCGAGGGAAAACTACTAATATTCTCAGCATCGCGTGCATGACCAGGCATCTGCAAGCAATACATAATCTGCAGTGGCTGAACTACCAGAAAAACCTGCAAACACCTGAATCCCCCTCTGTCTCAGCCTCCAGCTCCACCTCCAGCTCCACCTCCAGCTCCACCACCACAACAACAAGGCACCTGTCTCCCCCAAAGGGAGAATGTGGGAACCCCAGCACCTTCATCTCCAGCAGCACCTGCAGCAGCACCACCACCAAGCTAGTTCACATCATCCCAGGGATGTGTTCAGCTTTCCATCCAGCAAACTTTAGAGAGAAAGCGTAAGTTGGTCCCATCTCACCCTCAATCCCTGGCCCTGAATGCGTGCATTTCAAAGTTGCTCGCCTTTGAAATGTTCCCATTCTGCCTGGTGGAGACGGGCTGTTTTTAATATCTCATATACTGTACACTGGGCATGCCATTAGTTCCAGTTTCCACCTCATCATGAACATGTGGACAAGTAAGCATGGGCAGGGATGTTACATGTCTCTAAATGCCCACTGGGTCAATGTAGTGGTGGCTGGGACTGAGGGGGGGAAACACTGTTGCGCAGATACTTCCACCACCCAGCATTACGGAGCATCAGTTTTTGACTCCTATAGCCTTCTCCTCCTCTGCTTTCTCCTCAGACAGTGCAGCCCCTGCTCCACTAATTTGAACACTGCCATGGGGAAACGGCAGCATGTGGTGCTAAAACGCATCTGGCTGGGCAAAAGACCGTACACCACCCAGGAGCTGTGGACCGGCATCCAGGACTAGACAGATGAGTGAATTCTGGCAAGGTGATGTGCAACAATAGGCCAAACCTTGTAGCATCCTTGAACCAAGTCTGGTTGACACACGTTCCCGTGTGTGGCGCATATGTTCAACTTGGTGGTGCAGAACTTCCTGGTCCATTATCCATGTGCTTGCTCCTTCAGCGTTACCACCCTGCTGCTGCTCACCTATCTGCATTGCAGAGGAATTTAAGCTTTCCCGTCCACCCCCTCATATGTGACTTGTCCACCAGGGGGAATTCCCCATTCTACATGCTGGTAAGAGTGTGTGAGCAGCCGCAGTTAATAGTGGGACTACAACTCCAAAATACCTGGGTGAGTTGAAGTGCAGGCCAACAGCACTTCACCACCAGTGAGTGGATTCCCATGAGGGGCATGTGCCCCTGGTGCTGCAGTGCTTCCAGTATGCCACTATGGCCAGCTTTGATGACGCCATCATCAGCGCTGCCATTCCTATCCTCTGCTTGCTGGAAAAAATGTCTCAGGCCATGACTGAGGAGGAGGAAGCAGAGGAGGAGGAGGGTCCATTTTGCCCACTTTCAGGGCAGTGCACATGTGGCTCACAGGGTAGGCTGCTGGGCTGACAACTGGCGTGTACGCCAATGTCCGGCTAGAGGACAGTTTTGGAGGAATCGGAGGGGGAAGAGGAGGATGACTACGCTCTCTCACAGCAGGATGGCACCCAGCACAGCTCACTGGCATCACTAGAGCATGGCTGGAGGGAGGGCAGAGTTGCCCACATAGTCACCAGTGCAGTTCTTGATGCCCACTATAAGGACAGCATCACCTTCTTGATTTCAGGAAAGGAATGGGATTGAAAAATTAGTACAAAAGCATGCTGGTGGATGCACTACTGGAAGAGTTCCCAGCTGACTTTGAGGGCTCAGTGGTGGTACGAGGAGGTGAGCCCCTCTAATAGCATCAAGTAGCGTAGCTTGTATCACTAGCAGTGGCTCAGTGTGAAGCGCCGGCGCTGTGTGTTCTGCAGCACTATGTAGCACCTGTCGCTCAGTAGCGCTCTCCTATACATTTCAGTGGTGTTTTATTTGGTTGTGTATAAATAGCGTTTTCCTAAATTACTGTTCTAAAATTTTTGGTTCAAATGGTTGCTTGGCCTCTCCTGCCCCGCAAACAAGTACTTTTATTGCTTTATTTTTTTTTTTTTTTATGCAGAATTGTATGTGCAGGTCCATTGCAGTGTCGTTGTCACATTGTTAAAACAACGTCATTCCATATTTTTTCGCTCTGGTGCTGGTGTATATGTGTTGAGAAACAGACTTTTTGCACATAGCGTCTGGCGTTCGACGCTAGAGCGCCCAGTTTTACACACAACACTGGTTGTGTGTATTTTTTTCTTAAATATGGCCTTCAGCACTGAGTGCCGGACACACTTAACTGGCGTTACCTATAGTTCGCTTCAGCGTTGTTCTATTGTTAGATGTAGAGTTGCCTTGGCTGCTTTGACCTTGGGATACCACCTAGCATTCTTGATTGGCTCTGCAGCGAATCAGGCAGAGCGCTTCTACAGCACCCTGCGGACATCACATTTATCAATGCTGGACAGCATACTACGTCACTTGTCCAGCCGCTACGCTAAGTTATAGTTCCAGACACCCACTTGCACACATAGACGTTCAAATGGCAATACATGGTGCTAGTCTTAAATTAGCCTCCCAGTCTGCACCTTCAATCCCCAGCCCAGTGCCCCAAAATAGCATGTGTTTGGTTTTTTACTAAAACCTTTGCCCAATATACAAAACAACACAAACTGGATGCATTTGGCCGAGCATTTTGTTTTGTCCAAAATATGCTGCATTGCACTGTGGAAAAAAATCAAGGTTACATTTTCACTTTATTTGTAAGAAACTCTTATTTTAGTTGTGCAAATTATCTAAAAATGTGCACAGCTAAAAGGATGCTGAATTGCACTAAGGAAAAAATCATTATAAAAATGTCTTTTTCACAGAAAAACGTAAGGGAAAATATTCTCAGTGTTGAATCAGCCCTAATGTGACAGTTTAGTTATTAGTAATTACAGCCAGTCAGCGGAATCTCTTATTACAACCAATAAGCAGCATACCCAATTACAGCCAATGAGCGGAATCCCTCATTACCGAAAGTGTGTGGCATTCCACATTAGAGGCAGTGTGCGGTATTTCCTATTACAGTCAGTGAGGGGCATCCCACATTATAAGCAGTGTGTGGCATCTGCCATTACAGTCAGTGAGTGGCATCCCTCATTACAGCCAATAAGCAGCACCCCTCACTATAGGCAGTGAGGGCATTCCTCCATCACAGACAGTGAGCAACATTCTGCCACCTTCCCCCAGAAATATGAGCATTAATTAAGCAGCGGACGGGCAAGGTAACCGGTTCATGCCTGCCTGCCGCAGCTGCTGCTGCCCCCAGTCACACACACATGCACACACTTACACAATAAAGCTTACTGGTGCTCCCTGGTTGCTGCGGAAGTAGTTCCAGGTGGCCGTGGTGCATATGGCCAGTGACCATGGTTGTCATTGAATGCGGCCCTAAGGGCCATGCCCACCAGCCACCCTGAACTACCGCTGCAGCAAACAGGGAGCACCAGTAAGCTGAAATGTGTGTGTATATGTGTGAGTGGTTGTGGGCAGACATAAACCCTGCCTGCCCGCTGCATTATTATTGTCCAGCACTCAGGGGCCCATTCACCGGCCACCACCCACTATGCTGCTCACTGACCACCAGCTGCCCTCCAGCATGCGCCATCACCTGCCCTCCCGCATCAGTCACTCACCAACCGCGCCCTTCCCAGGTGCCGGCCTATTGTGATTTTGCCTGGTATGCCCTATGGCCAGTCCACCCCTGGCTCCAAGCATCCCCCCCCCCCCCCACACTTAGGCAGAATGAATCTGCTAAGGCTATGTCTGGCAATCTGCATTTCTTGTGATGTATGCGGGGGGGGGGGGGCATTCTGGTTATGACTGTCCACATACTGTAGCAAATCACAGTTAGAATAGGGCCAGCAGCCAGTTGGGGATGTGCAGGGCCAGATATCCCAAATAGAGAATAGAGAATAAAGAATAATTTGTCATGCACAATATTCAATTCTGGAAGGATAAGGTTGGCATAGTGTTTTTGTTCTATAGCCTGCAGATTGCCTTATTAGCCTGGTGTTTAAAAACTTGCACATTTCAGTTTCTTTACACATATGTATGCCAATGGAGGTTCATTTTTTCAAAATTGCAGCTAAAATATCTGTATTTTTTATTGCCTATTGCATTATTCAGAATTAATACCAAACTGTCCAGACTTTCATTGATATTTGATGTAGGATGAAAAGCAGTTGCCTCCTTTTTTTGTTTGCTACTGTTAATGTGTTAAAGGTCTGTTTTACCTCACCTCTATTTCTTTCAGCTAAAAATGCCTATAATTCTTGTATTTTTACATGAAAGAATTCATTTCTCTATTAAATTTACACCTTCAACATCATTTTAAACTGATGCACTGTATAATTGGAATCTATTATATATGTTCTCTTCATGTGACAAATAAATGTGTAATGCTTAAGTAAATTATTATTTTAAGAGGAACATAACTAATTCTACATAATTAAATGGAGAAAGAAACGCATTCTAGAAAAGAAATGAGCATCTGGTTTACACTCTAATGCCTTTTATGATAATTAGGTGTAATTAGGTTACATTAAAGACATTCGTATTGTCAATATTTTTCATTTAGCTATAATTTCTGTATGTTTAATGACATTTTAGGGAAATAAATGGAAAATGTCAAGGCATAACATTATTTTTAAGTTTGCTCATCTTTATCTAGTCAGAATTTATGTGTGATGTTGCACAACTATAACAACAGAATGCCAGCTTAAAGCTACAAGCAACAAATATACAGTTAAAATGACTGTATAACAATAAAGCATGGAGATCTTAAATTCCAAATTGTTCCAGAAAGGCTTAAAATGCCATCATCATATCGTAATCACTCCAACTATATTGATACTGCCACCAGCAACTGGATCTCATGTGCACTCACTCATGTAATAATGTCACAAGCATTCAATCCCACAGCATGTAAATCCAATATTCATATAGATACCACTAGTTGTTTCTTAAAGCAGACCAACAGTCAAAAATGACTTAAGCCAGACCAATACAACAAGCAGTGCTCATATGCATCCCTCCCAGGGCAATTTAGATTGCTGCACATGGAAATTATTTTACCATTTTCTAACTCCTGCTGTAGTAAATTTTTAAACAAAATGGCAGATTGTGCATTTGCAGGCCACTTGCAAACAGGAAGTGCTGCTTGAGTTCTTGTTACTGTGCATTGTGAGTTATGTCTGTTAAATCCAAGAAGCAGCATGGCTGAGATGCTGGGAGGGGAACTCCAAAATGACTGCTACCTTTCAACTGTGCCAGACTGTTGGTTCGGTTTAAATCCTCTTCCAACATGTTAGAGGATTCTTATAATAGCTTCATTTTCCTTAGAATATACCTCTCCCAAATTTAAAGAGTTAAAGCAAAGATATTAAAGAAACCAAAGTAACCCAATTATTTAATATATAAGTGCACAGTTCACAGTACAAAGTTCTGCAAATGACCAATCCCACTTCTGGGTTCCTGAATTGAACTGATCTCAACAGGTCTTAGGGCTTTTTCCCAGTACTCAAAGCTTGCCACTTCCCCTGCCTAATGCAACCAATGTTCAAGCTGGCACTACTCATTTGCAGAGCTTCTGCTTGAGGTCTTGTCAGGGCAATTTTGCACCAATGCAAATTTCACCGATACACGCAGATGAGTTCTCTGGGAGATCTTCAGAACATCTGTGCTAACCACCACATGTGTAGGAATGTGCACGCATGTGACACAAGAATGGAAATGTGAGGGTGTGTGTGTGCCCAAGCATGCACTTAGGCACTTAGGAGCAAGGCCCCTATTTAAAGATGGCACCAGCCACATTCCAGCACTGTTTGTCTAAACTTGGCTGTGATTTGCGACCCTTTAACCTTGAACTGATCTCTATTGATAAATGATTGAATTCCAACCACCACTCTTGTTTACTTGGACCAATCTTCGTTATAACTCTGGCCTGTAACCCAACTCTTGCATCTTCTCTGTCTCCTACAACCCTTTGCTTTGTACATCCTTTTGACCTTCCATTTTCTTGTCCACCACTTTTTCCCAATCCCTTCTGTGCTGCACCTCTTCATCTTGGAGAGCTTCCAACCTTCCAGGCACAACCTGCAGCGCAGTCTGTCCTCCCTTGCGCTGGGTTGTTAGCAGACTAGGGGACCAGTGAGGGGGTTGCTACATCTACATCTTGAGAAACAAAAACCCTGGCCCAATGGCATTTTGATATACAGTGGGGAAATTTTCATCCCAGAAGCCGTGCATCCTTAGGTCTTCCAAAGCATGGATCACCAGTTTGCAGGGAACATTGGTTTCAGGAAAACTTTGCATCTTCTAAAACATTATTTCTAGTGGTCCTCACTTCCTCCTGTGGGACCTGTACCCATAGCAAACACAGATCCTCTGGGCCTGCTGACCCCTTTATGCCTTTGTCTGTACCAGAGAAACCTTGGGAACAAATTTTGATGGACTCTGTGGTCGAACTTCCATCTACTGTAGGGTGTAATACTATAATAGTAGTAGTGGACTGCATAACTGAGCTTAGTTACTTTCTTCCACTACCTGGACTTAAAAGAGATATTTAATCTCCATGGTCTCCCTGCAAGAATCATCTCCAACTTGGGATCCCAGTTTACTGCCATTTCTGGTGTGCATTATGCAAGAGTCTTCACATTCCCTTAGATAATTTCTCAGCCTATCATCACCATAAGGACAAGCTAAACTTGTGAATCAGTCTATGAAACAGTATTTCCATTGCGACTCCTAAGCTCTAAAGGATTATTATGCTTGGCTACTACCCTTACTGGAGATCACATATAGCAATTTTATTCTCCTCCTCTATGGAGCTGTTCCCTGATCCTTGTATTCCCGTTGATGTTCCTTTTGCCTAAAATTGGGGCTCTTTCCTTTTTTTATTAATCAGCAACTACAAATGACGTTACATTGTACCCAGGCCCATTACGAGAAAAATGCAGACAACTATTGCTCCTATCCACCTCTCATCTTAACCTCTCACTATCTTCTAAAAAATGTGGGCCTAAATATGTTGGTCCCTTTAAGATCAAGATCTTGGATCTAGGAGAAGAGGTAGAGGACGGTATCTGGTCTGCTTGAAGAGTTATGGTCTGAATATATTGGTCCCTTTAAGATCAATAGAAGGATTCATAATATTTCCTATGAACTGGATTTACTGCCAAGACTAAAATTTCATTCTGTCTTTTATGTGTCTTTCTTGAAAAAGGTTGAACCCTTGGTCATACCCCATGAGGAATACAAGGTACAGTAGAATGGATCTTGGACTCTTGGGCCCTTATTCATCAAGCGATAGCGTCAGGTAGTGTCTGACGAGCGCCATGTCCCACCAGCTAATGTCTGCTACCGACTCAAGTACGCCCGGCGTCGGCCACAATGACGCATTTATCAAGCTAAATGAGGCTAGCGCCGGCGAGAGCGACGGCAAGCGCGGCATTCATCATGAAGCCGACTGCAACGAACAGCGCCGCTGCTAATCCCATCACAGCGACAGGTATGACCTGGCGCTACCTGCCGCTCTCCCATACATTTCAATGGCAGACGCTGCAATGATTGTTTTAAGTGGTTTTTGTGTTCTTTTCTTTGGCACAAAATTCAACACATGTTTATAGTGATATGTTTTATTAATCTGGCTGGTTATTTTTATGTTTTTGAAGTTTTTATTAATTTTTACAATGTAATGTTGTGAGTGACCTCTAAATTGCATCTCCTCCAACCAAACTCATTGGCATCAAAATCGCTTGTTTTCACCACACACGGGCTTGTAAAGCTATTTTTTAGCCTGTCATGTTGGGCGGGTCACGTTCGCTCTTCGAAATTGTCAGCGCCCAAGCTATTCGGCAGCCCTGTCCTTGATGAATCTGTGGTGGTCAGAGTTTGTGCAGTCGCTGTTTTAATTCGCTATGTGGCGGCGCGAGCGTCGCTGTGCTTCGCTGCGCTGCGTTGTGCGGCGCTGTGCTGTTCATACATGTGCCCTTCTGCCATTTGCAAGGAATTCACTTCCCGCGACCCCAGTCGTTCTTAATGAATACACTGTAGTTGTGAGCGTGCATGGCCACATATTGCAGGATTAACATTCAGTCGTACAAGCTCATAACAACCCGTTATGCATTCTCATGTGTGCCACATTATCATGTAGTTGTATAGTTTTATTTTGTGATGATTTAGGAAGGAATAAGATTTGTATCTTTAAGCACAACTTTGTTTGCTTTTCAAGGACCTATGCATTACAGTATGTCGAACCCCCTGCTAAATCAAGCTAATAATTCGTGGCGCCTTGGGCCCTAGCTTGTTATAAAGCGTCATTTTATTTTTTCCGCCACTTAGCTTGCACATAGCTGATATTAGCTTGTCCCTGGTGCGCGCATCTTTTTTTTTGAATTTTTAGTCACAGTTGCTTTCGTCATATCCGGTTCCGGTATCCTCCTTTGCGTTTCAAAGCCACCTAAAGCTAAAAATGTCTAGCGCTTATGCCAATAGCTTGTTTTAAAGCGTCATTTTACTTTTTCCGCCACTTAGCTTGCACATAGCTGATATTAGCTTGTCCCTGTTGCGCGCATCTTTGTTTTTGAAATTGTAATCACAGTTGCTTTCATCATATCCGGTTCCGGTATCCTCCTTTGCGTTTCAAAGCCACCTAAAGCTAAAAATGTCTAGCGCTTATGCCAATAGCTTGTTTTAAAGCGTCATTTTACTTTTTCCGCCACTTAGCTTGCACATAGCTGATAATAGCTTGTTCCTGGTGTGCGGAGCGTTTTTTTTTTTTTCCCCATGTTGCTTTGGTCATTTCCGGTTCCTGTTTCCTCCTTAGCGTTTCCACCATGCTTCCCAGAAGAAGAGTCATGCGCCTCCCCAGCTCCTCCTCCGACTCCGACCCCACCACCCCTCCCCCACCTCCCCCACCTACCTCACCTCCCCCACCTAGCACCCCTCCCACCCCTTCCCCTCCTGGGCAGGCCAAGAAAAGGTGCTTCAGAGTGGATAGCCGCGTTAATGGCCAGGTGGTCAAAGTGAGTATTTTATTATTTTGGTATTTTATGTTTAAAGTGGAACAACACACAGGGGGGATTGGCCCTGAAATATCTAATTTTTCTGGGCCAATTGGATCACTCCCCGTGGGGCATCCCCATTCTGGATGTCCTGCGGGGATGACCCCCCCTGGAGGGCCATAAAAATTACCTCAGCCCCGTCCCATCTGTGCATGCGTGAGCTGCGGATGCCCCTTGCGCTTACCTCTAGCAGGGTGTACCCCTGCGCAAGACATTTGTTAATGTTGTGTGCAGGCGCACTCCCTGTTAGAGTCAAACGCCACATGCGTACTTTGCTGCGCAGAGCCAGCTGAGCTGGTATGCACGTCCAAACGGCCTTGTATGCGCATACCACAGCGGCGCAGAGCGCTGTGCTAGGCTGGCGCAGTCACGTGGGAGCGTGGTCAGTGGTGTATTTGTGGCCTTCCAAGGGGGTTTCAGACAGCGGACCACCCACAATTGGTGTGGCCCACCAAAGTGCACACAAACCCAGAATAGTGATAATCCTGGGTGTGGGTCCACTTTGATCTGGTCTCTGTATAACTGTTTATGCCATTGTTCTGATGTCATGTATTGATTAGTGTTTATTTTTCATTTCTCATAGGATTTCTGCATCATGCAGTACGACTATGCCCGTGGGGGAAAAAAAAGAATTGCCATGGAGGTGAAGGCCACAGTGTCCCGGCGCTTCCACACCCAGCTCTCCATAAGAGCAATACAGCAAAAGTGGTCGGACTTTAAGCGCCGGGACCCTGAAGGCGTGTACCGCCTATATGATGCCTACGCATCAGGTAAGTTAAAGCTTATGTTTATACTTTTTGGCTAATCATCTGCTAAGCTGTGTCCATTTGTGCTCTTTATATTAATTATTTTCTTTCACCCCCCTCAACACAGATAAGCGTCCTCCCCTGGGGAAACGTGGGAAGGGATTCCTCCCCCGAACCAGGCAGGCGGACTCGGGGGAGTCATCGGGGGAGGGTCCCTCTCGCGGGTCCTATTTAGAGGACCCAGGGGAGGAAGGGGATGACGCCCCAAAGGAGTGTGCTGCTGGGGGGCTGGCAGGATCAAGCCTCAGCTCCTCACACTCTGAGTCTGAGGAGTCTCACCAGGCAAGGGGCCACTCTCAAATGGGGAGTCCAAGTGGGGTGGTAGAAATGGACTCTCCCACACTCCCTGAAGGAGCAGGGAGTGAGAGGGAGGAGGGTGGCCCTTTGCCTGGTGGATCTTCCGACCAGAGTGTGAGGAGCCGAGGCTCCCCGCCTCCTCCTCAGAGCCCTCCCTGGGCTTCAAGTGGCGGATCATCCCCTGGTGAGTGTACTTTTTTTCATTGTTAGTCTGTGACAGGTTTCATCTGGCCATTTGTACTTAGCCCTTGCCATTCCTCTCTAATTTGCAGGGCATCATATAGGCGGCACCTCCATGGCCTTTTGGAGAAGCATTCTCCACGGGCATAGTCGTGGTAAGTGTTTGTTGTTATCCATCACATTCCCTATGTTATGACATTCCTTAAAGTGGACCAACAAACATTGTTGATAGTGGTTTGATTCTCTGAATCAAAGCCACCGTCCCAGCCTCCTGTGTGCCACTCTAGATGTGTGTGCGCCTGCGCTCTGTTTCCTAATGGGCTGCGCGTGCGCACACACTGGAGGAGTGATGTGCGGAAGGCAGCGGCGGCGGCGGACGTTGTCTCACTCAAATTGTGGTGCTCTGCCAAAGCGGACCAAAACACAGAATAGTTGCAATCCTGGGTCTTGGGCCACTTTTAACAGACACATGTTTCCTGGTCCATTGTCACAGCTGGTTTGATAATGTACCTTAACCTCACAAACCCCACTACAGTGCTAGCCAACTGGCAACCACCCCTATGTTTCTGCCCACACCATGATGGGTGTTATCATTTTTTGTCTTGGGTTAAGTTGTTCCGGCTAACACATGTTGCACACTAGTAACATTAGCCAATCAACTGCTAATGAGTCCTTTACATTGCACTGTCTATGTTATTTGCACATTATCTTTAGGGATACATGTTGCAACCATAACTAATTTACATTAACTCATGGACCAGGAAATATGCTAATTTTGGTCAACCTGTATGTAACCATGCAAGTATTTGATTTTTCAGACTCCATAACCAGATGGATGTCAAATAGTCAGGTGTCATTGGCCCACTAATTTTGTTTTTGTCTTTTGCTTTCTGTTGACAGATGTTGCTACGCAGACGGAGCCAGAAAACCTCCTCCCCACCCCAGCTCCAGGGACGGCCAGCAGCATGGGCCCCCGCCACAGCTGCGATGGTGAGTACATCCCACTTCATATGCCTAAAGACTTGTGAAACCTATGACTTCTAGTCACATCTGCAGACATTTAAAATGTACCTATGTGTTAATTTCACACACATCTAGATTCCATGTGTTTGTACAATAATCCAACATGCCTGTCTGCATGCTTGATTGTTGCCTCACATTCTTCATTTGGCCACATAGAGACTATTTGTGGCTTAGACACAACCAAATGGGCCGGATTAGGTCTTGACCTCTAACATTATAGGGCAAACTAGTTTACTCGTTAGGACTTAGGCCCTGATGTTTGGCTGTGACTAAACACATAAATGTACACACTGGGACTTATACCTTCTTTGCTTCCCAAGAGTTAAAGTGGAACAACAACCAGGATTTTGTCTTTCCTGGGTCTTGGTCCACTACGGTGGGGCACCCCTGATCATCACCGCTGTGTGACAACCCCCTGAACTCACTTTTCCTCAAGCCGACGTACAAGCCGCGGCAAAGCGGCTCCTCCTCCTCCGCCTCCCGCGCGTCCCTTTTTACGCGCGCGTGCCCGCGCCGGCCATTCACAGACGGCCGGCGCAGGCACGCACACGTCTAGAGGGGCGCGAGGGAGGGGCCGGCGGCCGTGCCCCACCGAAACTGAGGTAGGGAGTTTGGGGTGTTGGGGGGGTTTCGGGATGTCCCGCGGGGAGGGAGGTGATCGGGCCGGGAATCTGATAGATTCCAGGGCCGATCACCGGTGGGTGTTGGTACACTTTAAGAGTAAATGTATGCTTGGGATGTGTTGTCCAAATTCCTGCCAGTCAATAGTACTCATATAATGTTAACAAATAAGCGCACAGTGGCCAACAATGTTAATGTGAGTGTCAGCTAATTGGACACACTGACATTACATTGCTACATCTGTGTCTGTTGAGGTCACATTCAATTTATTAATAAATTGTTGTTTATACATCTCTACAGCTTGTGAAAACCAGCATCGCAGACTGTGGCGGGAGATCAGGCTCCTGAAGCTGATGCTGCTGGCCAAGAAGAGGCGCCGGCGGCGTCGTTAGGGTGGGGGGATGCCTGGCCTGTTGACGCCCTTTGTTGGGCAATGTTGGCCCTGTTGGCCACCTTTGAAAATTAAACTTTTCGATTTACATAATTACAGTGTGGTGCCTTGCAAAGCATAGTTTAACTGTCTCAAAACCCATTTGTGTGTAAATTTAGCCACTTCCGGACAGCCACTTCCGATATTCTGGTCAACTAAAAAACACAAGTAATGGCTCTAAATATTCATCAAACTACTACGGTGAATGTTTGTCCAAAAATATGTCCTACAAAATGCATTGCTATCACTCCAAGAACTATTAGACTGACCCTGGGGAGGGAATAAGCACTCCCAAGAGGCATCTTCAAGTTGACAGAGCAAACATGTAGATTATTAGACTAACCAAATCGAACCAGTGTAACAGAAACAGCATAAAGGATACATTATGTATTGCTATACACACCAACAGGGTCCTGTTGACCTGCAACATCGGAAGTGGGGTCCAAAGATGAACCAGTCACTTGGCCTACCAATAAAAAAGAGGAATGAGACACATGCACTTGGGTTAAAGTGGATAAAGCAAGGTTGACACATGCACTTACCGACAACCAAAGAGTAGCTTGGCTCCTGAGGAGATGCTGGGGCCAATGGCGGGGGAGCTAGGCAAAAATCAAGCAAACATTGAGCCATTGTTAATGTGCGTGCAAAAATACAACATGCATTAAGGTGTGTGTGAGCAGCTCATTCACTAATATTCACTAATCAAGGCCAGTGTGGCTTCCACATTTATATGCAGATATATGGCCACACATCTCTGCCTTCCAACATAGCTACACATGTTAGGGCCTTGTTAGTTAGTTGCTGTGAGTGTTAAAGTTGCCGTGAAATTAGGCCGCAGGTCCATATTATTAATACTCAACAGTGCCCCACTCGATTGTTGGAGCTGCTCACACACCCATTTGTTCCCCAAACAACCAGCACCTAAATTAGTGGTAAATACCTTCAATGGCAGACTGGGTTAGGCTTGAGGTTGGTTGAAGGGCAGGAGTTTGTGTGTCCTGAGGCACATCCTGGACAGCACCATGTGCACCTATGCAGAAAGCAACAGACAGGAAAGTAAAAAATGTATGAGGTCTAATGTACTACTTCACAGGTCCTACTGTTAGTTGGGCAGAAAGAGAAAATGCTAATCACATACATTAACAGTAGCTTTTATAAAAAGGCAGAAAATATGTACCTTCAGTCCAACCTGTGGTGTCATCCCCAGGATCCACACCCTGCAGCCGAGCCAGTGGAATTTTGGCCTTCAGCATCTCCTCATACGGCCTGTAGGTACTCTTTGGAGCCTGGATGGTCCCACTGTCCACATCAAGATCGTGATTCATCTTTTTCATAAGGGCCCCTCTCAAAGTGTAGAAGCGTTTCCTGCAGGATGGGCCACTACGTGGGTGTTGAGCAGTGCTACTAAGCTCCACACCAATGGCATCCCACAGTTTGCTTCTTTCTTGTTTGCCTATGGACTTGCTTTGGGAGCCAAAGAGTAGCTCCCATTTAGCAAGTGTAAGGCGCACAAGATGATTATTCTCCGCCAAATTAAATTCAGGCTCCCTCTTGGCACCTGGGCGCTTAGCCTGGGGTGCTGCCCCACCTTCAGGCTGGGCCCTTTTCCGTAAGGGAGGTCTGCGCACAGCACCCACCAAACTCCTACTTGGGCCTGCTGTGGCCGGCAGATGTCCTGAATTTGGCTCCATCCTGTAGCTGCACACACACACAAATACACACCCAACAAGCACGCATGCAGACTACAGAATGGCATCGCACTCTCTTTGGGTTGGGCAGGTTTTATGTGCTCTAACAGCCAATCACAAACCAGCCCACTTAATTGATTCACACATACAGCCCAGTTCCTTCTAGCCACACCTCCACTGCACTGACTGAAGCATGTGTGTTAGGCAATTAACTAATTACAGACCTCATTAACCAAACAACACACACCCAAATACAACAATGGACTGATGTATCTGAAACCCTTGTGACATGTGGCTAGCCTAACGGCTATTTAAATAAACAGCAGCTTACCTTTCATTGGCCCACCACTGAATTTTCGCCCATGTCCGTTAATGCACGCAAGTTTCGGCTCACGTACGCTAGTAGCGCTACTAGCGTGCGCGTGCGCACTCCGTTTTACGCACACCTGGGTCGGCTAATTGGCGCCCGGAAATAGCAGAGCAACGCAAAAGGCGGCAAAGCGGACCTGTCCTTTTTCAAAGTGAAGTATAAATGGAAGGAATTTGCAAGCTTCTGGTATTGTTACACTGTGGCAAAGGCTGTGGTGTGGTGCTTGTTTCCCTTAGCTCATTTGAGTCTCTGTCTGGGTTCTGTCCTCACTCTCTGTGGCTTGTTGGGTGATTTCTGACATCAGTGCTGTTTCTTTAGGAGATTGTTTTTGGTGGCATATGCAAATATTGTGGAGCATACAGCAAGTGAGGCTTGATTTTGGGGCCTTTTGTGGGCTGTGCAGCAACTCCCCTCTTGGTTGTGCCTAACCTAGAAAGCTGTTTTTCAGCAGGCTGGTGGTTTGGACCACTATAGTTCTGGTTTTGTGGTGAGCTGCATTGTAGCGGGTGTGTGAGGAGTGTGATTGTTTGTGTGTGTGTGGTGTGTTTGTGGTTTTTGTTTTTGTTTTTTTGATTTTGTATATCTGTTGAGTGTGTGTGATGGATAAGAGGGTGATGTATGGTGTCTGGGTGGATGGATGTATGTGTATGCTGAAAGAGCAGGAGGACAGGGAGCGGGGTGTTGTGAGGCTTAGGGCACCCCGCTCCTTTGCAATCCGCCTTTCAGTATGGGACTTAAGTGACGAGCAGATCAGGAGCCGCTTCCGTCTGAATCGTGCTGCACTATAGTCCCTATATGATCAGATTAAGCACAAAATCGAGCCATCCACCAAACGCACTCAATCCATTCCAGGCATAGTACGCCTGTGTGCCACGCTGAATATTTTGGCACGAGGGACCTTCCAGGCAACCTCCGCCCTCCTCAGCGGGATAAGCCAGACTACTATGAGCCGCATACTAATCCAGGTAGTTCTGGCGATTTGTGATTTAATCCCAATTTACATCAAGTTTCCTGAGGATGAGGAAGAGGTTGCCAAAATAAAACATGCTTTCTATCTCATGGGAGGGATCCCGAATGTGCTAGGGTGCGTTGATGGTACACATATCCCTTTCCGCCCTCCCCGTGCACAGGAGCTGTATTACAGAAACAGAAAGCAATTCCATTCAATCAACGTTATGCTTGTCTGTGACCATGACATGAGGCTGCGGGCGGTGAGATCGGGGTTCCCCGGCTCATGCCACGATTCTTACGTCTTGCAGCGGACAGTCCTGTGCCGGAAGTTTGAGAACAACGAAATGCCAGCTGGCTGGCTACTGGGTAAATAATTAACCATGTCAAAGTATTTTGACTCAAATATGTGGCCAAGTAAGCCAAATTTGAAAAAAAGAAAAACAAAACATGTACTAGTACTAATTGCTGTCTCTCTCCTTTTGTTTTTTCTACAGCGGATAAGGGATATGGGCAGAGAACGTGGGTCATGACTCCGGTCAGGAGCCCACGGACCTCTGCCCATGAACGCTACAATGCAGCACATCGCAAGACCAGAAGCATTGTGGAAAGAACCATCGGCCTGCTGAAATCACGCTTTCTCTGTTTGGCACGCCCAGGAGGAGAGATGCTCTACAGCCCACAGAAGGTCTCCAAGATCATCCTCGCCTGCTGCGTGCTCCATAATATTTGTATATGCCACCGAATTCTATCCCCCGAGGAGACAGCACTGGTGCCAGAAATCCCCAACTTGCCCGCAGGAAGAAGTGAGGACACCCAGACTGGCGATGAGCTAAGGGAAAGGATGATCACTTCCTTTTTTGCGGTAAGCTAACTACCCTTCACTCTAATCCAAGTACTGCACTACTGGGTAAATGTATTTGCCCTCCCATCAAAATTTGAAAAAAAACACTCTAAGGGGGGTGTAAGATGACCCAAACCACTCTAAGGGGGGTGTAAGATGACCCAAACCACTCTAAGGGGGGTGGAAGATGACCCAAACCACTCTAAGGGGGGGTGTAAGATGACCCAAACAACTCTAAGGGGGGTGTAAGATGACCCAAACCACTCTAAGGGGGGTGTAAGATGACCCAAACCACTCTAAGGGGGGTGTAAGATGACCCAAACCACTCTAAGGGGGGGTGTAAGATGACCCAAACCACTCTAAGGGGGGTGTAAGATGACCCAAACCACTCTAAGGGGGGTGTAAGATGACCCAAACCACTCTAAGGGGGGGTGTAAGATGACCCAAACCACTCTAAGGGGGGGTGTAAGATGACCCAAACCACTCTAAGGGGGGGTGTAAGATGACCCAAACCACTCTAAGGGGGGTGTAAGATGACCCAAACCACTCTAAGGGGGGGTGTAAGATGACCCAAACCACTCTAAGGGGGGTGTAAGATGACCCAAACCACTCTAAGGGGGGGTGTAAGATGACCCAAACCACTCTAAGGGGGGTGTAAGATGACCCAAACCACTCTAAGGGGGGTGTAAGATGACCCAAACCACTCTAAGGGGGGGTGTAAGATGACCCTAACCACTCTAAGGGGGGGTGGAAGATGACCCAAACCACTCTAAGGGGGGTGTAAGATGACCCAAACCACTCTAAGGGGGGTGTAAGATGACCCAAACCACTCTAAGGGGGGGTGGAAGCTGAACAACATAACAATTAGGGTTGGTGTGCAAGATTGACGCAAATGTTGGTTAACAATTAATGCAATATTTTTTTACAGCGAAAAAACAAATTTAAAGATATATACTAACTGCACTTTTTTTAATTTTTCAGGCACCCCGAGATGCACCCTGATTCAAAATTTCCTTTTCTTTAACATTTCTGTATTTTCCTTTCAATTCTAATTTCTGTTTGATTTTTCATTTTCATTTTCATTTCTGTTTTAATTTTAGTTCCTTTTTAGACCAAAAATAAAAAAAAAAACTAAAGATACATGTGGCTATGTGTTTAATTCTGTTTTAATTTTCCTTTTCATTCTAATTCCTGTTTTAATTTTCCTTTTCATTCTCATTTATGGTTTAATTTTCCTTTTCATTCTCATTTCTGGTTTAATTTTCCTTTTCATTCTAATTTCTGTTTTAATTTTCCTTTTCTTTCTCATTTCTGTTTTAATTTTCCTTTTCTTTCTCATTTCTGTTTTAATTTTCCTTTTCTTTCTCATTTCTGTTTTAATTTTCCTTTTCATTCTAATTTATGGTTTAATTTTCCTTTTCATTCTCATTTCTGGTTTAATTTTCATTTTCATTCTCATTTCTGGTTTAATTTTCCTTTTCATTCTCATTTCTGGTTTAATTTTCCTTTTCTTTCTCATTTCTGTTTTAATTTTCCTTTTCTTTCTCATTTCTGGTTTAATTTTCCTTTTCTTTCTAATTTCTGTTTAAATTTTCCTTTTCTTTCTCATTTCTGTTTTAATTTTCCTTTTCATTCTAATTTATGGTTTAATTTTCCTTTTCATTCTCATTTCTGGTTTAATTTTCCTTTTCATTCTCATTTCTGGTTTAATTTTCCTTTTCATTCTCATTTCTGTTTTAATTTTCCTTTTCTTTCTCATTTCTGGTTTAATTTTCCTTTTCTTTCTAATTTCTGTTTTAATTTTCCTTTTCTTTCTCATTTCTGTTTTAATTTTCCTTTACTTTCTCATTTCTGTTTTAATTTTCCTTTTCTTTCTCATTTCTGGTTTAATTTTCCTTTTCTTTCTCATTTCTGTTTTAATTTTCCTTTTCTTTCTCATTTCTGTTTTAATTTTCCTTTTCTTTCTCATTTCTGTTTTAATTTTCCTTTTCTTTCTCATTTCTGTTTTAATTTTCCTTTTCTTTCTCATTTCTGTTTTAATTTTCCTTTTCATTCTAATTTATGGTTTGATTTTCCTTTTCATTCTCATTTCTGGTTTAATTTTCCTTTTCATTCTCATTTCTGGTTTAATTTTCCTTTTCATTCTCATTTCTGTTTTAATTTTCCTTTTCGTTCTCATTTCTGTTTTAATTTTCCTTTTCTTTCTAATTTCTGTTTTAATTTTCCTTTTCTTTCTCATTTCTGTTTTAATTTTCTTTTTCTTTCTCATTTCTGTTTTAATTTTCCTTTTCTTTCTCATTTCTGTTTTAATTTTCCTTTTCATTCTAATTTATGGTTTAATTTTCCTTTTCATTCTCATTTCTGGTTTAATTTTCCTTTTCATTCTCATTTCTGTTTTAATTTTCCTTTTCATTCTCATTTCTGTTTTAATTTTCCTTTTCTTTCTCATTTCTGTTTTAATTTTCCTTTTCTTTCTAATTTCTGTTTTAATTTTCCTTTCCTTTCTCATTTCTGTTTTAATTTTCCTTTTCATTCTAATTTATGGTTTAATTTTCCTTTTCATTCTCATTTGTGGTTTAATTTTCATTTTCATTCTCATTTCTGGTTTAATTTTAGTTCCTTTTTCTTAAAAAAATAAAAAAAAAAAATAGATACATGTGGCTATGTGTTTAATTCTGTTTTAATTTTCCTTTTCATTCTAATATCTGTTTTAATTTTATTTCCTTTTCAACACAAAATAAAAAAAAACAAATAAAGAAACGTGTTGCAATGTGTTTTATTCTGAAGGTACTTGATTCCCAGCCCACAGCAAAGCAAAGCGCAGGCGCTGTGTTGAATAGCGTGGTCAAACTGACTGACAGCGCCTACAAAGCTGAGCTCCAACATCATATTCAGCAATGTAGGCGTTGTTCCCAACAACGCCAGGTAGCGACTGAGGAGGCCTGCTATAGCGAATCGCTACCGCCCGCGGTGTACGCTAGCGGCGCTCATAGCGCCATACTTCAGTCGCTCATCTGTCGCTACCTGGCGCTATTAATGAATCGGCCTCTTGATCTTGGATCTAGGAGAAGAGGTAGAGGCCTTCGGTATCTGGTCTGCTTGAAGAGTTATGGTCTGAAATAGGACTCTTGGGAACCTGCAAGAAACTTGATGTCCCGGCTCTGATCAGGTCCTTTCCCCTCAGGAACCCATAGAAACCAGCAAGATTGGTCGGCCAGAGGCTTCACGTAAGGGGGAGGGTAATGCCAGGGTGATGGGGTCAGCTCTAACCAGAGCCTGTGCATAAATGGGAGTGCAAGGGAGCATACACCCTTATCAAGCAGGTGCACCTTTATCAAGCAGAATCTGTTGAGCGACTGGAATAACATCATGTAGCGTCCGATTCATCATTATCCCGGCCTCAGCGAACAGCGCCGACGTTCAGCCTCGCTCTCCCATACATTTCAATGGACGTTCTTTTATTTCTTTTAAAACAGGGTTTTTGTTATTTTTTTTTTTTTTAATCTCAAATAATGTTGTGATCTCTTCTGGCCTAGAAAAAGCCATTTTTTCAAATATTTTTCATGTTTTATATATTTATGCAGAATTGGCATTACAGGTCTGGCATTAATGTGTTTATGTTACAATGTAATGACAATGTAATTCCATATGTTTTCGATTTGTTACTGGTGGATACATGCTAAAAAACAGACTTTAATCAAACAGCCTCCAGCGCTCTGGACTTCAGATAAGCATGTTTGAGCGCCGGAGTTGTGTGAGGCTGTTTTTTTAATGAATATGTTGTGAGTCGGTCGCACTTGCATGTGCTCCTGTACAGCACTGTACTGGTCACATAGCGACTTCTCACAATGTATTCATCATTGCTGCACAGCGACTGAGTCGCTATGAACTAGCGACCCACGGCCGCGCACAGCGACTACTAGCGGGCGCTCTGAAATGCCTACTACAGACGCTCATCTGTCGCTACCTGGTGTTAGTGATGAAACAGCCTGCCCATGTAAGTATAGTTTTTTATACAAGTATAGTTTAATATACCATATATTCCTCACTATACAGATTGATAACAAGACAGGTCTACATCCACTTTTGAATAAACAATTTGATTGACAGTAATTATTGATTTGATTTACAGTAATTTAACCTGAACTATAATAAAAATAAAGAAAGAAAGGACATCAGTAATAACCACACTGATAATATGTAGTCATAATATAATATATTATAATATCAACAGGGCTTTTGTGTACCAATAATAAATTATACTACCAATGTGGCTTCCTATCTTATAATTTTAAAACAAACAAATGAGGATATAGGGATTGTTTGAGTACAAAATTATAGTTCATGGGGAATATGCATGTGTTCGTTTGATTTATGTACAAATACATACATGTTCACTTTAATGTGGGGCAAGGCAAAATAAATAAACAATTTATTTTTTTAAAAATACATTTTATTATGATTACAATTTTTGAAATGTATAAAATTAAACTAAAACAACAATAAAGAAAAGTACTTATTATTACAACAAATAATTACAAATTTAAAAATTGATATTTAAAAATACAAATCAAAACTGCAATTATTAATACAATATATATATATACATAATTCAGCAAAACACCAGTAAATAATACATTTAAATACAATAAATTAGTAGTTACATATACATTTAATATTTTGATTAATTGATTACATTTTAATAACTGTATTATTAAAACTCAGTTCATACTGTTTACACATTTTCTTATATACCAGGTTAGTGATCACAGTTCCGCTTCCTCATCCCTTGCTTCATGTAAATGCGTTTGAAATATTCCCCATGTAAGTATATGTATGTTCATGTAAGTATATGTATGTTTAGACCATAAACGTTTTGTTAAAGTCTTATATTCATCTGGCTTTGTTGTGATTTAGATTTACAGTAACAATGGGTTATTGAAATTATGCACATACTGACTGTATTTGTTTAATTAATGTAGAATGTGGAATTGTTAAAAAAGGTGTCTGGCCTATTGCTTTTACAAAAGGTGCCTCACTATTTTAGCTTATTTCATAAGGAAATGTAGGAGACAAGGGATTTCCATCTTCTCCCAAAAGCATGAAATGTCCAATATATTTCAGAATGTTAAAATCCAAACACTGTCCAGTGATACAAAAGAGCTTCGGTAAAAATAGTAAAACTAACAGACCTGGCCTGGCAGAATACAATTAGGCCCTTTCTCGTATGCTTTTTGGACACAAAGTCGGGGAGGCCGATTCATCAATAGCGCCAGGTAGCGACAGATGAGCGACTGAAGTATGGCGCTATGAGCGCCGCTAGCGTCAGCCGCGGGCGGTAGCGATTCGCTATAGCAGGCCTCCTCAGTCGCTACCTGGCGTTGTTGCGAACAACGCCTACATTGCTGAATATGATGTTGGCCCTCAGCTTTGTAGGCGCTGTCAGTCAGTGTGACCACGCTATTCTACACAGCGCCTGTTAGCTTTGCTGTGTCCTGGCCATCCAGTACCTTCTGAATAAAACACATTGCCACATTTGTTAAAAAATTAAAGAGTTTTTATTTTGTGTTGAAAAGGAAATTAAATTAAACCAGATATTAGAATATAAATGCAAAATAAAACATAATTAAACACATAGCCACATTTTTTTTTTTTTATTTTTTTTTTAAATAAAAAGGAAATACAATTAAACCACCAATGAGAAAGAAAATGAAAATAAAAACAGAACAGAGAAAGAAATGGAAAATAGAAAAAGAAAAGAAAAACAGAAATGAGAAAGGAAAATAGAAAAAGAAAAGAAAAACAGAAATGAGAAAGGAAAATAGAAAAAGAAAAGAAAAACAGAAATGAGAAAGGAAAATAGAAAAAGAAAAGAAAAACAGAAATGAGAAAGGAAAATAGAAAAAGAAAAACAGAAATGAGAAAGGAAAATAGAAAAAGAAAAGAAAAACAGAAATGAGAAAGGAAAATAGAAAAAGAAAAGAAAAACAGAAATGAGAAAGGAAAATAGAAAAAGAAAAGAAAAACAGAAATGAGAAAGGAAAATAGAAAAAGAAAAGAAAAACAGAAATGAGAAAGGAAAATAGAAAAAGAAATAAAAAACAGAACAGAGAAATAAAAGGAAAATGGAAAAGGGAAATAAAAACATAAATCAGAAAGAAAAAGAAAATTACAATAGGAAGTAGAATGCCAAGGAAACTTTCACCAGAATTAAACACATAGCCACATGTATCTATATATAGTAGATTTTTTTAATCAAATCTACATAAATTTAAAAATGAACACAAGAGAAATGGTAAAGTAAAATTCAAACAGAAAGGAAAAAGCAAAGTAAAGTCAAATAAAGTTTGGAAAGTCCTAAATATGGATCACGGTGCCTGTGTTTGTGCCTGAAAAAATAAGAAAAGTGCAGTTAGTATAGATCTTTAAAGTAGTATAGTTGTAGCAAATACAAAAATGCATTACTTGATAACCAACATTGGCGTCTTACACCCCCCCTTAGAGTGGTTTGGGTCATCTTACACCCCCCTTAGAGTGGTTTGGGTCATCTTACACCCCCCTTAGAGTGGTTTGGGTCATCTTAACACCCCCCTTAGAGTGGTTTGGGTCATCTTACACCCCCCTTAGAGTGGTTTGGGTCATCTTACACCCCCCTTAGAGTGGTTTGGGTCATCTTACACCCCCCTTAGAGTGGTTTGGGTCATCTTACACCCCCCTTAGAGTGGTTTGGGTCATCTTACACCCCCCTTAGAGTGGTTTGGGTCATCTTAACACCCCCCTTAGAGTGGTTTGGGTCATCTTACACCCCCCTTAGAGTGGTTTGGGTCATCTTACACCCCCCTTAGAGTGGTTTGGGTCATCTTACACCCCCCTTAGAGTGGTTTGGGTCATCTTACACCCCCCTTAGAGTGGTTTGGGTCATCTTACACTCCCCTTAGAGTGGTTTGGGTCATCTTACACCCCCCTTAGAGTGGTTGGGCTCATCTTACACCCCCCTTAGAGTGGTTGGGATCATCTTACACCCCCCTTAGTGTGTTTTTGGGCTCTTTTTGATGTTAGTTCTAATACATTTAGCCAGTAGTGCAGTACTTGCATTAGAGTGAAGGTTAGTTAGTTTACCGCAAAAAAAGAAGTGATCATCCTTTCCCTTAGCTCATCGCCAGTCTGGGTGTCCTCACTTCTTGCTGCGGGCATGTTGGGGATTTCTGGCACCAGTGCTGTCTCCTCGGAGGCTTGGATTCGGTGGCATATACAGATATTGTGTAACACACAGCAGGCAAGGATGATTTTGGAGACCTTCTGTGGGCTGTACAGCATCTCTCCTCCTGGCCGTGCCAAACAGAGAAAGCGTGCTTTCAGCAGGCCGATGGTTCTTTCCACAATGCTTCTGGTCTTGCGATGCGCTGCATTGTAGCGTTCATGGGCAGAGGTCCGTGGGTTCCTGACCGGAGTCATGACCCACGTTCTCTGCCCATATCCCTTATCCGCTGTAGAAAAAACACAAGGAGAGAGACAGCAATTAGTACTAGTACATGTTTTTTGGTGGTAGTTTGGTTAAAATTGGCTTACTAGGCCACATATTTGCAAAATACATTGACATGGTTAATTTATTACCCAGTAGCCAGCCAGCTGGCATTTCGTTGTTATCAAACTTCCGGCACAGGACTGTCCGCTGCAAGACGTAAGAATCGTGGCATGAGCCGGGGAACCCCGATCTCACCGCCCGCAGCCTCATGTCTGGGTCACAGACAACCATCACATTAATGGAATGGAATTGCTTCCGGTTTCTGTAGGACAGCTCCTGTGCACGGGGAGGGCGGAAAGGGATATGTGTACCATCAACGCACCCTAGCACATTCGGGATCCCTCCCATCAGATAGAAAGCATGTTTTATTTTGGCAACCTCTTCCTCATCCTCAGGAAACCTGATGTAAATTGGGATTAAATCACAAATTGCCAGAACTACCTAGATTAGTATGCGGCTCATAGTAGCCTGGCTTATCCCGCTGAGGAGGGCTGAGGTTGCCTGGAAGGTCCCTCGTGCCAAAATATTGAGAGTGGCACACAGGCGTACTATGCCTGGAATGGAATGAGTGCGTTTGGTGGATGGCTCGATTTTGGTCTTAATCTGATCATATAGGGACTGTAGTGCAGCACGATTCAGACGGAAGCGGCTCCTGATCTGCTCGTCACTTAAGTCCCATACTGAAAGGCGGATTGCAAAGGAGCGGGGTGCCCTAAGCCTCACAACACCCCGCTCCCTTTCCTCCTGCTCTTTCAGCATACACATACATCCATCCACCCAGACACCATACATCACCCTCTTATCCATCACACACACTAAAGATATATACAAAACCAAAAATAAACAAAAAAAAACACTAACACACAACACACACACAAACAATCACACTCCACACACACCCGCTACAATGCAGCTCACCACAAAACCAGAACTATAGTGGTCCAAACCACCAGCCTGCTGAAAACCAGCTTTCTAAGTTAGGCACAACCAAGAGGGGAGTTGCTGCACAGCCCACAAAAGGCCCCAAAATCAAGCCTCACTTGCTGTATGCTACACAATATTTGCAGATGCCACCAAAACCAAGCTCCTAAAGAAACAGCACTGATGTCAGAAATCACCCAACAAGCCACAGAGAGTGAGGACAGAAACCAGACAGAGGCTCAAATGAGCTAAGGGAAGCGAGCACAGCACCACACCACAGCCTTTGCCACAGTGTAAGAATAGCAGAAGCTAGAAAATTCCTTCCTTTTATACTTCATTTTCAAAAGTGACAGGTCCGCTTTGCCGCCTTTTGCGTCGACCCAGGTGTGCGTAAAACAGAGTGCGCACGCGCACGCTAGTAGCGCTACTAGCGTACTTGAGCGTAACTTGCGTGCATTAACGGACATGGCCCAAAAATCAGGGGTGGACCAATGAAAGGGAAGCTGCTGTTTTTTTAAATAGCCGTTAGGCTAACCACATGTCACAAGGGTTTGAGATACATCAGTCCATTGTTGGATTTGGGTGTGTGTTGTTTGGTTAATGAGGTCTGTAATGAGTTAATTGGCTAACACACATGCTTCTGTCAGTGCAGTGGAGGTGTGCCTAGAAGGAACTGGGCTGTATGTGTGAATCAATTAAGTGGCCTGCTTTTGGATTGGCTGTTAGAGCACATAAAACCTGGCCAAGCCTAAGAGATTGCGATGCCATTCTGTAGTCTGCATGCGTGCTTGTTGGGTGTGTATTTGTGTGTGTGTGCAGCTACAGGATGGAGCCAAATTCAGGACATCTGCCGGCCACAGCAGGCCCGAGTAGGAGTTTGGTGGGTGCTGTGCGCAGACCTCCCTTACGGAAAAGGGCACAGCCTGAAGGTGGGGCAGCACCCCAGGCTAAGCGCCCAGGTGCCAAGAGGGAGCCTGAATTTAATTTGGCTGAGAATAATCATCTTGTGCGCCTTACACTTGCTAAATGGGAGCTGATATTTGGCTCCCAAAGCAAGTCCATAGGCAAACAAGAAAGAAGCAAACTGTGGGATGCCATTGGTGTGGAGCTTAGTAGCACTGCTCAACACCCACGTAGTGGCCCATCCTGCAGGAAACGCTTCTACACTTTGCGAGGGGCCCTTATGAAAAAGATGAATCACGATCTTGATGTGGACAGTGGGTTCATCCAGGCTCCAAAGAGTACCTACAGGCTCGGCTGCAGGGTGTGGATCCTGGGGATGACACCACCGGTTGGACTGAAGGTACATATTTTCTGGCTTTTATACTAACCTAATGTTAATGTATGTGATTTGCATTTTTACATTCTGACCAACTAACAGTAGGACCTGTGAAGTATTACATTAGAGCTCAAACATTTGTAACTTTTCTGTCTGTTGCTTTATGCATAGGTGCACATGCTGCTGTCCGGGATGTGCCTCAGGACACCCAAGCTCCTGCCCTTCCAGCAACCTCAAGGCTACCCCAGTCTGCCATTGAAGGTATTTACCCCTAATTTGGTTGCTGGTTGTTTTGTGAACAAATGGGTGTGGGAGCAGCTCAAACAATCAAGTTTTGCCCTGTTGAGTATTAATAATATGTGCCTGCGGCCTAATTGCACGCCCACTGTAACACTCACAGCAACTAACTAACAAGGCCCTAACATGTGTAGATATGTTGGACGCCAGAGATGTGTAGCCATATATAGGCATATCAATGTGGGAGCCACACTGGCCTTGATTAGTGAATATTAGTGAAAGAGCTGCTCACACACCTTAATGCATGTTGTATTTTGGCACGCACATTAACTATGGCTCAATGTTGGGTTTATTTTTGCCTAGCTCCCATGCCCTTGGCCCCAGCATCTCCTCCGGATCCCACCTACTTTTTGGATGTCGGTAAGTGCATGTGTTCACCTTGCTTGATCCACTTTTACCCAAGTGCATGTGTCTCATTCCTCTTTTTTCTTGGTAGGCCAAGTGACTGGTTCATCTTTGGACCCCACTTCCGATGTTGCCGGTCAACAGGACCCTGTTGGTGTGTAGAGCAATACATAATGTATCCTTTATGCTGTTTATGTTACACTGGTTCAATTTGGTTAGTCTACTAAGCTACATGTTTGCTTGGTAAACTTGAAGATGCCTCTTGGGAGTGCTTGTTGCCTCCCCAGGTTCAGTCTATTAGTTATTGGAGTGATAGCAATGTATTTTGGCGGACATCTTTTTAGCCAAACATTCCCCATAGTAGTTTGCTGATTATTTAGAGACATTCCTTGTTTTTTTTAGTTGACCCGAATATCGGAAGTGGCTGTCCAGAAAGGGCCCCTCAAGTTCCGGCTGCCAGAGATGAGGGTAAGTGGTTTTGCCTTGCTCTAGTCTGTATTTTGGCTCTACTTTTGTGGCACTTGCTTCTGGCAACTTGTGTGTCCACATGTATTTTCAAGGTCCAAGCTCGAGTGAGGACCCCACTCCAGACATCTGGGAGATTGCGGGTATGTGTAATTTAAGCAATGTTTCTGATGTGATTAGCAAAAATTATTGCGTCTTAGTCCTGTAACATACATGTTAACAATCTGAGTTTAACAGATACCTTTGGTCTAGTGTGTATTTTGGCACTTTTTAGAGGTATGGCCTCGATAGCCTAACCAGGTTACATTAGAGTTTGGCCCACAGACCTACTAACCTGATTTTCCTGTTTAGCATATGCCAACTTGCCGGACATCTCGGATGTTGAATTGCCACTCTCTGGCAGCGAAACCTCGAGCCTACCTGTTCCGGAGGACACGCAGGTAACATGGCTGATGTAGACGACCTAGAACCACATTGGCATCTTCGTGGGTAGTGGAAGAAGCAACATGTCACATTTCCTTTCATTGTTGTTTTTGCAGGAGGCGGAACCAGAACCCCAAGCTGGGACCTCTTCCCAAGTCCCATGTGGCCAAGCTTCCGAGGCTCAGACAAGGGTAAGTTGTATAGTGACTGTTTATGGGAATTATTTTGAGGGGCATAACTGCATTGGTTCTGTTTGACTAAAATGTGGTTTACTATTTGTTTAGCCTCAAACCACAGCAAGAGGAGGTGTGGCACCAACCAGTGCCGATTTCTACGAGCTAGGGGTCCGGATGCTGGAGGACTACAGTCGCCAACAGCCGCGTGATGGAACTAATGAGCGCATTGCGGCGTTGGAAAATCAGGTGCTGATGTGTCAGCAACAAAATGAGGCCCTGCAGCGCCAGATGGACCAGTTGCTCCAAAACCAACTCCAGAACCAGGAACTTGGTCGGCTGGCAAATGTAATTGAGCAATCTCTACAGCGCCAGGAAGAAGCAATACAGCGCCAGGCAGAATGTCTCCAGCGGCAGGACCAAACTTTGTTGTTGCTACAACAGCTCATACAACAGCAGTCTATATTTTTTACTGCACTGTTGTCCCCCAACACCGCCCCTAGCAATGACTCCCAACCTCCCCGGCCACCCAGCCAAGAATATTAATTTTGTATATTTTTGGTTTTGTAAATATATTTGCTTCACCCACCTCTAAATTGTGTGTTTCCTAAGACCTCGCTAATAACACAGTCAGGGATGAGTATCTTGATCTACATATGTCAATGTATTGGTCAATTTAGCCCACACATTGGAGACCATAGCTTACTATGGTTAACACCTGAAATGGCTCCAAAGGTATGGCTACATTGACCCACAAATGGTTTGGGAGACAGTTAAACTATGCTTTGCAATGCAACACACTGTAATGATGTTAATCAAAAAAATTTTAATCAAAAACATGGCCAACACGGCCAACCTTGGCCAACAACGGCCATCAAGAGGCCAGCCTTCCCCCCACCCTAACGACGCCGTCTGCGCCTCTTCCTGGCCAGCAGCATCAGCTTCAGGAGCCGGATCTCCCGCCACAGTCTGCGATGCTGGTTTTCACAAGCTGTAGAAATGTAGAATCAACAATTTTTTAATAAATTGGCTGTGACCTCAACAGACACAGATGTAGCAATGTAATGTCAGTGTGTCCAATTAGGTGACACTCACATTAACATTGTTGACCACTGTGTGCTTATTGGTTAACATGATATGAGTACTATTGACTGGCAGGAATGTGAACAACACATCCCAAGCATACATTTTCTCTTAAAGTGTACCAACACCCACGGGTGATCGGCCCGGGAATCTATCAGATTCCCGGCCCGATCACCTCCCTCCCCGCGGGACATCCAAGATCGGGATGTCCCTGGGTGTGAAACCCCCCCCAAACCCCAAAATACCTACCTCAGTTTCTGTGTGGCAGTGCCGCTGGGCCCTCCCTGGTGCCCCTCTAGACGTGTGCGTGCCTGCGCCGGCCGTCTGTGAATTGCCGGCGCAGGCACGCGCCCGTAAAAAGGGGCGCGGGGGAGGCGGAGGAGGAGACAATTTGCAATGGCTTGTACGTTTGTTGGAGTCAAAGTGAGTTCAGGGGGTTGTCACACAGCGGTGACGATCAGGGGTGCCCCACCGTAGTGGAACAACACCCAGGAAAGTCAAAATCCTGGTTGTTGTTCCAGTTTAACTCTTGGGAAGCAAAGAAGGTATAATTCCCTGTGTGTCCATTTTTGTGTTTAGTAACAGCCAAACATCAGGGCCTAAGTCCGAACGAGTCCACGAGTTTACCCTATAATGTTACAGGTCCAGACCTAATAGGGCCCATTTGGTTGTGTCTAACGCAAAAATAGTCTCTATGTGGCCTAATGAAGGATGTGAGCCAACAATCAAGCATGCAAACAGGCATGTTGGATTATTGTGCAAACACATTGAATCGAGATGTGTGTGAAATTAACACATAGGTAAATTTAAATTGGCTGCAGATGTGACTAGAAGACATAGGTTTCACAAGTCTTTAGGCATATGAAGTGGGATGTACTCACCATCGCAGCTGTGGCGGGGGCCCATGCTGCTGGCCGTCCCTGGAGCTGGGGTGGGGAGGAGGGTCTCTGGCTCCGTCTGCGTCGCAACATCTGTCAACATAAAGCAAAAGACAAAAACACAATTAGTGGGCAAATGACACATGACTATTTGACATCCATCTGGTTATTGAGTCTGAAAATGCAAAGGCTTGCATGGTTACATACAGGTTGACCTAAATTAGCATATTTCCTGGACCATGAGTTAATGTCAATTTGGAAGGCTTCACACATGTATCCCTAAAGAGAATGTGCAAATAACATAGACAGTGCTATGTAAAGGAATCTTTTGCAGTTGTTTGGCTAATGTTAATAGTGGCCCACATGTTGGAGCGGGAACAACTTAACCCAAGAAAAGAAATGCGAACACCCATCATGGTGTTGGCAGAAACATAGGGGTGGTTGACAGTTGGCTAGCACTGTAGTGGGGTTTGTGAGGTTAGGGTACCTTATCAAACCAGCTGTGACAATGGACCAGGAAACATGTGTCTGTTACAAGTGGGCCTATACACAGGATTGCTGCTAATCTGGGTTTGGGTCCACTTTGGCCGAGCCACACAATTTGCATGAGCCAACGTACTCCGCGCCCGCTGCCTTCCACACATCACTCCTCGAGTGTGTGCGGACGCGCAGGCCATTTGGAAAAAGAGCGCAGGTGCACACACATCTACAGTGTCACACAGGAGGCTTGGACGGTGGCTTTGCCAACCCCCAAAGAGGTAAGGAGTTTGGTGGTTTTTTTGGGTGGGGGGGGCCCTGGGTGAGGGATGTGATTGGTCCTGGAAGCTTCCAGAAACCTAGCACCATCAATGTTTGGGGGTACACTTGAATGAATGTAATAACATTGGGAATGTGATGGCTAACCAAAAACACTTACCATGACTATGCCCGTGGAGAATCCTACGCCAAAATGCCATGGAGGTGCCGCCTATATGATGCCCTGCAAATTAGAGAGGAATGGCAAGGGCTAAGGACACATTGCAAGATGAAACCTGTCACAGACTAACAATTAAAAAATGTACACTCACCAGGGGATGAAGCGCCACTTGAAGCCCAGGGAGGGCTCTGAGGAGGAGGCGGGGAGCCTCGGCTCCTCACACTCTGGTCGGAAGATCCACCAGGCAAAGGGCCACCCTCCTCCCTCTCACTCCCTGCTTGAGAGTGGCCCCTTGCCTGGTGAGAGTCCTCACACTCAGAGTGTGAGGAGCTGAGGCTTGATCCAGCCAGCCCCCCAGCAGCACACTCCTCTGGGGCGTCATCCCCTTCCTCCCCTGGGTCCTCTAAATAGGACCCGCGGGAGGGACCCTCCCCCGATGACTCCCCCGAGTCCGCCTGCCTGGTTCGGGGGAGGAATCCCTTCCCACGTTTCCCCAGGGGAGGACGCTTATCTGTGTGGAGGGGGTGAAAGAAAAGAATTAATCTAAAGAGCACAAATGGACAGAGCTTAGCAGATGATTCTGCACAAAGGCTAAACATAACATAAGCTTTAACTTACCTGATGCGTAGGCATCATATAGGCGGTACACGCCTTCAGGGTCCCGGCGCTTGAAATCGGACCACTTTTGTTGTATGGAGCGGATGGTGAGCTCGGTCTGGAAGCGCCGGGACACTGTGGCCTTCACCTCCATGGCTATGCGTTTTTTGCCTCCACGGGCATAGTCATATTCGGCCAGGCAGAAGTCCTATGAAAAAAGAACAAACAAAATAAAATAAATACATGACATCAGAAAACAGTCATAAACAGTTATACATAGACCACATCAAAGTGGACCCACACCCAGGATTATGACTATTCTGGGTTTGTGTGCACTTTGGTGGGCCACACCAATTGTGGGTGGTCCGCTGTCTGCAACCCCCTTGGGAGGCCACAAATACACCACTGAGGACACTCCCACGTCACTCCCCAAGCAAAACACAGGGCTCGGCGCCGCTGTGGTATGCGCATACAAGGCCGTTGGGACGTGCATACCAGCTCAGCTGGGTCTGCACGGCAAAGTAGGCATGTGGCGTTTGACTCTAACAGGGAGTGCGCCTGCACCCAAAATTACAATATGTCTGGCGCAGGGGTACACCCTGCTAGAGGTAAGCGCAATAGGCATCCGCAGCTAACGCATGCACAGATGGGACGGGACTGAGGTAATATTTAGGGCCCTCCAGGGGGGGCATCCCAGCAGGACATCCACAATGGGGATGCCCCACGGGGATTGCTCAAATGTGTTATTAAAAGCAAAATTTGTCATAACCAATCCCCCCTGTGTGTTCTGAAACTTTTAAGCTAAAAAGACAAACCCAAAAATACTCACTTTTACCACCTGGCCATTGACTCTGCTATCCACCCGGGTGCGCTTGGGCTTACTAGGCCCAGGAGGGGAAGGGGTGGGAGGGGTGGTACTTGAGGAAGGTGAGATAGGTTGGGCAGGTGGGGGAGGGGTGGTGGGGTCAGAGTCTGAGGAGGAGCTGGGGAGGCGCATGACTCTCCTTCTGGGCATCATATTGGAAACGCTAAGGAGGAAACAGGAACCGGAAATGACCCAAGCGACATTGGGAAAAAGTTAAAAAAAAAAAAACGCTCCGCGCACCAGCAACAAGCTATTCGCAGCTATGTGCAAGCTAAGTGGCGGAAAAACTAAAATGACGCTTGAAAACAAGCTAGTGGCATAAGCGCAAGGCAGTTTTACCTTAAGGTGGCGTTGAAACGCAAAGGAGGATCCCGGAACCGGATATGACGCTAGCAACTGTGCTTCAAAATTCAAACACAAACATGCGCGCAACAGGGCCAAGCTAATATCAGCTATGTGCAAGCTAAGTGGCGGAAATACATTAAAATGACGCTGCAAAACAAGCTATTGGCATAAGCGCTAGACAGTTTTACCTTAAGGTGGCGTTGAAACGCAAAGGAGGATCCCGGAACCGGATATGACGCAAGCAACTGTGCTTCCAAATTCAAAAGCAAACATGCGCGCAACAGGGACAAGCTAATATCAGCTATGTACACGCTAAGTGGTGGAAATACATTAAAATGACGCTGCAAAACAAGCTAGGGCAAAAGGCGCCACAAATTATCAGCTTGATTTAGCAGGGGATTCTACATACTGTAATGCATAGGTCCTTCTAAAGCATACACCGTGGGCCTTAAATATACAAATCTGATTCATTCAAAAAGTCAGCACACAATCAAAGTAGACAACTACCTGAAAATGTGGCACACATGAGAATGCATAACGGGTTGTTATGAGCTGGTACGACTGAATGTTAATCCTGCAATATGTGGCCAGGCACGCTCACAACTACAGTGTATTGATTAACAATGACTGGGGTCGCGGGAAGTGAATTCCTTGCAAATGGCAGAAGGGCACATGTATGAACAGCACAGCGCCGCACAACGCAGCGCAGCGAGGCACAGCGACGCTCGCGCCGCCACATAGGGAATCTAAACAGCGACTGCACAAACACTGACCAACACAGATTCATCAAGGACAGGGCTGCCGAATAGCTTGGGCGCTGACAATTTCGAAGAGCGAACGTGACCGCCCAACCTGACAGGCTACAAAATAGCTTTACAAGCCACCATTGTGTGGAAAACCAGCGATTTGGATGCCAATGAGTTTGGGTGGAGGAGATGCAATTCCCATGTCACTCACAACATTACATTGTGAAAAAAAAAAAAAATTCTAATACATATAAATAACCAGCCACATTCATAAAACAGATCAATATAAACATGTGTTGAATTTTGTACCAAATAAAAAAACCCCAAAACAACAAAAAACAATCATTTCAGCGTCTGCCATTGAAATGTATGGGAGAGCGGCAGGTAGCGCCAGGTAATACGTGTCGCTGTGAAGGAATTTGCAGCGGCGCTGTTCGGTCAAGGCGGCTTCATGATGAATGCCGCGCTAGCCGTCGCTCTCGCCGGCGCTAGCCTCATTTAGCTTGATAAATGCGTCATTGTGACCGCCGCCGGGCGTACTTGAGTCGGTAGTCGCCGTTAGCTGCCGCTACCTGGCGCTCGTCAGACACTACCTGGCGCTATCGCTTGATGAATAAGGGCCTTAGTTCCTTAGTCATAGATATAGGATGGAATAACTAGCATGTTTAAATAGAAATAAAAGGTACTCACCCGCCGGCCAGAGAAGGAACGCCACATGGAGAGCACCACCGTCATTAGTGCCAGATCGCTGCACATCCAGTTACCATGGGGGAAGGGCCGGAAACTGTCACAGAGTGAGAAGGATGAGTCTGCACTCAACCCCTCCTCAACCAGGCATCCATTGGACCAGAGGTGATGGGAGAGAAACCCTGCATCACCTAGTAGCCCAAAGTGTCCTCCAGTGCAAGTAATGAGGCTCAACTGGGCCTCAAATCATAAAGCACAGGAGGCTTATAGAATTTATATGACAGAAATAAGCGTGGCAAACGTGGCGAGGGTGTCTACCTATCAGAAGCAGGATAAATAGTATAATTAATGCTGAATACAACAGAAAAGACTAAATTGTACAAATAAATATTAGTTAAGCTAGTAAATACATAGCCCACTGTGCATGGCTGGCAGGTTAGTAAATATATAATATTAAATAATAAGTATGATTACAACTATCTATATATGAACATAGGTAAAAGTCTGACAGCCAAACAAGCAACTCATTGTGTGTGGCTGGCAGATTAATAAAGATACGAGATGAATTAAAGACATCCAATAGAACTGTGGACTAGCAACAGAAAGTCCCCCATGTGCTTTGTACATAATCACAATGAGTTGTTTAGGTTCATATTAACATCTGCATGAAAAAGGAGAGATAGTACCGTTATTGAATACAATTTAAAAAATCATTATTTTTATTTTATCTTCAATTGAAAGCCAGTTCTTATGTTTTTATTTCCATCTTTGCATCAAATTCAACCACTAGCTGTGCAGCTCGGGTGCCCCTGTCGATGGGAGGTGAGGGGCTGGTAGCCAGAGCTAGCTCCAAGCATCTGGGTTGCCTGAGGATCGGGTGAGAAGCTTCACAATGGAATGATAGCAGGCATGTTGTGAAGTCGTGTGTCAGAGAGTTGGCATCCCTTCTCTGCCTATCTCATTTTAAATCACCATAACCAATCAGAGCTCATAGGGGGAGTGGCAAATGACGTGGTGGGTACATCCTGAGCCTGGCTTTGCTGGCTAAGTGGATGGCAGCTTGGCACTTGCCATGTTGCTGTATACACCAGCACTAGCTCACACACTGCATCTGTGCAAGACACCCGATGGAGAATAAAGAATGACTCGGGTTTGCCGCTGCTGTTGTATGTCTGTATGTTGCTGTATACAGTGTCACCAGCTTGTGCACTGTGTCTGCGCAAATACTTAGCCACCATTTCATTAGCACCATTTCATTGGTTCTTAAATTACCTATAATATTTGTCACTAGTTACCCTGAAGAACAATGTATGTTTATGTTTGTATGTCCAAAAGGTAGTGCGGGAAGAGAGAGGGTTGTTGTGAGAGGAGGTCATCAGCAAGTCTGATGTTTCTTTTTAACAAGTAGATAATGTTCATGGCATTACAATTAATGCAATGTCTGGGATTTTCAAATCTGAATCCCCTAATCAGAATATATTTAACCTTACTAAGAAATCTACAAGCAGTGCAACCTCCATTCTGAAAGTATCTTTCATTTTACAGCATTATCTCTTCTCATCAGTTGGGAAGTGGCTGTGGACTAATGCGTCCTTAATAGAACATTTCTTCTGATATACTATATTAGGTCTAGGAGGTATTATCTCCTTTAGGATCCTGTCTCTACTCAAAATATACCAACGACTGTTTACAATGTTTCGGATAACTTTATATTTTGATGACTATTGCCCTTATTCATCAAGCGATAGCGCCAGGTAGTGTCCGACGAGCGCCAGGTAGCGGCAGCTAACGGCGACTACCGACTCAAGTACGCCCGGCGGCGGTCACAATGACGCATTTATCAAGCAAAATGAGGCTAGCGCCGGCGAGAGCGACGGCTGGCGCGGCATTCATCATGAAGCCGCCTGGACCGAACAGCGCCGCTGCAAATTCCCTCACAGCGCCAGGTATGAGCTGTCGCTCCCTGGCGATGTCCAATGCATTTCAATGGAGCAATCTATAATAAATCATGATTCATTGATAATAATTTTTTTTTTAATTTTTTTAATGTCAAAAAATCGGAGAACACTTCTGCAATGTTAGGATTTATTTTTAAGTCAAAAAAAAAATATGTGCAGAATTGATCTAACAGGTCTGAGATTAATGTATTCATATAACAAAATGATTCTAAATACATGTATAATGTTACATTCAAAAAATATGGTTGTTTAGGGGTTAAAAACTAGTTAATACAGATCGCCGCCAGTGCTCTGGGGTTTAAACAAGGAATGGACAGCGACAGCACATTCGGAGCGTGATTTTTTGATGAATATGAAGCTAGCCGTTCGCTCTGGCCATTCGTTGTCAGGCGCTCACATACAACGCTGGACCTGTGAAACAGCGACCCCCCAGCCCGTATTCAACATTACCGCACACCGACCGAGTCGCTGTCATCAAGCTAATGCCGGCCAAGCACAGCGAATACTGGCTGGCGCTGAAAAAATCACGCTACAGTCGCTCATCTGTCGCTACCTGGCGCTATTGATGAATCGGCCTCCCCGTTAATATAAGTGGCATGGTAGGTGTCGTTCTTGTCCTTTGGCATTGTTTGTTTGCAAATAAGAGATCATGCCTATCCCTGTTTAAAGCTTTCTGGAAGGTTTGCTTGAGGCATTTTTTACTGTATCCTAACTCCAGGAGCCTGCTGTGTATACCATCAGCCACTATTTGGAAGGCCTCCAAGGTTAAGCAATTCCGCCTGGCCCAGAAAATACTAC
This sequence comes from Gastrophryne carolinensis, assembly GCA_027917425.1. Taxonomy (NCBI): domain Eukaryota; kingdom Metazoa; phylum Chordata; class Amphibia; order Anura; family Microhylidae; genus Gastrophryne; species Gastrophryne carolinensis. The sequence continues at coordinate 115,154,371 of CM051240.1, forward strand.
TCATACGGGATGCTCCTTGTCAGAGGTCCCAAGAGGAAGCTGGTGGGGCGAAAGATGCTGTTAGCAGCTGTTGCCTTGTGATATGAGATATTTATTTCTATGTCAAGATTGATTTTAATATCTAAAAATGATACCTGGCGACAACTGAATTCCATTGTGAATTTTTAATTTAGGTCATTTTTATTTAACTTTTCCACAAACTCTTCAAGTTCAAAGACAGTACCTGTCCAGAACAGGATGATAGTGTCTATGTATCTGTGCCACGTAAGGATGTGGCACAGATATTGTGACACTCCATCATATACCAACAACCTCCTCTCCCACCAACACAGGTACAGGTTGGCTAACAATGGGGCACATGTTGTCCCAATCGCTGTCCCCTGCATCTGGTGGTATAGTTGACCATCAAATAGAAAGAGGTTGTGGGTGAGGATAAAGTGTAGCAGTTGTAAAAAATTGTGGTCATGGTGCTCTATGGTTAGGTTGTCCAAAAAAGAGTGGACCGCTTCTAGTCCCTGTTGTTGGGGCATACTGGAGAAGTTTAGGAGATACATTATGTTAATAGTGAGTATGATTACAACTATCTATATATAAATATAAATGTAAAATCTGACAGACAGACAACAATAGATGGAATAGATGGAAAAATTATTTGAAAATATTAATATCAGCAGTGCAATTATAAATGGCTAGGTAAGTATATCTTAATAAATAAATAATTACATTTAAATGCAAAAATGCTAATTATTATATATTTTACATACAATACATATGTCTCTAGGACAGAAGATGAAGGAAATCGAAATGGAGGACAGACATTATGGGGGGCTTTACCTGTCAATGAGAAGGGCTATTGGCTTGATGCAGAGCCTCCCCGTTCACTTCTCCCGTGCGTTTTCCCGTTGGTTTTGGGCTTTGATCGGGTCAGGAAAGGGTGCTACGTTGATTTTAGTGTGCGTTTATGCGCTCAGGTGTGCGCTCAGCCGCCTTTCCGATTGTCGGCTCGCACGAGGCTGTTTCCCGGCAAAACGGACGCCTCGTTCATTGTTCCGTTTTTTTCAGTGATGCAGAGCCTTGTTTTCCGATTGAAATCACCCTAATGAAACGGGGCCGCCGAGCCTTCACTTACGGCAAGTCAGAGCAGCCGTATTTGCACTCGGGCAATAATATGCAGTCCTCTGTTGGAGCACATCAGCGGCGCCAGCTCCGCGGTCTTGTCCTGCTGAGTATGGCAGAAACCAGGCTGCACCTATTTGAGCTCACCCGCCTTACTGGGTATGTGTATGAAACTTGTATTGGTTGCCCACCCTGTCTTTTATTTTTTTTTCCCTTAACACACTATTTGGTAATTTTTTTGTTAGTATATTTTTTGCCTAATTTTTTAACTTTAAATTAAATGGGTTAAGTGATCGAACCCTATTGCAACATGTTCTTGCCCTCTTATGTAAGTAGTATTCCCCAGACTTTTTTAATGAGTGTACAGGTTGGATGTGCATGTAGGCTCATTACAAATGTCCTTTACTCCAACCCTACCCCGCTCACCTATTTGTCCCTCTTTTCTATTGTTGCAATGCACACCTTTTTTTATTTATTTTTTTTGTTTTTGGGGGAGGAGACTCTGGCTATCCTTTGCTCCCCTGGCTGCTGACCCCAATCCTGCACCCATCTTCACAGGCAGAGGAGCCCTACAATACTGCCCCCAGTAGGACTCGCTCTGTGGTGGAGCGAGCCTTTGGTCTCTTGAAGATGAGGTTCCGTTGTCTTGATCAGACTGGGGGGGGCACTACAATATACGCCTGCAAAGATCATTAAACTAATCATGGCTTGTTCCGCTTTAAGAGAGGGAGTCTGCAAATTCTGAGTAAAGTCTCAGTAAAAAGGTTTTCACACAGTGGGGCATCCCGATCTGGGATTTCCAGGGGGAAGACCAGTGGCTGCTCTGGGTTTTGTTCTGCTTTATGTGAGGGAACCTGTGTTACTTTAATAATAATGTAAAGGAGGTGGGTTATTCCATCCAAACCTGATTTGGTCATGATGTTTTAAAGCAGGCCAAAACCCATGTAACCCAGCCCTTTGGAGTGTGAAGAAATCCAGGGTTGGGTTACAGGCATCATGTCTCTGGGGCATTCCAATTTGGGATGTCCTGCACATCACTGCGGGGGAACGTCAGAGCTATACCAGGAGCTATGCCATCTTTACACAGGAGCAGGACGACATCATCATGGATGTGTCATGCAAGCGTATGCGAGCGTGCATTTATGTGCGCGCACACATTCCTTATAATAAAAAAAAAACAAAGTGCAAGAATAGTCTGAAACAACTTAGTTTGTCACGTTACATACCAGCCCACCTTAGTTTAACACATGTACGCCGCTACAAACTAGCCTACATGCAGATAGCAGAACTAGGGCAATGTGAGGCAGCAAGAGGTTAATAAAGTGACTTTAGTTAGGCCAGGAAACTTGTTAATGTATTTTGTGGATTAATGGTGGGTCCTTGTATCTTTTTTTAACAGATGATGCTGCGGAATCGTTTTTTAAGAGTTTGGGCTTTTCATTAAATCACGCTGAAGGTCCGGTTTAAAAAGTGCCCCCAAAAAAACACGCCCAACCAAACCATAAAAACAATGCAAAACTAATGTTGTTTATCATTCACAGATACTAGAAAACCACAGGCACAAGACCCCGAGGCCTAATGTTTTTTATTTTGCATTCAAATTTTATTTGTTTTTTAGTTTTGGCAAAAAAAAAAAAAAAAAATATGAAAAATCCAAATCCAAATAAAAAATAAAAACAACGTTTGAATTAAAAACAAATAAAAATATTTGGTGTGTTGTCTTTCCTGCAAATGTACAATCACACAACATCATCACACATTTACATGACACAAAAGGTTTAGATATGGGACAATAAATCAAAAACAATCAGAAAGAATTAAGGTATGCATTAATGGCAAGGAAAAAGGAACACAAAGGAGATTAAGGTATGCATTAATGGCAACGAAAAAGGAACACCAAAAATTTAACAGAAATATATATATATATATATGTGTCAAATTGGCAGTTGGTGCCATATGCATATTCCAATGGAGGTTTAGGGATATGCGCTTGCGTGTAGCCAGACTGGCAACTGAAGAGCCATGGAGATGTAAGTATACTTGCTAAAACCACCAAAATGGAAGGTCAAATACGACGGAAACCAAGCAGGTATGTTCAAAAAGGCAGGAAAAATCAGGGAAAAATGGGCCGCCCGTGTGAACGTGAACGGGAGCCCCGATCAAATTGAAGGCACCCGAGAGAGCAAAAAAAGCTTTCCGAGTAAAGTGAAATTGACGGATCAGTTAGGGAGCCATTCCGACGGAGGCTCTGCATCACATTTGAGCCACGATTCAAACGGGAGCCCCGGACAATCGGAAGGTTTTAAGGGCAGTTCAGAGGAGGCTCTGCATCAGGCCCTATATCCCATTTAAAATCAGGACCCTGGGGCTTTCGCCTGTCAATATTAAAAAAAAAACATCCCACCTCTTGTTCCAGTAATTTATTTTGTAAGTCTCCATTCCTAACCCCTAACTTCACTTTTTCTATACCCACAACAGACAAGTTTGGTAAAGTGTCACCTCTCATTATGAGGCCTAGCTACTTTCAATGCTTTAGAGAGATCAGTACGACCCATACCCTGGTGATTCTCAGCAAAACTACTTTTAACCTAACTTTTGGAGCAGCCTACATACTATTTGCCACATAATTCCAAGGTGATTAAGTATACAACTGAAGTGGAATTACAATTCATAATCAAATGAAAAGGTGTGCTAAATGTAATGATGGCTTAAAATGAAGCAAAAAAACAAGTTTTGCTTTTAATCAGGTCATGGCAAGGTTTTTTAAGAGCAGTTTCCTTTGCGCGGGAGAGCATCCATGGCAGATGCTCCCTCTGCTCTTATCTAGTGCTAATTATGTCAGCTTCAATTAAGAAATCCACATCCCTTGTACAGTTACGCTACATTCAAGTCAACTCGCCTACAGGAATTGACCTACTAGTTTGGTGCGAGTGGCAGACATTGTTGCTGTGGGTTTTCTAAAGGTTGTTGTGATGAGGGTATGATCGTCCTTATCCACTTTAAGGTTCAGATCCAAGAAATCAGTGGTGTTGCCATGACGATGATCAGTAAAATCTGTGCCTTAGCTATATGAATTTTCCCACCACCCCATGTATATATTTACTAGCAATGGGGAAAGTCAAAATAAAAGTCAAAGAACACTCGAATAAAGAGATGCAACATCTAATGAGCACCAATATGCTTAATCTTCCCACTGAGCAGTTGTAAGGTATCCTATTAAATGAAGCAAAACAAAGAGAAACCAGCTCACCCAGCACCACAAGAGAGCATGGACTTGAAGATCTCTTGGTATGATCTTTAGCTCAGTTCAAACAGTAGAATGTCCAGCTTGTGTGTAGGATAAAACATAGTAAAATTCGGTGACATTCAGGCAGACCAGCATATATGGCCTGATGCAGAGCCTCCTCTGAACTGACCTTAAAACCCTCCGATTGTCCGGGGCTCCCGTTTGAATCGTGGCTCAAATGTGATGCAGAGCCTCCGTCGGAATGGCTCCCTAACTGATCCGTCAATTTCACTTTACTCGGAAAGCTTTTTTTGCTCTCTCGGGTGCCTTCAATTTGATCTGGGCTCCCGTTCACGTTCACACGGGCGGCCCGTTTTTCCCTGATTTTTCCTGGCTTTTTGAACGTACCTGCTTGGTTTCCATCATATTTGACCTTCCATTTTGGTGGTTTTAGCAAGTATACTTACATCTCCATGGCTCTTCAGTTGCCAATCTGGCTACACGCAAGCGCACATCCCTCAAACTCCATTGGAATATGCATATGGCCACAAATGCAAATTTGACACACATCTTTTTTTTTTTTTTGTTTTTTTGTGGGGGTTTCCTTGTCCTTAATGCATACCTTAATCATCTAGTAGTTCCTTCTTCCTTGTCCTTAATGCATACCTTTATTGTTTGTGTATTTTTATGTTTTATTGTCTCATATCTAAACCTTTTGTGTGTCATTAGAGATGAGCGAGTAGTGAAATATTCGAAATTTCGAATTTCGATTCGAATAGACCGCATTACTCGACTACTCGACCGATTATCGAATCCCATTATAGTCTATGGGAAAAAAATGCTCGCCACTTGGAAATCTCAATTCGACCACTTGGAGGTCACCAAGTCCACCCTGAAACATCAGAAAATGATGCCAACACTGCTGGAATGCAACTGGGACAGCAGGGGAAGCATGTCTGGGTGCATATAACGCGCCCAAGTCGCACTATTACGCCACTATCACAGCCTCTCAACAATACACTCCAAACACAATATAACTTCTACGTAAAGTGAGACAAGACAAGGAAACCTTCTTTCCTCTACATTGCCATGGACCCCAAGCCAAACTGTACAAAAAAGAACAAAATTCTGCACCCCTTAAAATCACGTTGCCTATGACAACCACAGATGGCATAGGCAAGGGGGAAAACAAATAGACCCCACCCCTAATTGTCATTGTGTGTGTGTGTGAGATGTGGTCAGACATGTCTTCTTGTGTCACCCCAGCAGTAAGGGAAGCTTAAAGGAGGAGGTTTGTTACAGTGTGTCACCCCAGCAGTAAGGGAAGCTTACAGGAGGAGGTTTGTTACAGTGTGTCACCCCAGCAGTAAGGGAAGCTTACAGGAGGAGGTTTGTTACAGTGTGTCACCCCAGCAGTCAGGGAAGCTTACAGGAGGAGGTTTGTTACAGTGTGTTACCCCAGCAATAAGGGAAGCTTACAGGAGGAGGTTTGTTACATTGTGTCACCCCAGCAGTAAGGGAAGCTTACAAGAGGAGGTTTGTTACATTGTGTCACCCCAGCAGTAAGGGAAGCTTACAGGAGGAGGTTTGTTACAGTGTGTCACCCCAGCAGTAAGGGAAGCTTAGAGCTGAGACCTCTTAAAAATTGTATTAAGGCCCAAGAGCTGAGACCTCTTAGAAATTGTGTGGAGTCCCAAGAGCTGAGACCTCTTAGAAATTGTGTGGAGGCCCAAGAGCTGAGACCTCTTAAAAATTGTGTGGAGGCCCAAGAGCTGAGACCTCTTAAAAATTGTGTGGAGTCCCAAGAGCTGAGACCTCTAAAAAATTGTATTAAGGCCCAAGAGCTGAGACCTCTTAGAAATTGTGTGGAGTCCCAAGAGCTGAGACCTCTTAGAAATTGTGTGGAGGCCCAAGAGCTGAGACCTCTTAAAAATTGTGTGGAGGCCCAAGAGCTGAGACCTCTTAAAAATTGTGTGGAGGCCCAAGAGCTGAGACCTCTTAAAATTGTGTGGAGGCCCAAGAGCTGAGACCTGTTAACAATTGTGTGGAGGCCCAAGAGCTGAGACCTCTCAAACATTGTGTGGAGTCCCAAGAGCTGAGACCTCTTAAAAATTGTATTAAGGCCCAAGAGCTGAGACCTCTTAGAAATTGTGTGGAGGCCCAAGAGCTGAGACCTCTTAAAAATTGTGTGGAGGCCCAAGAGCTGAGACCTCTTAAAAATTGTATTAAGGCCCAAGAGCTGAGACCTCTTAAAAATTGTGTGGAGTCCCAAGAGCTGAGACCTCTTAAAAATTGTGTGGAGTCCCAAGAGCTGAGACCTCTTAGAAATTGTGTGGAGTCCCAAGAGCTGAGACCTCTTAAAAATTGATTGTATTAAGCCCAAGAGGTGAGCTATACATTTTTTTATTAATACAGCAATTCTACGGCGGTTAAGGAGGAGGAGGAGGAGGAAATGGCACTTCATACAGATGGCACTTCACTCTTGGCTGCTTTCCACTGTTGTACAAGCAAAGTCCGGGTCAATCCACTTGCTGTTCATTTTGATTAGCGTCAGCCTGTCGGCACTGTCGGTTGACAGGCGGCTGCGCTTATCGGTTATAATGCCCCCGGCTGCGCTGAACACCCTTTCTGATAGCACGCTGGCGGCAGGGCAGGCAAGCACCTCCAAGGTGTACAGGGACAGTTCCAGCCACGTGTCCAACTTGGAGACCCAGTAAGTGTAGGGCGCAGAGGGATCGGGGAGGACAGGGGTGTGGTCTGCCAGGTAGTCCCGCAACATCCGCCGATACTTGTCCCTCCTGCTGATAGCGGGCCCCGCAGTGATGGAAGTTGCACGAGGGGGTGCCATGAACGTGTCCCACACCTTGGAGAGTGTTCCCCTGGTGGCTGTGGGCCTGATTAGGTTGTCAGACACTCTCCTCTCTGCCGCCAGCGATGGTGGGTGGGAAAATCTGCATCATGTTCTGCACGAGTTTCCCTCTGGTATTCCAGTAATCGATTCGTCCTCTCCTCTACCGGAATAAAAGAGGAGAAGTTATCTTTATACCGGGGGTCCAGGAGTGCGAAGACTCAGTATAGTTTGTTCTCCAATATCCGGACAACACGTATGTCCCGGGAAAAGCAGCCCAGCATGAAGTCAGCCATGTGTGCCAGACTCTGAGTAGGCATGACGTCACTGCCCCCACCAGAAGGATCATTTTCCATTTCCTCCTCTTCCTCCTCCTCTCCGCCCCATCCGCGCTGAACCAATGGGACACACACAGCCTGACTGCTACCCTCGCCGCCAGCATCCTCTTCCACAGCCACCTCCACGTTGTCCTCCTCCTCCTCATCCTCCTGCAACTGCCACCGAGCAGCAGACAAAAGTGTGGTCTGACTGTCTACCTGCGTTGCGTCTCCTCCTACCCCCGTCTCCTCTGTGTGCAATGCGTTCTCCCTTATTGCGATGAGCGATTCTTTAAGGACGCATAGGAGCGGGATGGTTACGCTCGCTATAGCGTCCTCGCTGCTGACCTTCTTAGTGGACTCCTCAAAGATACGCAATACATCGCATATGTCTGCCATCCATGGCCACTCGTGGTTGGCAAACTGAGGGAGCTGAGTTGGATGCACGCGTGGATGCATCATCTGGTACTCCATCAATGCTCTCTGCTGCTCACACACCCTGGCCAACATGCAATAGGTGGAATTCCAGCGAGTGGGCAGGTCGCACAACAGCCGATGTTGAGGCAAATGGAGGCGTTGCTGGAGTTTTTTTAAGCTAGCAGCAGCTACAGTTGACTTCCGAAAGTGAGCGCACTTTCACCAGTAGCTCTGCCAGGTTGGGGTAAGTCTTTAGAAACTTTTGTACTACCAAATTAAAAACGTGGGCCAGGCATGGTACGTGATTGAGTTCTGCAAGCTCCAGAGCCACCACCAGGTTACGGCCGTTATCGCACACGACCATGCCTGGTCCTAGCTGCAGCGGCGACAGCCACATCTCTGTCTGCTGCAATATGGCGTGCCTCACCTCTGCGGCGCTGTGCTTCCTGTCGCCCAAGCTGATGAGCTTAAGCACCGCCTGCTGACGTCTCCCTGCGCCAGTGCTGCAACGCTTCCAGCTAGGGGCTGAGGGCGATGTTAAGGCAGAGGAGGAGGAGGAGGAGGAGGAGGAAGAGGAGGGGGGTCTATCAGAACCCGTGCTGGCAATCTTGGGCGGGGGTGGTATGTAGGCCGTCCCTGTTTGCGACCCCGTCCCCGCTTCCACAACATTCACCCAGTGTGCCGTCAAAGAGATGTAGCGTCCTTGGCCGCAAGCGCTTGTCCATGAGTCGGTGGTCAAGTGGACCTTTGTGCTGACTGCGTACCTCAGGGCCCGCCTGATGTTACGCGACACGTGCTGGTGCAGGGCGGGGACGCCACACCGGGAAAAATAGTGGCGGCTAGGGACGGAATAGCGAGGTGCGGCAGCCGCCATCAGGTCGCGGAAGGCCTGCGTCTCCACAAGCCTAAACGGCAACATCTCCAGGGCCAGCAGTTTGGAGATGAGGCAGGTTAAGGCTTGGGCTTGGGGGTGACTGGAGGCGTACTTCCGCCTGCGGTTGAACGCCTGCGAGATGGACAGTTGATGGGACGAGGAGATGGAAGGTGCAGACAAAGATGCGGGGGAAGGGGGGGCTGAAGGAGAAGGCCCCAAAGTAGCCGAGGCAGAGGCAGATGTGGAGGTGTCCTGGCTGGAGGTCTGGACCACAGTGGCAGCACACAACAAAGGGGAAGAGGCAGTGGCAGCAAGACCGGGCACAGGTTGTATTGCGTTTGCTCTCTCCCACTCAGCCCAGTGCTTGACTTCCAAGTGATGGCGCATGAGGTGGTCAGATTGCTCTTCTCAGAGCCCCTACTCAGTTTTGAGTGGCAGATTACGCAAACCGCGCTCAGTTTGTTGTCCGCGCAAACATTAAAAAATCTCCACACCACAGAAGTACGAGGCCTCGATGGGGGAGCTTCGCGCGACTGCCTGCTGCCGGGAAGAGCTTCAGCCCTGCTGGCTGTGGCCTGCCTTCTCTGTCTGGACTGTCCTCTGCCTCTGGACTGTCCTCTGCCTCTTGCTGCCTTATTCGGTGATGCGCAGACCGCATCTCCACTGCTTTCCCCGCTGGACATCACCCCTGTCCAAGTGGGGTCGGTTATTTCGTCGTCCACCACCTCCTCTTCCACTTCCTCTCTCTGCTCCTCCTCCTGCCCACTGGACATTCCAACAGCCTCCCTTGATGGCAACTGCATCTCATCATCATCGCTCATGATGGCAGATGCTGGTTCCGGGTCCACATCACTAGGAGATGGCGGATACTCAAGTGTTTGGGCATCACTACAAACAAATTCCTCTGCTAGCTCCTGGGATTCTTGCAGCACATCTGGAAAAGGACCCGAAAAGAGGTCCTGGGAGGGGTCAAGGGTGGGCTGACTCTGTTGGCCAGGTTGGGAGGAAGGAGGGTCAGAGTGAGACTGTGTGGATGACTGGGTGGTGGACAAGTGACTGGAAGCGTTATCGGCCATCCATTGCACCACCTGTTCACGCTGTTCAGGCCTCAACAGAGGTGTACCCCGCCCCCCGCTTAACTGTCCCATAAAGGCAGGGAAGCTGGATGAGCATAATGCTGGCTGCCCCTCACCAGCACGCATTGTATCCCCACTGGCTTCAACGCGGTTTGTGCCCCCACCAGCATTTCCGCGCCCCCGTCCTCGTCCACGTCCCTTTGCGCTAGCCCTCCGCATTTCAGACGTTTTACTTTTTTGGCCACGCGTTATGCCAAATCTATATATATTTTTTAGGAGAACACCTGGCTATACAGCCGTATACTGCCAGAAGGTGAAATGGTGCCTATACGCACCGGGTATATAACAGGGTTTTGTTGGCACAGAGGACACAAAACAGTAGTGCCAAATATAGAAGGTTTTTTTTAGGAGAACACCTGGCTATACAGCCGTATACTGCCAGAAGGTGACATGGTGCCTATACGCACCGGGTATATAACAGTGTTTTGTTGGCACAGAGGACACAAAACAGTAGTGCCAAATATATATATATATTTTTAGGAGAACACCTGGCTATACAGCCGTATACTGCCAGAAGGTGAAATGGTGCCTATACGCACCGGGTATATAACAGGGTTTTGTTGGCACAGAGGACACAAAACAGTAGTGCCAAATATAGTTTTGTATATAGGTGCTAATACACCACTGAAGTCTTTCTGTCCCTATTCCAGCAGCAGCAGCTACCCCTCACTAAAGCAGCCGTTTTGAGCAGAGTGTATATAGTTTTGTATATAGCTGCTAATACACCACTGAAGTCTTTCTGTCCCTATTCCAGCAGCAGCAGATACCCCTCACTAAAGCAGCCGTTTTGAGCAGAGTGTATATAATTTTGTATATAGGTGCTAATACAGCACTGAAGTCTTTCTGTCCCTATTCCAGCAGCTGCAGCTACCCCTCACTAAAGCAGCCGTTTTGAGCAGAGTGTATATAGTTTTGTATATAGGTGCTAATACACCACTGAAGTCTTTCTGTCCCTATTCCAGCAGCAGCTACCCCTCACTAAAGCAGCCGTTTTGTGCAGAGTGTATATAGTTTTGTATATAGGTGCTAATACAGCACTGAAGTCTTTCTGTCCCTATTCCAGCAGCAGCAGCTACCCCTCACTAAAGCAGCCATTTTGAGCAGAGTGTATATAGTTTTGTATATAGGTGCTAATACACCACTGAAGTCTTTCTGTCCCTATTCCAGCAGCAGCAGCTACCCCTCACTAAAGCAGACGTTTTGTGCAGAGTGTATATAGTTTTGTATATAGGTGCTAATACACCACTGAAGTCTTTCTGTCCCTATTCCAGCAGCAGCAGCTACCCCTCACTAAAGCAGCCGTTTTGAGCAGAGTGTATATAGTTTTGTATATAGGTGCCAATACAGCACTGAAGTCTTTCTGTCCCTATTCCAGCAGCAGCAGCTACCCCTCACTAAAGCAGCCGTTTTGAGCAGAGTGTATATAGTTTTGTATATAGGTGCTAAAACACCACTGAAGTCTTTCTGTCCCTATTCCAGCAGCAGCTACCCCTCACTAAAGCAGCCGTTGTGTGCAGTGTGTATATAGCTAGAATGAGCTATATACCGTTCAGCATAGTAGCCCTAATAAGGGCTCTCAATGACTCTCTTGTCTTCTGGTAGCTGGTATATATGGTGGTAAATGTGATATTCTGAGCTTCTGGGGCCCTGCCTGCCTACATACAGCTACAGCCTGTCTTTCCCTGCTCTTAGCGTCTATTCCTCACTAAGTTCAAGCTGCTAATGCTGACGAAGAGGAAGTGCTGAGTTTTGTAGATTCGAGGTCACATGGTTTTTCCAGCCAATGCGTCTAGACGCCGTTCTCGCGATGCCAGCGTCCTCCCAGGACCTGTCCCACCCCCCCTGCATGGTGATTGGTGTAAAAAACGTGCCAGGCAAGGTGGGAGGGGAAACGAATTGTAAGTGCGCCATCGCCGCTGTACTCGATCGAAATCGAGTATGACGAATAGCGTAGTATTCGATCGAATACCGACTCGGTCGAATACTACTCGCTCATCTCTATGTGTCATGTAAATGTGTGCTGATGTTGTGTGATGGTACTTTTGCAGGAAACACAACTCTCGAAATTTTAATAATTATTTATTAGTTAAATTTGTTTTTTTGTTTTTTTTTAAATAAAAACATTTGGGTTTTTAAAACGTAAAAAAACATATTTACATTTAGTAACAAAAAATTTAAAATTAGGCCTCGGGGTCTGTAGCCTGTTTTCTTTGATCTGTAAATGAAAAACAACATTACTTTAGCATTGTTTTTTGATGTTTTTTTTTTTTTTTGTTCTTTCCCCCACTGGGCTGCAACTCAGTCCCAGAATTTAGGATACGTGCAATGCCATGTTGACTCTGAAGCATCACACTTACTGAGGAGAGGAGAGTGGGATAAGGTACAGGGGGTGGGTTATAGCTGTGCTTTGCTCACACAGAGCCGAGCTGTGCTCTGGAAAAGGTTGGTAAGATGATTTGTAAGGTGGTCAATCTGTATGTACAGGGTGTGGGAACTATCTAAGATAGCCTCTTATTCATAGTTAAGGTCCGCTTTAAGGGCTTTTTTGGATACATTTTGATGGAAATGTTAAAGTTTTTTTTTTTCTAATGGTATTGTTTGCTCATTTACTTTAGTTTAAATAAACACCACTTACAAGGTTTAGGCCGCACATTGCGTCGGGGGCGGAGTCTCCCTTCATCCTCCCTCTGTGGCAGTTGGGAATCTGTATGAATGACAAACACACTGATATTAGAGACTGTTGTTCTTTCATTAATATAATATTATGTTAGGCTTCTAGGTATCAATCTACTCACCTTCCCCAGCAACCTCTTCCTCCTCGCCCCCTTCCTCACTCATCCCTTGGGATGTTCCAGCGATGTCTGAATCTAAAACAATAGTGCACATGAGTATCTGTATTTAATGCATGTCTTAGCACATATCTAACTTTCTTTCCCTTACCGGAGTCCGGTTGAGGCTCTGTTCTGCTCGACTCCCTGCCGTCAGATTGCCCCCTCCCCTGCATGCTGAGGTCCAGCGGCTCCTCCGAGTCACTTACAGAGGAGGGGGTGGCCGTTGACCCTGGCGGTGGGCCACCTACACCTTCACCTGTTTCGCCCAACACTAGGCTGCGTGTCCTGGTCCGGGTGGGGCGGAACCGCAAATTCCATTCATGGGCTGAAATACAAACACAATCATTAAACCACGCCCAGGCGAGGCCAGGGTTATAGGTGCATTTACATTTTCAACACTTACATGGGAAATGTTTTGCGAAGTACCGCCTGACCCGGGGCTTATGTCTTCTTTTTAAATCAGACCAGTGTTGGGCGATCTGGGTGAAGGTATAGGTGGTTTGGGATCTTCGTTCAATCGCGTCCACCACCACCAGGGCCAACGTCCGCTTGTCATAATCTGACGGCAGGAAGTCGTAGTGATTCCACAGCATCATCTGTCAAAAATAGATACAAGGACCCACCATTAATACACAAAATACATTAACAAGTTTCTTGCCCTAACTAAAGTCACTTTATTAACCTCTTGCTGCCTCACATTGCCCTAGTTCTGCTATCTGCATGTAGGCTAGTTTGTAGCTGCGGACATGTGTTAAACTAAGGTGGGCTTGTATTTCACGTCACAAACTAAGTTGTTTCAGACTATTCTTGCGTTTTTTTTCTTTCTTATTAGAAGGAATGTGTGCGCGCACATAAACGCACGCCCGCACGCTCGCATACTCACATCCATGATGATGTCGTCCTGCTCCCGGGTAAAGATGGCGGGCGACATCTTTTCTTGGTTTGCAAGGTATAGCTCTGACGTTCCCCCGTGGTGACGTGCGTGCGTGCACGCAGGCGCGCACCCGCTGTTGACCACGCCCACACGGGAAACATATTTAAAGCACAAGGCACTCAGCTCTGTGTTGGCTACCATATCATTATGGGCAGACCTAAAGGGAGCAAAAAGAGCCAACCAAGGGCCGATGCACATAGCAGCCGCACACATGCCTCATCCTCCCAAAGACAGAAGAGCAGGCACCAGACACAGGCAGAACATGCCCCAACTAAAACGCAGGATACTCCACACACACAGGCACATTCAAAAAAACGCAGGACCAAGGAGACATTCACCCATTCACCACCACCTGCCAAAAAAGCACGAACACACAAGGGTGCAAAGTCGAGTAAGACCCTGCAGCATCCTCAGCCTCAACACACAAAACATACCCACAAAACAAAACACATCAGCAAGGGAAAGCGTATTGCCAAACCCACCACCCCACCAAGGTCACCCACCCCTCCACCTCAACCCTCTGGTTCTCCCAATTCCAGTACCTCACATTCCACATGCAGCTCCACATCTGATAGCTCAACAGGAACCTAGACATTAAGCCATAGCAGCACACACACCACATCACCCTCCCCCATAAGCCCCAGAACCACACACGACTCACCAGATAGCCAACCATCAATTTCCACAGATGCAGGGGACACCACACACCCATGTGGCCGACAACTACGTCGTGGCTCCCTAACTGCACGTTTTTGCGATGCTCAAAGCATGGCTGTGGCAAATGCAGTTTGTGAGCATTATGATGCCCTATTTGGCAGGACCTCCAAATCCACCACTAAGCAGGCTAAGCTGGAGATCTGGACGAATATTTGCCGCCAAGTAAATAGTGTGGGATCTGTCAGGCGAGATATTCAACAAATCAAAAGTAAATTTGGGGACCTGAAATACTACAGTAAAAAAAAAATGGACATGCGCCGTCAGCAGAGGTAAAGGGCAAATTAAATGCATTTTTAGTTGCATGGTTAAAAGGATGTAACACTTATTAGGTGTAATTTAATCTTCCCCAGCCAACAGACAGGGGGTGTAGCAGAGGTAAAGGGCAAATTAAATGCATTTGTAGTCGCATGGTTAAAAGGATGTAACACTTATTAGGTGTGATTTAATCTTCCCCAGCCAACAGACAGGGGGTGGCTTACCCACTAAAATAATCCTTACTCCCGCCGAGGAACATGTATATACATACATACACCCGGCCAGCATCCAGGGCCTGGCAGAGGCACAAGACACAGACCGGAATGTAAGGTCCTAAGGTGAGTCTGATTTTGCCATGACCTATTACAAAAAGTTCAAGAAGGCAGTGTTATGCTACACAACACACTGTACTTGGCCATTTAGCTAATCTTCCTATCTACATTCTAAGGACCAAGTCAACAGGACACACCAGGCCCCCAAACCCCTGCGTTAGCACCGAGGCCAAGGGCACACCAGGCTTCTACACCACAAACCCAAATTGTGGATTGCGATGAGGTAAGTCAATGGTCCTTGGTGTGTACTTTTAACATTGATATTTGAGAGCTTTTGTGGACAGAAATAAACTAAAAGGATGCTATATTTCTTTACAGACCACAGGAAGCCCACCCATCATCGACCATATACGAGATTTGGAGGAGGACACCCCACATATGTCACTAACCACTACTGAACCAGTGGCAGCAACGCAGTCAACCCCGGCACAGCCACCACATCCACAACCACCTTCGGAACCAGAACCAACCACCCGTCCCACTGCTCCAACCCAGTCTAGACGCCATATTTCCCAAAGAAGGCAACTTCAAATTTTGGAGGAAACATGGAGGCAGGAAAATATAGCCTTTGCTGCGACAACACAGCAATTCAATGAGACTGTGTGCACCCAACTCACAAACCTCAACGCCCAATTAGAGGTATTAAACAGAAATATCTCTGCCCTAACCAGCCATATGGGTGAGATTAATCAAAGCCTGGCCCACATTGCAGCCAATTTGCAGGCACAACATCATTCCTCGTCAGCATGCAACCCAACATACCACTAATTTGTGGGGAATACATTTTCTGACCCCATGTGTAATTTTTCTTTTGGTCCCCAAAAAACAAATGACAAAACAAAATTTGTTTGTAAAATAAAAAAAACAAAAAACCCCAAAAAATTTGTGGTCTCTGAAAAAACACTAAACACTAGTTGTGCACGTATGGTTTGCGCAGTGCCACTTTGGGTGCAAGAAAAAGGAGGGGTGGGGAGGGCTGAAACTAAAGGTGGTGGAGTAGCCCACAAGCCATGATTAGGTTTAGGACCGTTGCAGGCATCTATTGTAGTGCCCCCCAGTCTCATCAAGACAACGGAACCTCATCTTCAAGAGAACAAAGCCTCGCTACAACACAGAGCGAGTCCTCCTGGGGGCAGTATTGTAGCCTGTGAAGATCGGTGCAGGATGAGGGTCTTCATCCAGGGGACCAAAGGATAGGCAGAGTCTCCTGCCCTAAAACCCCCAAAAAAAAAATTATAAAAAAGGTGTGCATTGCAACAATAGAAAAGAGGGACAAATAGGTGAGCGGGGTAGGGTGGGAGGAAAGGACATTTGTAATGAGACTACATGCACATCCAACCTGTACTCTCATTAAAAAAGTCTGGGGAATACTACTTACATAAGAGGGCAAGAACATGACGCAATAGGGTACAATCACTTAACCCATTTAATTTGTAGCTCAATAATTAGGCTCCAAATATACCACGAAAATATTTACCAAATAGTGGGTTAAGGGAAAAAACACAGTCAGACAGGGTGCGTAACCAGTACAAGTTTCAAACACATACCCAGTAGCCAGCCACCAAAAAGATCGCCAGATTTGAATCGCTCATGTAGGCAGGAATTCCTAGGCAGGGAAAGCCAGAAAAACGACTCCCAAAAACCAAATCAGGGCCAGCCAGTGCCTGCACATTTATGCTATGTCCCATCTTCCAATTCCTGCACACAGGCAATAAAAAAAAAATTAGGGAGACCCTGTAAAAAGGACCCCCCAAAAAAACCCTAAAATATATCAAATACTCATGCCATCGATGTCCAAAGGCGTGCGGTGCAGCCTGGTTTCTGCCATACTCAGCAGGACAAGACCGCGGAGCTGGCGCCGCTGATGTGCTCCAACAGAGGACTGCATATTATTGCCCGAGTGCAAATATGGCTGCTCTGACTTGCCGTAAGTGAAGGCTCGGCGGCCCCGTTTTATTAGGGTGATTTCAATTGGAAATCAAGGCTCTGCATCACTGAAAAAAATGGACCAATGAACCAGGCGTCCGTTTTCCCGGGAAACAGCCTCGTGCGAGCCGACAATTGGAAAGGCGGCTGAGCGCACACCTGAGCGCATAAGCGCACACTAAAATCAACGTAGCACCCTTTCCTGACCCGATCAAAGCCCAAAACCAACGGGAAAACGCACGGGAGAGCTGAACGGGGAGGCTCTGCATCAAGCCAATAGTCCTTACCCTGTCACAGGTCCATGCGGGAGAGGACTATATGCTGGTTTGCCTGATGGTTTGGACTTACTACTGTTTCTTTTAAACATGTTGGATTAAAGGTTATGTTTTATCCTACACACAAGCAGGACATTCTACTGTTTGAACTGTTCTATTAAATAACTGCATTTTGTAGGTTTTCCAACTAATAGGCCAGATAGATAGGATGGCCATCTGGAGAAGAAGTAGATGTAAAACATGTATATACATGTACAGACAAAGACACCAAAAACACCACCAAAGGTAATCACCTCTCTTCTGCTCCTCCTACCCTACCCACAACACATTGAAAATCATACATTTAATAAAAACATATTTTATTGGTGGTTTCCATCTAAAAAAGGGTACTCTTGACTAATGATATACCTATAAGTAACATACAAGCTCAAGGCTAGCTTTACAGTTCATCGATTTAAATCAGTTTTAAGGTACATAACATGGGAATCAAAAATAGTACATGAATATACCACCCATAATGCTTCCAAGAAGTAGTCTATTGGAGTACTATAGTGAGTGCCCCTAAGTATTGGCCAAGTTTCGCCAGCAAATTGGCTGGCTTTCTCAGCATATGTAAGATCATATATAACTTTACATGAATGATATGTTGGGAAGCAAGTTCTATCAAAATGTACCGATTCTTACTCCATGTATTTGGAGCTGTTTTAAACTATCAACAATCATATGCATTGTATTCTCATTGCCCACCATTATGTTGAGCCAAAGCCCTGGACTGACTGACACAAATTTTAAATATATTAAAATATAAGTTCATATCTCTTTTCAGCATTTTAACACCGCAATTTACAAGATATAGTAAAACTGCATTGTCTTTCAGGTTCTCAAATGTTTAGAAACAATACTTTATATCTTTATATGCAATAACATTCAGCCCCCTGTTGGATGAATACACTTCAGCCCTTTTAGTGCCGAGATATAAAAAAACCTAATGAGAGATAGTATTAACTTATTGTCAGCAACATTTGAAGCTTAGAATGAAAAAGTCATAAAAATGGCAAGAGTAAGGAATTACTAAACTCCAATGTAGATATGTGCCAGGAAAAGTAGCAGCCATCAGCTTCTCTGAAGGGGGGAGGGTGCTTCACTCACTACCATGATGAAAGGTGTCATAACCAATGCATACTGTGTGTGGTTTAAATGCCTAACTTGCCCAGGTGATTAAGGGAAGATCACCTAGGGTCAGTCGTTACATCGACCACCACTTGCAACCTCTAGTACATCAATTACCATCATACTTGAAGGACACAGGCCACCTCATAAGGATCCTTGATGGGATGAGTGTGGTCCCTGGGGCATACCTGGTGGGCCAGATCAGCACAAACTACTATCAGAAGCATTCTGCAGCTAATATGATACTCAGAGTCACTAGTGCATATGCATGCCATCTTCTTTCAAGTATTCCTTACGGCGAATATGTACGCGCTCGCCGTAATTGTTGCTCAGACACAGATTTCCAAAAGGCAACATATAACATACAAATTAGACTTTTAGCTTGGGGCTACAGCCCCAGGACACTACATAAGGCCTATAAAAAGGCTAAGAACAGATCCAGACAGGACTTACTCTACAAACCCAGATTCAATAATACAGATTCTCCAGGAGCAATGATTATAACTTATTCACAACGTCACCAACAGATAAAAAACATAATTAGCCGCCATTGGCACATTTTACAGAATGCTACTCATTTAAAACAATTAATACCAAAGAGACCTAATTTATTTTTAGGAGATCGATAAATATAAAAGACATTCTTGTACATAGCCATGACACTATGACAAGGAATAAGAAATGCTGCGAGGTACCTGGGACATACAGATGCCAAACATGCTGGATGTGCAGGTTCATTAAACAAAGTAAAACTGTAGATCTGCCCAATAAGCAATCAATATCTTTAAAGCATTTTCTTAATTGTACCAGCACAGGCGTGATATACATTTTAGTCTGTCCTTGTAACAGATGCTATATCGGGAAATCCAATCGCAAAACAAATATATGAACACCAATACGATATCACGTGTGGAAATCAGAAAACCCCAATAGCCAGACATTTTGCCTTATATCATAATAAGTACCTGTCAGAAATGTACGTGCAGGGATTGGATAGGATCCATAGGAACCTCAGTGATATTAAAAAAATAACCTTACAGAGAGAGGCCAGATGGATAAACCGTTTAAAAGCACATAACCATCCAGGTTAAAATTAAACTATTAGCTTTGCCCAAATCTTGTAAGGGAGCTATCAAAAAATACATTCAATAATTATCAAGTTCCAGTACAAGAAAACAATTCCCTTTTTTTTCTTGTATTTGTTTTTGTGCTTAAGGTATTTGTAAACACATCTCCCACAATATTGTAGGAATACGTTTTTGTTTGCTACTCACCACATAAATTATATAATTGAAGCATCCTGGCATATGGCCACTTTCGTTTCAGTTCTGGTCCCTCATCCAAAGAAATTAAATAAATTAATCACATTCTCCAAACTAGCGAATTGGGGACACTATTATGGCTGATACATTTATTTTTGTAGTAATTCATGAAGACATTATCTAATAATAAGTATGGTCAGAGCGGACTTAGAGAACTTCAATGTATAAAATGTATATAACTACAAAATTATTTTTTATTTATATTATTTTTTTCTATGATTATATATTTCCCGGAAATAAAAATAATTGTATCCATTTCACTATAGCTTAGCGGCCTCCAGTGATGGCCACGGATGAGGCTCTGGTCTGGGGCAAGCAGTGCCACTTCCACATGTTACGCATGGAACTCAGACAGCGTTCCACGGCCTCATACCTTCCTGGCTAAGGGCGGAAGTGACTTATATGCTCCCAACGGGTGCCACATTGACCATGCCTGGGTGGAGCGCACAAATGAAATGGAGCCCCCAGTCACACGTCATCTGGTCAGAGACGGAGGAGGAGGATGCTTCGCTCCACAGGCACCACATCTGCCTTTACAGCTGGAACACATAATGCTCCGGTGGTGTATTTAGAAGGCGGCATACGAGCGCCTGGCACCACACAAGTGCATAGCAAAGCTGCACCAGGGTGGGACTAGCAGCTGCTCCATATTTTTACTGCCACTTTCTTTAAGAGGCAAACACTGACGCTGCTTCAGGCGACTGCTACAGATACTTTCTTGGGAGGCTAGTCCACCCAGTTTTGAAGATTTTTTTTGTCGATCCTATTGATGTGTTATTTTTGAACCACCTGCTGTGGCACATACTAAATGCAGTAATTAGGAGTATAGTATTCTATGTTTGTTTTTACAAATCAGAAGCTTGTGTCTTCATTTTAATTGATGAATAAATGTGTAAAAGTGTATCTTGAAAAAAAAGTGTTAATTGATACAGGCAGGGTTAAACTCAAAGGGATGGAAATATAAGTTTGGAGCGGCCTAAAACCCAACAATCTTGATTTACATATACAGCCTAGAGTTTGTACCAGCCCCTTCTCTATATTTCATCTCTTCTAGATCAACACTATTTGGGTGTTATAATTGTATAAGTGGACTACTTTTTACAGCCGTTTGTCCACAAATTACAACCATACACTAGTGATACAGCCCATCTCCTAGAAATGGTGGATGGTCTCATTCTCCTGGATAATGCCTTCCTGGTGACCCTCAATGTGGAGGCCCTTTACTTGAGTATCCCACACGATCTAGGGATACGAGTGGTCACCAACCTTTTGGGAGAATTGAGCATTTATCATCATGATCACAATGTGTTCCTCCGTCAATGTCTTCAGTTTGTCCTCACCCACAATTTCTTCTTATTCCAGCAGGTTCTTTACCCCCAGGTATAGGGGACAGCAATGGGGACAATTTGTGCCTCATTGTATGTGAACCTGGGCTGGTGAAAGAGGGAATTGTGGGGTGAGGATGACCTGCTCATGTACCTGTGCCACGTGTCCACACATTGATGATATATTTTTTATCTGGACCAGCTTTGAGCATCTACTTCCGAATTTCGTCATCCTCCTCAATCAAAATTAATACAATTTACACTTTAATCTATATTTCAATAAAAATGAAATACCGTTTTTGGATTACAAAATCATGAATGACCACAGTGGGCTAATTACCAACTTCCATCGTAAACCTTCTGCAGCAAATAATATCCTGTGGGCATCAAGTTCCCATCCTATGGCCCTAATAAAAATATTCCCTATGGAGAAGACCTCAGGGCCCATAGAAATTGCTGCCATGAGACATGAGGTTTGGAGGAAGCGGCACAGAGAAAACAGTAAGAATATTTTTAGAAAAGCTTTAAAGAACAAAGACACCCTACTGCGAGGAGGACTGGCAAAATCAACTCCACAAAATCTTTCTCTGATAAGAACTTATATATCCAAACATATATGTAACACTGTGAGATATTTACAAAAAATGTTTTTGTTTGAAATGATCACCATTTGAGGAATGTTATACAGGAGGCACCAAAAATTGTATACAAAAAAGTATTAGGTACTGCCTGGTGAATAGTCACTATCAAGGACATGGAAAAAGTTTTTGTGGTACCCTAAAAGGAACTTACCAATACGGTATTGTAACATGTGAAGATATATTTTTCAGGGCAAACGAATTGAGGTGCCCAACAACGATATAGAGTCTTGTCATTTCATCAGTTGTAACTCCATGAATATCATTTGTTTTTTTACATTCTCTGGTCCAAGGTTGTATGTAGGCAAAATATATCCCAAATTGATAGAGAGAATGTACAAGCACGTATATGACATTAAAATGCCAATATGTGAACCTCTATAGGAAGACATTTTGTATTAAAACATGATAGTGATTCACATAGTCTAAATTTTCTAGGTTCAGAGAAGATTCATGAGCATTCTCGGGGAGAGGACCTATAGAAATGTACATTACAGGCAGAGATAAAATGTATCTTAAGATTGAAGACAACCATACCTTCGGGACTGAACGAGACACTAAGTTTCTTATCTTTTCTGTAGCAAGGTCCAGGTCTATGTTTATCCATACTTATGTATCTAATGTTTGGATGGACACTGTTGGATGCTGAGAGAAAGCTCTTTTGTGCCAAACAAAACATGTAATGCCTTTTAATAACAGGTAGTGGTTGTTAATAATAATTAGAGATGAGCGAACTTTTGAAAAATTCGATTCGACTGATTCGCCGAATTTTCCGACAAAAATCGTTTCGACACGAATAAATTCGCGAATCGCTATTAAAAACGGCTATTTCTGAGCCTCCTAGAGCCTCAATAGGGTTGTAAACCATTCTGCCTTGCTGTAACACGCACAGGATGCGTGCTGGGTTAGTTAAATAATACTTTGAAGAAATATCCCATGCAGATCAGAGGCATCGCTAATAGAATCGCAGAGCGGCACAATTGAATTCAAGAGAGTTGAAGTGGCATCACTATGAGGGGCAGGAGCCCAAACATTGCTTTAAAGAGACACTGGAGTTGGCAGCAGCAGGAGCCCAAAAATTGGATGAATCACACCCTGGAGTTGCAAGCAGCAGCAGGAGCCCAAATATTACTTTAAAGAGACACTGGAGTTGGCTTCAGGAGCCCAAAAATTGGATGAATCACACCCTGGAGTTGGCAGGAGTTGACAGCAGCAGCAGGAGCCCAAATATTACTTTAAAGTGACCCTGGGGTTGGCTTCAGGAGCCCAAAAATTGTATGAATCACACCCTGGAGTTGGCAGCAGCAGCAGCAGGAGCCCAAACATTGGCTGAAAGAGACACTGGGGTTGGCTTCAGGAGCCCAAAAATTGGATGAATCACACCCTGGAGTTGCAAGCAGCAGCAGGAGCCCAAATATTACTTTAAAGAGACACTGGAGTTGGCTTCAGGAGCCCAAAAATTGGATGAATCACACCCTGGAGTTGGCAGCAGCAGCAGGAGCCCAAAGATTACTTTATAGAGACACTGGAGTTGGCTTCGGGAGCCCAAAAATTGGATGAATCACACCCTGGAGTTGGCAGGAGTTGACAGCAGCAGCAGCAGCAGGAGCCAAAATATTACTTTAAAGAGACCCTGGGGTTGGCTTCCAAATATTACTTTAAAGAGACACTGGGGTTGGCTTCAGGAGCCCAAAAATTGGATGAATCACACCCTGGAGTTGGCAGCAGCAGCAGCAGGAGCCCAAATATTACTTTAAAGAGACACTGGGGTTGGCTTCAGGAGCCCAAAAATTGGATGAATCACACCCTGGAGTTGGCAGGAGTTGACAGCAGCAGCAGCAGGAGCCAAAATATTACTTTAAAGAGACCCTGGGGTTGGCTTCAGGAGCCCAAAAATTGGATGAATCACACCCTGGAGTTGGCAGCAGCAGCAGCAGGAGCCCAAATATTACTTTAAAGAGACACTGGGGTTGGCTTCAGGAGCCCAAAAATTGGATGAATCACACCCTGGAGTTGGCAGCAGCAGCAGCAGGAGCCCAAATATTACTTTAAAGAGACACTGGGGTTGGCTTCATGAGCCCAAAAATTGGATGAATCACACCCTGGAGTTGGCAGCAGCAGCAGCAGGAGCCCAAACATTGGCTAAAAGAGACACTGGGGTTGGCTTCAGGAGCCCAAAAATTGGATGAATCACACCCTGGAGTTGCAAGCAGCAGCAGGAGCCCAAATATTACTTTAAAGAGACACTGGAGTTGGTTTCAGGAGCCCAAAAATTGGATGAATCACACCCTGGAGTTGCAAGCAGCAGCAGGAGCCCAAATATTACTTTAAAGAGACCCTGGGGTTGGCTTCAGGAGCCCAAAAATTGGATGAATCACACCCTGGAGTTGGCAGCAGCAGGAGCCCAAACATTGGCTGAAAGAGACACTGGGGTTGGCTTCAGGAGCCCAAAAATTGGATGAATCACACCCTGGAGTTGGCAGCAGCAGGAGCCCAAATATTACTTTAAAGAGACACTGGGGTTGGCTTCAGGAGCCCAAAAATTGGATGAATCACACCCTGGAGTTGGCAGCAGCAGCAGCAGGAGCCCAAATATTACTTTAAAGAGACACTGGGGTTGGCTTCAGGAGCCCAAAAATTGGATGAATCACACCCTGGAGTTGGCAGGAGTTGACAGCAGCAGCAGCAGGAGCCAAAATATTACTTTAAAGAGACCCTGGGGTTGGCTTCAGGAGCCCAAAAATTGGATGAATCACACCCTGGAGTTGGCAGCAGCAGCAGCAGGAGCCCAAATATTACTTTAAAGAGACACTGGGGTTGGCTTCAGGAGCCCAAAAATTGGATGAATCACACCCTGGAGTTGGCAGCAGCAGCAGCAGGAGCCCAAATATTACTTTAAAGAGACACTGGGGTTGGCTTCATGAGCCCAAAAATTGGATGAATCACACCCTGGAGTTGGCAGCAGCAGCAGCAGGAGCCCAAACATTGGCTAAAAGAGACACTGGGGTTGGCTTCAGGAGCCCAAAAATTGGATGAATCACACCCTGGAGTTGCAAGCAGCAGCAGGAGCCCAAATATTACTTTAAAGAGACACTGGAGTTGGTTTCAGGAGCCCAAAAATTGGATGAATCACACCCTGGAGTTGCAAGCAGCAGCAGGAGCCCAAATATTACTTTAAAGAGACCCTGGGGTTGGCTTCAGGAGCCCAAAAATTGGATGAATCACACCCTGGAGTTGGCAGCAGCAGGAGCCCAAACATTGGCTGAAAGAGACACTGGGGTTGGCTTCAGGAGCCAAAAAATTGGATGAATCACACCCTGGAGTTGGCAGCAGCAGCAGCAGGAGCCAAAATATTACTTTAAAGAGACACTGGGGTTGGCTTCAGGAGCCCAAAAATTGGATGAATCACACCCTGGAGTTGGCAGCAGCAGCAGCAGGAGCCCAAATATTACTTTAAAGAGACACTGGGGTTGGCTTCAGGAGCCCAAAAATTGGATGAATCACACCCTGGAGTTGGCAGAAGTTGGCAGCAGCAGCAGCAGGAGCCCAAATATTACTTTAAAGAGACCCTGGGGTTGGCTTCCGGAGCCCAAAAATTGGATGAATCACACCCTGGAGTTGGCAGCAGCAGCAGCAGGAGCCCAAACATTGGCTGAAAGAGACACTGGGGTTGGCTTCAGGAGCCCAAAAATTGGATGAATCACACCCTGGAGTTGGCAGCAGCAGCAGCAGGAGCCCAAATATTACTTTAAAGAGACACTGGGATTGGCTTCAGGAGCCCAAAAATTGGATGAATCACACCCTGGAGTTGGCAGCAGCAGCAGCAGGAGCCCAAATATTACTTTAAAGAGACACTGGGGTTGGCTTCAGGAGCCCAAAAATTGGATGAATCACACCCTGGAGTTGGCAGAAGTTGGCAGCAGCAGCAGCAGCAGGAGCCCAAACATTACTTTAAAGAGACCCTGTGGTTGGCTTCAGGAGCCCAAAAATTGGATGAATCACAACCTGGAGTTGGCAGAAGTTGGCAGCAGCAGCAGCAGGAGCCCAAACATTACTTTATAGAGACACTGGAGTTGGCTTCAGGAGCCCAAAAATTGGATGAATCACACCCTAGAGTTGGCAGCAGCAGGAGCCCAAATATTACTTTAAAGAGACCCGGGGGTTGGCTTCAGGAGCCCAAAAATTGGATGAATCACACCCTGGAGTTGGCAGCAGCAGCAGCAGGAGCCCAAACATTACTTTATAGAGACACTGGAGTTGGCTTAATGAGCCCAAAAATTGGATGAATCACACCCTGGAGTTGGCAGGAGTTGACAGCAGCAGCAGCAGGAGCCCAAATATTACTTTAAAGAGACCCTGTGGTTGGCTTCAGGAGCCCAAAAATTGGATGAATCACACCCTGGAGTTGGCAGCAGCAGGAGCCCAAATATTACTTTAAAGAGACACTGGGGTTGGCTTCAGGAGCCCAAAAATTGGATGAATCACACCCTGGAGTTGGCAGGAGTTGACAGCAGCAGCAGCAGGAGCCCAAATATTACTTTAAAGAGACACTGGGGTTGGCTTCAGGAGCCCAAAAATTGTATGAATCACACCCTGGAGTTGGCAGCAGCAGCAGCAGGAGCCCAAATATACACTGGAGTTGGCTTCAGGAGCCCAAAAATTGGATGAATCACACCCTGGAGTTGGCAGCAGCAGCAGCAGGAGCCCAAACATTACTTTAAAGAGACCCTGGGGTTGGCTTCAGGAGCCCAAAAAATGGATGAATCACACCCTGGAGTTGGCAGAAGTTGGCAGCAGCAGCAGCAGGAGCCCAAATATACACTGGAGTTGGCTTCAGGAGCCCAAAAATTGGATGAATCACACCCTGGAGTTGGCAGCAGCAGGAGCCCAAATATACACTGGAGTTGGCTTCAGGAGCCCAAAAATTGGATGAATCACACCCTGGAGTTGGCAGCAGCAGCAGCAGGAGCCCAAATATTACTTTAAAGAGACACTGGGGTTGGCTTCAGGAGCCCAAAAATTGGATGAATCACACCCTGGAGTTGGCAGCAGCAGCAGCAGGAGCCCAAAAATTGGATGAATCACACCCTGGAGTTGGCAGCAGCAGCAGCAGGAGCCCAAATATTACTTTAAAGAGACACTGGGATTGGCTTCAGGAGCCCAAAAATTGGATGAATCACACCCTGGAGTTGGCAGCAGCAGCAGCAGGAGCCCAAATATTACTTTAAAGAGACACTGGGGTTGGCTTCAGGAGCCCAAAAATTGGATGAATCACACCCTGGAGTTGGCAGAAGTTGGCAGCAGCAGCAGCAGCAGGAGCCCAAACATTACTTTAAAGAGACCCTGTGGTTGGCTTCAGGAGCCCAAAAATTGGATGAATCACAACCTGGAGTTGGCAGAAGTTGGCAGCAGCAGCAGGAGCCCAAACATTACTTTATAGAGACACTGGAGTTGGCTTCAGGAGCCCAAAAATTGGATGAATCACACCCTAGAGTTGGCAGCAGCAGGAGCCCAAATATTACTTTAAAGAGACCCGGGGGTTGGCTTCAGGAGCCCAAAAATTGGATGAATCACACCCTGGAGTTGGCAGCAGCAGCAGCAGGAGCCCAAACATTACTTTATAGAGACACTGGAGTTGGCTTAATGAGCCCAAAAATTGGATGAATCACACCCTGGAGTTGGCAGGAGTTGACAGCAGCAGCAGCAGGAGCCCAAATATTACTTTAAAGAGACCCTGTGGTTGGCTTCAGGAGCCCAAAAATTGGATGAATCACACCCTGGAGTTGGCAGCAGCAGGAGCCCAAATATTACTTTAAAGAGACACTGGGGTTGGCTTCAGGAGCCCAAAAATTGGATGAATCACACCCTGGAGTTGGCAGGAGTTGACAGCAGCAGCAGCAGGAGCCCAAATATTACTTTAAAGAGACACTGGGGTTGGCTTCAGGAGCCCAAAAATTGTATGAATCACACCCTGGAGTTGGCAGCAGCAGCAGCAGGAGCCCAAATATACACTGGAGTTGGCTTCAGGAGCCCAAAAATTGGATGAATCACACCCTGGAGTTGGCAGCAGCAGCAGCAGGAGCCCAAACATTACTTTAAAGAGACCCTGGGGTTGGCTTCAGGAGCCCAAAAAATGGATGAATCACACCCTGGAGTTGGCAGAAGTTGGCAGCAGCAGCAGCAGGAGCCCAAATATACACTGGAGTTGGCTTCAGGAGCCCAAAAATTGGATGAATCACACCCTGGAGTTGGCAGCAGCAGGAGCCCAAATATACACTGGAGTTGGCTTCAGGAGCCCAAAAATTGGATGAATCACACCCTGGAGTTGGCAGCAGCAGCAGCAGGAGCCCAAATATTACTTTAAAGAGACACTGGGGTTGGCTTCAGGAGCCCAAAAATTGGACGAATCACACCCTGGAGTTGGCAGCAGCAGCAGCAGGAGCCCAAACATTGGCTGAAAGAGACACTGGGGTTGGCTTCAGGAGCTCAAAAATTGGATGAATCACACCCTGGAGTTGGCAGCAGCAGCAGCAGGAGCCCAAATATTACTTCAAAGAGACACTGGGATTGGCTTCAGGAGCCCAAAAATTGGATGAATCACACCCTGGAGTTGGCAGGAGTTGGCAGCAGCAGCAGCAGGAGCCCAAATATTACTTTAAAGAGACACTGGGGTTGGCTTCAGGAGCCCAAAAATTGTATGAATCACACCCTGGAGTTGGCAGCAGCAGCAGCAGGAGCCCAAATATACACTGGAGTTGGCTTCAGGAGCCCAAAAATTGGATGAATCACACCCTGGAGTTGGCAGCAGCAGGATCCCAAATATTACTTTAAAGAGACCCTGGGGTTGGCTTCAGGAGCCCAAAAATTGGATGAATCACACACTGGAGTTGGCAGAAGTTGGCAGCAGCAGCAGGAGCCCAAATATACACTGGAGTTGGCTTCAGGAGCCCAAAAATTGGATGAATCACACCCTGGAGTTGGCAGCAGCAGCAGCAGGAGCCCAAATATACACTGGAGTTGGCTTCAGGAGCCCAAAAGTTGGATGAATCACACCCTGGAGTTGGCAGAAATTGGCAGCAGCAGCAGCAGGAGCCCAAACATTACTTCAAAGAGACCCTGGGGTTGGCTTCAGGAGCCCAAAAATTGGATGAATCACACCCTGGAGTTGGCAGAAGTTGGCAGCAGCAGCAGCAGGAGCCCAAAAATTGGCCTAAAGACATAAATATGTTTTGCACCATTTGGAAAGTGTAAAACGTGGCACCATGCTGAATCTAGTTGCATGCATCAGGCATTGGTGGGTGGAAATCCTGGCTGATCCATCCCTGATTCATTTTGACAAAGGTGAGTCTCTCCACATTTTTAGTTGACAGATGAGTTCTCCTCGCCGTAACTATGGCCCCCGCCGCACTAAACACCCGCTCAGATGGCACGCTACTTGCCGGGCAGGACAGCTTTTCCAGGGCAAACTCTGCTAGTTGCGGCCACAAATCAAGTTTGGCTGCCCAGAAGTCCAGCGGATCCTCAAGGTGTGTTGGCATGGTCATGTCAAAGTATGACATGACCTGCTGGTTCAGGTCCTGCTCCAGGTCTTCCTGCTGCTCATGAGTAGCCTCAATATGCGGGTGTAGAAAGCTACTCATTAGCGACTGAAGACTGAGGCTGCTGCTGCTGATGGAGCTGCTGCTGCTGCTGATGGAGCTGCTGCTGCTGCTCCTGCCAACCCCCCCAGTGGCCATGGCAGTGGAAGGTGAGCGCAGAGGTCCCCTCGAGTCAGACCTGCGAGAGTATGGACCATGGCGCAGATAGGCATCGGCCAACTGCCTACGTAGAATGTCTTTGTAGTAGTTGAGTTTGTCCTCCCTCTCGGTGGGTTTAAAAAATGCCCCCATTTTGTGCCGGAAGCGAGGGTCCAATAAGGTGGACAGCCAGAAGTCCTCCCGCCGACAGATGGAAACAATTCTGGGGTCACTACGCAAGCACGTGAGCATGCTTCGTGCCATTTGCGCAAGTGACTCGGATGGACTACCTGTCTCCATCTCCACTGCATACTGCCATGGTGTGCCCGGGTCCTCTGTCTCGCCTTCCTCAAAAACCTCTAGCTCCTCTGGCTGCTCCTGCTCCTCCTCTCCTGTCCGCTGACTAGATAAACCAGCCATTTCGCCAAGCCTAAACTGTGTTTCGCTGGGCAACTCCTCCTCCTCTTCCTCCTCCTCCTCCAGTTCAGCTCCAACGGGGTTCATGTGGCTGTAAGATGTAAACGCCATGTCTCCAGTGCCCTGACCAGCCATGGTTTCCAACATGTGCTGTAGTACATGAAGCAGTGGAATCACGTCGTTCATCCTGTAATCCTGCCGACTGACAAATAAAGTGGCTTCCTCAAAGGGCCTGAGCAAACGGCAGGTGTCACGTATGAGCTGCCACTGGTTGACATTGAAGTTACACAGGAGAGTCCCCCTATCTGCTTGGATCATCAGGAAATCCGTGATGGCTTTTCTCTGTTCATATAATCGGTCCAACATGTGAAGGGTGGAATTCCAACGGGTGGAAACATCGCAAATCAGACTATGTTGGGGGATACCATTCTGACGCTGTAGCTCAAGAAGGGTGTGTTTGGCGGTGTATGAGTGGCTGAAGTGCATGCAAAGTTTCCTTGAAGTTGTTAGGATGTCTTGCAGATGGGGGGAACACTTCAGAAACCGCTTGACAACCAGATTGAAGACGTGAGCCATGCAGGGGGCATGGGTCAGGCTTCCTTGGCGCAGCGCAGACAAAATGTTCTTCCCATTGTCGGTAACCCTGATTCCCATTTTAAGTTTTCTTGGAGTAAGCCATGTTTGGATTTCCTGATGAATACATTTAAGCAGTTCCTCCCCTGTGTGACTCTGTTCGCCAAGACAAACCATGTGAAGCACTGCGTGACACCTCCGTGCCCTGCACACATGGTAGACTGGAGGGGCACTGAGACTTGAGCCTACAGTGGAGGGTTAGGAGATGGCGGAGGATGAGGAGGCCGAGTCGCACGGTGTCACAGGCCCAACGGGCAGGGAGCGCGGAGGCCGAAGCGGCGTGACCTGTCCAAGTTGCTGCTGCTGCTGCAAAGGGACCACATTCACCCAGTGGGCCGTAAACGACATGTACTGTCCCTGACCGTAGTTACAGCTCCAGATGTCGGCGCTGCCATGCACTTTGCTATACACCGACAGGCTCAAGGACTGGCCCACCTTCTGTTCAACAAAAGTGTGCAGCGCTAGTACTGCCTTCTTGGCAAAGAAATGACGGCTTGGGACTCTCCACCTCGGCTCGGCACAAGCCATCAGTTCTCTGAAAGGTGCAGATTCCACCACCTGAAAAGGGAGCGACTGCAGCACCAGCAACTTGGACAGGAGCACATTAAGCTTCTGCGCCGTAAGATGAGTGGGCGCATACTGCTGTCTCTTGGACATGGCTTCGCTGATGGATTGCTGGCGGGATGCATGACTTGGAGGAGGAGGAGGAGGAGCAGGAGCGGCAGAGGATGGGTATGACGCACAGCTGCCTTTGGCTGAGGTGCTGGAGCCTTGGCTGACAGAAATTGGGAGCTCACTTGGTGAGGAAGCAGACTGGACCACCCCTTGGGAGCCTCGGTTCTCCCAGGTCGCTTTATGGTGACGCATCATATGTTGACGCAGGGCAGTGGTGCCAACATTTGGACCCTGGCCACGCTTCACCTTTTGCCTACATATCTTGCATGTGACCATGTTACCCTCCTGCGGATGCTTCAGGAAAAACTACCACACTGCCGAGTAGCTACTTTTCCCACCCCCTGGCCTCACTGATTCAATGCTGCTGTTGCCAACTCCAGGAACCCCTGCTCCACTACCTCCCGATAAGGTAGACTGCCGCACAGCAGGTGCTCTACCCCGGCCCCGGCCCCGGCCGGCTCCAGCCTTTGGAATTGTGCCCCCATGCTGACTGCTACCACCTTGCTGCCTCAGCTGCTGACTCCGGGGCAACCTGCGCCCCTCTTCTCCTGATGATGACGATGAAGCCCCTTCATCACCCGGCTCCTAAGTGCGATCGGCTTCATCGTCATCATCATCATCACCGAGTTGTGGCTGTACGTCACTGATGTTCGTGGATTCGTCAACAGTGTCTGGCGCAGGAGCTGGAATGCTCGCAGCACCCACGACACTGTCCACATCACTATTTGTCTGCCTAGCTAGAGAAGCCACCTCCATTTCTTGGCTGGGCAGTAGCTGCTGACTGTCCTCTATCTGATGGTCCTCCTCACTAAAGAGTGGAGCTGAACCCAAAGCATAGGATACGTCGCTGGGGGAGGGAACGGCGTAGGCCAGAGGCAATGGGAGGACAGGGACTGCTCTCGGGGCATGCCAACTCAGGGTTGTGTCAGAGGAACCTACCGACCCTAGACTGGGGGTCTCAGACGTAAGTTGTGATGATGTTGTTGATGAGCGCGTCAACCAATCTACCACGGCAGATGCGTTACTGGTGGAGACCCGACCGCTAGCAGATACTAGCAGATTAGGTCTCTCAGCGTGACTCCTGCTGCTACTGGCCCCCAGTCTGATGCGAGCTCTGCCTGCGGAATCTTGGCCTCTGCCACTCCTCTTTTCACTTCCAGGCACTTGTCTGCCCGACATAGTCTAACTGGTGTGGTAGTAGGTGATATTTTAAGAACCCCCAGGCAGCGGTGGGTCTATATGAAACAGAATATAATGCACACCAAAAGTTAGCAGTAACACTCAGCCTCCAACAGGCCTGCTTAGTGTAAATAAGAGAGCTGCTTAGTGTAAATAAAGAGAGGTATGGTATGTTACAGAATGGGATGCCCCAACAGAAGTGCACCTGGCAGGCAGCAGTAAGTCTATGCACAGCAAAAGTGTCTTTATCAGGCCTAATTTCAATTAGAATAAGTGCAAATGGTTATATGGTCTTAAACAGAGGCTGCTGTAGTCACAGAATGGGATGCCCCAAAAACCAGCAGTAAGTACACCTGGCAGGGACAAGTAGTGCTATGCACAGCAAAAGTGTGTTTATCAGGCCTAATTTCAATTAGAATAAGTGGAAATGGTTATATGGTCTTAAACAGAGGCTGCTGTAGTCACAGAATGGGATGCCCTAAAAACCAGCAGTAAGTACACCTGGCAGGGACAAGTAGTGCTATGCACAGCAAAAGTGTGTTTATCAGGCCTAATTTCAATTAGAATAAGTGGAAATGGTTATATGGTCTTAAACAGAGGCTGCTGTAGTCACAGAATGGGATGCCCTAAAAACCCAGCAGTGAACCTGGGACAAGTAGTGCTATGAACAGCAAAAGTGTCTTTATCAGGCCTAATTTCAATTAGAATAAGTGCAAATGGTTATATGGTGTTAAACAGAGGCTGCTGTAGTCACAGAATGGGATGCCCTAAAAACCCAGCAGTGAACCTGGGACAAGTAGTGCTATGCACAGCAAAAGTTTCTTTATCAGGCCTAATTTCAATTAGAATAAGTGCAAATGGTTATATGGTCTTAAACAGAGGCTGCTGTAGTCACAGAATGGGATGCCCTAAAAACTCAGCAGTGAACCTGGGACAAGTAGTGCTATGCACAGCAAAAGTGTCTTTATCAGGCCTAATTTCAATTATAATAAGTGCAAATGGTTATATGGTCTTAAACAGAGGCTGCTGTAGTCACAGAATGGGATGCCCTAAAAACCAGCAGTAAGTACACCTGGCAGGGTCCAGTAGTGCTATGAACAGCAAAGTGTCTTTATCAGGCCTAATTTCAATTATAATAAGTGCAAATGGTTATATGGTGTTAAACAGAGGCTGCTGTAGTCACAGAATGGGATGCCCTAAAAACCCAGCAGTGAACCTGGGACAAGTAGTGCTATACACAGCAAAAGTGTCTTTATCAGGCCTAATTTCAATTAGAATAAGTGCAAATGGTTATATGGTGTTAAACAGAGGCTGCTGTAGTCACAGAATGGGATTCCCTAAAAACCCAGCAGTGAACCTGGGACAAGTAGTGCTATGCACAGCAAAAGTGTCTTTATCAGGCCTAATTTCAATTATAATAAGTGCAAATGGTTATATGGTCCTAAACAGAGGCTGCTGTAGTCACAGAATGGGATGCCCTAAAAACCCAGCAGTGAACCTGGGACAAGTAGTGCTATGCACAGCAAAAGTGTCTTTATCAGGGCTAATTTCAATTATAATAAGTGCAAATGGTTATATGGTCTTAAACAGAGGCTGCTGTAGTCACAGAATGGGATGCCCTAAAAACCAGGAGTAAGTACACCTGGCAGGGAAAAGTAGTGCTATGCACAGCAAAAGTGTCTTTATCAGGCCTAATTTCAATTAGAATAAGTGCAAATGGTTATATGGTCTTAAACAGAGGCTGCAGTAGTCACAGAATGGGATGCCCTAAAAACCCAGCAGGGAACCTGGGACAAGTAGTGCTATGCACAGCAAAAGTGTCTTTATCAGGCCTAATTTCAATTATAATAAGTGCAAATGGTTATATGGTCTTAAACAGAGGCTGCTGTAGTCACAGAATGGGATGCCCTAAAAACCAGCAGTAAGTACACCTGTCAGGGTCCAGTAGTGCTATGAACAGCAAAAGTGTCTTTATCAGGCCTAATTTCAATTATAATAAGTGCAAATGGTTATATGGTGTTAAACAGAGGCTGCTGTAGTCACAGAATGGGCTGCCCTAAAAACCCAGCAGTGAACCTGGGACAAGTAGTGCTATGCACAGCAAAAGTATCTTTATCAGGCCTAATTTCAATTATAATAAGTGCAAATGGTTATATGGTGTTAAACAGAGGCTGCTGTAGTCACAGAATGGGATGCCCTAAAAACCCAGCAGTGAACCTGGGACAAGTAGTGCTATGCACAGCAAAAGTGTCTTTATCAGGCCTAATTTCAATTAGAATAAGTGCAAATGGTTATATGGTGTTAAACAGAGGCTGCTGTAGTCACATAATGGGATGCCCTAAAAACCCAGCAGTGAACCTGGGACAAGTAGTGCTATGAACAGCAAAAGTGTCTTTATCAGGCCTAATTTCAATTAGAATAAGTGCAAATGGTTATATGGTGTTAAACAGAGGCTGCTGTAGTCACAGAATGGGATGCCCTAAAAACCCAGCAGTGAAACTGGGACAAGTAGTGCTATGCACAGCAAAAGTTTCTTTATCAGGCCTAATTTCAATTAGAATAAGTGCAAATGGTTATATGGTCTTAAACAGAGGCTGCTGTAGTCACAGAATGGGATGCCCTAAAAACCCAGCAGTGAACCTGGGACAAGTAGTGCTATGCACAGCAAAAGTGTCTTTATCAGGCCTAATTTCAATTATAATAAGTGCAAATGGTTATATGGTCTTAAACAGAGGCTGCTGTAGTCACAGAATGGGATGCCCTAAAAACCAGCAGTAAGTACACCTGGCAGGGTCCAGTAGTGCTATGAACAGCAAAAGTGTCTTTATCAGGCCTAATTTCAATTATAATAAGTGCAAATGGTTATATGGTGTTAAACAGAGGCTGCTGTAGTCACAGAATGGGATGCCCTAAAAACCCAGCAGTGAACCTGGGACAAGTAGTGCTATGCACAGCAAAAGTGTCTTTATCAGGCCTAATTTCAATTAGAATAAGTGCAAATGGTTATATGGTGTTAAACAGAGGCTGCTGTAGTCACAGAATGGGATTCCCTAAAAACCCAGCAGTGAACCTGGGACAAGTAGTGCTATGCACAGCAAAAGTGTCTTTATCAGGCCTAATTTCAATTATAATAAGTGCAAATGGTTATATGGTCCTAAACAGAGGCTGCTGTAGTCACAGAATGGGATGCCCTAAAAACCCAGCAGTGAACCTGGGACAAGTAGTGCTATGCACAGCAAAAGTGTCTTTATCAGGGCTAATTTCAATTATAATAAGTGCAAATGGTTATATGGTCTTAAACAGAGGCTGCTGTAGTCACAGAATGGGATGCCCTAAAAACCAGCAGTAAGTACACCTGGCAGGGAAAAGTAGTGCTATGCACAGCAAAAGTGTCTTTATCAGGCCTAATTTCAATTAGAATAAGTGCAAATGGTTATATGGTCTTAAACAGAGGCTGCTGTAGTCACAGAATGGGATGCCCTAAAAATCCAGCAGTGAACCTGGGACAAGTAGTGCTATGCACAGCAAAAGTGTCTTTATCAGGCCTAAATTCAATTAGAATAAGTGCAAATGGTTATATGGTCTTAAACAGAGGCTGCTGTAGTCACAGAATGGGATGCCCTAAAAACCATCAGTAAGTACACCTGTCAGGGTCCAGTAGTGCTATGAACAGCAAAAGTGTCTTTATCAGGCCTAATATCAATTATAATAAGTGCAAATGGTTATATGGTGTTAAACAGAGGCTGCTGTAGTCACAGAATGGGCTGCCCTAAAAACCCAGCAGTGAACCTGGGACAGGTAGTGCTATGCACAGCAAAAGTGTCTTTATCAGGCCTAATTTCAATTATAATAAGTGCAAATGGTTATATGGGGTTAAACAGAGGCTGCTGTAGTCACAGAATGGGATGCCCTAAAAACCCAGCAGTGAACCTGGGACAAGTAGTGCTATGCACAGCAAAAGTGTCTTTATCAGGCCTAATTTCAATTATAATAAGTGCAAATGGTTATATGGTCTTAAACAGAGGCTGCTGTAGTCACAGAATGGGATGCCCTAAAAACCCAGCAGTGAACCTGGGACAAGTAGTGCTATGCACAGCAAAAGTGTCTTTATCAGGCCTAATTTCAATTATAATAAGTGCAAATGGTTATATGGTCTTAAACAGAGGCTGCTGTAGTCACAGAATGGGATGCCCTAAAAACCCAGCAGTGAACCTGGGACAAGTAGTGCTATGAACAGCAAAAGTGTCTTTATCAGGCCTAATTTCAATTAGAATAAGTGCAAATGGTTATATGGTGTTAAACAGAGGCTGCTGTAGTCACAGAATGGGATGCCCTAAAAACCCAGCAGTGAACCTGGGACAAGTAGTGCTATGCACAGCAAAAGTGTCTTTATCAGGCCTAATTTCAATTAGAATAAGTGCAAATGGTTATATGGTCTTAAACAGAGGCTGCTGTAGTCACAGAATGGGATGCCCTAAAAACCCAGCAGTGAACCTGGGACAAGTAGTGCTATGCACAGCAAAAGTGTCTTTATCAGGCCTAATTTCAATTATAATAAGTGCAAATGGTTATATGGTCTTAAACAGAGGCTGCTGTAGTCACAGAATGGGATGCCCTAAAAACCAGCAGTAAGTACACCTGGCAGGGAAAAGTAGTGCTATGCACAGCAAAAGTGTCTTTATCAGGCCTAATTTCAATTAGAATAAGTGCAAATGGTTATATGGTCTTAAACAGAGGCTGCTGTAGTCACAGAATGGGATGCCCTAAAAACCCAGCAGGGAACCTGGGACAAGTAGTGCTATGCACAGCAAAAGTGTCTTTATCAGGCCTAATTTCAATTATAATAAGTGCAAATGGTTATATGGTCTTAAACAGAGGCTGCTGTAGTCACAGAATGGGATGCCCTAAAAACCAGCAGTAAGTACACCTGTCAGGGTCCAGTAGTGCTATGAACAGCAAAAGTGTCTTTATCAGGCCTAATTTCAATTATAATAAGTGCAAATGGTTATATGGTGTTAAACAGAGGCTGCTGTAGTCACAGAATGGGCTGCCCTAAAAACCCAGCAGTGAACCTGGGACAAGTAGTGCTATGCACAGCAAAAGTGTCTTTATCAGGCCTAATTTCAATTATAATAAGTGCAAATGGTTATATGGTGTTAAACAGAGGCTGCTGTAGTCACAGAATGGGATGCCCTAAAAACCCAGCAGTGAACCTAGGACAAGTAGTGCTATGCACAGCAAAAGTGTCTTTATCAGGCCTAATTTCAATTATAATAAGTGCAAATGGTTATATGGTCTTAAACAGAGGCTGCTGTAGTCACAGAATGGGATGCCCTAAAAACCAGCAGTAAGTACACCTGGCAGGGTCCAGTAGTGCTATGAACAGCAAAAGTGTCTTTATCAGGCCTAATTTCAATTATAATAAGTGCAAATGGTTATATGGTGTTAAACAGAGGCTGCTGTAGTCACAGAATGGGATGCCCTAAAAACCCAGCAGTGAACCTGGGACAAGTAGTGCTATGCACAGCAAAAGTGTCTTTATCAGGCCTAATTTCAATTAGAATAAGTGCAAATGGTTATATGGTGTTAAACAGAGGCTGCTGTAGTCACAGAATGGGATTCCCTAAAAACCCAGCAGTGAACCTGGGACAAGTAGTGCTATGCACAGCAAAAGTGTCTTTATCAGGCCTAATTTCAATTATAATAAGTGCAAATGGTTATATGGTCCTAAACAGAGGCTGCTGTAGTCACAGAATGGGATGCCCTAAAAACCCAGCAGTGAACCTGGGACAAGTAGTGCTATGCACAGCAAAAGTGTCTTTATCAGGGCTAATTTCAATTATAATAAGTGCAAATGGTTATATGGTCTTAAACAGAGGCTGCTGTAGTCACAGAATGGGATGCCCTAAAAACCAGCAGTAAGTACACCTGGCAGGGAAAAGTAGTGCTATGCACAGCAAAAGTGTCTTTATCAGGCCTAATTTCAATTAGAATAAGTGCAAATGGTTATATGGTCTTAAACAGAGGCTGCTGTAGTCACAGAATGGGATGCCCTAAAAATCCAGCAGTGAACCTGGGACAAGTAGTGCTATGCACAGCAAAAGTGTCTTTATCAGGCCTAATTTCAATTATAATAAGTGCAAATGGTTATATGGTCTTAAACAGAGGCTGCTGTAGTCACAGAATGGGATGCCCTAAAAACCATCAGTAAGTACACCTGTCAGGGTCCAGTAGTGCTATGAACAGCAAAAGTGTCTTTATCAGGCCTAATTTCAATTATAATAAGTGCAAATGGTTATATGGTGTTAAACAGAGGCTGCTGTAGTCACAGAATGGGCTGCCCTAAAAACCCAGCAGTGAACCTGGGACAGGTAGTGCTATGCACAGCAAAAGTGTCTTTATCAGGCCTAATTTCAATTATAATAAGTGCAAATGGTTATATGGGGTTAAACAGAGGCTGCTGTAGTCACAGAATGGGATGCCCTAAAAACCCAGCAGTGAACCTGGGACAAGTAGTGCTATGCACAGCAAAAGTGTCTTTATCAGGCCTAATTTCAATTATAATAAGTGCAAATGGTTATATGGTCTTAAACAGAGGCTGCTGTAGTCACAGAATGGGATGCCCTAAAAACCCAGCAGTGAACCTGGGACAAGTAGTGCTATGCACAGCAAAAGTGTCTTTATCAGGCCTAATTTCAATTATAATAAGTGCAAATGGTTATATGGTCTTAAACAGAGGCTGCTGTAGTCACAGAATGGGATGCCCTAAAAACCCAGCAGTGAACCTGGGACAAGTAGTGCTATGAACAGCAAAAGTGTCTTTATCAGGCCTAATTTCAATTAGAATAAGTGCAAATGGTTATATGGTGTTAAACAGAGGCTGCTGTAGTCACAGAATGGGATGCCCTAAAAACCCAGCAGTGAACCTGGGACAAGTAGTGCTATGCACAGCAAAAGTGTCTTTATCAGGCCTAATTTCAATTAGAATAAGTGCAAATGGTTATATGGTCTTAAACAGAGGCTGCTGTAGTCACAGAATGGGATGCCCTAAAAACCCAGCAGTGAACCTGGGACAAGTAGTGCTATGCACAGCAAAAGTGTCTTTATCAGGCCTAATTTCAATTATAATAAGTGCAAATGGTTATATGGTCTTAAACAGAGGCTGCTGTAGTCACAGAATGGGATGCCCTAAAAACCAGCAGTAAGTACACCTGGCAGGGAAAAGTAGTGCTATGCACAGCAAAAGTGTCTTTATCAGGCCTAATTTCAATTAGAATAAGTGCAAATGGTTATATGGTCTTAAACAGAGGCTGCTGTAGTCACAGAATGGGATGCCCTAAAAACCAGCAGTAAGTACACCTGTCAGGGTCCAGTAGTGCTATGAACAGCAAAAGTGTCTTTATCAGGCCTAATTTCAATTATAATAAGTGCAAATGGTTATATGGTGTTAAACAGAGGCTGCTGTAGTCACAGAATGGGCTGCCCTAAAAACCCAGCAGTGAACCTGGGACAAGTAGTGCTATGCACAGCAAAAGTGTATTTATCAGGCCTAATTTCAATTATAATAAGTGCAAATGGTTATATGGTGTTAAACAGAGGCTGCTGTAGTCACAGAATGGGATGCCCTAAAAACCCAGCAGTGAACCTAGGACAAGTAGTGCTATGCACAGCAAAAGTGTCTTTATCAGGCCTAATTTCAATTAGAATAAGTGCAAATGGTTATATGGTGTTAAACAGAGGCTGCTGTAGTCACAGAATGGGATGCCCTAAAAACCCAGCAGTGAACCTGGGACAAGTAGTGCTATGAACAGCAAAAGTGTCTTTATCAGGCCTAATTTCAATTAGAATAAGTGCAAATGGTTATATGGTGTTAAACAGAGGCTGCTGTAGTCACAGAATGGGATGCCCTAAAAACCCAGCAGTGAACCTGGGACAAGTAGTGCTATGCACAGCAAAAGTTTCTTTATCAGGCCTAATTTCAATTATAATAAGTGCAAATGGTTATATGGTGTTAAACAGAGGCTGCTGTAGTCACAGAATGGGATGCCCTAAAAACCCAGCAGTGAACCTGGGACAAGTAGTGCTATGCACAGCAAAAGTGTCTTTATCAGGCCTAATTTCAATTATAATAAGTGCAAATGGTTATATGGTCTTAAACAGAGGCTGCTGTAGTCACAGAATGGGATGCCCTAAAAACCAGCAGTACGTACACCTGGCAGGGTCCAGTAGTGCTATGAACAGCAAAAGTGTCTTTATCAGGCCTAATTTCAATTATAATAAGTGCAAATGGTTATATGGTGTTAAACAGAGGCTGCTGTAGTCACAGAATGGGATGCCCTAAAAACCCAGCAGTGAACCTGGGACAAGTAGTGCTATGCACAGCAAAAGTGTCTTTATCAGGCCTAATTTCAATTAGAATAAGTGCAAATGGTTATATGGTGTTAAACAGAGGCTGCTGTAGTCACAGAATGGGATTCCCTAAAAACCCAGCAGTGAACCTGGGACAAGTAGTGCTATGCACAGCAAAAGTGTCTTTATCAGGCCTAATTTCAATTATAATAAGTGCAAATGGTTATATGGTCTTAAACAGAGGCTGCTGTAGTCACAGAATGGGATGCCCTAAAAACCCAGCAGGGAACCTGGGACAAGTAGTGCTATGCACAGCAAAAGTGTCTTTATCAGGCCTAATTTCAATTAGAATAAGTGCAAATGGTTATATGGTGTTAAACAGAGGCTGCTGTAGTCACAGAATGGGATGCCCTAAAAACCCAGCAGTGAACCTGGGACAAGTAGTGCTATGCACAGCAAAAGTGTCTTTATCAGGCCTAATTTCAATTAGAATAAGTGCAAATGGTTATATGGTGTTAAACAGAGGCTGCTGTAGTCACAGAATGGGATTCCCTAAAAACCCAGCAGTGAACCTGGGACAAGTAGTGCTATGCACAGCAAAAGTGTCTTTATCAGGCCTAATTTCAATTATAATAAGTGCAAATGGTTATATGGTCCTAAACAGAGGCTGCTGTAGTCACAGAATGGGATGCCCTAAAAACCCAGCAGTGAACCTGGGACAAGTAGTGCTATGCACAGCAAAAGTGTCTTTATCAGGGCTAATTTCAATTATAATAAGTGCAAATGGTTATATGGTCTTAAACAGAGGCTGCTGTAGTCACAGAATGGGATGCCCTAAAAACCCAGCAGTGAACCTGGGACAAGTAGTGCTATGCACGCAAAAGTGTCTTTATCAGGCCTAGTTTCAATTAGAATAAGTGCAAATGGTTATATGGTCTTAAATAGAGGCTGGTGTAGTCACAGAATGGGATGCCTCACAGCAGACTTAAGATCAGTTCAGTATATATGCACAGTTAGTTAGTATAAGCAGCCTGAAAACGCTAACAAAGCCTGTCAGCCAGCTAGTAACACTCAGGCTGGATGAAAAAAAAAAAAAAATCTCCCTGTGACAGCCTCCGATTTTTCCTACCTTTCCCTGTTTTTAGCTGACTTTCTGTCTGTCTCCTGCCTGTCTCCAGCCTGTCCCTGTCTGTCCCTGCCTGTCTAACTGCCTCTCTCTCTCACTACAACGTTCTGTCTCTCACGAATGCAATAGAGAAATGAGGAAGGAAAAGCAAGATGGCCGACTTAAATAGCGCTGTGACGTCACCGGGCTTGCTGGCTGCTGATAGGCTGCATGTGACTGCCCCAGCTTGCACTGGCGCGGGATAGATGTCCAGACATGTCCCGTCCGCCATCTTAGAATGCCTGTAAATGTAAATGAATGGATGTTAAAGGAAAACTTCGAGCGATCGAATCGCGGGGAAATTCGGATTCGATCCAAATCGAATTTTTCCTGAAATTCGGATCGAATCCGGGTTCGTCCGGATCGATTCGCTCATCCCTAATAATAATGGAAGAAAACTGAATAATTTCTGTTAGTCACAAACAATATGTAATAATAATTCAACATGTGCCATTCCATAAAATTTATTTTGTACACTAGGAGTCTTCGCCCCTGTGGGAAGACAGTGGGTGGGCACCTGAGTGCATTGTTGACATTTGGGACAGCCCCATTTCTGGTACACTTCCTTCTCCTCTCTTCTTTTCACTGGAACGGAGACACCAATAGCATTTTATTGGTCTGCGCTCCATGTACATGAGCACTGATGCCGTCCTCGATGTTTTCCCGCTATAAACCCTTAGTCACAGGGGCAGGTTAGGCATTTAAACCGGTTCAGTATGCGCTGGTTATGACACCTTTTATGCTGGTAGTGAGTGGCACACCCTACCCCCTTCAAGGGAGATGAGAGCAGCTACTTTTCCTGGCACATATCTACATTGGAGGTTAGTAATGCCTCATTCTCACCATTGTTATGACTTCAATATTCTAAGCTTCAAATGTTGCTGCCTTAACGGCCTTATTCAAAGCCTGCCCATGAATGCTCGTTATTTTCAGGAACTGATCTTGGAAACCCAGGAAATTGTGAATGCTCATATCATTCACAGCTGCGTTCCGAGAAAAGTTTGTTCATGCGTAGGTGGCCATATTTGCTTTGTGTACGCATACGGTTTAGCCGAGCATTTACGGTATTTGCAGCTTAAGTAGTCTCAGAAGCTGAGTTTTTGCCTATTTTCAGAATTAACTTGTTGAGGATCCCATTGTTCTCGGAGTACCGTGTCCTTCGGTGGCTTTCCCCCTTAGGACTTTTTTTTAGTTTTTAAATGCTATTTTAAATCTGCTTCCCCACCAGTGTACTCATGGTAGTCTGCATGTCATTGCACCTACTTACCTTTATCCCCCCTGCTGGCATCCAGGGCATCCTATGTAATCTGCATGTCCTTGCACATACTTACCTTTGTACGCTGGTTGCCATGTAGTCTGCTTCTGCCCACTGTTATTCACCCCATACCTTTGCCACCTTCTGTTTTCTGTTTTGGTGTCCTGTTTTACACCAATGTTTGAGTACCTTGGCCACCTTACACCCACACCCTGTCTTCTTGGCCCTACTGGTTGGGCTTGATCTGCAGCTACAATTCCCTAGCTACAAAAGAAAATATACATTTGTAAAACATGTAACACATTACCCCGATAGCTAACCTTCTCTGTTGTACATCCACTGGGAAGTTCTGGCTCTAGAACCTCTGCTCCCAGGGCCACTTTCTCAGTTTGAGGCCTGACCAGTGTTGCATTTTTTTGGGTGAAGGTGTAAGACAATGTCCCCTTGCCACTCACATGGGCTGCCAACATCCTCTTTTCATGTGTGTTGGACATGAAGTCATACTGTTCTATAAATGTCTGCAAACAACAAACAGATGTGCATTGTTAACTTATGCCCTCTTTTTGGGTCTCCGTTAGCTCCACATACATGCCTCTGCCCCTGAGCTTTCTTGACAAAGGGCAAGGGGCAGGATGGAGGAGGAGGCTGAACCCAGGGTAAAGTTTGGAGCCCTGGAGGCTGTGTGATAACATTGGGAAAACACTAATGTTGAACTTTCTCCACAAAGACGGCACTTCTCCTGGATGAAATTAGTGATCTGGAGGAATGGCCCTCTGAACATCTGGCTGGGATCCCAAATATCATCTGGAAACCTCTACTAGCTGCAGGCACCATGGACACTGACCATCACCACTTCTCCCTGAAGCTACAGCTTCATTCTACCAATGGCAGCCCCACCAGCTCCACAGCATGCCCAGAAGGAAGACAGGCATCACCTATCTTTGGCAAGCCAGTGCCTAATCGTGGAGAAAAACTGGTGGGCCAACAAAACACAAGTAGATATTTTAAAGTAGTGCAATGGACCACCAGTTTGTTTAATGAAGACCTGGCTGCATTGGTTGTGGA
Source organism: Gastrophryne carolinensis (assembly GCA_027917425.1). Taxonomy (NCBI): domain Eukaryota; kingdom Metazoa; phylum Chordata; class Amphibia; order Anura; family Microhylidae; genus Gastrophryne; species Gastrophryne carolinensis. The sequence goes on from CM051240.1 coordinate 115,198,504, forward strand.
GCAGCAGAGCCATCACCAGCAGATGGAGATGCTGGTTTGGGCTCTGGTGGAGACCAGCCAGGTTGCCCTCCAAGGGCTTTAGGACAACCAGGTTGCCCTTCAAAAGCTTGATAGGCTGGAGGCACAGCAAGCTGCAAACACCCAAGCCAGGCAACATCCCTCTAACCTGCTATGCTGGACTTTGGGTTGTGAGGGGTCACCAAGTTTTAATTATGCCTGACAGACACATTTTTTTGTGATCAATTTTATGTTGACCTGCATCCACAGTTGCGCCATAACTCAACAACATGTGACAATAGGGTTGATTTAGAGAAACAGACACATGCAATTTCGCATGTGTCTGTGTATTATTTGCGAATTTTTGCCTTGTATTTTGGTTGTTACGTTACTTTTTCCATGCGTAAATGCGTTTACATAAATGCATATATGCACATTTGATGGACAGATCAAAATCTGATTTTTTGCATTATTGGTATGGGCTTGCATCTGATTCTGAGACCTGATTGCCGATGGACCTCCTCCCTATAAAACGGTTTCATTTCCGCTCCACTTACGGGACCATTTTGGACTCGGCATTCCTGTTGAAAATGTTTTGCGGCTATGTGGAGGAGTATGAGCACCTTTGGCTCAATGGCATATTGTGTATCAGCATGGCCGAGGCCAGATTGCATCGGAGACGCATGGACATTGATCGCATGCATGAGGTTGAGCTGTTCGAGCTGACCCGACTCAATCGCGCTTCCCTCCATAAATTGTATAGTGAGCTGCGGCCATGGTTAGCCCGCACCACAAGGAAGGGGCAAGCAATTTCAGGTATGACCAAGATGCTTGGCTTCCTGCAATTTTTGGCAAATGGCTCATTCCAGAGGTTGGGTGCCCTCTCCGTGGGGATGTCCCAGCCTACGCTGAGCCGCGCGCTATCCAAGTTTCTGGATGGCATGGCTACACTTTGTCCCAAATATATTTCCTTTCCGGACCACATGGTAGCCTGGAACGCGATTACGTTGGGATTTTATAATATCGCCGACATGCCCAACGTCATGGGTGCGATCGATTGCACCCACGTTGCCTTGGTCCCACCCGCAGCCGATGAGTACATCTATAGGTACGTTACTTATGTAATTTATTTATATTGTTTAGCTAAACTTAATTTTAACTATCTCTTAATCCCTCCTTCTCAAGTATCCCTTTGTACCAGTTTAGAATGCATACCTTAATCCCTCCTTCTCAAGTATCCCTTTGAACCAGTTTAGAATGCATACCTTAATCCCTCCTTCTCAAGTATCCCTTTTGAACCAGTTTAGAATGCATACCTTAATCCCTCCTTCTCAAGTATCCCTTTGAACCAGTTTAGAATGCATACCTTAATCCCTCCTTCTCAAGTATCGCTTTGAACAAGTTTAGAATGCATACCTTAATCCCTCCTTCGCAAGTATCCCTTTGAACCAGTTTAGAATGCCTACCTTAATCCCTCCTTCTCAAGTATCCCTTTTAGTAGTTTAGAATGAATGAATATAGTTGATGACCCATGTCTTAACCTATGGCTGCTTTTAGCCCTTGTTGACATGTTAAACAATAATGTTGCTTAGAATGTGTAATTAATGTTAGTATTTTGTTATTCTTTCAGGGGATTTTGGATATCCGCTGATGCCCTGGCTCCTGACGCCTGTTCTTCGCCCGCAGAATGCGGCCCAGGAGTCCTATAATTGGGCCCACCGCAAAACCCGGGCCGTAGTGGAGAGGTCCACCCTTATGTGGATATGCCACCCTCTCCACCCAGGCAGGAGCCCGTGCTCATGTTATAGATACTTTTTTTTCTAAAGATTCTTTTAGTTTGTTTATGTTTTTGTCTGATTTGTATATTTGTTGCCTATGTGAAGGCCTTTTGTTTGGTTTAAGAATTTTGTAATGACTTAATTACAAAACATTTTACACTTGATTTGAGCGTAATGCAGTTTATTTTCTTATGTTTGTCATTACAAACCTTCATTAATGTAAAAACCACACAAACATAAATGCATCAACTTAGGCAAGAACAGCTAAAGTCCCATTCCATACATTTTCAGGAAAAATGTTGCATTTTTTGGGAACGGCATTTGCAGACTCCATGGACATCCATTTTCAAACAGAAGTATACATTGGGCCAGACTCCTGGCCCATAACAATTGTCCACATCCAGGAGTTCTAGGCTAACTTACTCCAGGCTGAAGTTTACCCACCCACCAACATCAAGATCCATAGGGAGCACGACTTTGAATGGGAATAGTCGGGCTGGAATACATAGGGCCACATACACACCCTCTCCTGCTTGTGCCACATTTCATCACTGCAATGTTGCAAGGCCGGAGTCATCTCCAAACTCTAGGGCTGCAAGTTATTTTTCCAGCCTATGACAGCCAGCTCCCATGCAAGTCCAGTCCAATCTTTTCTCTGGCCAAATGGTGATGTTCTGCAGCAAAGAATGTCCCCCAATATTGCCAACAAACAGGATGAGTCAGCCAGCATTTCCTTAGGCCCAAGTCTGCTGCGTGGGAGCTTGAGCGGGCGCTTGACTGAGGCTTAAACTCAGGCATTGGCTAGTTGGTTATCTGACCACTATAATGAGCTATATGGAAGAATTCAAAAAGAAACCAGCAAAGGCATAAACCACCAAATCTTCGTTGCACTCACCACACAGGTAAATAGAGTTGGGATGGAGAGGAAAGATGTTGAGCAGATCAAGGCCAAATTCTTAATATTGTTGTTGGCCATAATAATGTTGTAGTTGGCCTTGGAGGTGGCCCAATACCTGGGCATGTGTGGCATTCATAATCTGCCACTGCTTCAGCATCTGTCTGTTGTGGTCAGATAACCCACTAGCCAATGCCTGAGTTTAAGCCTCAGTCAAGCGCCCGCTCAAGCTCCCACGCAGCAGACTTGGGCCTAAGGAAATGCTGGCTGACTCATCCTGTTTGTTGGCAATATTGGGGGACATTCTTTGCTGCAGAACATCACCATTTGGCCAGAGAAAAGATTGGACTGGACTGGCATGGGGGCTGGCTGTCATAGGCTGGAAAAATAACTTGCAGCCCTAGAGTTTGGAGATGACTCCGGCCTTGCAACATTGCAGTGATGAAATGTGGCACAAGCAGGAGAGGGTGTGTATGTGGCCCTATGTATTCCAGCCCGACTATTCCCATTCAAAGTCGTGCTCCCTATGGATCTTGATGTTGGTGGGTGGGTAAACTTCGGCCTGGAGTAAGTTAGCTTAGAACTCCTGGATGTGGACAATTGTTATGGGCCAGGAGTCTGGCCCAATGTATACTTCTGTTTGAAAATGGATGTCCATGGAGTCTGCAAGTGCCCTTCCCAAAAAATGCAACATATTTCCTGAAAATGTATGGAATGGGACTTTAGCTGTTCTTGCCTAAGTTGATGCATTTATGTTTGTGTGGTTTTTACATTAATGAAGGTTTGTAATGGTTCAGAATAAAAACAGACATTGTGCAATCACACACCAGAACCAAAGTGCTAGACTTTAGGAAGACAAACTTCAAGGAAATGGCGGAGTATGTAGAAAGAAAATTAGGTGACTGGAACAGAGTAGCAGAAGTGAGTGCCCAGTGGTTACTATTAAAAATGGCCATCTTAAAGGCAACTAAGCAATATGTGAAACAAACTAGCAAGAATAAAAGGAAGAAGAAACCATTATGGTTTACTAGGAAAGTCAGCACTATCATAAAAGATAAGAAGTCTGCCTATAAGAAGTATAAAGTAAGTGGAAGTGTAGCTGACAGAGAGGCATATAAAATTAAACAGAGGGAAGCAAAACTAATTATAAGGACTGCTAAAGGGCAAAAAGAGGAAGAAATGGCCAAATCTATGAAGAGGGGAGATAAATCCTTTTTCCGATATATTGGTGACAGAAAGAAGAAAAACAATGCAGTCTCAAAAATTAGAAATAGGGAAAATAAATATATTGACAGAGATAAGGCTGTGGCTGACCATCTGAATAGCTACTTTTGTTCGGTATTTTCAGATAGTAGCAGGCATGGTCATAGCACAACATCCAGCTGGGAGGGTACAGCTCCGGAGTTTCTGGAGGCTGATGTCTTAGCCGAGCTGGCATATCTAAAGGTAAGTAAGGCAAAGGGTCCAGATGGAATCCACCCCAGAGTTCTAAGGGAACTTAGGTTTGTGATTGCAGCCCCTCTAACTGATTTACTTAACCATTCCCTTTCAACTGGTGAGGTTCCAGATGATTGGAGAATGGCCAATGTCATACCAATCCATAAAAAGGGGAGTAGAGAAGAAGTCAGTAATTACAGGCCAGTTCGTTTAACATCTATAGTGGTCAAATTAATGGAAACACTCTTAAAAAAACAGATAATTTCCCATCTAAAAATTAATGACCTATTGGACCCAAAACAGCACGGCTTTACTGAGGGCAGATCATGTCAGACCAATCTTATTGATTTCTTTGACAATGTCACTAAAGTGTTAGATGAAGGTGGTGCTGTGGATATCGCCTATCTGGATTTTAGCAAAGCCTTTGACACTGTACCACATAAGGAGCTCATAGATAAGTTATTGAAGCTAGGACTCAATCCCAGGATAGTTCAGTGGATTTCCAGTTGGCTGAGGGATCGGTATCAGAGTGTTGTTTTAAATGGTGTGCAATCTGAACAAAGGCGAGTTACAAGTGGTGTGCCGCAGGGCTCTGTCCTGGGCCCCATTCTTTTTAATATATTTGTAAGTGACATAGGAGAAGGCTTGGTAGGAAAAGTTTGCCTGTTTGCTGATGATACAAAGGTTAGTAATAGGGTGGATATTCCTGGAGGTGTCTGCAACATGGAAAATGATTTAGCTTTACTGGATAGATGGTCAAAACTGTGGAAACTAGAGTTTAATGTCTCTAAATGTAAAATCATGCACTTGGGTAGAAGGAATCCCTGCTCTGAATACCGTATGGGCAGCACTGTGTTAGCCAGGACCTCGGAGGAGAGAGATTTAGGGTTACTGATTACTGATAGCTGCAAGATGAGTGGACAGTGTAGCCAGGCAGTGGGAAAAGCAAGCAGGATGCTCGGCTGCATAGCTCGAGGCATCACCAGTAGGAAGAGGGAGGTTGTGATGCCGCTGTATAGAGCCCTGGTAAGGCCACAGCTAGAATACTGTGTGCAGTTCTGGAGACCTTACCTGCAAAAATACATTATTCAAATAGAACGTGTCCAAAGGCGGGCAACGAAAATGGTGGAAGGACTTAAACTTAAAACTTATCAGGAGAGACTTAAAGAACTTAATTTGTACAGTCTGGAGGAAAGAAGGGAGAGGGGGGACATGATTGAGACCTTTAAATATGTGAAAGGATTGAATAAGGTTCAGGAGGGAAGTGTTTTTAAGAAGAAACTTAACGATAGAACAAGGGGGCACAACCTGAAGCTAGTCGGGGGGGAGATCAGGAGCAATGTTTAAAAATATTATTTTACAGAAAGAGTAGTAGATGCTTGGAACAAACTTCCAGCAGAGGTAGTTGAAAAATCAACAGTTACTGAATTTAAACATGCCTGGGATAAGCACACATCTATCCTAAGATAAAGAATACATACAGTATACACATAAGGGCAGACTAGATGGACCGTATGGTCTCCTTCTGCCGTCAACCTTCTATGTTTCTATGTTTCTATGTTGCTAGTGCGAAATTCATCTAGCATGGCAGTGAAGTTGTTATTTAAGGTGGCCATTTGTTCAGCCATCTGTCTGTTGCTATTGCGAAATTCATCTTGCATAAGGGTTAAGTTTGTATTTAAGGTGGCCATTTGTTCTGCCATCTGTCTGTTGCTATTGCGAAATTCATCTAGCATAGGGGTTAAGTCGGTATTTAAGGTGGCCATTTGTTCTGCCATCTGGCTGTTGCTCATCCTAAGTTCTGTCAGCATGGTGGTGAAGTTAGTATTGAAGATCTCTAATTGTGCAGTAATCTGCTCTGTGGTTCTTTGAGTCACCTGCCTAAAGTAACGGCTGTCATGGTGCCATGCTGACTCCAGGATCGGCACGTGCCTCCCCTGGGAAACTGGTCGATGTTGCTGACTGCGTCTTCCAATTCCCCGGGTTTGAGCGCCTACAGATGCTGGAGGTCTAGGGCAAGCAACAGTACCAGATGAACTAGGCAAAACCTCTGCAGCAGAGCTAGCACTGGGGACTGTAAGCTCAGTCTCAGCCTGCTGGCCACGATGGGCTGGCAGCATACATCCAGCTTCACTCTGCTGCAGAGGATTTGGTGCAGTAGGATGCTGGGGCAGTGGCAGATTAGGTTCCAGGGGGGTCATTTCAGAAGGTCCAACCTGGCTGGCATCCTCCTCCTCCATATGCTGGAGTCTGTTGGGACATGTGAACATGTGAAAAACTGTGTCAGATTTTTGGAGAAATATGTTTTTGACCACATGCATCACCAGTTACAGAAAAGTACACTTACCTTATATATCTGGTCATGTGCAGCTGGGAAGTAGATGGCGTGCTCAAACTGGAGGAGGCTTCCACACTTTCAGAGGCATGATGCTGAGCTGGGGTTATAATAAATAGACACGTAAACACACAAACATCCCTTGATGTGCCTGATGAGTAGATATGCTTTACAACACACGGGGCCAAGCAGGAATGACAACTCCCCCAACGGTTAAAGTGGACCTTCCCAATGAGTCTATCTTATATGTATGACTCACCCTGAACGTACAGATTGCTCACCTTAAAAAATAAAAACATGCATGTACTGCATGTTAGGAGGCTCTACACATCAAAAATGGTGCCTTAGGGGCCAACAGTCAGCTTGCAAATAGCATTTGGCTTCTGAGTATGCTGCTGTGCATTCTTGCAATGTTGACCTTTCCCTGACCCCAGCTCAAGTTTGTCTGACCAAAGCACAGCTAGAACCCCAGTGGTAGAAAGACTAAGGTTCACACATTTGCACAATATTAACATCAGATGCAGTGCTTTGGTAAGCTAAATTGTTTTATATTTTCCAGAAATAATGGTGAAGCTCGTCTATAGACTGAAACCCTTTCTAAGGACCATTAACTACTGCACCCTGGGAGAGTGTCCATCATCAACCCCATTCCTCAGCCATTCAACCACTGCCTACAACAGTAACCTCTCCTCAAAACCACTCCCTAGGGGCCTGTGTTGATATCTGCGTGTGATCATCATTTAAAATGTTTCCAATAGCTCTTATTAAAACAATCATTACTAACCTGCTGAAATGTCCTGGGTGTCCGTGTTGTGTGTGCCAGGCCCTGTAATGCTGTGGGGTTGATCAAAGTTAGGACCATTTCCTCTGCTCTGGTGTGCTGCAATTTTGTTGGGAAGCCTCCGCCTGTTTGCAACCTGAAAATAAGACCATACAAATTATTTTTCATTGTGGTCACTACAACAAGCTGCAAAATGCAAACATCAAATTTGTACCCGTGATTCCGCCGTTTTTTCTGCTTCTTTCTTACTGCATATTTGAGGTCAAATATTTTTCGCTGTATATGCTCAACATCTTTCCTCTCATCCCCCGCTGCATTCACCTGTCTGGTGAGGTCTTCCCAGATTTGTTTTTTTTCGGACTTTGCTAGTAGCTTTGGAATTGCGCCCAAATAGCTCATCATAATGCACTGTTTGCACTGTTGCACTGTTTGCCTCACCAAAGCGCCCGCTCAAGTGGCCTTGCCGCAAGTTTCTGCCTAATGTTTGCTGTTCTGGCTCTTCTCTGGTTGTTGACAATTCAGGGGACATTCTTGCCTGAGTGTGTAGGGAAGAATAGGCCATCACATCGCTGGAAAAAGAATGGACTGGGCTGGCATTAGGACTGGGGGTCATTGGCTGGCTGGCCACAGAACTTGCAGCCATGGATGTGGCATAGGACTCGCTTGTTTCCACATGTTCCGCTGCCAAATGTGGGCGAGCAGGAGAGAGTGTGCTTGGGGGGCTCGGGCTTCTAGCCCTCTGCTTCCTTTTCCCTTTGGAAGTCGTGCTCCCTTGCTCTTTGGATGAGGTTGGCCGGGGAGCCTTCTTCCTGGAGGAACTTTCTTTACTTTTCCTAGTGCTGGAAGATTTGGATTGGCCAGGAGTTGTGGACAATGTAGCCTTGTGGTGGCCACTTTTGCTCCGCATTTCCGGCACCTTTGAACTTGATTTGTGGGACCCAGTGCTCGGTCCTGAGTATGTGTCCTCATGCCGCTCTGGCCTTTTTGTCTTGCGCTCCTTGGCTGGTGGTTGTTTGCCGCTGCTTTTCTTTGGTGCCATGATGACATTCACAAAGAGAATGAGCTGTATGTCCATTACCCTTTAAATCCTAATGACTGGGTATGACGCTTACACGTACGCTTGCATCCGGCCGTGCGCATCCCGGAAACCGCTGGGGCAATACCTATCTGCTGCGGACTAGAAGAAAGATGGCGCCCACGATCTTCACCCGTCAACAACAGGATCTGTTTATGCTAGTAAGTGTATTGTAAGGACGTTGATTTGACATCTAAATGCATGCATAGGCCTTAAGGAAGCGCAGGAATAAACAGTTGTTTTTAAAAGTGATTTAAACACTGTGTCAAACAGAAGTTAGTGCGCACATCTGTGAACCAACTCACTTGCATCTAGAAGGATAGGTTAAGGCTAGAAATGTGATGGGGAATGTCATTTGGTCAACTGATCTAATTGTGACTGAGATTTGTATGCTGGTTTGATCTAACAACTATTTTGATTTTTGTGTTTTTTAGACCATGATGGAGCGCAGTTACGACTACCTGCCCAACGACTTTGAGAAGAGGAAGCAGGCCCTGGAGATCGTGGCCAGGATTCACCAGGACACGGACACCACCTTCACTTTCACGCAGATCATGCAGCACTGGTTGGACCTCAAGCGACGGCACAAGCCCCGGGTGCAGTGATTTTTTGCGAGCCATTTCCCAAGTAAGTACAGGTTGCATGCTAGATGTAACAAACGCAGAAGGTAGGCCTTTATTTTGAAATGCTTTTCTTTTCTAGTGTCTGAGTATCACATTCGACCCATCCGGAGGCGCGCAGTCCGGCCAATGTGGCATGATTCTGCACCAGCAAGTAAATGTGGTGCATCTCCAGGGCCAACTTCCTACCCCTCCTTTGTAGATGGCTCAGACCAGCCACTCGACATCTCTACAGAGGAGGGGCCTCACCGCATGGGCAGGCAGTCGTACCAAACGACTCAGCCAATACCCTCCGATATGTGACTCTGATTTTACCACACACAGGTACATACTATTTAAACAAAAACTGATTTAATTCATCTCTTTTTATAGATGAAAATGTAGAGGGTGAAGGATCGGGAGCTGAGAGGGCAGCAGATCCAGCTTAGGAGGAACATGGAGAAGGTGGGTGATGTCACACACACATTCTAAGTGTCATTTGGATACTGTTCAATCAGACATTAGAAGTGAGCCTATTTTAAATGTCTCTACAGCCTCACATTCCCAGCAGTGCCAGGCCCCAGAGCGTAGAGTAGTCCCCGAAGCTGAGGTCACCCACCAGCCAAGTAAGTTGTAATTTACATATTTGGAGTATGTGGAACATGACATCATCAGCAATAAACCTAAATCCCTACCCAATGTAATTAGCATAATGACATATGGCCTGATCCATTGATTAATTCATTAGCATAATAACATATGAGCCTCGATTCAGAGAGACACAAAAAAACTTCCGTTTTAGTGCAGTCGTCGTATCATTTTCAAAAGTTCCCGCTCTCGTATGAATGTGCGAGCGATTCCAAGCATGCATTGTAAACCTTCTGTAAAGTTTCCGTCCGCTCGTATGCCAGAGTACGCGTACGAGGATGTCATTTTCCATCGAGACTTTTCAGATTCATTTTCTCAGCTAACAACGTAGCCTTTCGTTTTTGCCCTTTTCCCATCGTATCCTCACACGAATCCTTTACGTTTCCTGATACATTCTGTTTCACTTTTTCCACAAATATTCGTCCAGACGGAATCCTTACGATCTTGCGCCTGCGCACTACAAAATTAACTCATTAAAGTGCTCGCATACATAATTTCACTCCCATCACTTCTAATACCAAAAAGCTCACCCTAACCACTTAGCGCTATCCTGCCTTTTCCCTTTTGGGCCCTTAAAGCTCACCCTAACCACTTAGCGCTATCGTGCCTCTTCCCTTTTGATCCCTTAAATCTTACCCTAACCACTTAGCGCTATCCTGCCTTTTCCCTTTTGGGCCCTTAAAGCTCACCCTAACCACTTAGCGCTATCGTGCCTCTTCCCTTTTGATCCCTTAAAGCTCACAATAACCACTTAGCACTTAGGTTCTTCTTCCATTTTGGGTCCCTAAAACTTACCCAAATCACTTAGCGCTTAGGTTCTTCTTCCATTTTGGGTCCCTAAAACTTACCCATATCACTTAGCGCTTAGGTTCTTCTTCCATTTTGGGTCCCTAAAACTTACCCAAATCACTTAGCGCTTAGGTTCTTCTTCCATTTTGGGTCCCTAAAACTTACCCAAATCACTTAGCGCTTAGGTTCTTCTTCCATTTTGGGTCCCTAAAACTTACCCAAATCACTTAGCGGACATCACAATCTTGATTTAGAAATATGTCATTGTCCCTTTGTTTTGTGTAAATGTATTTGTGCAAATAAATGGAACACCATTTTTTTTTTTATTCATTGTTCAACTGCCATTTTTGGTGGCCATTTGAAAAATTTAAAAAAATTATTTGTAAAATTTGGTCGAACATTATAAAAACTATATACAATGTTTGTTTTTTAAAAACTATATACAATAAAAATGTTGTTTTTTCAAAAAAAAACTATATACAATTAAAAAATGGTTTGGGACCAAAAAACTATATACAAGGCAAAATATTTACAAATATACAGGGCCAGGAACCAGGACACTACTCTTCCTCTTCTGTTGTCCCCAAGTCGTTGTGGTGTGGTCCCTGGAACAAATTTCGAGACAAATATTATTGGGCGAACAATACATGTTTCTCACCTGTGGATTTAATGTATTTTATTAAACAAATTAACTATAAGCCACATATGTCATTCTTGCAAGGAATTAAGCTAATGAAGTGGCCACAGGTCATTAAGCTAATGAAGTGGTCACAGGTCATTAAGCTAATTAAATGGCCACAGGACAGTTGGGCAAGTAATTGAGCTCATTAAGTGGCCACAGGTCACTCTTATATTGGCATTGACTTGGGCATTATGTATTTGTGTGTTCAGGTGAAGTTATACATAAATGGCAATAATGGCATGACTACTTACTTGGTTGGTGGCCGAGAGATGGCTCGTTGGGGACAACACCATGAGGTCCTGGTTCCTGGCTCTGCTGTGAAGAAGTGCCTGTAGAAACATGGGCAATATGGTTAGTTGGGATGTCTGATTCAGCAGTCCTCAAATGTTTTTAGCTAAGTCTGGGTCACATCACTCACCTTCTCCAGGATCTTGTGGGCTCCTATCTGCTGCCTCCTCACCCACTACCTCACCCGCACCCGAAGCACCTAAAAATACAGAATCAAGGAATCAGTTTGGTGATATCCAGAGCTAGCATGTATATGTGTGTGCGTAGACATGAAGAGTGACATACCAGAGGCTCCCGCATGCGTGGCAGGGTACGACTGCCTGCCCACGCTGTGCCGCCCCTCCTCTGTGGTAAGGTCCAGGGGCTGGTCTGAGGAGGCCACAGAGGAGGGGTAGGCCAGTCGCCCTGGAGATCCACCACCTTCACTCCCAGCTGCAGAATCATGCAGCACTGGTTGGCCTGTGCGCCTCCGGGTGCGGCGAATGCGGTAATCCATTTCCAACACTACCCAAGAAAAGGCATTATAAATAAAAGGCCTACCTTCTGTCGTAGTTACATCTTGCATGCAAGTGCTATGTACTTACTTGGGAAATGGATTCCGAAAAACCTCCGCACCCGGGGCATGTGCAGTCGTTTCAGGTCCGACCAATGCTGCATGATCTGTGTGTGGGTGAAGGTGGTGTCGGTCTGTTGTTGGATCGCCGCGATGATCTCCAGGGTGACATTTCGTTTTTCAAACGAGTTGGGCAGGTAGTCTTACCTGCGCTCCAGCATGGTCTACAAAACATAAATAAAACATAGCAATAAATGAGAAATGCCTATCAAGAAGTGCCAACAATACATTATTTGGTTCAATCACATTAACAAATACACACACACACTTCTAGCCTAAGGTAACTTTCCTATCTGGCCGCACTGTTGTTTGGCACGTGCGTTTGGGTGTGCATGTAGGTTAACCACATTTTTTAGAAATCTATTACTTTGTGCGCATCCTTAACATGTCGAGCAGCATTTAGATGTCCCTTGAAAGGCCTACAAATACACTTACGAGCATGATGATCTCTTCTTGTTGGTGGGTGAAGATAGTGGGAGCCATCTTTCTTCTTCTTCTCAGCAGCAGATAAGCAATGCCCCAGCGGGTTCCGCACGGCCGTGCGAATGGCAGGACGTGCGCGTAAGCGAACGCGTAGGCGTCAGACGGCGGATACATTATTTAAAGGTCCCTGCACACACAGCTCATTCTCTTTGAGAGTCCTACCAAAATGGCACCTAAAAAAATATATTAGCCAGAAGAAGCAGACCAAGTGGGCTGAGCAGGCCGACGGCCCGAAAACCCGGTCCCAAGAGCCTAAAGTGAGGCTAAGAGCTACCACCAAGGCTGCGGCCAAAAAGGATGTGGCAGAAGGCCAAAGCAAGACCAAGCAAACCAAGGCTGCACAAGCTCATGCCCAACAGATGGGTAAGAGGGGACGAAGCCCCACCCCACCCTTCCCCACATCCCCCCCATGTGGCACCAAGGCCATAGCCAAAGGCCCAAAACACAGGGCCAGAAGCCACAGCAGGGGCCAAACCAGGCCAAGAAGCCACAGCAGGGGCCCAAGCCGCAGCAGGGGCCGAAGCAGGCCAAGAAGCCGCAGCAGGGGCCGAAGCAGGCCAAGAAGCCACAGCAGGCACAGAAGCCAGAAAAGGCTGCAAAGGCCAATGTCCCCCTCCCCACCCGCACGTGGCTCCAAATCAAAGGCCAAAAGTCGGCGAACCACCAGCTATGCCTCACCCCAGCCAACCACCTCCAAGGCCCCACAGACCCACAGGGCTCAAAGCAGCAGCTCCAGCTCCTCCAGACCCTCTCTTGCTCGCCCACATTCTCCTCCGGCACAGGTTGTCATGCATTCCCCCTATGCCACATCTACACCTGCTACTTCAGTGACCACCCAGCCCCGAACACCCAGTCCCTTTCCAAGTCCAGTAAGATCCACAGCCAGCCTCCAGTCCTTGAGGTCTCCTCCATACCCCCAGCCCAGAATGTCACCCCATGTGCCACCAAACACTGAGGAGCCACAACCACCCCAAACAGGGCACACATTGCGCCGAGGACACTTGAGTGGCCGTTTTGGTGAGTCCCAAACTCTGGCATTGGCTAGTGGGCTCACCTTATATTTTGATGACCTATATGGGAGCAAATCAAAAACAACTAGCAAACAGCGCAAAGCTGAGATTTTGGCAGAACTCACCAGGCAAGTCAATGCAGCGGGTGAGGAACTCAAAGATGTGGAACAGGTTCAGTGGAAGATATCGGACCTGAAATATGCAGTGCGGAAGAAACAGAATAAAAGGCGGTAGTACAGGTACATAGCTTCTTTGTGTGTTTTTATGATTCTTGTCTATCCACCAGTGCGCTTAATTATGCTTACTATGTTTTTCAGCGTACAAACTGGCGGAGGATTTCCCACGAAATTGAAATTTACAGCGGCTGAGGAGATGGTTCTGGGCTTGCTACATCCTGTGGCCTTAGAGGGACACTTGGGCCAGCAGGACACCGACAACCCGCCAATTCCAGCAGGTTAGTAATGTGTGAATGACCCCAAAAATGTGTCTAAACCTACACAGAGGCAGCAAGGCCTAGCTAAGCACATGGCTCTAGGGTGTGGCAGCAAGGCCTAGCTAAACACATGGCTCTAGGGTGTGGCAGCAAGGCCTAGCTAAACACATGGCTCTAGGGTGTGGCAGCAAGGCCTAGCTAAACACATGGCTCTAGGGTGTGGCAGCAAGGCCTAGCTAAACACATGGCTCTAGGGTGTGGCTGCAAGGCCTAGCTAAACACATGGCTCTAGGGTGTGGCTTTTACTGGAGTGCTCACTTTGACCAGGGTGTGTCATGTGTGTGGACTGGTAATGTGCAAATTGACACCCACATACATGACGTTGAAGTAAATTTTTGAAAAGTATGAAACTTAGGAGTGTAGAAAATGAATGCGTGCTATGTATTAATTGCCAAACACACGCCACACTAACATCTTTGGCTGTTGGGCAATTTGCTAAGAGCTGGGTTGGAGGCCAAACGGATTTAGATGGTTTGATAGAAATGTTTTCAGAGATACCATGTTCCCCACCAGAATCATATTGTAACTGCTATTTGACACCTTAGTGTGTTAACTTCATCGCCTATAAGGGATGTGGCAACTCACAGAGCAGCCATTAGTTGCATGTTTGTTTTTAGACACGTGACCAATGTGTCTAGTCTGGTTTAACAATCCATGCACTCATCTAATGGCTTTCCTAGTGAAGGCCAAGTGGCAACGTTGTGGGAGTGGCCATTCCTGCTTGGCCACGTTTATTTGGTTAGCATATGTGTTCTTAACCATCAACAATGCATAGTTGTGTGTTTTCATAGCTCTTTTTCTTCTAATGCAGCCCAGCATCATCCCTCAGCTAGTGGGGAATCCTCTGCCACTTTCCCGCTGCCGTCTTCTTCCGTGCTGCCTCGGACCCAGGATCCGATATCTACGGTAAGTGTTTTGGGATGCTGTTGCGTATGCATGTGGCTTGCCATGTTTTTATTGTCTGATTTACATATGTATTCCCCACACTGAACCTTTTTTTTTTTACATGTTCCCAACAGAGCCACACACTGATGGAGGAAATCCAGGAGCTGGAAGAGGATGGAAGCTTCCTGGGAGCTTATGACGATCTTCCCCTGGGCCAGAATCTGCAACTGTCCCAAAATGTTTCTCTGCCAAATCCTCAGCAGCAGAGGGAAACTGGCTGCATGCTGCCTGCACATTGTGGGCAGCATGCAGAGACTGCCCCTCCAGTCCCCAGTTTTAGATCTGCTGCTGGGGATTTGGCGAGCATACCTGTGGCTGTTGGGGGTCCTAGAGCAACATCATCTGCACGCCCCACAACCCGGGGAATTGGGAGGCGTACTCAGCAACGTCGCCCATTTTCCCAGGGGAGGGGCGTGCAGATGATGAAGGCAGCATGGCACCATGAGAGGCGTCTTTTTTGTTGCCAAAACCAACAAAATCAGGAACATCTTAGGGGTCAATTAGATTCCCTGAATAATACATTCAGTGCCGTGCTGACTGAATTTAGGACCCTTAACAGCCACATGGGCAACTTGACCTCGGAAATCAGGTCAAGCATGGCCGAAATGCACAGTAACCAAAGAAACATTTTGGAACAGTTGCAGATTCTGAATGCAACACAGGCCCAGGTTAGGGCCCCCCCAAGGGCCCCAACCTGGGTTCTATGGGCATTCCCCTTATTAATGTGTGTTTGGCATGAATCTGTTCTACATCTTTGAGAGACATCCCCACTGGATTGACTTGTCTGGTGAGGCCTACAAATCTGCCATTTTGCGCTGCTATTGCTAGTCTGTTTTTGATTTGCCCCCATATAGCTCATTCAAGGCGTGAGGTAGCCCACTAGCCAATGCCAGAGGCCAAGCCTCACTGAAGCGGCCACTTAAGCTGTTGCACTGCAGCCTTGGGCATAATTAGATTTGTGGTGGCTCCTCATGTTTGGAGGCATGATTGGGTGACATTCTGGCCTGGCAACCGAAGACCTTGGACCCTGGCTGTGATTGAACTGGATTTGGATTGGGACTGGGTGTTCTGGTTTGGGTGGCCCACTGAGTTACAGGTGTAGATGTGGCATAGGTATGTCTGCTTTCAACCTGTGCCGGTGGAAAATGTGGGCAAGCAGGAGAGGGCTTCTTTGTGTGCATTTTGCTGTTATGGCACATGCCCCCGAAGTATGTGAGTTGCACTCACCAACTATTATGTTGTTATCCAAGGAACCTTTTACAAATTAGTAAACATTTTTGTTGGACCAAGTTAATGTCTGTGTTATTTTGATTTATAAATATGAGTTCAAGTAGCCACCAAAACAAACACTACAAAATGTTTCAAAAGAAGTCCACAAACATTGTTGTTGATTTTTTGAAAAAATTCATTATTGCTTTTGTCATAATGAAATTACACATCCAAAAATAACAATGTCAACAAACAAACACAACAAACAAAGTCCAAAGAAAAACACAAAAAGAAAATCTAAAATTAACCAAAATGGGTTGCAATTAAATTGGAACGAACGGCTTGGCCAGACGCACTGTGCTGGCCCACATATGCGTCGTCTGGCTCATCAGCGGGTTGAGAGGGTGGCAAATCCACATAGCGGGGACCCTTTGCAAGATTGCAAAGTTATGCAGCGCTGCACAGGCCATAATAATATCGATGACCTTTTTTGGGTCATACTGCAGGGAGCCCCCAGTGTGGTCCAAGCACCGAAAATGGGCCTTCAGGAGTCCAAGGGCCCTCTCCACCACTGCCTTGGTCTTTCTGTGGGCACGATTATAGGCCTCTTGTGCTGGAGTCTGTGGGCGGAGGACAGGAGTCATCAGCCACGGGAGGAGTGGATATCCCGAATCGCCTAGGTAAATTTAAGGGAAACAAATATTACCATTAATTCATACATTGCAGCGCCAAATCCCTAAAATAAAAAGATTAATCAGGTAGGTGACATTGTCACACAAACATGAGCATACATATTGCAGATGCACCAACCCGAAATAAACATATGTGATAGATGGGGAACCAAAGTTGGAAAATAATACTGTGGATGCTGGGCAATCAGGCAGACTGTTAGCAGCTATTGTGTCCTGTCTGTGCTGCAGAACAATGTAGTATGGGTTAACTTTACATGACCCATTTTCTGTTTTGCCTTAGTCCAAAACAGGTGTAAGGCGGCCCATGCACTTTATCCCGCTCACCTCTACTCAGTAAGTGAAATGCATGTAAGCAAAGATGGCGCAGACCCTCTGCTAAAGTCACCTACAGATTTTTAGGGAAAAGTGTTGGGAAGACTGTTTCAGACTTTTGCTCTCATTACACTTTGCAGTTAAAACAATGCAGGACAATTTTGCAGGCAATGTTGGTTGGATAATGTAATGGCTCCAGTCGGGTTCACATGTTCCCAAGGTGATGTCCAAGGCATTGTTTAGGAAAGGTGACTCCAACCCAAATCCAAGCCATACATATAAAATCTAAATATGTATTTGTACTCAACTTACCAAGGAGCCATGCACCCGCAAATTCCCCTGACTCAAACCGCCAGAATAATCCTGATCTGCGCAGGATGTAGGCATCATGGGCTGAGCCAGGGTAGCCTGCCATGATGCTCAGAAAGCGCATGTCCTGGGCCACCACTGCTTGCACATTCAGTGAGTGGCCCATTTTTCTGTTTCTGTGTAAAAAGGAAAAATAATTAACAAAAAAGGAACGGTTAGCAAAATAATCAAACACTCACTTCTAACAGCCTAAGTCAAACGTTAACATCCAGACAACTAACACTAAACAACTACCTTAAATTTAAGTGTCCATCAAAAGAAGATGTATGTTCGAGCCTTTACAAGGTTGAGTTACTTGTTCTATTGGAAGTACACTTTCAAATGTTTGACTTTGACCAAACTATCTGTTTTAATAAAGGAAAAATAAGGGCCATTGTTTCACATACACTCTGGGCAAGGAGGGAGCATTAGCAAGGAGGGACTGATTGCAATGAGGGAATATGTAAAAGGAGAGACTAGGAACCTAGAGTGCCTAATAAAAACGAGGGACTCTGAATGTTGAGTGGCAAATTACAAGGAGGGACTATTCTCAATGATGGTTTCTACAAAAGGAGGGACTATTCACAAGGATGATATTACTAAAAGGAGGGACAATTCACAAGGATGCTATTACTAAAAGGAGGGACAATTCACAAGGATGCTATTAATTAAAGGAGGGACTAGTCACAAAGATGCTATTACTAAAAGGAGGGACAATACACAAGGATGCTATTAATGAAAGGAGGGACTATTCACAAGGATGCTATTACTAAAAGGAGGGACTATTCACAAGGATGCTATTACTAAAAGGAGAGACAATTCACAAGGATGGATGGTATTACTAAAAGGAGGGGCAATTCACTAGGATGCTATTAATAAAAGGAGGGACTATTCACAAGGATGCTAGTATTAAAAGGAGGGACTATTCACAATGATGGTTTTGGAACAAGGAGGGAGAAGAACAAATAATGTTATTGACCAAAGGAGGGACACCCAAAAATTGAGATACAATGGAAGACAAAACTTGCCTTTATATATACTCGTCGCAAGCAGGAGGGACCAGGGCAACTTGTGTGCAGTCAATTTCACCCATGACGTTGGGCATGTTGGCGATATTATAAAATGCCAGCTTAATGGCGTTTCTGGCTACCATATCCTCAGGGAAACAAATATATTTCTGAGTTAGGGTAGCCATGCCTTTCAAAAACTTGGATAGCGGCGCGGCTCAGCGTAGGCTGTGAGATCCCCACGGAGAGGGCACCCAGCCTCTGGAACGAGCCGTTCGCCAAAAATTGCAGGCAGCCAAGCATCTTGGTCATACCTGAAATTGCTTGCCCCTTCCTTGTGGTGCGGGCTAACCATGGCCGCAGCTCACTATACAATTTATGGAGGGCAGCGCGATTAAGCCTGGTCAGCTCGAACAGCTCAATGTCATGCATGCCATTGATGTCCATGCGTCGCCGCATGAACGGACTTTCTGAACGGACGAAACATTTCAGATTTGGTGGAAAAAACCTCCCGAATGAATGAAAAACTTCCGATTTGCTTCCGTTTATCGAAAGAGCATATACGCATTTTCCCGAACGTTCGTACGAATGAAAAATGGACGAAAAAAAGCAAAAAAATGACAGACACCCACCAAAACTTTCACAGACAGCTATGGAAGTCCGGACAAATGTGTCTCTGAATCAAGGCTAATATATGGGCTCCCTATGCTGCAGCCAACTCCAGGGTATGTTTTTCAGGCAATATATGGGCTCCTAATGCTGCTGCCAACTCCTGGGTGTGTTTTTCAGGCAATATATAGGTTCCTTTTGCTGCTGCCAACTCCAGTGTCTCTTTCAGGCAATATATGGGCTCCTAATGCTGCTGCCAACTCCAGGGTGTGTTTTTTAGGCAATTTATGGGCTCCTAATGCTGCTGCCAACTCCAGTGTGTCTTTCAGGCAATATTTGGGCTCCTAATGCTGCTGCCAACTCCTGGGTGTGCTTTTCAGGCAATATATAGGTTTCTTTTGCTGCTGCCAACTCCAGTGTCTCTTTCAGGCAATATATGGGCTCCTAATGCTGCTGCCAACTCCAGGGTGTGTTTTTCAGGCAATTTATGGGCTCCTAATGCTGCTGCCAACTCCAGTGTGTCTTTCAGGCAATATATGGGTTCCTTATGCTGCTGCCAACTCCATAGTCTCTTTCAGGCAATATATGGGTTACTAATGCTGCTGCCAACTTCAGGGTCTGTTTTTAGGCAATATATGGGCTCCTAATGCTGCTGCCAACTCCAATGTGTTTTTCAGGCAATATATGGGTTCCCTATGCTGCTGCCAACTCCACTGTGTGTCTTTAAGGCAATATATGGGATCCTAATGCTTCTGCCAAATCGAATGTGTCTTTCAGGCAATATATGGGCTCCTAATGCTGCTGCCAATTCCACTGTGTGTCTTTCAGGCAATATATGGGCTCCTAATGCTGCTGCCAACTCCAGGGCGTGTCTTTCAGGCAATGTATGAGCTCCTTTTGCTGCTGCCAACTCCTGGGTGTGTCTTTTAGGCAATATATGGGCTCCTAATGCTGCTGCTGCCAACTCCTGGGTGTGTCTTTCAGGCAATATATGGGCTCCCTATGCTGCTGCCAACTCCAATGTGTTTTTCAGGCAATATATGTGCTCCTAATGCTGCTGCTGCCAACTCCTGGGTGTGTCTTTCAGGCAATATATGGGCTCCTTATGCTGCTGTCAAATTCAGGGTGTGTTTTTTAGGCAATATATGGGCTCCCTATGCTGCTGCCAAATTCAGGGTGTGTTTTTCAGGCAATATATGGGCTCCCTATGCTGCTGCCAACTCTACTGGTTGTATTTCAGGCAATATATGGGCTCATCATGCTGATGCCACCTCAAGGCTCTATAATTGTGCCGCTCTGTGACAGTGAATCCAATAGAGACGCCTCTGATCTGCATGTCATACTTCTTTACAATAATATTTCACTAACCCAGCATGCATCCTATGCATGTTACAGCCAGGCAAATCGCAAAAAGCCCAGAAATAGCCGTTTCGTCACAAATAAGTTCGGACCTAAACAAATTCTTCCGGAAAATTCGGCGAATCGGCCGAATCAAATTTTTCAAAAGTTCGCTCATCTCTACCCCTCTGTTAGACGTGGGCTAAAATGGAGCTCTCCACACTGTCAGCCACAGCTAAGCTTATGCTAATGCAATGCACACAGTGGGCATGTATCACTTAATTCTGTGTGTAGGCCTGGCAGTAAGCCCTCCAAAAAAGTCTCACTTGTAATGGAGGGTGGCAGTGGGTTTGGCATCCTGACAATTTTGTTGAAGTAGAGGCAATGGCTTTTTTCAAGCCTTGGACAATAGGGTTGATTCAGGGCCCCTTTCTCACCTTTTTGCGTGAATATTTCCATTCTCGTTAATTTTTTCCCCTCATCTGATTCAGCAAAGCCTTTTTTTCTGCGAGAACTCTAGAGTGAAATGTTTTCATTTTTGCATGATTTTTCGTTTGGTTGCAAGACCTCCATAAAAATGATGAGAAAGGGGCTCTGAATCAACCCTATTGTTTTGCTGATGCTGCCGCCGTCTGTTGGGGGGGGCTAGCGCATTGACTCGTCGGGGAAGCGGAGTCCATCGTTTGAAGGCCATGGCTAACTGGCTGCATGGCTTCTGTCAGTAGTAAGTCATTTTTGACTTCCTCTCGGAAGGTGTAAAAGAAAAACCCATTTTGGCTCAATACCAAAGGTCTAAAGTCTAGCAACCCATTACTCATCTTTTTGCTTCATGCTAACAATGCGGCTGTCAGTGCACAAGCACCTGAGCATATAGCTCACCATCTATTTCTAGGGCCCAGTTGGTTCCACCTCCACTCCATATTGCCATGTTTGTTCTCACACTAACCGGCACATGAACATTTAAACATAAAACAAAATGCAAAAACTCTCAGATGCACTTTAATGGGATGCCCTGGGCAGGGCCAGTTAAATGAGCTACAGCAGGCTTAAAACAGGGATATGTTGCAATGGGTGGATTTATTTTGGCATGTGTGTGGTTTGTGTGGACTTTCACACTAAACGGCCCATGAACACTTGAACATAAAACAAAATACAAAAACTCTCAGATGCACTTAAATGGGATGCCCTGGTGAGGGCCAGTTAAATGGGCTACATCAGGCTTAAAAACAGGGATTTGTCACAAGAGGTGGATTTATTTAAGCAGGTGTGTGGCTTTGTGTGACCGTTCACACTAACCGCCCTATGAACACTTGAACATAAAACAAAATGCAAATGCTCTCAGATGCGCTTAAATGGGATGCCCTGATGAGGGCCAGTTAAATTACAACAACAAATTGGTACACCTTTTACATTTATGCACAGGTTACACTTCATAGAGCACAATACACTTTTAGTGCTCTGCTCACTAGCTGGCTACTATTAGCTTTTGTAAAGAAAAAACAATTAAACTTTTGAAATTGTAGACAGACACACCACTGCTGCAGCACACTGTTTCCCAAGCCCTCTCCCTTCTTAGTTGCTTCAATGCTTGAATTCTGACACATGAATTTCTTCTGCTACACACCTTGTTCCTGTGGAGAATAGCTTTTCCCTTACACTGTACACTGTCACTCTCTCTCTCTCTCTCTCCCTCCCTGTCTGTCTCTCTCTCTCTCCCTCTTCCTGTCTTTTTCTCTCCCTCACTCTGTCCCATTCTCGCTGCAATACACCGCTGACGTGAGCCACCTCTTATATAGGGTTGTGATATCACCGGGGTGGCTGGCTGCTGATAGGCTGCATGTGATGACTTCCCAGGATTCCTTGCCCCATGGGACATGTCCTGACATGTGGATCCACCATTTTAGATGGCCTGGACCACACTAAATGGAGTTTAAGGAAGCATTTTGCGAGATATTCGGAATCACTGTGAACATTTTTTTTCTGCAATTCATAATGAGTTCGGATTCATCAGATTTGATTCGCTCATCCCTAATGATATGCATAACTCCTGATAGATGTAAAAAGCATATTAAAGTAGCAAGAAGTCCCAAAGCAGTTTTCACATTCAAAATATGTTATTCATTAATATGAAAGTAAGGCAAAATATTAACAAAACAGAGAGGTTTAAACAACAGAAAGTAAGCTCTGCATCAATAATTTGCAATTATATCAGAATACGTAATTTTTTATTCAGATGTAATTATTGTAACTGTGCACAACTTATATTAGCACATTGAATAGTAACAAAGAAATTTAATCAAATTACATAGAATTATTCAGGGCAAGCTGAAGTCTTGGAAAGGGGGAATAAAGAACAGTTGACATCATTCTAATTAAAAGTAAAATATTAACGCTCATATGATTTTTTTTTTAATTACAGATTTACAAGCTCACAACTATAAGGCCTATATTTCATGTTCTGCAACTGAATAAATGTATCATAGAAAATTAAATGCTTTGCTGAACTGTAATTTCATTCAGGTACATGTTAGTAAAACAATTAGCAAAAATACATTTCACAGAATATGGCGCCTTGTTTTTTTGACAATCGTTTAGAATGATAATATTCTCTCTTAACCTAAAAATGAATATAGTGAAATGCAAGCAAAATAAGGCACAATGATGAAATACACTTACCACATTTTCATACTACAAGACCATAAGACTAACTGACCATAAAATGCACCCAGGGTTTAGAGAAAGAAGATACGAGAAAGAAAATTCTTAACTAAATGATAAGCTAATGTACCCCCTTCCTATCACCCCATTACCAATAGTATGCAGAATACCACCCGAATAACCCTATTTTTTAGCACTACAGGCAGTGTGTAGAATCTCTTCCAACCATCTCATTACATGCAGTGTGCAGTATCCCCCCATTACAGGCAGTGTGCAGCATCCTTCATTATAGGCAGTGTTGCTCCCCTATTACATGCAATGTTATGCCTCCCCCATTACAGGCAGTGTGTGGCATCCCCCATAACAGGCCGTGTGCGCCATTCCCTATTACAGGCAGTGTGTGCCATTCCCTATTACAGGCAGTGTGCGGCATCCCCCATTACAAGCAGTGTGTGGCATCTCCTAATGCAGGCAGTGTGGTCTCCCCCATTACAGGCAGTGTGCAGCATCCCTCATTACAGAAGGTGTGTTGCATCTCCCCATTACTGATAGTTTACGGCTCCCCAATCAAGTGTGTGAGGAGACAACACAATAGACGACTAGTGGACAGGGAACAGTTAAACTTACATTTGCTCCAAGCTGGTCGGTCCTCCAATGCCCTGCTCTCCCCCACACATGCACATACACAAACATAGAAAACACCATACCTTACAGCACTCCTGTGCTGCTGATTGCTTTTCCACATTCCTGCTTCCGGTGGGTGGACATGGTCTATGTACAGCTGACATTCATGAATGCATGCCAGCCGTGCATAGGCCATGTACACCAATCAGAGCTAGGGCTGCAGAAGCACAACCAGTGGTGTTGGAGCACTGTAATGTATAGCATTTTGTGTGTGTGTGTGTGTGGAGCGGGGCATTAAAGAACCAGAAGGCAGGGGCAATTAACAGTTTCCTGCCCACCAGTCCTCCATTGCGATTCGTTCTCATACACACATTTCCTCCGTAAGATGCATCAATATATGCTTTATGGAATGAAAAATACAGTAGTAGTTCTGCTTTATTTTGTCAGTCAGACTATTTCGGCTTAGCAGGCACCTTATATAGGTTGGATGGGGGGGGGGGGGGATTTTAGTTTTGCATTTGTTCAGTTAAAAAAAGCACTTTCACATGCTTAAAACATCTGTTTATTAGTATAAAGATAACCTTTAACAAAATAATATAATAAAAATAAAAAGGAATACATTTTATGAGGGAAAAAACAATTCACACTTTGTTTCCTTCATATTCTCCTCTATGTTTAATTCCTCTATGTTCAATTCTTTAAAACTTTAACCACTATGGTTGCCCTTACCAGTAATATGGCAGATCATTTGTTTGTGGAAGACCCGATTGTTCCCATACTGCACCACTGCCAAAGATACATAAACTTCAGCTCTCCACCCAGGGCAGACCAATAGTCTCTGGGATTGGGGGCCTTAATGAACATCTCAGCAGGTAGTTGGATTTCCAGCTACAGCCAGTTGTGCATTATATGACAAAATGGCCCAATGGTAAAAAACATGGACATTCTATATTCTACAGGATTGTATTTCTTATGAGTCCCCACACATTGAATTTATCTTGCTAGTCATAGATTACCTCTTGAAACACAGTTTTTTCATGTACAATTTGTTTTTCATTTACAAAGCTGCGGAGTCTTCATGGGGGCACATATTTCTCCCTACATGCTAACCTGTTCATGTATTGGGGGTAACTGAAATTTCTGGTATGGAAAATATATAGACAATCTGTTGATTTGGAAAGGTGACCCATCTGATTTACCAGGTTTTCTGGTGTACTTGAATGACAATCCTTACAACTTGGTATTTACTGGAGAGTGGCACCAGCCAATTCACTGGCACTTCAACTGAACTTTAGTGATTTTTAAATATCCCCCCGCTCTGCCACCCTCCCCTAGCGCTGAAGTAGAGAGGGGGGTGAAATAAGTATAACACTTACCTGCAATGGCAAAGTAGGGCAGTGGTGTAGATTCTGCCTGATGCTCACCGCCATATTTCTGAAGTTCAGGACGCCCGCCAGACGCTCGCCTACCGGAAACCTACATCAGGTAATAATATTTTGCAATGTTTTGTATGCATCTAGTTTTCAAACAAGGCCCTTCTATATTTGCATCAGGGGGTTCTCCCTTGTTTTCATAATCTTATCCACATACGCACAGCAATAATCCCTTTTCAATATCGTCATTGTTGACAATGCTACACCATTATATTCAGGGTGATGTCTGCTGGCACCCATCATTATTGATTTCTACACCCATGTTGGCCCTTCTTATTCTGGATTAAATCTGATATATACCATTTGTGTGCATGTTTGTTGTCACATCGCACAAGCGCACACCAGCGACTTTTCTTGTTCAATGTTTTTATTGAAAATAGTTATCAACAAAACAAATCTCGTACTCATACAAAATGTAAAAATAGGTTGACACTTCAGTACAAGCCTCTTAATGATGCAGTCCCCGCATACGCTTACAGAAATTTGAATATCTGCACATAATACAAAACAATGTTATGGGCTTGATTCAAGTTAGCCTATAGGCTCTTAGGCCCGAAAAACTCAGAATAACCTTCAATTACCCTGGAGCCGTGCCCCACCAAACTCAACAATGGGGATTTAAGTCAGACATTGCGGTCAACCAAAAGGGGAGAACAAAAAGGGCGATCAGGAAAGGAGAAAAAGGGTTAGAGCATGGGGAGAGAAAAGGAAAAGAAAGAGAATGAGAAAAAAAAAAGGGGGGAGGAAGAGGGAAGAAAGAATACTATACAATCAAATACTGCCCACCCTCACACTAATACAAGATCCCAGTTGAAATCTGCGGTAAGTAATTCCGAATTCCGAATCCTCACTTCTCGGAATCTCTCCAGACCCGCTCCATTTACTGCAGACATCTTCTCCATTGTCATGATGAAGTTAGCTTTATTTTTAAAATCTCTAAAACTTAGGTTCACTGCTTTCCAAGCCTTCGCAATTACAAATTTCGCCCCGGTCAAAATATGGTATATCAAAAGTTTGCGAATTTTAGAGATCTTCCCTATTGGCTCATTGAGTAGCGCTATCCATGGGTCTGGCTTTATAACTCTACCTGTGATCTAACTTAGGACCTTGAAGATTCTTTTCCAGAAAATCTGGACCTTATCACAACTCCACCACATATGGAGGTATGTCCCTTTCAAGGCACATCCCCTGAAACAGTGCCCCTGAGATGTCCCATCAAAATGACAAAGCCGCTCTGGGACCCATTAACTTCAATAGCCATAACTGAAGCCCCCCGCTCCGAATGAATTCAGCCACATCCTCTGCCAGTCTTTACATTCATTTTTGGCCTTCAAGTCAAATTCCCAATTTTGCCTTTATGTTCTTTGTTGCCTATACACTCACACAACTGCTGATACATTTCAGAGGCCGCTCCCCTCCCCCTCGGATCATCTTTACACCTCCTTTCAAATGAGGTCATGCGTTCTAGATTACTTGCCCCTCTAATAATTGACCTAATAAAATTTGAAATCTGTAAATAGCCAAAGAAATCCTGAGGCTGTAACTGATATGAGTCCCTGAGGTACTGGTAATAAGTGATCCCTGAACCTCGTAAGCAGTTAAAAAGACAAGAAATACCGGCCCCTTTTCACCTGGAAAACTTACCCGGATCCATGCATGCTGGTGGAAACATTGGGTTATTCCATAATCCTAATAACAGAAGAAGAGCCGAGGCAAATCCTCCTGAATATTTAAAGTCATCCCAAACTCGTAAAGAATGAACTATAATTGGGTTCTATATAAATTTCCTGTGCCTCGGGGTTATCCACAGTATATTATGCACTGGTAGCGGATGACACAATTCAGCTTCTATTTGGACCCATCGAGGGACTTCAGTGGCAGCATGAAACAACAGCAATTGAGTGATCTGGGCCGCCTGATAATATTTAGTCACATTAGGGACTCCCAGGCCACCCTTTAGTTTAGAGCGCATAATAACATTACTAGCTATTCTCGGACATCTATCACCCCAGATTAATGCTAAAATTTTATTCTGTAGAGTTTTTAAATATTGCAGGGGAACTGTCCTGGCCAGATAAAGAAATTTAGGAAGCAGGGTCATTTTAATTTCTGCTATCTTGCCAAGCCATGACAGTCCATAACTCATTGATTTAATAATCCAAACTATTTCTGACCTAGAGGGACATATGGTCTGATGCAGAGCCTCCTCTGAACTGCCCTTAAAACCTTCCGATTGTCCGGGGCTCCCGTTTGAATCGTGGCTCAAATGTGATGCAGAGCCTCCGTCGGAATGGCTCCCTAACTGATCCGTCAATTTCACTTTACTCGGAAAGCTTTTTTTGCTCTCTCGGGTGCCTTCAATTTGATCGGGGCTCCCGTTCACGTTCACACAGGCGGCCCGTTTTTCCCTAAATTTTCCTGGCTTTTTGAACGTACCTGCTTGGTTTCCGTCGTATTTGACCTTCCATTTTGGTGGTTTTAGCAAGTATACTTACATCTCCATGGCTCTTCAGTTGCCAATCTGGCTACACGCAAGCGCACATCCCTCAAACTCCATTGGAATATGCATATGGCCACAAATGCAAATTTGACACACATCTTTTTTTTTTTTCTGGTGGTTTCCTTGTCCTTAATGCATACCTTAATCATCCAGTAGTTCCTTCTTCCTTGTCCTTAATGCATACCTTAATCATCTAGTAGTTCCTTCTTCCTTGTCCTTAATGCATACCTTAATCATCTAGTAGTTCCTTCTTCCTTGTCCTTAATGCATACCTTAATCATCTAATAGTTCCTTCTTCCTTGTCCTTAATGCATACCTTAATCATCTAGTAGTTCCTTCTTCCTTGTCCTTAATGCATACCTTAATCATCTAGTAGTTCCCTCTTCCTTGTCCTTAATGCATACCTTTATTGTTTGTGTTTTTTTTTTTTTAATTGTCCCATATCTAAACCTTTTGTGTGTCATGTAAATGTGTGCTGATGTTGTGTTATGGTATTTTTGCAGGAAACACAACTCTCGACATTGTAAGAATTTTTTATTAGTTAAATTTTGGTTTTTTTTTTGTTTTTTTGGTTACATAAAAACATTTTTTTTTTAACGAAAAAAAAATATTTACATTGTGTAACAAAACATTTAAAATTAGGCCTCGGGGTCTGTAGCCTGTTTTCTTTGATCTGTGAATGAAAAACAACATTACTTTAGTACTGTTTTTGGTTTTTTTTTTTTTTTTTTTGGTTTGTGCACTTTTTAAATCGGACCTTCTGCGTGATTTAATGAAAAGGCCAAACTCTTCCGAAACGTTTCCACAGCATCTTAAACTAAGATATATTACTTTTTTAGTCAATCAATTATTATTCTTTCCCCCACTGGGCTGCAACTCAGTCCCAGAATTTAGGATACGTGCAACGCCATGTTGACTCTGAAGCATCACACTTACTGAGGAGAGGAGAGTGGGATAAGGTACAGGGGGTTATAGCTGTGCTTTGCTCACACAGAGCCGAGCTGTGCTCTGGAAAAGGTTGGTAAGATGATTTGTAAGGTGGTCAATCTGTATGTACAGGGTGTGGGAACTATCTAAGATAGCCTCTTATTCATAGTTAAGGTCCGCTTTAAGGGCTTTTTTGAATAAATTTTGATGGAAATGTTAAAGTTTTTTTGTTTAAAAATGGTATTGTTTGCTCATTTACTTTAGTTTAAATAAACACCACTTACAAGGTTTAGGCCGCACATTGTGTCGGGGGCGGAGTCTCCCTTCATCCTCGCTCTGTGGCAGTTGGGAATCTGTATGAATGACAAACACACTGATATTAGAGACTGTTGTTCTTTCATTAATATAATATTATGTTAGGCTTCTAGGTATCAATCTACTCACCTTCCCCAGCAACCTCTTCCTCCTCGCCCCCTTCCTCACTCATCCCTTGGGATGTTCCAGCGACGTCTGAATCTAAAACAATAGTGCACATGAGTATCTGTATTTAATGCATGTCTTACCACATATCTAACTTTCTTTCCCTTACCGGAGTCCGGTTGAGGCTCTGTTCTGCTCGACTCCCTGCCGTCAGAATGCCCCCTCCCCTGCATGCTGAGGTCCAGCGGCTCCTCATACTCACTGGCAGAGGAGGGGGTGGCCGTTGACCCTGGCGGTGGGCCACCTATACCTTCACCTGTTTCGCCCAACACTGGGCTGCATGTCCTGGTCCGGGTGGGGCGGGACTGCAAATTCCATTCATGGGCTGAAATACAAACACAATCATTAAACCACGCCCAGGCGAGGCCAGGGTTATAGGTGCATTTACATTTTCAACACTTACATGGGAAATGTTTGGCGAAGTACCGCCTCACCCGGGGCTTATGTCTTCTTTTTAAATCAGACCAGTGTTGGGCGATCTGGGTGAAGGTATAGGTGGTTTGGGATCTTCGTTCAATCGCGTCCACCACCGCCAGGGCCAACGTCCGCTTGTCATAATCTGACGGCAGGAAGTCGTAGCGATTCCTCTGCATCATCTGTCAAAAATTGATACAAGGACCCACCATTAATACACAAAATACATTAGCAAGTTTCTTGGCCTAACTAAAGTCACTTTATTAACCTCTTGCTGCCTCACATTGCCCTAGTTCTGCTATCTGCATGTAGGCTAGTTTGTAGCTGCGGACATGTGTTAAACTAAGGTGGGCTTGTATTTCACGTCACAAACTAAGCTGTTTCAGACTATTCTTGCGTTTTTTTTTTTGTTTTATTAGAAGGAATGTGTGCGCGCACATAAACGCACGCTCACATACTCACATCCATGATGATGTCGTCCTGCTCCCGGGTAAAGATGGCGGCCGACATCTTTTCTTGTTTTGCAAGGTATAGCTCTGACGTTCCCCCGCGGTGACGTGCGTGCGTGCGCGCAGGCGCGCACCCGCTGTTGACCACGCCCACACGGGAAACATATTTAAAGCACAAGGCACTCAGCTCTGTGTTGGATACCATATCATTATGGGCAGACCTAAAGGGAGCAAAAAGAGCCAACCAAGGGCCGAGGCACATAGCAGCCGCACACATGCCTCATCCTCCCAAAGACAGAAGAGCAGGCACCAGACACAGACAGAACATGCCCCAACTAAAATGCAGGATACTCCACACACACAGGCACATTCAAAAAAACGCAGGACCAAGGAGACATTCACCCATTCACCACCACCTGCCAAAAAAGCACGAACACACAAGGGTGCAAAGTCGAGTAAGACCCTGCAGCATCCTCAGCCTCAACACACAAAACATACCCACAAAACAAAACACATCAGCAAGGGAAAGCGTATTGCCAAACCCACCACCCCACCAAGGTCACCCACCCCTCCACCTCAACCCTCTGGTTCTCCCAATTCCAGTACCTCACATTCCACATGCCGCTCCACATCTGATAGCTCAACAGGAACCCAGACATTAAGCCATAGCAGCACACACACCACATCACCCTCCCCCATAAGCCCCAGAACCACACACGACTCACCAGATAGCCAACCATCAATTTCCACAGATGCAGGGGACACCACACACCCATGTGGCCGACAACTACGCCGTGGCTCCCTAACTGCACGTTTTTGCGATGCTCAAAGCATGGCTGTGGCAAATGCAGTTTGTGAGCATTATGATGCCCTATTTGGCAGGACCTCCAAATCCACCACTAAGCAGGCTAAGCTGGAGATCTGGACGAATATTTGCCGCCAAGTAAATAGTGTGGGATCTGTCAGGCGAGATATTCAACAAATCAAAAGTAAATTTGGGGACCTGAAATACTACAGTAAAAAAAAATGGACATGCGCCGTCAGCAGAGGTAAAGGGCAAATTAAATGCATTTTTAGTTGCATGGTTAAAAGGATGTAACACTTATTAGGTGTGATTTAATCTTCCCCAGCCAACAGACAGTGGGTGTAGCAGAGGTAAAGGGCAAATTAAATGCATTTGTAGTCGCATGATTAAAAGGATGTAACACTTATTAGGTGTGATTTAATCTTCCCCAGCCAACAGACAGGGGGTGGCTTACCCACTAAAATAATCCTTACTCCCGCCGAGGAACATGTATATACATACATACACCCGGCCAGCATCCAGGGCCTGGCAGAGGCACAAGACACAGACCGGAATGTAAGGTCCCAAGGTGAGTCTGATTTTGCCATGACCTATTACAAAAAGTTCAAGAAGGCAGTGTTATGCTACACAACACACTGTACTTGGCCATTTAGCTAATCTTCCTTACATTATAAGGACCAAGTCAACAGGACACACCAGGCCCACAAACCCCTGCGTTAGCACCGAGGCCAAGGGCACACCAGGCTTCTACACCACAAACCCAAATTGTGGATTGCGATGAGGTAAGTCAATGGTCCTTGGTGTGTACTTTTAACATTGATATTTGAGAGCTTTTGTGGACATAAATAAACTAAAAGGATGCTATATTTCTTTACAGACCACAGGAAGCCCACCCATCATCGACCATATACGAGATTTGGAGGAGGACAACCCACATATGTCACTAACCACTACTGCACCAGTGGCAGCAATGCAGTCAACCCCGGCACAGCCACCACATCCACAACCACCTTCGGAACCAGAACCAACCACCCGTCCCACTGCTCCAACCCAGTCTAGACGCCATATTTCCCAAAGAAGGCAACTTCAAATTTTGGAGGAAACATGGAGGCAGGAAAATATAGCCTTTGCTGCGACAACACAGCAATTCAATGAGACTGTGTGCACCCAACTCACAAACCTCAACGCCCAAGTAGAGGTATTAAACAGAAATATCTCTGCCCTAACCAGCCATATGGGTGAGATTAACCAAAGCCTGGCCCACATTGCAGCCAATTTGCAGGCACAACATCATTCCTCGTCACCATGCAACCCAACATACCACTAATTTGTGGGGAATACATTTTCTGACCCCACGTGTAATTTTTCTTTTGGGCCCAAAAAAGCAAATGACAAAACAAAATTTGTTAGAAAAATAAAAAAAAACAAAAACCACAAAAAAAAAAAAACACTAGTTGTGCACGTATGGTTTGCGAGGTGCCACTTTGGGTGCAAGAAAAAGGAGGGGTGGGGAGGGCTGAAACTAAAGGTGGTGGAGTAGCCCACAAGCCATGATTAGGTTTAGGACCGTTGCAGGCGTCTATTGTAGTGCCCCCCAGTCTCATCAAGACAACGGAACCTCATCTTCAAGAGAACAAAGCCTCGCTCCAACACAGAGCGAGTCCTCCTGGGGGCAGTATTGTAGCGCTCCTCTGCCTGTGAAGATCGGTGCAGGATGGGGGTCTTCATCCAGGGGACCAAAGGATAGGCAGAGTCTCCTGCCCTAAAACCAAAAAAAAAAAAAAAAAAAAAAAAAGGTGTGCATTGCAACAATAGAAAAGAGGGACAAATAGGTGAGCGGGGTAGGGTGGGAGGAAAGGACATTTGTAATGAGACTACATGCACATCCAACCTGTACTCTCATTAAAAAAGTCTGGGGAATCCTACTTACATAAGAGGGCAAGAACATGACGCAATAGGGTACAATCACTTAACCCATGTAATTTGTAGATCAATAATTGGGCTCCAAATATACTACGAAAATATTTACCAAATAGTGGGTTAAGGGAAAAAACACAGTCAGACAGGGTGCGTAACCAATACAAGTTTCAAACACATACCCAGTAGCCAGCCACCAAAAAGATCGGCTGATTTGAATCGCTCATGTAGGCAGGAATTCCTAGGCAGGGAAAGCCAGAAAAACGACTCCCAAAAACCAAATCAGGGCCAGCCAGTGCCTGCACATTTATGCTATGTCCCATCTTCAAATGCCTGCACACAGACAATAAAATAAAAATTATGGAGACCCCCCAAAAAAACCCCTAAAAAATATCAAATACTCATGCCATCGATGTCCAAAGGCGTGCGGTGCAGCCTGGTTTTTGCCATACTCAGCAGGACAAGACCGCGGAGCTGGCGCCGCTGATGTGCTCCAACAGAGGACTGCATATTATTGCCCGAGTGCAAATACGGCTGCTCTGACTTGCCGTAAGTGAAGGCTCGGCGGCCCCGTTTTATTAGGGTGATTTCAATCGGAAATCAAGGCTCTGCATCACTGAAAAAAATGGACCAATGAACGAGGCGTCCGTTTTCCCGGGAAACAGCCTCGTGCGAGCACACCTGAGCGCATAAGCGCACACTAAAATCAATGTAGCACCCTTTCCTGACCCGATCAAAGCCCAAAACCAACGGGAAAACGCACGGGAGAAGTGAACGGGGAGGCTCTGCATCAAGCCAATAATTTGCTGTAAACAAATTTTCATACCTACTTGTTAAACAGCCCCTGCTTCCCAATGAAAGGCGAATGAAGTTTTCAAGAGATCCCATTGATCATTGGTAATATTAATATTTAGAACTTTTGATTTGCCTGTATTCACCTGAAGCTCATATATTTCAGAAAATTCTGCCAAGATTCGCATAATGTTAGGCAGAGAAATAGACGAATTCGAGACCAGGAGGAGCACATCATCTGTGAATAAGCACAATTTATGATGTGCATCACCTACTCTCACCCCCGTTACATCCACAGACTCCCTAATCACTTGGGCCAAGGGCTCCATAACCAGGGCAAACAGAAGGGGAGATAAGGGGCAGCCTTGCCTAGTACCTCTAGATAACGGAAATACACTTGATTTATACACATTATACTTAATAAATGCCACAGGATTAGCGTATATTGTCTTAAGCATGTTTAAAAATTTCGGGCCAAGCCCCCATCTTTCCAATAAGAAAAAAAGATATTCCCAAGATACTGAATCGAAAGCTTTTCTGATGTCAAGAGACAGCAACATAGTGTGTATATTCCGTCCTTTAGCCAAATAGGAAAGCTGAACCACCCGTCTAATATTCTCCCCTGCCTTTTGCCCTGGGATGAAGCCCACCTGGTCTTTATGAACTATAGTAGGTAGGTGTTCAGACATTCTATCAGCCAGGATTTTTGTAAAAATTTTAACATCAAGATTTATAAGTGAAATAGGCCTAAAGTTAGACCAGACCGAGTGATCTGAATCTGGCTTTGGTAGCATACTTATCGAGGCCATAAGAGAATCCTGATAAAACTTGCCGTCTTCTCGGATGTTATTAAAAAGAGCAGTAAGTTTAGGGGCCAATATCTCAGAGAACGTCTTATAGTAGGACGCTGAAGACCCATCAGGTTCCTGGTCTCTTGTTCACCTTCCGATTCAAGATCACCCGTTCCACCTCCCTAGTGCCAAAATCTTCCTCCATAGACTCTCTCAACTGATCAGGTAATCTTGGTAGGTCAACTCTATCAAAAAACTTCTGTAAACTTTCCAATTTTGGGGGGTTGGAATTCGTATATAACTTTTGCTCTAAAAATTTCCGTAATTTTATTTGTATTGCTAGTAAGGTCACCCCTCTCATTCTTTAACCATATTGGACGAAAATCTCTCTCAGGTGTCCTTAATTTTCTCGCCAACAGTGAGTCAGGCCGATTAGCTCTACAATAATATCTGTGTTTAACCCAGCAAAGCGTCTGTTCGGCTTTTCCCGTTAATGCCAAATTAAGTTCATTGGTAGCTCTATGTAACTTGGCGCATAGGGATGTGTCACTTGTTGCTTTGCTTCCTCCGCCAGCTCTGTATACTCTTTTTCTAATCTAGCAATATGTTTGTTCCTTTCCCGTTTTCCTGGAGGCGATCTGGATTAGGTGAAATCTTACAGTCGGTTTATGAGCCTCCCAACATAAAGTAGGTGAAATACCTGGAGCTTCATTATGCTCAAAATATTCCACCAAAGCATCAGAAATAGTCAAAATCACAGCGGAGTCTGACAAAAGGGATGAGTTCAGGGACCAAGAAAACCCTAAAGGTCTGCTAATCAAAGTCTCAAATCTAATTAGTAGGCCATCATGGTCAGACCATAAGATTGGCACAATTTTACTATATTTCATTAGGGGCAACAATCTTTGGGTAAGGAAAATGTGATCTATTTTTGAGTATAGATTGTGGGGATGTGAAAAGTGGGTGAAATTTTGATTACCTGGGTGAGCTTCCCTCCAGCAATCTGCTAGTGAGTGAGAATCCAGCAACTTCCTAAATTCTCTGGAGGCGGCCCCAGAGTGAGCCATCACCAAAGGGCTATTAGGAGATTGTCTATATAAATAAGGGTTTAAGGTCAAATTTGAATCTCCACAGATCACCGTCATACCATGCGCCACTGAAGTAACCAGCTCAAAGAAAATCAATGAGAAAAGGTATCTGGTTTGCGTTAGGAGTGTAATAAGTTGCTATAGTTATTTCTGTATCCTGCAAAAATCCTATCAGAATCAAATATCTTCCCTCTGGATCGATTATTTCTCTCTGGCATTGAAATTGCACACTCCTCCTAAATGCAATCAATACCCCCCTCTGCTTAGTTTTAGCGCAAGCCAAATATACCTGGGAAAAGGTTGCATCAAGGAACTTGGGTCTGGAGGACTCCGAGAAGTGGGTCTCCTGAAGACAAATCACATCTGGGTGCAATTATCTCAGCTTCCGGAATGCTAAACTCCTCTTATTGGGGGAATTAAATCCCTGCACATTTAACGAGAATATACAAGTCATGTTATCACCAATATAAAATAAAGCCCTTAAAATGTATTTTGAGGGGCAGATCTACAAAAATAGAGGAGAAAGAAAACCAAAGAAGAAGAAAAGAAAAAAAAAAGGAGGAAAAAGACAGGAGGGTAAAGAAGGGATAATTATATAAATGACAGAACAAGGTAAGTGACTAAATAAGGGGGAGGGGGGATAATCCCTGGGAAAAAATAGGGGGCAAATACACTGCCACCAAAATGAAGAAATATGAGACTCCAACAGGATCGAGGTCCTCCAGACGCAGATTACTCCGATGCTGGCCAAGCCCCTCTAGGTATAATCTGCTCAGAGGCTAACTGAAAATCAGCGGCCCCGACTACACCTCACTAAAGGCTTCAACAAGTCAGCTCATTAACCCTCCCCAATCCTGTTGGAGTTCACTTGTACTTCTATTAAGCTTTAAACACCTTTCAACAACAATTTTCGTACCAGAGGTCTATCAGCGCAGTGGTGCCCTATCTAACTTTACCCACTCTAAAGGAGCAGGAAAGGGCAGATGATAGGACCTCTGTGAGGAAAACAAGAAGAAAACCACAGGATATATACCCTCTGGTTCAAAAGGAGTACGGCATGATATTACCGTGGCCGGATGGGGGTTAATCAAATAAAACGCAGCATATATAGCATAGCGTGCCATCCGGGCACTTAGTAAATAACTTATTATACTATCTTATATAACTGTAATGGGAGAAACAAGTGTAAACCTAGAAGAAAAAATATCTTGCTACATAATACATGTGCATCAGCAACGAGAAGAGGGATTCCAGCCGCCAACCTTCAACCCTGGACTCAACCCCCGCCTTAAACAAGGGACACAGTGAGGGATGGAGGCTGGGAGCCTCAGATACCAAAATACACTCACAAGAAATTAAAAAAAAAAAAAGGAATCCATTGCCTCACCACATGTAAATGGAGCTCTTAACCAAGCAAAAAGTTCCAGGTTGAACTATGCAGACAAGAACCATTAACGGTAAAGGATCTCAGGAGAAAACTGGATACCCACTAGGTGATGTCATAGTCCAAGGAGGTACTACAGCCCATCAGACGGTTGCCTTGTTTCATTCTTTTCCCGCCCGTTGCACTTTTGAAGATTCTTCCAAACTTCTTGGAGATTTTGTAGGTATCTGCCTTAACCCTTTCAGTGCCAAGCCCGTAGTTTCTACGTGCTTGCTTCCACTCCACTTAAGTGCCAAGCACGTAGAAACTACGGGCTTGAATTTCCCCACTGCTACAGTAAAAGTAAAAAAAAAAAAAACACTCACCTGACCCCTTGTTCTATCTGGCCGGGTCTCCTCTTCATCCGGGGAGGCTTCGATCCCCCACCCAGGCCCCCCCGGGTGCAGGGGAGAGCCCGGAATAGCCCCCCCCTTCAGCAGCCGCCGAAATACATGTTAAAAAAAAAATATATAAAAATGACATTTACTTACCTTAGTGATCGATTGCTCCCGCCGGGTCTCCTCTTCACCAGGGGGGCCTCCGATCGCCCCCCCCCCGGCTCTCCAGCTTCAGGAGAGGGCCTGAAAGGCCCTCTCCCTGTCCTGCTCGACGGGCGCCGCCATTTTGCCGATAAGCCCCGCCCCTTTGGGGGCGGGGCTTATGACGTCACACCTCCGGGTGTCGTCCTGGCTCCGGGCTGCGATTCTCACACTTGTCATCGCTGGCCACAGGAGGAGGAAGGCAGGTGATGATCTGATCACCTGCCTCCCTCCTCCACTGGCCAGCGATGACAATAACTGTCATCAGAGCTGCGAGGGACACAGAAGCTGAGGATCAGAGGTGAGTAAAGTAAAAAAAAGTTTTTATTTTTTAATAAAGTTATTTTTTAATCTGTGTGGTGTTTTTTTTTTATTACTGTTAACCCCTTGTGAACTGGTAAGGGGTCCATGACCCCTATACCAGTTCACAAGGCTGGGGGGATGGCAAGCCACCTGCGCTAGCGGGTGGCTTGCCATTAACCCTTGGCACCCCCATTTCCTGCCTCCCCAAAGGCCAGGGGGGGGCAGAAGAGCCCGGGCCCACATAGGGTATGTGGGCTCGTAGGCTGCAGGGTGGGGGGGCCACATAAGCTGGCCCCCCCACTCTGTGCCTACAAGCCCCCATAGCTGGTCCCGGGCTGGTAATGCTGGGTAAGGGGGACCCCACGTCATTTTTTTTTTTGATTTTTAAGGGTTTTTAACCCTTAAAAATAAAAAAAAAAATGGGGTCCGCCCCCCCTGGGAGGGGGGACCCTATGTCTTTTTTTTTTTTTATTAACCCCTTATGTTCTGTCACCCAGCAGCTATAAAAGGCTTCCAGCAGATGAGCAGAAGCCAGTGATTGGGAGGGGAAGATGGATGGGAGGTAAGTATTAAAAAAAAAAATAATAATAATAAAATATTTTTTTCTGCGTCTGTGTGGTGTTTTTTTTTTTTTACATTTAACCCCTTGTGAACTGGTAAGGGGTCCACAAGACCCCTATATCAGTTCACAAGGCTGGGGGATGGCAAGTCACCTGCACTAGCGAGTGACTTGCCATTAACCCCTGACACCCCCATTACCTGCCTCCCCAAAGGCCAGGGGGGGGCAGAAGAGCCCGGGCCCACGGGCTATGCGGGCTTTGTAGCCTGCAGGGCCAGGGGCCACAAAAGCTGGCCCCTGTGCCCTGTTCCTACAAGCCCTGCATAGCTGGTCCCGGGCTGGTTACTTTGGGTAAGGGGGCCCCATGTCGTTTTTTTTTGGATTTTTAAGGGTTTTTAACCCTTAAAAATCCCAAAAAAAATTGGGGTCCCCCCCCCCCCCTGGGAGGGGAGACCCTATGTCATTTTTTCCCCCGATTTAACCCTTTGTAGTGTGGATGGTAGTTGTATTTTATTTGTAAATGTTATAAAGTACTTGTTTCAGTTAGGGGGGTCTCCTGGGCAGGAATGGGGGGCTACCGATAAATATGTGGTACCGTTCTAATCTGTAGAAATGGGGCTTTCACATGCAATACGGTTTTCTTTAATAAAATACATTTTTTATTTAAAATAAAGGAGGCAATTTTCTAAAAAATATTTTTATTTATTTACTTTTTTTTAATATCAATAATATTGTAAAAAAACAGAATAAAATTTACATTTACATGTTAAAGCCTAAACTCTGCTGCAAAAAATATATATATATAATTTTCCTGAAAATTCCAGCAAAAATGTTGCAAAACATGGCGCAAAATGGGGAAAAATGACCTGTCAACAGAGGGTGACAAAATCTCAAGTAGGCTGGCAATTAAAAGGGTTAATAGTACCTATGCATGTTGGGTATTGTTCTGTTCGGGGGACCTTGCGCTTTCAGACTTAGCTTGTTTTTTCTGGTTTGCATATTTATATTTTAGGAAAAGGTGTTTTTTATTCAGCTTTTTTATACATTTTTTAGGGAAACCATGCGCAACCAAAGAATCCTTTGAGGAATCAATTCCAGAAAGATGAGCCCACTACAACAAGCTGGGTACGCTTAGAAAGATTACCATGTGCACTTTCAGGGAATATATGGTTTATGGGGGATATTCCAAATGTAAAGGGTTGTTTTGGTTGAAAAATCGCAAGGTGTGCACCTTGTCTGCAGAGCTGAAATTTTCAAGAAAAATTACCGTTATGCGCATGCTTTACTTTGGGGTGTTTGGCAACTCTTCCCTTGACAGTAGCTATGCATGTTGGGTATCGTTCTGTTCGGGGGAGGTTGCTTTTTCAGATTATACTTGTTTTTTCTTGTTTGTATATAGTTTTTTTAGGAAAATGTTGCTTTGATTCTGCTTTTTTATCCTTTTTTTAGGGAAACTCTTTGCAACCAAAGAATACATTGAGGGATTACTTCCAGAAAACTGTGGCCACATCAACAAGCCTGGTACACCTAGAAAGCTTGAGGTGTGTACTTCCAGAGAATATATAGTTTGTTGGGGGTATTTCAAATGTAAAGGGTTATTTTTCTGGAAAAACTGCAAGGTGCACATATTTTATTGACAAACTTACATTTTTTATTACAAAAAAACACTACAAATTGCAAAAAATAGATTTTTTTTTATTTTTTTGCACATATTTCACCCAAAAGTATTGAGAATACACAAAAAAAGGCCAAACAAGACATCGCATGTTGAAGCTCAGACTCTTCTGAAAAAAACAATATATCATTTTCCTGGGAAATCCCTGGAAATCCCTTCAAAAATCACATTTGAACATGGGGAGCCCAAAATAGTTCAAAATGGTCTGGCACCAAGGGTGACAAAAACTCCAGGTAGGCTGGCAGCGAAAGGGTTAAAACACCTGCAGATTCCATTTGGGAGCGGAGCTCTTCCATTGATGTTGCCGAATAAGAGACATCTTTAATAGAATAAGAAATGCGAAAATAGAAGCCCCACCTATATTTTATCTTATTCTCTTGTAACAGCAGGAGCAGGGGTCTCATCTCCTTCCTCCGAGCCATTGTGATTGCTGACAAATCTGAATAAATCAGATATTTATGATCTTGGAAAGATAAATTAGACATGTCCCGTGCCTTTTTCTGAATCATCTCCTTTGTCTGATAATAATGAAATTTGGCAGTTATATCTCTGGGTGGGTCACCAGGATGTCTGCGTGGGCATAGTGATCTGTGCACTCTATCAAGCTCAAGACGCTCCATAGGGATCCCAGGCATTAACTCTTGACATAAAGCTGTAATGACTGAGCTGACATCCTCAAAGTGCTCAGGGAGTCCCCTAAACCTGAGATTGGATCTTCTATCTCTGTTTTCTATGTCCTCTAGTTTAGAGAATAGCAGGGAATTATCTTTCTTCAGCTGAATCACATCTGAATCAAGAGACTCCTGTGTTACAATCACATCCCTCAGTTTGCTTTCCAGCATGCTCAGCCACATGTCACCCTCTCTAGCTCTTTGGAGAGGTGCTCTGTAATCAATATAGTGTTAGTAGATAAAGCCTTTTGCAGCATGGCATCAAACTGATTCATCAGAGAAGCACTTACATCTATCTGTGCACTCACGCTTGGTTGGCTCACTGTCCAGGAAAGACACCTCTGAGGACTCTATTTCTTCGATGTCTTCAGCAGATAGCTCCTCCGCCATCTTGGAATCACAATCCCTGGGCCGAGGTAACTCTCACCGCCACCACACGTACCCGCAGCTTCGTTCCTCGGCGCACTCAGGCTACGTGGTGTCAGCGGTGTCTCTCTCACCCGCCCCGATGCTCTGCAGCACGCTCTGCTTCACATTTCCTTCCCGTCGGGTGCCGTCAGGCACGGAGCTAGCCTAGACCGCAGCCATCCACTCTTGCTTCCTTTTTAGAGGTATGTCATTAATTACTGATTAAACTACTGTGCATGTGCACACCTCAGTTCTTTTCTGTATGCACCTTTGTGTCTGCATTGTTATCACACCTGCTTGATCATCATAGGCATCCCATTACTGACTATATACTATTGCGCCTGTGCATACCATTGTTCTTTACTGGTCCATTCTTGACCAATATTAGCAGGTCCTCCTGACCTCTGACATTTGTTCTCAATATCCACAACCATTAATATAACTTTTCAGTGATTTGGTAACTGGATTAATACTTAATGTTTCCAGGGGTGTCTATATTTAAATTTTGATTTGTATATTAGTGCGACACTCACATATGTGGTTCCTGTGGTTTCATTGGCTACTTGCTCATTCAGGGGGAGATACATACTCATGGCTGGGTTCCTGGGGATTTTAAATGGTGCTTAATGAACATGACTAAGGGGACCCCATTTATCTCCCAAAACGCATTGTGACATGGATGCACATCTAATCCTGGAAGTATGATTTTAATTTGTACTAGTACATGCTAGTGTAGATGGCAATATTTTTCCATACCCATCATTAGGCTCCAGAGATGCAGCACTCCCTACCCCACCACTTAAGAACCATCAAAGGGGACAGTATGTTCATGGTGTGCTATTTAGACAAAATCATCACACCTTTGCCTGCTTGTAAAGCGTCACACATGCTTAGGTGAATGGCATAGAATGGCATAGCATGTTTGGTTACCATCATGATGTAGTTTTGCTGTTCACAGATGTAGACAGTTGGTGCCATGCTGTTCTTTGTCTCGCCCCAATGGCACCTGGAAATGTGCTTGCATCTTACACCCATGATGTTGCGGCCTATAGGTTTCACACACCTGTGTTGGCCTGTTAAATAAACACATTTGATGTCCAATTAACCTCCCACTTATGTATAAAAGAACACACCTGACCCCAGGACTTTGATGGCATTGCTTACTTGTCAGGGTAAACACAGTTGCCACCACAGTCCCCATAAAACAGGCATGGCCAAGAGAGCCGCAGAATCTGGCCAATTTACTGCAGCCCCAGCTCTAGGCCCCGCCATTCATCCCACAGGGACTACCCACTCAGAGCGGGTCACCCACAGCAGTGGGATACCCACACCCAGGGCTCCCGGTATAGACACTGGAGCCCTGTGCAGACCCCAATGCGGGCCCCTGTGCATGCCCCACTGCGGAGGCCACAGAGGAGCCCACAGTGGAGCAAGGCATGGTGAAGCCAAAGGTGGAGCCGCAGTCATGGATGCTGACTCCCCAGCAAGTAGCCTGAGAACTAGCTCTTCTGGGCCAGGAAGTGGACCGAGTCTCTCAGGCTCTCCCACATGCACCAGTCAGCAGACCCCATCATTGCCCCCCCCCCCAGACTGGGTGCAAGATCACCAGGGAGAAGCTGAATGGGTAGTTTAATGATGCCTAACTAGAGATCCTGCTGGATGGTATGTGTGAAAATGTTGATGGCTGACTAGGTCCTGGTCCTGCTCCACACCCAAAGCTGTGTGAGAGGACATCTGCGCACAGATTTCTCGAAACGTGATAGTTGCAGGGCCAGAATCCAAGGACTGGAAGGAGGCAAAAAAAGTGGGAAGATCTTAAGATGGTGGTCTGGAAGAAAATCAGTGCCAGATGGGCTGAGGAGTAAGTGGTGAGGGGCCAGAGGGAGGTTTGGCCCACACACATTGGACCACTGAAGACATTGCAGTTCACCCATGCAGAGGATTGGGTGTTGGGGGGGCTGCACCCCATCACCTACCAAGTGGTGTCAGGGTCCTTTGACATCGATCGGCAGCATATGCTCACAAGTTGTAAAAGTTGGCTGCAAATTGGAGTTTTGGCCAAGGGGAAGGAGGGCGACCACAAACAGTTGTCACAAACAGGAGTGCCCACATTCATGCCCAAACTGAGAGAGCTTGTCTGGGACACTTACATGGTGGGCAACATAACACACAAATGGTGTGGCCAACTATTTAAATGGAAGCTGAGGCAGTAATGTAGTTACAAAGTGGGTTTTGCCACCCATAGAAGTGGGGCCCAATGTGTAACCCATGTTGAGGATAAGAAGGAGGTCGGGTAAGGAATATTTTCCCTTGCCCTTTCAGCATCCATCCAGCCTGCAGCCATGACTATTACTGCACCAACACCTGCACCTACAGCTGCACTATCTGGAAGGCCCTCCCTGGACCCTACATCCCGACCTGGTCCATCCACCAGCCAACCAACCCACCCAGTGTGATCAAAATGACCAAATGGCAATGAGCAGGAGAGAGGAGGGGGTGGAGGCAAATGAAATGATTTGCTGGAGGAACCCACACAGAGTGGAACTAATGCCGAATTTGCTGCAGGCACTTCCACCACCTGCTGTCACACCTGCTACTGGGCCAAACCCCACTTCTCAGAGCCTGGACCAGCAACTGCAGTCTGCCAGCAGCAGCACCCCCACCTCCCCTGAGCACCATCCCAGAGGAAGCCAGCTCTGCCCTGCAGCCAGGCGGCACCTGTCTTTGGAATGGCAGTGCCAAATCATGGCTGCAAACTGGCAGGTCAATAGCATCACTTTTAGGTGCAATTCCACCCGCTATTTTGAAGTTGTGCATTGGGTCACCAGTTTTATCAATGACAACCTGGCTGCACGGATGGTGGAGCAGCAGCACCACAACGGAACATCGGAGGTGCTGCTGGGACAAATGGTGAAGTTCAACCAGCAGAAAAAAACTAAAACTTGTTTTGGCTGTTCTTTAATCACACTCAAAACTGTAAATGGGGCACAGAAGAAAAGAAAAACACAATTAATTAAAGCAAAATATGAAAAATGTTGGTCAAATAGAATAGTTGGCTTGGAACCTCTGGAGCTGCAGCAGGGGTTGACTCCTCCACATACGCTACCACCCTCTCCATTAGTGCAAAATGATGGAGGGCGATGCAGGCCAAGATGATTTTCACCCCTTTCCCTGTCTTATACTAGAGTGCCTGTGTGGTCCAGGCACCTGAATCTGGATATTATGAGCTGAACACATGTTCCACAACTGCTCGGGTGCGACCGTGTGCCCAATTATAGGTCTCCTGGCCAGCTGTCTGTGGCACTGAAAAGTGCGTTAGTAGCCAGGGGAGCAGGGGGTAACCTGAATCACCTTAAAGGTAAAAAAAAATAAAACATCATCCAGTAAAGACAAACTAAAGCCAAACAAAATAGAACAACTAGAAAGTGGAGACAGGAGGAGATAGGGGTGCACAGCTGTAAGGAGGCACCAATTTACTGGGGCATTAGACAGACCATTGGGAAATAAAGCTAAATGTAAGGTGCAATGCTAGGACAGGAGGAATTAAAACAGGCACCTAAAAAGGTCACACAGATTCCGAATGCAGAAAACAGTGCAAATGCAATGATCACAATAGAAATGCAGAACAACTACAAGAATAGACACACTTACCCAGAAGCCAACTGTCACTCAGCTTTCCACTCT
Organism: Gastrophryne carolinensis; assembly: GCA_027917425.1. Lineage (NCBI taxonomy): Eukaryota > Metazoa > Chordata > Amphibia > Anura > Microhylidae > Gastrophryne > Gastrophryne carolinensis. Next base: position 115,243,007 of record CM051240.1, read on the forward strand.
CAAAACGGGTATACAAGTTGGAACTCCTCAAGATGAATGCGTCATGGGATGAGCGAGGGAATAAGGCCAAAACGCTGAAAAAATGCAGAGTGGCTCATCTTGCAGTTACTGAAACAAATGTAGAAAAAATTCAGATTAATATACTTGCAACAAGAAAGGAACAGACAAAAAAGGGTCTACAGGAACACAGGAAAGCTGGTTTAGGGGAGCTGAAGCAAGGCTAGCATAAATACAGAAGAGTTGCCAAGAAGGAGGAGCAATGTGGACCTAAACATAGCAAAACATATACTCCTGAGTAGCTGGGGGAAACAGGGCCATGTGCATGCAATCGATGGTGCCCATGACACTTGGCATATTCGCAACGTTCAAAAACCCCAACCTCACCATGCTTTAGACTGACATGCTGTCAGGAAAAGAGATGTATTTCTTCAGCAGGAGAGCCATGCCATCAAGAAATTTAGTCAAGGCTTGCAGAAAGCTGGGACATGCCAACTGACAACACCCCTAGGCTCTGGAAGGAGACATCTTTAAAAATTTAATTTGGTCATACCTCCAATTGCATGCATTTTTCTTGTGGCAGGGGCCAACCATGTGTGCAACTTTGAGTGAAGCTTCTCAAGAGAAAGGCGGTTCAGTCCGGTCATTTGAACACCTGCTGATCTGGACATCTGATTGATATCCAGGAGGACGGGTATGCTGAAGCTCTGGAAGGTACATGGTTAACATGTCAAGGGGCTCCATCATAAGTGCATATGCCTGTACCCGCTAGCAAAAAGAGAACATCATGTTGTATATATGTATATGTGACACAGGCGTCTGATTACATTATCCATTAGCCAATAAACAATTATGAGACCCAGTTTCTGCATTGTTTCATCCACTGTTCTAATGGTGTTTTTCCAGGCTTCTAAGATCAGTTCCTAAGTCCCAAAAGAGTTAGGACTTCTAGCTGGCCGAAGCAGGTCTCTCCACACTCGACTGCCAGGTGCTGTTGTTTGATTCAAACCAGCTCTCAGCTGATCTCCTATGATGAGTTGAATCAACAGGTATGAGCCATGGATGCAGCTTACTTAGCATGTCAATATATCTAGGAACAACAGTATTTTTGGCTGTAAAAACAGTATTTTTGGCTGTATGAATAAGGACACACATATGTACAGTAGAGGCTTTCAATGTAACTGTATTCTTATGTGCAGTTCCTATAGGAGGTATGTTAGCTGGGGTCCTTCCATTTTATCTAGGCTGAAGACAGATCCAATACAAACACCCTGACAGTGGAAATCTCCCCTGGGCTCCATCTAAGTAAAGGTGTTTTTTAAGTAAATCTCTCTACATCATGTCAGATCTCACATCAAAATGCTGTGATGAGTGATGATCAGAAAATCATGCACATATTTATGTGGGCTCTGTTACCACTTTCAGGGTGGGGATTGCCTAAAAAGAACCTGTCCCATGCAATAACCTACAGTATTCATATCCAAACACTCCATACATAGAGGGACTAGAATGTCTCTATTCTGCATGATAAATCATTTTACCCAAAGGGTAAAATAAAATGTAAAACTTGCAGCAATAAAACAGGAAAATGAAAAGGAAGTTGTGTTGGAGGAACCTCCAACATAATAATAATATCGGGATTGGCAGGTTCGGATGAACTTTAAACAAAAGTTCAGTTCGGGTAACAAATTTGACCCGAACTCGAACACTGAACCTAATCCCCATTGAAATCAATGGGAACCCGAACTTTGGGATGACTGCCCCCATGACGGAGGGGTCCTCAATCATGGGCCCCATGAGTCACCATCCAAAGTGGATCAAGAATGTTCCAAAGGGATAACTGTTCTGGATTAAAAGGAACTACACAGGCACCAACACATACTTCACACAAGCCAATATTTTAAAGAGGAAATTATTGACAAATTATACAATAATAGAGAAATTGACACAATCTACACAAGTCCTTAACTTGGAGAGTAAACAAACAACAAGTGCCAGTAAACCAGAGATGAACAATCCACCAGTTAGCTTTATTACAATATACAACTAGAGCTATAGGAAGGTGGAATCTATTTTCAAGAAACATTGGCCAATTTTGTTAGTACAGGAGAGCACTGAATCTGAGTGATGTGCTCTAATGTAAAGTGCACCACTGCCTAATCCTGTCTACAGATGCATTGCCTATAAAAACAGCTGTTGTGCACCTTTTCTAATTTCTGGGGGAGAAGAGAGTAGTGTCAGCAGCTGTACAACCAGCTCTTGCCATGCAACGAACATACCCCAAATCTATCCAACTCAATTAAGCTACCGGTTCCCCTGGTCACACCTATGCCACACCCCTAACTAGTGGTGTAACTAAATGTTCCAGGTATCTGGCACAAACTTTTAATGGCTCATACAGTAACTTTTTTTTCTGTCTTTTAACTTTTAACTTTTTAATTGGATGCAGTTGGACAACTAAATACTGAAACAACATGGATAAATGGTACTTCCTTTATCTAAATGTTACCATGTGAGCATAAATATGATAAATAAGGTGGAGGAGCACCTCTCAAGTTACACCCCCATAACTAACTGGACCTGGAACTCCATAGTATTCTTGTAGACAGATCATGAAAGGTAAAGGTAAGTATCTACCTAATGTCAGACTTACAAGTGGCTGAAGGGGGGCACATTAGTTGTATCCTAGGTTCCAACAGGCCTTCCAAGGCCTCTAGGTGAGAGGGGGGTCCTGGTCCACATGGTGCTTAAAGACTCCTGCTGATTCCCTATCCCAAATCAGGATGTCCTCTTGTGTGAAATGCCTAGTATACTCACCTCACCAAGGTTCACATGGTGCACATGTGGGCCGTGCTTCCTTCTCTGGCTTCCCGTCAGGAATTTCTGAATGGTTGGCATGGCTGTGCACAGCCATGCTCTATTCAGCTTCACTAAGCCACTCTTATATCAGCCCTGTCAGAGTGCCTAAGTAAATCTGAATGAAGCACTTGCCACTGATTGAAGGCGAGCATGTGCATGTGCCATGGGATCACTGACAAGGTAAGAATTAATATATTCACTAGAGAGAGGCAACATCTCAAAGATAGAGAAAATCTTAATGATGGTTCCACTTTGACCATCCCTCTTCTACCAACTGTGAGCCCTCCAGAGAAAAGATACCTACCTATTTATCCTGGTGTTTTATTTGAAGGGGGACCTGGAAATGGTTGCACACTGGGCGAGGTGTATTTACAGGGCCCATGTGTTGCACTGCATTGCACTGCAATTCATCTTTCCATTACACTACCCATGTAAAAGGGTGCAGGAAATGTGGGATGCCACGCTGTGGTGTCTGCTAATATGTGGAACAGGGTGACACCTTTATGTCTTTGGCATTAAAGGGCAAGCACAAAATTGGGACTTTTATAAAACCATGCAGCAATTGAAAACGTGAGGGTGGAAGCCATGCAGCAATTGAAGAAGGTAGAAGGCAGGAAGAGAGGAAAAAAAAAAACATGCAGCACTTGAATAAAGGCAGAAAGCAAGAAGGGAGGAAGACGAAGATGCTGCAAATGAATGGGAGGAAAAAAGCCATGCAGCAATTGAAGAAGGGGCAAAATACCATGCAGCAATTGAGGACGGGAAGAAAAAAAAACATGCAGCAATTGAATAAAGTTTGAAAGCAAGAAGAGAGGGTGATAACAATGCAGCAAATAAAGAAGGGAGGAAGAAAACCTTGTAGAAATTGAATAAGGGAGGAAGAAAACCATGCAGCAATTGAAGAATGGAGGAAATAAACCATGCAGCAATTGAGCAAAGGCGGAAAGCAAGAATGGAGAACAAAAACCATGCAGCAATGAAGAAATGGGGGGGGGGGGGCTAAGCAGAGCAATTGAAGAAAGAAGGAAAGAGGAAACCATGCAGCAATTGAAGAAGGGAGGAAGAATACTATGCAGCAATTGAATAAAGGATGAAGACAAGAAGGGAAGAAGGAAACCATGCAACTACCAAAGAAGAGAAAAAGAAAACCATGGATCAATTGAAGAAGTGAAGAAAAAAACATGCAGCAATTGAAGAAAGGTAGAAAGCAAGAAGGGAGGATGAAAACAATGTCACAATTGAAAAATAGAGGAAGAAAACCATGCAGCAATTGTAGAATGGAGGAAGTAAACCATGCAGTAATTGAAGAAAGGCAGAAAGCAAGGAGGGGGAAGCAAACAATGTAGAAATTGAATAAGGGAGGAAGAAAGCCATGCCAAAATTGAAGAATGGAGAAAGTAAATCATGCAGCAATTGAGTGAAGGCGGAAAGCAAGAATGGAGAACAAAACCCATAAGAAATGGGGGGGGGGGGGGGGGCTAAGCAGAGCAAGTAAAGAAATGCCCAAAGCCAGAAGGAAAGAGGTTTTAGCAATTGAAGAAGGAAGAATACTATGCAGCAATTGAAGAAAAGCTGAAGGCAAGAAGGGAGGAAGAAAACCATGCAGCAATTGAAGAAGGGAAAAAGAAAACCACACAGCAATTGAAGAAGGGAGTGTGGATTACCCCTTGTTTTACACAGCCTCTGTGGCTGTACAACAGTCTAAATTGCTTTCAAGAGGTCTGTGCCATTTTTGTTGGACCACAAAGTGCGAGATGTAATGGAGAGATATTTGATTTTGGTGGGTTCTATCCAGGCCTCTCCTGTTATGGTCGCTACCTATTATGCTCCCAACCACAACCTGAATGGAGTTTTTAAGGGTCTTGACCCAGGTCTTGAAAGGAACTTTTATAAAATCAGGGGACTCTGGCTTAGACAAGAGGGATTCCCCGGACTTAGCGAAAGAGGCCTTGCCTAACTCATCTGCAAAAGCATTTCCTGCCTTATTGAACCAATACCTTCTTGTGGACGCTTGGAGAGAACTCCAACCAACACAATTTACCCACTACTCCCACCAGCATAGAGTATATACAAGGATTGACCATATCTTCCTGCAGCAGTCCTTCCTACCCCAAATTGTATTGTCCGATCACGACCTAATGGTTGTTGAATTAACATCCTTGATTCAGAGGTCTTGGCATAGTTTATGGAAGTTGAAAGATGCTCTGCTGGCCGATGGTGCGCTACTTGAGAAAATGTTTTCAGAGATGGAAGGATTTTTTTTTTGTGTAATTTGGATTTAGTCGATTCAGATGTGATGGCCTGGAAGACCCACAAGGCAGTTTTAAGGGGCTTTTTATTCAAGAGGCAGCACTGAAAATGATTATTTATAGGAAATTGCTGCTGGTCTTGATGGAGGCATACCATGCAGCCTTGAGGGCCTTTAAGGGCCTTCAAGGACAGAGCATCAAAGGAGAATAGGGCCCTTCTGACCCAGACAAGGACTAACCTTAATGTATCTCTATCTGCTGAAGCAGAACGCTAAATTAATCGCTCCAGGGTCAAATGGTACTGTATGTTTAATAAACCTAATACCCCCTTGGCTAGGAGACTGAGGGGCATTGAAAGAAAGTCTAAGCCAATCCAGATCAAAACAACAGACGTGTTTCTGTCTAGTAACCCTGTGAAAGTGATGGGGACATTTCACAAGCACCTAGAACACCTTTATAAACCTAAGACGTCTTTATTTTTCCGATTGAACCTGCCCCCCTCCCCCTGAAGATAAAACCTTTATAGATAAGCCCATTGAATTGGTAGAGGTCCAGGAGGCAATAAAAGCTCTTAAGGTGGGTAATTGGCAAGATCCTGATGGTTTCACCGCACTGTACTATAAAAAGTTTGTATAGAGAAGGAAAATTGAACACCCAGGAGGCGCAACTGAACTGAACAAAGGGATAGTTTTTAATGCTGGTAAATATTAAAGCATAGTGTGAAGTCACAGATTCATGGTGTATATACAGTAAGTGCAGATTCATATAACATAATAGAAATCACATAAAACAGAATATGAACCGCTTAGTACAGGTAGAATTGGTGCAGTACTCAGCATGATAGAGGACAGTCAGCCATCAATTATACTGTTTGGGAATTGTCAAGACAGAGTAAATAGTAACATAATGAAAGTCACATTGTATACAAGCGTTTGCCCATCGCAGTAATGGTGGACCGTCTATCATACCATCCTAATGTGATACAGCGCATACAGAGATACAAAGTTACAAGATAATAGGAACAGGCTTGCAGGCTTAGGGACCAGGTGGATACAGAAGTCAGAGAACCCTCAATGTTTAGGCTTGCAAGAAGCCTTTGTTAGGTGGAGCGGTATCCTGCATTAACAGGGGTGTGCTTAAATAGTGTGTTAGCCTTCAGCAAATGCGTGAAATGGCGCCAAACAGCAGCTCTGCATGTACACGTCATTACCGGCCTTCGTGTCCTGCCTTGGCCGCCTGAGGCCTGGATAGCAAGCCTGCCAGCCGCGACCAGAAGTGGCTCGCATGGCAGGGCACGATGCAGAGAGAGGAAGTACTTCTTTGTACAACTGGAAATATGGTGGTGTGCTGGGCAGCGACTTTAGCTACCAAGAACATGGCGGCGAATGCGGAAGTGCGCTGGTGTCTAACCGAAAACATGGCGGTGTATAGGCCGGCGACTTGCGACCCCGAAGAGATGGCTGAGGGAGCGGAAGTTGCGTCACGCAGATGCATGTGGTTTGACGAGGAGTCAAGATAGTGAGACCGCAGTTAGGGGGCCCGAGGGCACATTGCTGGAGGGACATTGCTGGAGGCACCTTCAAATCCACTACAAGAGAGCAAACAGAAAAAAGTTAAAAGGTGATTGTGAAGTGAATTAAAAACACAGACACCGAGGTATATGAGTATGTCATATACCAAAAGGACTCATTATTGCTCTAGATTCTTCAAAATAGTAGGGGGGGAAAGTGGGTAAAATTATAAGGGCATAAGGGTCCCTAAAAAGGGATTGGAGAGGCAACATGGCTATGAATTGGGCCCGAGAATCCTAATAGAATACAGAGAAGTCCATTTCTTGTTTTATACATAGAAACTCATTCAGAATCAACTGCATTCAAATACATTCATTGAGTATCTTAAGGCTAAACATTTCCTCAGGGGGTTACGCTTACCAATCAGACCTACCTTTTGCCAGAACAATAAAGATTTTGTGGCAGACTGGCAGAGGATACTTAACAAGTGTAGCTTAGACTTGATAGCCCTCACAATCACAGGCATGCAGTCCAAGCTCAAAACAATTAAAGACACCATAAATACTCTTACATAGAGTTCTGTGACCTGAGCCTTCAACAATTTAAATTTGGTACTACACAATTCAAACTGAATAAATATAGAAGAGATGCATTAGATTACCAGAAGGGTAGGGTCTACACCTGACAAGATCAGCGCAGGCAACGACCACGCAACACTACCAGACTGACACCTGACTCAGATGCAAAAAGTTCATCAACATCCATCCAAGGCAATTTTTAGATCAGGAACGGGGCACAAAGGGACCCCGTACACAAAAAAGAAATCCAAAAAACAAGAAGGAACAAAAGAAGAACTTGAGGCGAGAACCGGCGTCCAACGACCCAGGCTCCTTACAACACCAGGAGCAGGACCACAGCTCCACTGTCATAAACATATCCAACCTCACTCTCTCACTAGTGGAAACCCAGGTACTGGCAAAGGGTCTCACTTTTGTTCCAACCTCTACAGGTGACCCGTTTGAATTAGAGGTCAACCTGCAGAGGTTCTTCCGTTCACTCAGAATTAAGTCTTTTTTTGCATGCCACTCACCCTCATCCAGCAGCACCACCAATGACAACTCAGTAATTAACCTGAGTGCTTGTAGACCTAAGAGTACCTGGAGTCCACCCTCGACCTCCCACACATTAGAAACTTTTATCCCTCCGGTACAGAAGGATTAAACCCCATAGATACACCAGAAACCCAAACTTTTCACTCAGAGAAAAAATGGCCTTACGCTCTCTGAGTGAAAACACTGACCTCATAATCAAGCCTGCGGACAAAGGAGGCGCCATAAAGTAATGAACACCACTGACTACCGCAATGAAATTCTGAGCCAATTAAGCGACCATACTGTTTATGTGCCAATAAATCGGGAACCTACTCAAGAGATTAAAAGATAAATTGACGATATTGTTCTGTCTGCAGTTCAATCGTCAATTATAGATGAGAAAACAGACACATTTCTGATTACTGAATCTCTCCTCACTCCATTATTTTATTGCCTTCCAAAAGTACATAAAAGAATGGACAAGCCACCCGGTAGACCCATAGTGGCAGGGACCAAATCTGTGTTCCAGAAACCAGCAATCTTTATTGATCAATTATTACAGCCATTAGTGATTTCCACCTCCTCCTACATACAGGATACCAAATACTTTCTTAACCATATTTCGACCCTCGGGACACTCACCAGTGATTGCATCCTGGTCACGATGGATGTTTCAATTCTCTACACCTCAATACCACACAACACAGGCATAGATGTGGTACGCAAAGCCTAATCCAGCACTTCTCTTTCAACAGGCATACAGGACCTGGCCATCACACTCCTCACTACCATCCTGACCAAAAACTTTTTTTCCTTTGATGGCGACTTCTATTTGCAGGCCCAGGGCACAGCTATGGGGTCCAAAATGGCCCCCTAGCTATGCAAATGTATTTATGGCTGAATTTGAATATATGAATATATGAATTTGAGATATGTATACTCTACCGATACTTACAAATCCCACATTCTCACCTGGCTCCGTTACATTGATAATGTATTTTTGATCTGGCAAGGTGACCTCCCATACATACAAGCATTCCATACTTACCTTAACCAATGAGAAAGAAGATCAGCCAGCACTCCAAAAGATATTGTATTCAAATCCAACAGGTCAATATCACAGCAAAGACCAAAAAGATCCAACAAAATCCAACGTTTCGGGCATCTAGCGCCCCTTCATCAGGGAGCAAAAACAAGCAAGCAGAGATCCCCCTCCACTGAGGATTAAATGTCCTCAGAGGGCCCGGGATTACCACCTGATGTCAGTGGGCGTGTCCCACGTGACATCAGAGCTGATGCAGCCAATCAGAACAACACCAGCCAAACAAATGCAATTACAAACCATATACATAATACAATCATGTGAAACAAGTAAAATAAGTAAAATAAACATGGCAGAGACCTGATGCGGTCGCTAAACAGGGGCTAAGGTGGGTATGTCGTACTCCGCAGCACCACGTGCCAGCAGAGCGGCAAGCCACTGCGATTGGAAGGCGGCGCTGCCAGGGCTGCTCCTAGTAGGCCAGGAGCTGCCAGTCCCGCATCTGGTGTATAAACACCAGCGTCGGTTGCTGTCAGCGCTCCGGCGCATGCGGGGAACGGCGGCAAACCAAGCGCTGCCGGGGGAACCTTTCCACCTCAGACCTGCCGGCAACCCATTCGGTTCAGGTTGCACACGAAAAATAAACAATACCAGTAGGAGGGTAGATCTACCCACAGTGCCCAAGTCATGCTGTCACCACACCGCCACACCTGCGTCATGGCAGGCTCCCCCGCAGGGTAGTGGCGGCGCGCCGACCGCCCACATCTGGCACGGGGCGGCCGGTGGCAGACCCACATCCGAACTAGCGCATCATGGGATCCGCCTGTGGCAGCACGGGTAGAGCACTACTGGGAAACCTCTCCACCTCCACAGTGCCAAAAGGTTAACCAGGCAGAAAATACGCCATAAGGAAAAAAACACAAAAAGGTTATATGTGCCTCAAACGCTTAGGGGTGAGGTGGAGGGCTTCCCTCCGTAGTGAGCCCCAGACCTGGGGCCCCACAGCCGGCAAAGTGGGCCCCCACCCACAGGGATGGTAGTCCGCCAGCAGGCCGCCGTGCGACAAAAATCCGCACTCAACGGGAGAGCCTCCCCACCTCAACCTCGCCTACAGGCTATAAACAAAATATTAACAGATAGATACATATCAATAAATGTCTGTCCCAATGCAGACATCAGGGAGAAAGGACCTCCATGGTCACACTGGATCCACTACGGACACCCAATTAGGGTGAGTATAAGTGTTCCCTCTGGGTCCTGACCAGGAACGGGGGAGGGGGAAGGGGAGAGAGGGAAAAAAGAAGGGGGGGAAAGGGGGGGGGTGGAGTAAAGGGGGGAAAAGGGGGGAGCCATTGGTAGGAAAGGGAGGGAAACCCCATAGGGGAAGTGTACCAAAAAAAACGCTCTGCTGGCACGTGGTGCTGCGGGGTACGACCTACCCACTTTAGCCCCTGTTTAGCAACCACATCAGGTCTCTGCCGTGTTTATTTTACTTATTTTACTTGTTTCACATGATTGTACTAGGTATATGGTTTGTAATTGCATTTGTTTGGCTGGTGTTGTTCTGATTGGCTGCATCAGCTCTGATGTCATGTGGGACATGCCCACTGACATCAGGTGGTAATCCCGGGCCCTCTGAGGACATTTAATCCTCAGTGGAGGGGAATCTCTGCTTGCTTGTTTTTGCTCCCTGATGAAGGGGCGCTAGACGCCCCGAAACGTTGGATTTTGTTGGATCTTTTTGGTCTTTGCTGTGATATTGACCTGTTGGATTTGAATACAATATCTTTTGGAGTGCTGGCTGATCTTCTTTCTTGTGTGTTTGCGGCGCCACCGCTGGCCACAGCACCCACTACAACGCTAGGTAAGAGTGCTTCTGTGGAATCTGACATTGTACCTTAACCAATGCCTACCCACAATTTCCTTTTCTATTGAACACAGTATTAACAAGATCCACTTTCTAGATGTCCAAATATCTGACACTCTCGTCACAGATGTTTACAGCAAACCCACAGACAGTAACACGTTCTTGCAAGGCAGTAGTTTTCATCCTCCTTACTAAAAGCTTTACCTTTCTCTCAGTTTGTCTGCATCCGCAGAATTACAGCTATAGATGACCTTTATGACACCAGATCTGGGGAACTTATCGAAAAAGTTACCCAAAGGGGCTACAACCCCACAAACCTAAGAAAGGCACAAAACAAGGCCCTGGACCTAGATAAATCCACCCTACGAAAGTTTAAACCAAAAAGGGACAAAAACCGTATACCACTTGTACTTACCTTTTCTGACCTTTCTGTACAGGCACAATGGGTTGCCAAAAGACACTGGCCCATCTTGAGCACGGACAATAAACTAGTGGATCTAGTGAAGGAATCTCCCATGACTGCCTACAAATGAGCTAGGAATCTAAGGTCGACATTAGTCCGGGCTGACTTCCACTTGACTAAACCACAGACAAACCCCAATTGGCTAAGTGACCTACAAACCCCCATAGGTATGTACCCCTGTGGTCACTGTGTGCAATGTGGCTTCACCTCATCCCTCACACACCCCAGTACAGGTAAATGGTACAAAATATGTAGCTTCGCCAACTGTGCCACCTAGAATGTGGTATACCTACCGAAATGTCCCTGTACACTGCCATGTTTTCAGTTAGACAACAGCGCACTTCCGGATTCACTGCCATTGTCTTGGTGGCTAATGTCGCTGCCCAGCACGCCGACATATTTCCGGTGGTAGAAAGTAGTACTTCCTTTCTCAGAGTCATGCCCTGCCCAGCGCGCTGCTTCCGGTCGTGGCTGGCAGGCTTGCCATCCAGGCTCCAGGCGGCCGGGACAGGACATGACGGCCGGTAATGACATGTACATGTGGCGCCACTTCACGCATTTGCTGGAGGCTAACCATTTAAGCACACCCCTGTTAACGCAGGATATCGTTCCTCCTGACAAAGGCTACTTGCAAGCCAAAACGTTGAGGGTTCTCTGACTTATGTATCCACCTGGTGTCTAAGCCTGTAAGCCTGTTTCTATTATCTTGTAACTCTGTATCTCTGTATGCGCTGTATCACATTAGGATGGTATGATAGACGGTCTGCCATTACTGCGATGAGCAAACGCTTGTATACAATGTGACTTTCGTTATGTTACTATTTACTCTGTCTTGACAATTCCCAAACAGTATAATTGATGGCTGACTGTCCTCTATCATGCTGGGTACTGCACCAGTTCTACCTGCACTAAGCGGTCCATATTCTGTTTTATGTGATTTCTATTATGTTATATGAATCTGCACTTACTGTATATACACCATGAATCTGTGACTTCACACTATGCTTTAATATTTGCCAGCATTAAAAAACTAATCCTTTGGAATACAGTTGCGTCTCCTGGGTGTTCAATTTTCCTTCCTTCTCTATACATAATTGGTCTTTGGTGTGCAAAGAGTGGACGCACCGTGGAATCATTGAACCCCAAAAAAACAATCCTCCTATTCTTATGTCTTGTTCATCTACTTAAGTGTGCTTCAACCAGTAATTAACACTATAAAAAGTTTGCTCAGACATTTTCCCCAAACCTTCCCCACTCACTGCTGCTGTGATTATGATACCAAAGCCTAACACCGATTACACTGTGTGGTCTAATTATAGACCCATTTCCTTGCTGAACATAGATATTAAGAACTTGGTGAAGGTTCTTGCCTCCTGCCTTAATAAATTCATCAAAATTTTAATTTATAAAGAGCAAATGGGATTCACTCTGTAGTGCCATGCAGGAGATAATACCCAGAAGATCATTAATATAGTCTTGCACGCAAAGACGGAGAGACGGCAGGCCACGTTACTAGCTTTGGATGTGTGTAAGGCATTCAACACTGTCGTCTGGGATTACTTACATTATATTTTGAAGAATTGGGGTCTAGGGCCTTACTTTATTAACTGGGTTTTATCTCTATACTCGTTTCCGGGGGCAGTTATAAGATATTCAGGTTATATTTCAGAGCATTTTGCATTGGGTAGGGGGACCAGACAGGGATGTCCCCTTTCTGTTTACTCTTGCAATAGAGGCTAGGCTATTCCAAAGCAAGGGTGATATAGCAGGAATACAGGTAGGGGGCTTTGAGCATAAAATGTCGCTTTTTGAGGATGAAACTGTCAATTACTGTCAAATTAATTCAGCCAAGTCCCAAGCGCTAAATATATTCCTCCCAGCAGAAATAATGAATATAGTCAAGGCGTCCTTCAATTTTGACTTTCTTCGACTTCCTAAGTACCTAGGCGTGCATCTGACATCTGATTATTACTCTTTGTATGCGAACAGTTGTCCCATGAGGTTTAAAAACCTTCGGGTGATTCTATCTATCTGGTCCATGCTTAAGCTCGCTTGGCTGAGAAGGATTGCTACAGTTAAGATGTCTTAAGGGGGCTTCCGGTGGCAATTCCAGATACTGCCGTAAAGGGTCTTTTGGCCGCTGTGAATAGGTTTATATGGGGCAGACAGAAACCTCATGTATCGCAGGGCCAGGCAATCAGGGGGTTTTGGGGTCCCAAATTTGTCACAGTACGTAGCGCTTGTCAGATTGCACAGCTCACGGCGGTGCATGCGGTAGTAGATAGGCCTCTCTGGGTGGATATTGAGGAATCCTATTGTCTCCCTATCAATATCTCAAACTTGTTACGGGTATCTCCCTCAGCTTAGAAGTCATTCACTTCAGGTGTGGAGGGGAACAAGGGATCCGGGGTGCTGCCAAATGTCCTTTGCTATCTATAGTAGGCAACCCAGAATTTTCCCCCTGGCTTCTCTGACCCTATGGCTTTTCCTTAGTGGAGGGCAAATAAACAAAGATTAAAGACCTCTCTCCTCCAAGTGGCTTGCTCTCCTTTGCCAACATGAGAGCTACTAGAGATATTCCCAACTGAGAGTTTTTTTTTGCTTTCTTCAAGTGAGGCATAATGTAAAGTCAAAACTCAAGGGAGGTACTACTCCACTCTGTCCCTTGATATTTAAGGAAATGTGTGACGGTGGCGGTGTGGCGGTGATCCATTGTGCAAGGGAGTTATATCGCTTGTCTACGCTCAAAAATGGGGACAGAGTCCCTTTCGAACAGCGACTGGAGAGCAATTTGCAGGGTTTTTAAATGTTAGGGTGCAGGAAGTCAATTTGAAGGTATTGCTCAGCTGGTATTTGGTCCCAGAGATGGTTCATAAATGTAGTCTTTCCTACTCCTTGGAATGTTTCAGGGGCTGTCACCTCCTAAGATCTTTTTTCCCTATTTGGTGGGTCTGAAAGGTGGTTAAGAAATTCTGGATTAGAGTATTTATATATATAATTAAGTCCACCTGCTTGCAGCTGACTCAAACAGCACAGCTTGCCTTACTTAACCTGAAACCCCCTGGCTGTTCCAAGGTCCAATTTGACCTTATAAGGCATATCCTAACAGAGGGCTAAAATTATTATTGCACAGTCCTTGAAGAAGCTAGAAATCTCTTCTGGGAGCCTTGTCCCATGCAATTGAAGAATGGTGGAAATCAAGAAATGAGAAAGAAAAAAATGGAGCAGTTGAAGACGGGAAGAAGAGAATCATGCAGCAATTAAGGAAATGCAGAAAGCAAGAAAGGAGGAAGAAACCATGCAGCAATTAAAGAAAGGCAGAAAAAAGAAGGGAGGAAGAAAACCATGCAACAATCAAAGAAGGGAGGAAAAAAACATGCAGTAATTGAAGAAAGAAGGAATAAAAACATGCAGCAATTAAAGAAAGGCAGAAAGCAAGAAAAGAGGAAGAAAACCATGCAGCAATTGAAGAACCGAGGAAGAAAACTATGCAGCAATTGAAGAATGGAGGAATAAAATCCTGCAGTAACTGAACAAAAATGTGGAAAGCAAGAAGGGTGGATGAAAACTATGCAGCAATTGAAGAAAAGAGGAAGAAAACCATGCAGCAATTGAAAAAAGGCGGAAAGCAAGAATGAAGAAAGAAAACCATGCAGCTGTTAAAGATATGAAACAATAAATACACAGAGCTAACTTTCTTCAAATAATACATATAGTGTCCATAAGTGCATACAAATCAACAATAAAGTCTCTAAATTCTTTAACCATATCCCAAAGTGCATGTGCTCCAAGACGTCTTCTGTGCTCTTATCACCCCTATGTGCACATCCTTACCGGAAGGAAATCTTTAACACAGCAAAGAACCAGATGATATATAGATGCTCCCCCACATCAATAAATGGTTAGCTTGATTTCAAATTATCCACATCCAATCTTGGTTCCACAAGGTGAATCATATATATTCTCCCACAATTACTCGGTTTTATGAATGACAGGCCGCATATGAGGGGAGAAATAAAATAGCAGATCTAGTGCAATGACGTTTAAAAAGTCTGTTTAATACTACTAAAAACTCCAAGAAATACACTCACAATGTAAAGGTTTAAAAACAGCATGTCAGCTCTGTTGTAGAGCAATGGATAAAACGGGTCTCACCACCGATCCTTGATGCTCCTGCTAATTCATCCAAAGATAGTAAGCTCTTCAAGCATAGTGTGACCCTATATCCAGCAAGCAGAATCCTTTGAGCCTCCGAACTGCCAACGCGTTTCGTCGCTACTGCGACTTTGACCAGCTCTGTGTATTTATTGTTTCATATTTCAGTGGAAAATTGGGAGTTTTTCTGACACGTTGAGCTTCACTTTAAGACATTTTTTCTAATCACTTTGGATTTTACAAGCGCGGTGTTACTCAGTTATTTTATAGCTGTTAAAGATAGGCGGAAGGCAAGAAGGGAGGAAGGAAATCATGTAGCAATTGGAGAAGGGAGGAAGAAAACCATGCAGCAATTCAAAAGGGGTGAAGAAAACCATGCAGCAATTGAAGAAGGGATGAAGAAAACCATGCAGAAAATGAATAAGGGAGGAAGGAAACCATGCAGAAATTGAAAAAAGGTGGAAAGCAAGAAGAGAGGAAGAAAACCATGCAGCAATTCAAAAGGGGGGGGGGGGGGGGAGAAAACTAAGCAGCAATTGAAGAAGGAAGGAAGAAAACCAAGCAGCAATTGAAGAAAGGAGGAAGTAAACCATGAGGCAATTGAGGAAATGTGGAAAGCAAGATGAGAGGAATAAAGGAATAAAACATTGCAGCAATTTCATAAGGGGGAAAAACATGCAGCAATTGGATAAGGGAGGATGAAAATCATGCAGCAGTTGAAAAATGGAGGAAGTAAACCATGCGGCAATTGAAGAAGAGACGAAGACCATGCATCATTTGAAGAAAGACAGAAGATAAAAAGGGAGGAAAAAAACATGCAGCAATTGAAAAAGGTGGAAAGCAATATGGGAGGAAGAAAACTATGTAGCTTTTAAGTTAGAGAGAAAAAAAACATGCAGCAATTCAAGAAGGGAGACTATGCAGCAATTGAATAAAGGCAGAAAGGGAGAATAACATGCAGCAATTTAAGAAGGGAAGGAGAAAACCATGCAGCACTTGAAGAAGGGAAGAAGAATACCATGCAGCAATTTAAGAAAAGTGGAAAGTGAGAAGGAAGGAAGAAAACCAGGCAGCAATTGAAGAAAGGCAGAGAGAGGAAGAAAACCATGCAACAGTTGATAAAGAGAGAAAGAAAAACATGAAGCAATTGAAAGAGGTAGGATGAAAACCATGCAGCAATTGAAGAAAGGTAAAAGGAAAGAAGAAAACCATGCAGCATTTAAAGTAGAGAGAAAGAGAACCATGCAGTAATTGAAGGAGGGAGGAAGAAAACCATGCCGCAATTGAAGAAAGGTAAACATCAAGAAGGGAGGAAGAAAACCAAACAGCAATTGAAAAAAGGTGGAGAGTCCCAAGCTGTCATTTCTTTGCAAAGAAGGCAGTACCAGCCCTGTACAATTTTGTTGAACAGAAGGTGGGCCAGTCCTTGAGTTTGTCGTTGTGCACCAAAGTGCATGGCAGCACCGACGTCTGGAGATATAACTACGGTCAGGGACAGTACATGTCCTTTACGGCCCAATGGGTGAATGTGGTTCCTCCACAGCCACAACAGCAACTTGGACAGGTCCCGCCATTTTGGTCTCCACGCTCCCAGGACGTTGTGCCTGTGACAGTATGTGACTCCGCCTCCTCATCCTCCGCCGTCTCCTCAGCCTCCATTGTACGGTCAAGTCTCAGTGCCCCTCCAGCCATGTGTGCAGGGCATGGCTCTGTCACTCTGTTCTTCACATGGTTTGCCTTGGTGAATGGAGTCACACAGTAGAGGAACTCCTAAAATACATTAATCAAGAAATCAAATCATGGTTTACTCCATGAAAACTGCAAATGGGAAGCATGATGACCGACAATGGGAAGAACATCTTGTCTGTGCTGCGACAAGGAAGCCTGAGCCATGCGCCCTGTATGGCACATGTGTTCAATCTAGTTGTCAAGCTTTTCCTGAAGTCTTCCCCTCATGTGTAAGACATCCTAACAATGGGAAGGAACCTTTGCATGCACTTCAGCCACTCCTCCACTGGAAAGCACACCCTTCTTGAGCTGCAGCGTCAGAACGGTATCCCCCAACATAGTCAGATTTGCAAAGACAATTTAGCGCAGAAATGTGTCAGACAAGTCATCCACATTCAATCGCTTATGAAACACCTGTGGCTCTGAATGAGCTAGATTCAATCATTACTCCATTTACACATTCTCATACATACATATTACAAATTCCTCAACATGCTCCATCTATGCACAGAAAGGTCAGGTAACACTCCAAAACAACCAGTTTTGCCAGCAAAGGCAAATCTCCCATCCAAAATCTCCATTTAACCCTTTCGCTGCCAGCCAACTGTGCTAGGCGCTCTGCGCACCTTGCAGTTTTGCAAGAAAAACAACCCTTTACATCTGAAATACCCCCACAAACTATATATTTTCTCAAAGTATTCACGCTTGCTAGGCGTACAAGGCTTGTTAACATGGGTGCAGTTTTCTGGATGTAATCCCCCAATGAAGTATTTGGTTGCACAGGGTTTCCCTAAAAAAAGAATAAAAAAACAGAAACAAAGGCACTTTTTCATAAAAAAAAATATCCAAACAAGAAAAACAAGTTAAATCTGAAAAAGCAACACCCCCTTAACAGAACAATACCCAACATGCATGGGTACTGTCAACGGAAGAGTTGGCAAACACCCCAAAGTAAAACATGTGCGTAAGAATATTTTTACTTGAAAGTTTCTGCTGACAAAGTGCGCACCTTGCGCTTTTCCTACCAGAACAACCCTTTACATTTGGAATGCCCCGCACAAACCATATATTCCCTAAAAGTACACATGTTAAGCTTTCTAAGTGTACCCAGCTTGTTGTAGTAGGCTCTTTCTCTCTTCAGATCTTTCTGGAAGTAATCCCTCAAAGAATTCTTTGGTTGCACAGGGTTTTCCTAAAAAATGTATAAAAAGCAATAAAAAAACTCCTTTTCCTAAAATACCAATATACAAACAAGAAAGAACAAGGTAAAGCTGAAATACAAGGTCCCCCGAGCAGAACAATACCCAACATGCATAGCTACTTTCAACCCTTTTAATTGCCAGTTTACTTGAAATTTTGTCACCCTCTGTTGACATGTTTAACCGGGATTTTTGCAGGAATCTCCAGGAAAATTCTATATATTTTTTTTGCGTCAGAGTTTAGGCTTTAACATGAAATGTCTTGTTTGTCCAAAACATGGCTTGAGGTCCCCCCTACCCAGCATAACCAGCCCTAGGACCAGCTATGGGGGCTTGAACAAGGCGCAGGGGCCAGTTTTGGTGGCCCCTGGCCCTGCAGGCTACAAACCAGCATAACCAATGGCCACGGGCTCTTCTGCCCCCCCCCCCAGGCTTTGGGGAGGCCGGTAATGGGAGACTCAGAGTTAATAACAAGTCACCCGCTAGCCGCTAGCTGACTTGCCAGACCCAGAGCCTTGTGAATTGGTATAGGGGTCTCATGGATCCCTTACCAGTTCACAAAGGGTTAAATGTAAACAAAACACACACAGAGTAAAAAACAAATATTATTTTTATAATACTTACCACCCATCCATCCCCATGCACTGTGTCCCACGATGATCACTTTGGCTTCAGAACTCCTGCTGCTGCTGGAAGCCTTTTTTACCTGCTGGGTGACAGGTAACATAGGGTTAATTAAAAAAATGACATAGGGTCCCCCCTCCTGGGGTGGGGGGCCCTATTTGGGGGGAATTTTAAGGGTTAAAAGAGAAGGATGCAAAGAGGTTAGTTCAAAACAGGAGCCCCCAAAAGATAGCAAAATACCATTATCATCAAATTTGCAGATGACACCATGGTGGTAGGGCCCTTCAATTGCCAACCTACCTAGATATTTTGTCACCCTCAGTTACCAAAACATTTTTCAGAATTTTGTGCTATACATGGTTTTGAAGGAGGGGAAAAACAAAAAAATGCAATTTTTTTACATTTTGTAGCTTTTATTAAATAAAAAATGAAAGCTTTTAAGACAATCATATTGCATATAAAAGCCCTATTCTTCCTGGGTACAACAGTACCACATATGTATTGACAGATAACCACGCTTTAGGAAATTTTCAGATAAAGTACAACTGATATGCACACCTTGCATTTTTTTCAAGAAAAACAGCCCTTTACATATAAAATCTCCCCATAAACTATATATTCTATGGAAGTACACACCTCAAGCTTTCTAGACAAAGCGCCTGCTGACATGGGAACAGTTTTCTGGAAGTAATTTTTTGGCTGCACAGTGTTTACCAAAAAAAAAATAATAAAAAAGCAAAATCAAAGGCACATTTTCCTAAAAAAAGGCAATGTCCAAACAAGAAAATCAAGTCAAATCTGAAGCAGCAAGGTCCTCCAAACAGAAAAATACCCAACATGCATAGCTACTTGTCCACCCCAAAGTAAAGCATGCGCGTAAGGGTAATTTTATTCAAACATTTCAGCACTGCATCTTCCACTGTTTCAAACAAAGCAACCCTTTATATTTTGAAATACCCCCGCAAACCATCTATTCTATGAAAGCACACCTTGAGCTTTCTAGGTGTACTCAGCTTGTTGTAATTGGAGCATCTTTCTGGAAGTTATCCCTCAATGAATTTTTGGTTGAAAAGAGTTTCCCTAAAATGTATAAAAAAAAGCAGAATAAAAACCTAAAATATCAATATGCAAACAAGAAAAAAACAAGCTAAATCTGAAACATGCATAGGTACCTTATTCGCCATTTGTGATTCTAGCAGGGATTTTCAGGAATTTCCAGAAAGATTATACATTGATTTTTTTTTTTGTGTAGTATGATTCTAAGGCCATAGTCCTGAAAATGTAGTTACTTTTTAAACTTTTTTTTGCATTTAAGGATCTTGTTTTGCCCCTTAACCCTTCTAGTGCCAGCTACGTGAGTCTCACGTAGCTGCCTCTACTCCACTTAAGTGCCAGCTACGTGAGACTCACATAGCTGACTCACATAGCTGAGACTCACATAGCTGACCCCCACAGTAAAACAATTTAAAAGTAAAATACTCACCTGACCCCTCGTTCTGGCCGGGTCTCCTCTTTAATTTGGTGCCATTCGATCCTGTGGGGGGTCGGATGGCTCCGGGAGAGCCTTCGGAATAGCACCCCCCACTTCGGCAGCAGCAGCTGCAAACTGTAATAAAAAAAATTAAAAATGACATTTGCTTACCTGTGGCCGCGCTGCCTTCCGACGGGTCTCCTCTTCACTGGGGGGCCTCTGATCGCCCCCCAGCCTTTTCTGTGGCGAGGAGAGGGCAGAAATCGCCCTCCCCTCACTTCCTGGATTGGGTCTGCTAGCCCCGCCCCCTGATATCACTGCAATGTCACCAGCAGCCGGCCTCTTAATACTGGCTTGGATGCTTGGGTGCTTGGAGGAGAGAGGTGGGGAGGGGAAGAGGGCTGTGATCGCCCCCCCTCCCCAGGTTCTCTCTTCCAAACACCCGAGCAGACTGACAGCTGTCATCGGAGATAGCCGGAGGACACAGGATTGGAGGTGAGTAAAGTAAAAAAAAAAAAAAAATAAAGATCATTTTTTTCTCTTTGTGTCTTTTTTTTTTTTTTACATTTAACCCCTTGTGAACTGGTAAGGGGTCCATGAGACCCCTTATACCATTTCACAAGGCTGTGGGATGGCAAGTCACCCGCGGCTAGCGGGTGACTTGCCATTAACCCCCAGCACCCCCATTACCTGCCTCCCCAAAGCCCGGGAGGGGGCAGAAGAGCCCGTGGCCACAGGCTATGCAGGCTTGAAGCCTGCAGGGCCAGGGGCCACAAAAGTTGGCCCCTGCACCCTGTTTCTACAAGCCCTGCATAGCTGATCCCGGGCTGGGGACCCCATGTCATTTTTTTGGGGGATTTTTAAGAATTTTTAACCTTTAAAAATCCCCCCAAAAATGCCCCCCCCCCCCACTGGGAGGGGGGACCCTATGTCATTTTTTTTTAATTAACCCCTTATGCTCTGTTGCCCAGCAGCTATAAAAGGCTTCCAGCAGGTGAGCAGAAGCAAGGGATTGCCGAGGGACACAGTGCTCCAGGATGGATGGGAGGTAAGTATTAAAAAAAATAATAATAAAATACTTTTTTCTCTGTGTGTGTGGTGTGTTTTTTTTTACACTTAACCCCTTGTGAACTGGTAAGGGGTTCAAGAGATCCCTATACCAGTTCACAAGGCTGGGGGCTGGCAAGTAACCTGTGGCTAGCGGGTGACTTGCCATTAACCCCCGGCACCCCCATTACCTGCCTCCCCAAAGCTCGGGGGGGCAGAAGATCCCGTGGCCATGGGCTATGCGGGCTTGTAGCCTGCAGGGCCAGGGGCCACAGAATCTGGCCCCTGCGCCCTGTTCCTACAAGCCCTGCATAGGCTGGTTACTTCGGGTAAGGGGGACCCATGTAATTTTTTTGGATTTGTAAGGGTTTTTAACCCTTAAAAATCCCCCCAAAGAATGCCCCCCCCCCCTCGGAGGGGGGACTCTATGTCATTTTTTTTCTCAATTTAACCCTTTGTAGTGTGGATGGTAGTTGTATTTTATTTGTAAATGTTATAAAGTACTTGTTTCAGTTTGGGGGGTCTCCTGGGCAGGAACGGGGGGCTACTGATAAATATGTGGTACCGTTCTAATTGGTAGAAATGGCGCTTTCTCCAATAAAGGAGACAATTTAATTTTTTTTTTTTTTTACTTAATAATAATATTGTAAAAAACAGAATTAAATTTACAAACAAGACATTTCATGTTAAAGCCTAAAATTATATATATAATTTTCCTGAAAATTCCAGCAAAAATGGCACAAAAATGGCGCAAAATGGGGAAAAATGACCTGTCAACAGAGGGTGACAAAATCTCAAGTAGGCTGGCAATTAAAAGGGTTAAAAGTAGCTATGCATGTTGGGTATTGTTCTGTTCGGGGGACCTTGCGCTTTCAGACTTTTTTCCTGTTTGCATATTTATATTTTAGGAAAGGGTGTTTTTTATTCAGCTTTTTTATACATACAAACTCTGCGTAACCAAAGAATTATTTGAGGGATTTTTTACAGAAAGATGAGCCCACTACAACAAGCTGGGTACGCTTAGAAAGCTAAACACGTGTACTTTCAGGGAATATATGGTTTATGGGGGATATTCCAAATGTAAAGAGTTGTTTTGGTTGAAAAATTGCAAGGTGTGCACTTTGTCTGCAGAGCTGAAATTTTCAAGTAAAATTGCTGTTACTCACATGCTTTACTTTGGGGTGTTTGGCAACTTGTTTTTTCTTGTTTGTATATAGTTTTTTTTAGGAAAATGTGGCTTTGATTCTGCTTTTTTATCCTTTTTTTAGGGAAACTCTTTGCAACCAAAGATTACATTGAGGGATTACTTCCAGAAAACTGTGGCCACGTCAACAAGCCTGGTACACCTAGAAAGCTTGAGGTGTGTACTTCCAGAGAATATATCGGTATTTCAAATGTAAAAGGTTGTTTTTCTGGACAAACTGCAAGGTGCGCATAGCATATCGCAGTTGGATTTTATCTGAAAATCCCCTAAAGCTCTGCTTCAGTTTGGGGGAGTCTCTTGGGCAGGAAAGGGTGTCTACCTATACATATGTGGTACTGCTGTAACCGGGAGAAGTTGGGATTTCACATGTAATAAGATTTTTTTGACAAACTTACATTTTTTTATGACATATTTTTCACATATTTCACCCAAAAATATTGAGAATACACCTAGAAAATGACAAACAAGACATTTCATGTTAAAGCCCAGACTATTCTGAAAAAAAACAATATATAGTTTTCCTGGGAAATCCCTGGAAATCCCTTCAAAAATCCCATTTGAACATGGGGAGCACAAAATAGTGCAAAATGGTCTGGCAACAAAAAGTGACAAAAACTCCAGGTAGGCTGGCACTTAAAGGGTTAAACACTGGAAATTGTATACCCGAGTAAGTGTAAGGAAGGAACATTTTACTGCATATCATCCTGTATATGATTGTGTATGTGACCAAGAAGCTTTACTTGGTTTAATAATTTGTAAAACATTTTATATCGGTTTCTTAGCCTTGCCCCTGTAGAAATTATTACTGCATCCCTTGTTAACCTTTTTAAATTATTACATGATTTACATTGTGTTTACAACCTATAAAAAGGGTTTAAAAAATTGTATTGGCATGAGCATTCATACTTTGTATTTACATAGCCATGTATTATTAGAAATTCTGTACACCATCAGGTTTTTTTACCTAGAAGGCAAAAAGCTGGCAGCAGTGCATTGATAATTAGCTTACTTGACAGTTACATAACATATACCAACCTAAGTTGCTTTTTCCATTTATCTATTCACATGCATTGTCTCAATTAGTTCTAATTGGGGACTTGCTGTGGCTGAAATGCTTTAACAGCCAAAACATTCAAAGAGAGAACATCTCAGGCTTTAGAACATATTTTCTGCTAAAGGTGCATTTGTAACAGTTATGTATAAAGTTTCTATATATACAATAAGTTTTGTATATAAGAATTTGCCGGTATGTCCAAATAGGCTAGGTTAATTAAAAAGAATGACACATTTGGGTTCAATACAAATATAAAAAGCTGATAATTTCTATAATATCAAGCTAGTTAACAAATATATAAACTAAACTCTATAAACAATTGACACGTTCTTAAGGTAAACGCCGAATCAGGGAATTTACTAGGCACAGGCAAGTCTTGCCTTTTGGTGCCTTCCAAGTGATACAAATGATGGGGAGCAAAATACAGGAGCCAGGGTGAGTATAAATGTACACTTCCCAGTCTATACCATGTGCAGATCATTTCCTCCTCTAAAATACATTGATTTATTTATTATGGAGGTTGATGGCGCTATATAAATAAATAATAATAATAATAGTAATAATGTCTAAGAGAGGGGATCTACTTGTACTCTACATGAAAAAGATCGTCTGGATGATCCACTGGCACTCTGCTTAATAGTTATGAGGTTTGTTATTTTTTTATAACCTAAGCAGTGTATAGTGGTTCATGGTGGTTTTTATGATGCTGTGTTTTAATATGTTTTAACCAACCTCTTAGTCCTTAACGGTTATACATATACTGAGATTAAATTACATACAGGTGGTTTGCTACTAATTTGGTGACTTATGACGGCAATAAGTCACAATAGATTTTTATTTAGAAGTATCAGAATACAGGGGACCAAAAACATATACACACCCCACTTTTATTTTTTTATTTTTCTCTAAGTTTGAAAAAGCATGTATAATTTACATTACACTTCACAAATTGTGGTGTTAAACAATTAGCATGTTATAGAAGTGTCGGAAAAGAAGTGTCCATTGGGAGTCTTTCTAGGGAGAGTGGCAGATCCAGGCCATGTTTATTTGTTTGATGCATATAATAAACAATCTTACTTGTTATAATGCTTAAGAGTACGTTAAAAGTTAAAATTTAACTAAATAATATTAGTAAAGCTAAAATATCATGAAGTAAAAATAACATATGCAACATTATATAACACATAAGGGAGAGAGAAAAGAGAAAGTAAAAAACATTTTCAGCTTCTCTGCAGGTGTTTCAAAGTGTGCCCAAGTTGTGCCAATGGAACCTCTGGCATGGATCATGTCTTTTTCATCCTGGGTCCTTCTTCGTGGCATAGGTGTATGCTCTTTGGAGATGGTCTTGCTTGCTGGTTCGGCCTTTTCATTGAAATAAAAGAAGATGATCTGACTTTGAGGAGCATGCGGTTGGAGTTCTTCAAAGCATTGCTAGTCCAAAGATGTAACTAGGTGCGGTTTCTCTTTATAAAGGAATGTCAGCTAAATGGTAACTTTCGATTGCATTTTTTAAAGTTTCCATGCCATCAATGTGCTAAAATTCTCTGTTTTTTAAAATTTTCTATTCATTTGCAACCCATAACTATAACTGTGTTATAACAAAGTTTTCCTTAGCAACTGCGTGTTAAACCTTAGTAATGTACATCAACTGGTGCATTTGATGTACAGATTAGAGACTTTCTCACTCTGGCTTGCTAATCATTTTATTCACTAAGGCAAAGATGACTGATTTAATCCCTTCTGCTGAAATCCATCTCATTTAAATAGGGGGTTCAAAATCTTGAGTACGAGTAGCTATTGCTGCTTGACTTAGCCAAAACCACTGATTAGCTGTTAAATTGTAAGAATTTTGGGACTTTTAGTAAGTAGTTTTTACTCAAGGTCATGAAAACCACTCCCACTGCAGCAAAACCAAGCCCCAGGAATATGAGAAATTTGGAAACAGCATGCTTATGAGGTACATAAGGTATAGGGTCACAATCCTAACACACAGATGCATTTCACATTCCAAAAGAGGAAAACAATAAGGAAGAACACCAAAAACCTGACAAAAAGGGAGTTTTCCTTTAAATGGATAGACCCAGTCTCTTAGTCTCTTTCAAGTGCAGAGAGCAACTCAGGGCCTTATTCATCAAGTGATAGCGTCAGATAGTGTCTCAATAGCGCCAGGTATCGGCAGCTATCAGTGGCTACCGACTCCAGAACGCCATGCTGCGAAAACAATTACGCATTTATCAATTTATCACGCTAAATGAGGCTAGCGCAGGCGAAAGCGTCAGCTACCGCTGGATTCATCATGTAGCGGACTTCAGCGAACAGCGCCGCTGCTAATCCCATCACAGCGCCAGGTCAGACCTTTCGCTATCTGCCGCTCTCCCATACATTTCTATGGCAGACACTGCAATGTTTTTTTTAGTGGGTTTTGTGGTTTTGTTTTTTGCCAAAAATGAAGCACATGTTGTTTAGGATATGTCTGATGAATCTGTCTTGTTTTTTGTTATTTTTTTGGTGAAAGATGTAATTTTTCTACTCGAATGTTGTGAGTGAAATATAAAATGCATCTCCTCCCACAAAACACATTAGCCTCAAATTAGCTTGCTTTCACAACACCCATGGCTTGTAAAGCTATTTTTTAGTCAGTCATGGTTCGGCGCTCACGTTCGCTCATTGAAATTTTCAGCGCCCATGCTATTCTGCAGCCCTGTCCTTGTTGAATCTGTGGTGGTCAGTGTTTGTGCAGTCGCTGTTGTGATTCGCTATGTGCTGGCGCTAGCGTCACTGTGCTGTTCATACATGTGCATTTCTGCATTTTTTCCTGAATTCACTTGCAGCGACCCCAGTCATTCTTAATGAATACACTGTAGTTCAGAGCGCGCATATGTCCGCATTCGGCAGGATTTTTTCAGGCGTACAAGCTCATAACAACCCGTTATGCATTCTCCTGTGTCCCACATTATCATGTTGTTGTTGTATAGTTATATTGTGTTCTTATTTTATTTTGCAATCCGATTTTAATTTGTAATCAACCAGATCTGTTTTTGCTCTGACGTATGCATTACAGGATATTGAACACCCAGCTAAATCAAGCTAATAATTAATTGCGTCTTGGCCAATAGCTTGTTGTAATGCGTAAATCTACTATTACCACAACTTTGCTTGCACGTAGCGGATATTAGCTTATTCCTAGTGCGCGTAGCGAATTTTTTTTTTTTGTCGCTTTCCTCCTTTGCGTTTCCACCATGCTGCCTAGGAGACGGATCCTGCGCCTCCCAAGCTCCTCCTCTGACTCTGGCCCCCACACCCCTCCCCAACCTCCCACACCTCCCTCCCCTCCCCCACCTAACCCCCCTCCACCCCCTCCCCCCCTGGGCCTGAAAAAAAAAAAAGAATGAGGGTGGATAGCCGCGTAAACGGGCAGGTAGTAAAAGTGAGTATTTTTGGCTTGGATTATATGTTTAATCTGTTCTCAGTATAAATGTTTAGGCCATTTGTCTGATTTCATGTATTGTTAACATTTATTTATTTCATTTCTCATAGGATTTCTGCGTAAAGCAGTATGACTATGCCCGTGGGGGGAAGAAGCGCATTGCTCTGGAGGTGAAGGCCACAGTGTCCCGGCGCTTCAAGACCAGGCTGAGTGTCCGAGCCATTATGCAAAAATGGTCGGACTTCAAGCGCCGGGACCCTGAAGGCGTGTACCGGCTATATGATGCCTACGCTTCAGGTAAGTGGAAGTTGATGCTATGTTTATACTTTTTTTTAAATAATATTCTAAGCTGTGTACATTTTGGGTTGTAATTGTTTTTTTTTATTCACCCCCTCAACACAGATAAGCGTCCTCCCCTGGGTAAACGTGGGAAGGGATTCCTCCCCCGCACGAGACAGGCGGACTCGGGGGAGTCATCGGGGGAGGGTCCCTCTCGCATGTCCTATTTAGAGGACCCAGGGGAGGAAGGGGATGACGCCCCAGAGGAGTGTGCTGCTGGGGGGCTGGCAGGATCTAGCCTCAGCTCCTCACACTCTGACTCTGAGGAGTCACTCCAGCCAAGGGGCCACTCTCAAGTGGGGAGTCCAAGTGGGGTGGAAGATGTGGACTCTCTCCCTGAAGGAGTAGGGATTGAGAGGGAGGAGGGTGGCCCTTTGGGTGGTGGATCTTCAGATCAGAGTGTGAGGAGCCGAGGCTCCACGCCTCCTCCTCAGAGTCCTCCCTGGGCTTCAAGTGGCAGCTCATCCCCTGGTGAGTGCAGATTTAGTCAGTGTTAGTCTGTGACAGGTTCCATATGGCCATTTGTACTTAGCCCTTGCCATTCCTCTATAATTTGCAGCGCATCATATAGCCGGCACCTCCAGGAGCTTTGCGCAAGGCCTTCTCCACGGGCATAGTTATGGTAAGTGTATGATGTTATCACTCACCTGTTGAATGTGCTTAGTCTAACAAATCCAGAAACATTTTATGAGTGAGCTCCCCTTTGCTTTTAGCCCCACCAAATGTCCAAGCCCCACCCACGGTACACTTCTAGACAAATGCAAGGAAGGTGCAACTTACCTAGGCCAGGCTGATGTTTTGATGGCAAGTTGGGTCTTCTTGGCATGGTATAGCACAAACATGTGGGCGCATGTGTTCAGTGTAGCCACGAGTCAGGGTTAACATGTGTGAACCCCTAGCCTTTTTTAATTTATCTAATTTCCATTAAAGGAAGGTCTGCAACACATCCACCCTCGTGTTTGGAAAATGTCTGTGGTCTAACTCCAAGAGCTTCGGCATACAGTTAACTTGCTAAGTAGGGTAAACATAGGCAAGGAGGACACGTTTGTAAAGAAGACTGGCTTAGAATTTTGCAGACAAAAATGTGTGTGAACTAAAGAAACCCATGTAGCTAGGTTGCAGGATCAGCCTTAAAATGGGTAACTCACCATAATTTGTGGTCCATTTAATCTGGACCATTAACCTCACAATAACCTCCCTGTCCTAGTTCCACCACACTAGTTGTTCAGCAGCTTGGTAACACCCCTGTGGTGTAGTGCAAACATTACCTGGCAACCATGTGGCACCCACACATGTGCCTGCTTTCACATACAGCATGCGTGTCCCTTGGACATGGGCCACACCCACATCTGCTATTTCCTCAATGGCCTGAGTGGCCACATGACCTGTAAGTGGGATGAGCAGAGGGTGTATTTGGGTTGCAGGGAGTTTGTATGTTGGTGTCAGGCTATAACCAGCCCATAAATTAGTGATAAATACCTTCAATGGCAGACTGGATTAGCCTAGAGGTTGGTTGAAGTGCAGGAGTTGGGGTGTCCTCCTCAGCCAAATCCAGGACATCACCATGTGCACCTATGCAGAAAGCAACAAGCAGGAAAGGAAAACATTTATGAGGTATAATGTACTACTTCACATGTCCTACTGTTAGTTGCCCAGAAAGAGACAAAGCAAATCACATACATTAACATTACCAGTCAAAAATATGCACAAAATATGTACCTTCAGTCCAACCTGTGGTGTCATCCCCAGCATCAACACCCTGCAGCCGAATGAGTGGAATTTTGGCCTTCAGCATCTCCTCATATGGCCTGTAGGTACTCTTTGGACCCTGGATGGTCCCACTCTCGACCTCAAGATCATGCTTCATCTTTTGCATAAGGGCCCTTCTCAAAGTGTAGAAGCGTTTCTTGCAGGATGGACCACTACGTGGATATTGAGCACTGCTAGTAAGCTCCTCCCCAATGGCATCCCACAATTTGCTCCTTTCTTGCTTGCCTATAGAATGGCTTTGGGAGCCAAATATTAGCTCCCATTTGGCCAGGGTAAGACGCACAAGAGTATTGTTATCTGCCAAATTAAATTCTGGCTCCCTCTTGGCAAATGGGCGGCTGGCCTTGGGTGCAGGCTCACCTTGGGCCTGGGCCCTTTTCCTTAAGAGAGGTCTGTGCACAGCACCCAACACACTCCTACTTGGGCCAGCTGTGGCCGGCAGATGTCCAGAATTTGGCTCCATCCTGTAGCTGCACACACACACCACTATACAACACACAAGCACGCATACAGACTACAGAATGGCATCAACCTCTTTTGGGGGTGTGCAGGTTTTATGTGCTCTAACAACCAATCACAAACAGGTCCACTTAATTGCTTCACACATACTGGCCAGGTGCTTGTAGCAACAGCTCCATGTGTGGTAGCCAATTAACTAATTACAGAGCTCATTAACCAAACAACACACAACCAAAGACAACAATGTACTCAGGTAGATTAAACACTTGTGAAATGTGGCTCTACAAACGGCTATTTAAATTAAGAGCAGCTTACCTTTCATTGGTCCACCACAGAATGGTCAGGCATGTCCGCTAAAACACGCAAGTATCTGCTCACGTACGCTAGTATGTTTTAGCGTACGCATGCGCAATCCATTTCTAGCACACCTGGGTCAGCTAATTGCAGACAGGAAATAGCAGAGCAACGCAAAAGGTGGCAAAGCGGACCTGTCCTTTTCCCAAGTTAAGTATAAATGGCTGGATTTGACAACCTTCTGGTATTGTTACACTGTGGCAAAGGCTGTGGTGTGGTGCTTTGGTCCCTTAATCCCTTAGCTCATTTTAGTGTCTGGCTGGGTTTGGTCCTCACTCTCTGTGGCTTGTTGGGTGATTTCTGACATCAGTGCTGTTTCTTTAGAAGATTGATTTTGTTGGCATATGCAAATATTGTGTAGCATACAGCAAGTGAGGCTTGATTTTGGGGCCTTTTGTGGGCTGTGCAGCAACTTCCCTCTTGGTTGTGCCTAACTTAGAAAGCACACTTTCAGCAGTCTGGTGGTTCAGACCACTATACTTCGGGTTTTGTGGTGAGCTGCATTGTAGTGAGTGTGTGAGGAGTGTGCTTGCTTGTGTGTGTGGTGTGTTTGTGGTTTTTTTTTTTTGTTTTGCTTTTTATATATCTGTTCAGTGAGTGTGAGATGGATAAGAGGGTGATGTATGGGTTATGGGTGCAGGGATGTGCAAGAATGCTGGAAGAACAGGAGGCCAGGGAGGAGGGTGCTGTGAGGCTTAGGGCACCCCGATCCTTTGGCATCCGTCTTTCAGTGTGGGATTTAAGTGACGAGCAGATTAGAAGCCGCTTCCGTCTGAATTGTGCAGCACTACAGTCCCTATATGATCAGATTAAGACCAAAATCGAGCCATCCACCAAACGCACCCAAACCATTCCAGGCATAGTACGCCTATGTGCCACGCTTAATATTGTGGCACGAGGGAACTTCCAGGCAACCTCTGCCCTTCTCAGCGGGATCAGCCAGGCTACAATGAGCCGCATATTTTTCCAGGTAGTACTGGCTATTTGTGACCTGATCCCTGTTTACATAAAGTTTCCTGAGGATGAGGATGAGGTTGCCCAAATAAAACATGCATTCTATAGCATGGGAGGGATTCCGAATGTGCTAGGGTGCGTGGATGGTACACATATCCCTTTCCGCCCTCCCCGTGCACAGGAGCTGCATTATCGGAACAGAAAACAGTTCCACTCAATTAATGTCATGGTGGTCTGTGACCATGACATGAAGCTGCGGGCCGTGAGATCTGGCTTCCCCGGCTCATGCCACGACTCTTACGTGCTCCAGCAGTCAGTCCTGTGCCGGAAGTTCGAGAACAACGAAATGCCAGCTGGCTGGCTACTGGGTAAATAACTAACCATGTCAAAGTATTTGGCATAAAATATGTGGCCTAGTAAGCTAAATTTAAAATATTGCGAAAAATAACATGTACTAGTACTAATTGCTGTCTCTCTCATTGTGTTTTTTCCACAGCGGACAAGGGATATGGGCAGAGAACGTGGGTCATGACTCCGGTCAGAAACCCACAGACCTCTGCCCAACAACGCTACAATGCAGCACATCGCAAAACCAGAAGCATTGTGGAACGAACCATTGGACTGCTGAAAGCGCGCTTTCTGTGTTTGGCATGCCCAGGAGGAGAGATGTTGTACAGTCCACAAAAGGTCTCCAAGATTGTCCTTGCATGCTGTGTGCTACACAATCTTTGCATATGCCACAGAATCCAACCCCCTGAAGAAACAGCAATGGTGCCCGAAATCCCCAACTTGCCCGCAGAAACGAGTGAGGACACCCAGACTGGCTTTGAGCTAAGGGAAAGCATGATCACTTCATTTTTCGCGGTAAGCTACCTCCCCTTCACTATAATCCAAGTACTGCACTACAGGGGAACTATTTGTTGGCTCCAATCATAAGTTTTCAAAAACCACTATAAGGGGTGTGTAAGATGACCCAAACCACTATAAGGGGTGTGTAAGATGAACCAAACCACTATAAGGGGTGTGTAAGATGACCCAAACCACTATAAGGTGGGGGGGAGATGACCCAAACCACTATAAGGGGTGTGTAAGATGACCCAAACCACTATAAGGGGTGTGTAAGATGACCCAAACCACTATAGGGGGGGGGAAGTTGACCCAAACCACTATAAGGGGTGTGTAAGATGACCCAAACCACTATAAGGGGGGGGAGTTGACCCAAACCACTATAGGGGGGGGGGAAGTTGACCAAAACCACTATAAGGGGGGGGAGTTAACCCAAACCACTATAAGGGGTGTGTAAGATGACCCAAACCACTATAAGGGGTGTGTAAGATGACCCAAACCACTATAAGGGGTGTGTAAGATGACCCAAACCACTATAAGAGGGGGGGGTGTTGACCCAAACCACTATAAGGGGTGTGTAAGATGACCCAAACCACTATAAGGGGGGGGGAGTTGACCCAAACCACTATAAGGGGTGTGTAAGATGACCCAAACCACTATAAGGGGTGTGTAAGATGACCCAAACCACTATAAGGGGGGGGGAGTTGACCCAAACCACTATAAGGGGTGTGTAAGATGACCCAAACCACAAAATCAAGTACAGCAATTAAGATGTGTGATGAGGTGAGATTTATGATTTAGAATGTAAGGGGATTAAATTCCCCAAAGAAAAGAATTACTTTAACCCAGGATTTGGAGAGATTAGCTATCAATATTGCATTCATCAAAGAGACGCATATAAAACAGACTGATGCATGGAGAATCAAATCTAAAAGATTTACAATGGTATTTACTATTTGTACGCATGAAAAAAAAGGGAGTAGCAAATGGCAAGACAAACTCAATTTGTTGTGAGAGATGCCCTCTCAGATGAAGAGGGAAGATTTATAATGATGAAAGGTACTTTGAACAACCAGATGTTAACACTAGCCTTGATATATGTACCAAATACACGGCAGGTGGAGTTCAAGGTACAGGGAAATGTAATTTTATTTCTAGGAAGGTGAGGTGATACTTGGAGGTAAATCAAGTATTTCATACAAGGAACTGAGAGGAGTAAGAAAACTTCTTCAGGAATTACAGCATTGTGATGTCTGGAGAACCTTCAATTCAAAAAAGAGGGATTACACCTTTTATTCTTGGATCTAATACTTGAATCAATTACATAATTGCCTCCCATAATATGTTATCAGATATAAAAAAGGTCAAAATAGAACAAATACATCTATCAGATCATGCACCAGTAAAAATTATAGCAAAAACTAAGGAGAGAAAGGTAAATGGAAGTAGCTGGAGATTAAGCATGTCTCTATTGAGGGATAAAGAAGTAGTTCAAAAAGTAGAATCATCTATAAAAGAATTTTTGGAATTGAACAAGTGGGATAATATATCACCAATATCTTTATGATACGCACACAAAACTGTAATAAGAGGGATATTAATTCAACAGGCATCTAGAATTAAACAAAGAAAATGAAAAATATAGAATGAGCTACTGGATGCAATTAAAAATTAGAACTTGTTCATAAAAAAAACTCAGGCTGAGAAGATATTACAAGAGCTTACATATCTAAGAGAGCATTGAAAAACATTTTCTTTAGAGAAGGCAAAATATATATTAAAAATATGTAAGAGATCATATTATGAATGGGGAAATAAAAACGGAGCCCTACTGCAAAAAATGTTGAGAAAACAACAAGCAATCAAGTTTTTCCAGCGATAATAGATTTAAAAGATCAGAAATAGAATAAAACGGAGGAAATTGCAAAGGATTGCAGCCCACATGAAATTGCAGCCCACATGAACAAAAAACCTACAGCCAAAGCACCCACGTTGAGAAATGACAATTAGGTGCTGTGCTGTCCCAGGGTCCCTAAGGAGCGAGTTGGAGAACAGATAAAACATATATAACAAGATATCAATAATTAAATATTGTTTGTGTAACATGACAATCTGTCAATTATACAATTAAAACTCAGAGGACATATATAAAATCTATTATATACAGATGTGCCATTATCACTGACTCTGTCCAGCCATGCTAATGTTATTTGGAAGGACAGCCATGTCCAGGGGTGAGTAATCCCCCCCGATTGTTTCCATCATATTTATCAACTATATCTCCATATTTACACAAAGTCTAGATTAGCGAGGACCCAAATTGAATAATTCCATAATCAATAACTGGATGACGTTCATTCTTCATTTCCAAAGGGAAGCTGTGTATTTGACATCTCCACCTTTTCTTATTTTGGTCCTTCCACCCTCTCTGACCAAACACATGCCCCATTCAGGATAGACTCCATTTGTGCCCCAATCCTGTGAAAAACAAACATAAAGTCAGCATCTCCATTTAGGCTGACTCACAGTGCCTTCTCTTGGGCCAAGCAGACACCACCATAGGTGTCCATAAGCCAGGTCCCACCCTATAGTGATCAATAATTGACACCTATTTACATGCATATAAACTAAAACCCCCCCAAAAATGATATGAAGAAATGTTATGTGCATCAACCAACTGAACCATTAACAGTGAAAAATCACACAAGGTGAGTTGTAGTCACTGTATATTGAAAGAGTTTTAGATACCAGCCCATGTACATATTGTTGTATAATATATGGGTACTTTATAGGACAGGTGCACATGCACTTTTTCAGGGCAGGTTGAGGTGGTTTTAATTGTCTTGTTGTTGTTTTTTTAAATGTGTGTGTTTTTTGCATAATTATAATAAACATTGCATAAATTTATATTGGTTGTGCTCCTTTGTGTGACCCCTGAGTCTGGTTGACCCCTGGGTTCACTTTTGTTTCCATTGTTATATGAATTAGTGAGCACGCCTGTACTTGTTTATTATCAGTGGTGCACCATATTTAAAAACAGATTATGTATTACTCTGTATAATTAATTCATTGCTTGGTGTTCTAGTACTGCTAAAAGAGTGCAAGAGAGTGTAAGAGATTAGCTAATTTTAAGGTTAATCTGAGTAAATGAGGAGCCTTACCCACTGGGTTCAATAAAAAATAATTATTATTTAAAAACACCTTTAAATAGGAAGTGCTGCTGGGCTTCCCCTTACTGTGCATTGTCAGTTATGCCAGTTGAATCCAGGCAGCAACATGGCTAAGATGCTGGGAGAGGAAGCTCTAAATTGGCCTTTACCTTTTTCTCCAACTGTGCCAGGCTGTTGGTTTGGTTTAATAGCAAGTGCCCAGTTGTAGCTAAGGAGTGAAAAACTGGGTAGAAATATTTGAAACAATGGTACCTTACCGTTAAGAAATTAAGAATGATATATCCCAAAATATCTAAGAATTGTTGAAAATGTGAAGAAGATGAAGGATTGTTCCTTCTTAATGAAAACGTTATCCCAGTATATATGAAATAAGTGGGTTAGTTTAAGGGGGGTGAAGGTGCAAGGTAGGCATGGAAGGGGCGGGAATAGGCTGGAAGAGGAGAAAGTGCCTTAAGTCTTCATATATTTATTTTTATTTTTTTCTTTCGTGCTCATGTACTCTGGTGGGACTTTCTTTCCTTAATTTTCCTCTCTTTTTACTCCTTTATATTTTCTCATTTAAAGGTGTGTTTTGTTAATGAGTTTTCTTTTTTTTCTCTCTCCTTTCTTTGTTCCTTTTCTTTTTTCTCTTATATTCTGATGTTTTTTTCTTTTGCTATTAAGAGAGGGAGGGGAGGAAGAGGATAGACCTGGGGGTATTTTTTATGTTTTAGTTGTATTATTATGTTTTTTTTATAGTAGAGGGATGTGAGCATATTATAAAAGTTTATGGTAGTGGAAATAAGCAAGGATCTCCCAACAATAAATGCACTGCAGTAACCATAAAAAGGGGGTTGGGAAAGCTATGCAATAAAAAATTGAGCATAAGTAAGCTTTCATGGATTAAAAATAGAAAAATACAATAAATACGAACATGGAAGGATGACTTTCTGTGTTTAAACAGGATTATTTGAGCCAGGTCAGCAAAGACTTTGTACTCTGGAATAATAATCTAGGTTTAGCCTGGGCTGCTTCCATAATATTCTCTTTGGTGCAATGAAAATGAAATTTTATGAAAATACCATGAGGAAGCCTGGCTTGTCTAGGTTTGCCCAGAGGTCTGTGGATTCTGTCAATTTTAAGTTGATCTATGGGGATATCAAGGGTTATCTATTTCTATGTGGAGTTTCTCAATTCCTTCCTCGTGTCCCTTTAGGACAGTCATCCATTCTGTGTTCTAACTGGGATGTGCGCTGCCCCACCTCTTTTAGTTCTGATAAGAATTCTATACCATATTTGGGATACCTTGCAGCACCATGCACTTGAAACTGACAATGTACTGTAACAAAACAGAAGAAGCTACACCCACCCCCAGGATTTGGCATAGGGAACCTAAACTAGTGATCTCAATTTAAGCTACTGAAAACTCAACAATCATAGCTCAAAGGCACGTACCTCTAGCGTTTCATGATGGAAGTGCCCAGGTGCCAGTGTGAAATAGTGAAATAATTCTGTATTATTCAAATATTTTTCTTCTACTTATGTAAAGAAAG
This sequence comes from Gastrophryne carolinensis, assembly GCA_027917425.1. NCBI lineage: Eukaryota > Metazoa > Chordata > Amphibia > Anura > Microhylidae > Gastrophryne > Gastrophryne carolinensis. Next base: position 115,279,419 of record CM051240.1, read on the forward strand.
GAACAACACCCTTATTATTTAATCAATCAGTAAGGCAGGTAATCCCAGCCTTAGTCCAATGATAAAAAGATAATGAAAAAATATCCTGGTTAGAACATAGGGTTATTATTCAGGGCAATGGATTTGTAATTTTAGAACGAAAGGTAGTGGTAACCCACAACCAGGCATTTATTACCACCAGAGCACATTCTACTGCCTCTAGGCCTACCCATAATGAATATTCAGTTTTAGAATGACACTGTGTCAGCTGTGAAAATTGAGCAGCCATGTAATATCTAGACAACAGTGGAACTCCTTGACCCCCTGCTAACTTTTGTCTACATATAATTGGCTAGCAATACTAGGTCATCTACTTCCCAAATTAATGCTAAAAGTTTGTTTTGCATAAGACAAAGGAAGTAAGTAGGTACTGGCACTGGCAGTACTTTAAACAAATATAGAATCTTCAGGAGGATCAACATTTTAATTGCAGCCATACATCCCAGCCATGATATGTGATAATGATCCCAGTATTCTAACATTTCTGTTATATTCGGAAACATATTTGAATAGCTCACCGTAAACAAATCAGAATAGTGAGCAGTAATAAAGACTCCCAATAACATAAATTGGAAATGTCCGCAATGATAAGGAGATGATTACATTATTGTGCTCTTTAATTAACTTGAGAGGGAAATATTTAAGGCAGATGACTTTGAAGTGTTTACGATTAGGCCAAAGACACTCAGTACCACATTTAGGTTTGGAAGGGAAATAATGGGATTGGAAATAATAAGCATCGCATTATCTGTAAAGAGATGTATTTTATGATGATATCCAATTATTTGTAATCCTGAAATGTTGACATTTCCCCGATTTTCATAGGTAGAGTCTCAATTACCAATACAAAGAGAATTGGGGATGGCCATGTCTCATCCTCTTCTCTATGGATAAAGTAGATAAGAAGAAGAGAAGAGTATCCTGCATAGTGTATAAAGGCCGGAGGGGAAAAGTATAAGGCTTTCACCCAGGTCATCAGATTTGGTTCGAATCCCTATTGATGTAAAACTTCATATATGTATGACCATGGTTACATTTTTTGGTGCATAATAACATACCAGGTTAACGTTTTTATGTTGACACTTCCCCACTAATATTATAAAGCGTCTTGGACTTGAGAATGTGAAAGACAATTATCTATGAATGCCAATAAAAACTGCACAATGCTTAGTTTAAGCACTAGCTATGTATATCTGGGTCTACGAATGAGGGGAAGACCCATGGATAGAAGACTGAAAATGTGTCTTTTGTAGAAATAAAAGATCTATATGTAAAAAAGGAACTGTTGAAACTCCTGGGACCTTTTTTGAGGAATGATCAATCCTTTAGCATTTAAAAATAATATTATATTATTATATATAATATTTTATAAGTCATAATATTTAAAATTAATTATTTTGAACACCTATGCTAATTTATACTTCACAAGTGGAGCAATAAATGTAGCTTGACAGATGTCACAAGGGAGTCCCTAGACAATAAGAACATAAAGTGAGGAAAGACAATAAGAAGGGAAGGGAAAGAAACAAACTAGAACTGTAAACTAAAAACTAAAAAAAAATAAAGTGAGAACAAGCAATAACAGGACAATAACAGGACAAGTGCCGTAAATCACACAGGTTATGAATCCCCTTTGGAAAATCATTCCCATAGAGGATTCAGGTATGAGAAGCATCAAAGATGACCACTGAACAAAAATATGAAAGTGCTTCAATATTGAAAATGTTAATCTCCGTTAATAAAATGGCAATTAAATGTTACAAAACGGTGACTTAGTTACTTTGGTTAAAACAATAAGCTATTACTATGGGTATAAAAGTGTAAACAAAATACAGTTTAAATTGAAGCAGTAAATATTTGTCTACGAGATAACACAAGGAGGTGACAGAAGTTAAATTAACCTTATAGGAAAAATATAACAAGCTAATTTATTAGGTCCTAATAAGAGAGAGGACCAGCTATATAAAACACACCATAATATAAAAAAAAACAAAAGATCACAATAAGTGATATGAGTGAAACCCGTTAACTGTTCTCAAATTTCATCCTGATTTTGTAGATACCTTGTTGGAAGAAGGAGATGATCTGTGTTCAAAGCATGGTCGTTGCACTTTTGCTGCTTGAAATGTACTTGGAGCAGTAAAATTCTCTCACAGAACCATTCCTCTTTTCAGAGTTCAAAGACAAATGAAATGAGCCAAAAATCTTCTGTAGTTCCTCTATTGATGAGTGGAAAACCCCATTTGTATTTTTTTCTTGAGATGGGGTTTGAAATCTCTTTTCCGTTGGATAGTAATTATATTACAATATATTTGATAAGGATGGCCCTAACAAGATAATTGCATCTTTTCTCTTGAGGATTAGTTCTGTAGTAATGCAGTTTCACAATTATATCCCCAGGGGACCTACAGGTAACTCACAATGAATCTTGATCTTTCAATTTATGTTTAAGAAATTGAATTTCAGATTTAAAGGAGTCAACACCCTCTTCATGAGTCTTAATGGCTGATGTTTCATCTAGCTTTTGCTCACATAATGAAACTCTCTGGCCCAATTCATTTACATTTTTAGAAATGTAGCTTGAGACTTTCTTAGCTATTTATTTAGACATGTCCTTTTCCAATAAATGTTGAATGTTGGCAACTGTAAGAACTTCAATTAAAGTGTGTGCAGGGATAATATGCTGCTTATCTTCTGTGGCTGGTGAGGGGTTTAAGGTTCAGGAAGTGGCTGCAGCCTTCATTTCAAAGGCTTTCTGTTTTGTCAGTGTTTTCTTTATTGCCCCGCTGTTTCACATGCCCCTGAGCGTACCATTTATTTAGAATAAACTTGTGTCAATAAATAAAATTGAAGTTTCCAGCTGCTTTGTTTATAAGGCTCTATTGAGGGCAATGCAATCACGGTGCAAGGAAAAATGCTGCCAATTTTTTAAATGGGCCAGTTCACATAAAGTATATATGTGTATACTGTGTATATCCCTTTCTCTGCCAGCCTATCTGGAGATTTTGTCACCCTTTGTTGCCAGACAATGTTGCACTATTTTGTGCTCCACATGTTCAACTGTGATTTTTAAAGGGATTTCCAGGGATTTCCCAGGGAAATTATATATTGTTAGAGTCTGGGCTTTAACATGAAATATCTTGTTTGTCATTTTTTAGGTGTATTCTCAATATTTTTGGGTGAAATATGTGCAAAAACATAAACATAATCTATTTTTTACAATTTGTAGTGTTTTTTTGTAATAAAAAATGAAAGTTTGTCAATAAAATCTTATTACGTGTAAAAGCCCCATTTCTCCTGGTTACAACAGTACCACATATGTATTGGTAGACACCCTTTTCCTGCCCAGGAGACTCCCCAAAACTGATACAATGCTTTAGGAGATTTTTAGATAAAATACAACTGTGCTATGTGCTATGTGCACCTTAAAAATTTTGCAAGAAAAACAACCCATTACTTTTGAAATACCCCCCACAAAATATATTCTCTGGAAGTACACACCTCAAGCTTTCTAGACGTACCAGGCTTGTTGACATGGGTGCAGTTTTCTGGAAGTAATCCCTCAATGAATTATGTGGTTGTACAGGGTTTCCCAAAAAAAGAAGAATCAAAGACACATTTTCCTAAAAAAAACTATATGCAAACAACAAAAAACAAGTTAAATCTCCAAACAGAAGAAGACCCAACAAGCATAGGTACTGTCAATGGAATGGTTGGCAAGCACCCAAAGTAACACATGTGCACAAGAATAATTTTACTTGAAAATATCATCTCTGAAGACAAAGTGCAAACCTGACACTTTTTCAACCAAAACAATCCTTTACATTTGTAATACCCCACACAAACCATATATACCCTGAAAGTACACGTTAAGCTTAGTGGGCTCATCTTTCTGTAAGTAACCCCTTGAAGATATCTTTGGTTGCACAGGGTTTCCCTAAAAAATGTATAGAAAAGCAGAATGAAAAACACATTTTCCTAAAATATCAATATGCAAACAAAAAAAACAAGCTAAATCTGAAAGCGCAAGGTCCCTCAAGCAGAACAATACCCAACATGCATAGGTACTTTTAACCCTTTTTAATTGGCAGCATACTTGAAATCTGGTTGCCCTCTGTTGACAGGTCATTTTTCACCATTTAGTGCTATGTTTAACCTTGATTTTTGTAGGAATTTCCAGAAAAATTCTATATATTTTTTTTGCGGCAGAGTTAAGGTTTAAACATAAAATGTCTTGTTCATATTTTTTTTACAATTTTTAAAAATATTTTTAAGTAAAAAAACTAAAAAAAAATTATAATTTTTTAAAAATTGTCTCATTTATTTTAAATAAAACATTTATTTTATTAAAGAAAACATTATTGCATGTGAAAGCCTCATTTCTCCTGATTACAACGGTACCACATATGTATTGGTATCCCCCGTTCCTGTCCAGGAAACCCCCTCAAACTGAAAAGAGCACTTTATAACATTTACAAATAAAATACAACTACTATTCATACTATAAAGGGTTCAATCTAAAAAAAAAATTGGCGTGGGGTTCCCCTTCTCAGGAAGGGGTCCATTTTTTTTTAGAATTTTAAGGGTTAAAACCCCTTAAAAATCCAGCCAAAAAATAGTATGAGGTCCCCCCTACCCAACATAACCAGCCCGGGGGCCAGCTATGGGGGTTAATGGCAAGTCACCCACTAGCAGCAGTTTACTTGCCAGACCCCAGCTTTGTGAACTGGTATAGGGGTTTCATGGATCCCTTACTGGTTCACAAAGGGTTAAATGTAAAACTAAACACCACACAGACACACCAAAAAAAGTTATATTATTTTTTTTAATACCTACCTTTCATCAATCCCAGAGCACTGTGTCCCACGCTGATCTCTTTGGCTTCTGCTCTTCTGCTGCTGCTGGAAGCCTTTTATACCTGCTGGATGACAGGGGGGGGGCATTTTGGGGGGGGAATTTTAAAGGTTAAAAACCCTTAAAAATCCCCCCAAAAATGGTGTGAGGTCCCCCCTACCCAGCATAACCAGCCCGGGACCAGCTATGGGGGCTTGCAGAACAGGGCACAGGGGCCCTACAGGCTACAAGCTGGCATAGCCTATGGCCACAGGCTCATCTGCCCCCCTGGCCCCCCAGGCAGGTAGTGGAGGACTCTGGGTTAATGCCCCCAGCCTTGTGAACTGATATAGGGGTCTCATGGACCCCTTACCAGTTCACAAAGGGTTAACAGTAAATAAAAAAAAATTCCTGTGACCCTCGCCGATCCGATGATAGATGCTGTGATCGCTGGAGGGGGGAGGCCCAGCCATCACTGCATCTGAGAGCTGAACACCCAGGATGACGCCCACATGGTGACATCTTCTGCCCTGCCCCCAAATGGGCTTCTTGTAAAGACGGTGCGCCTTTCAGAAAGGAGCCTATCCAGCTCTCTCCTGAAGACTGAAGAGCCGGGGGGGTGATCAGAGGCCCCCTTGTTGAGGAGGAGCCTTGTGGGAGTGATTGGCCATGGAGGTGAGTTAATGTAATTTTTATTTACTTTTTTTTTACATGTAATGCCGGTTGCTGCTGAAGCGGTAGGGGGGGTATTCCGGGAATTCCCATGTGGAGGGGCCTGGGTGGGGGATCGAAGGCCCCCCGGATGAAGAGGAGACCGGCTGGATCAACTGAGGGGTCAGTTGAGTGTTTTTTCTACTTTACTTATACTGTAGCAGGGGGAAAGTCAGGCATGTAGATTCTACATGCTTAGCACTTAAAAGGAGTGGAAGCGGGGCTCCTTTCATAGCCTCTGGGGTGGCAATTATGAGCTCACCTATCAGACAGCCATCCAGCCAAGCAGCTAGCCCCACTTCCTTGTAGCATTTTTTTTTTAATTTTCAAGCATTTTTTCAAGAAAATCAAGTTATTAATGGTAAAAGCCCAATTCCTCCCAATTACAATGGAACTGTATATGTATCAGTAGACAACCATTTCTGCCCAGGGGACACCCCAAACTGAAAATAATGCTTTATAAGATTATCCAGTAAAATACAACTACTATGCCCTAGAGAGGTGGACCCATGCTTTTGTTTTACATTTTTAGGTTTCAATCCTTAAAATAAATAAAACAGTGTGAGCCCCCCTCTTTAGCAAAATCAGCCCAGGCACCAGCTATATGGGCTGGTAGACTAGGACGCAGAGGTCAAGCAGCTGGCGTGTGGCCTTAAAATCAGGTCACATGAAAGCTAAAATCTCTGTGATTCAGGGAAATAGATCTGCAGAGGAGACTCAAAGATTTAAAACACCCTCTGCTGCCCCCTACAGGAATGAAAAGGAAGAACAGGTAAAACCAAGACAGACAGTTTGTTACTATTGTAATAAGCCAGGTCATATAAAATATAATTGTATCACATTCTTAAACAGTAGAAAATTGAAGAATTTGGGAAAGGAGAATGGTTTTGTATCTAAGGAACCATCAGCACCCCAGCCATAGAGGAAGTAGAAGCTCACACACCTTATGGTCCTTTAATAAAACAACTTAGCTTACAATCAGTGACAGTTCCTATGCTAAAGATATACAGGCAAATGCAAGGTCAGAAGGTTTATTGCCCAAGCCCTGACTAGGTCCTGAAGTTGCCATACCAAAACCAACACATTTAGAATTTGTTGCACCATTAGTGCTTGATAATTGTGGAAGATCCTTTGTAACAGCTGAATTAAATGGACAAAAATCAAATTTTCTTCTGGATACAGGAGCACAGCTTACTGTCACAGGTGCTAAATTACCATTGAAGACAAATTCTAAAACATGTACGGTTGTTGGTTTTAACAAAAAAGGAAGTGCCACTGCTACATTGTGTAAACGGGTACCATTTGAAATTCCTGGTCATTTGAAAACTGATATTGACATTTGGCATTGTGATAATTCGGAATCGATTTTAGGAGCTGATTTAATGAAAACCAGAGGATGGGTGATTGATTTAGGAAATTGTGTTATTTGGAAGGATTCAATTAATCATAAGCCCATATTAATTGATCCACATCAGTATGCTGAAGTTGGAAGCGTCTATATGACAGACAAGATTTCACCCGACCATAAATGGCCAGACACGGGTGATAATCTAGCTTTGAAACAGTTGGTTCAGAAATTTCCATCTTTGTGGACACAATTCAGAAATGAGGTGGGTCTTATGAAAGATGTGTTAGTGAATATTGAGGGTAAGGACCCCCCACCACAAAGGCAATATAAATTACCCCCAGAGGCAATTGAACCAGTCTCAGTGATCATACAAGAATTCCTTAAGCAAGGTGTGATTAGGAAGGGAAATTCAGTGACTAATAATCCATGCTGGTGTGTTAAGAAACCTGATAATTCCTATAGATTCTTATTAGATCTAAGAATGTTAAATAAATACACACCCACGACAACTTGTATTATGTCATAAACACCCGATATATTGTCCAATCAAATGCCGATCATAGAATTTTTTCAGTTTTGGACTTCTCTAATGGTTTCTTTTCCATTCCACTTGCCAAAAGTTGTCAATATAAGTTCTCATTTGTATTTGATTCAACCCAATTCATACTAAATCGCTTGCCCCAAGGGCTCCACCTATCTCCATCAATATTTCATCAGGCATTAGCAAATGTTTTATCAAAATTTTCTAGACCAGACTGTGTCCGTCAGTTTGTAGACGACATTTTGAGTAGCTCAAAGACAGAGGCGGAACATCTGTCTCTGCTAGCTGAAATGTTTCAGCTATTGCAGGATGCAGGGCTTAAGTTAAACACAAAGAAAGTGCAGCTAATGAAAACTGAAGTAAGATTTCTAGGATTAATCATAAGTCATGGCAAAAGATCACCTTTGAGTGAAAGAGTGCAGGCTATCACATCTCTTCCAGTTCCAACAAGTCTCAAGGCGTTAAGACAATTCTTAGGATTGTTGAACTTCTCAAGGGAATTCATTGAGAACTTTGCTTTCAAAGCTTCTCCCTTTGTAACAGTTATTAACTAAAGACTCAGGTGAGATTGTTGAAATGTGGAAAGATGAACAGCAGGCAGCCTTTGAGACTCTAAAGAGAGATCTTCAGTCAGCTCCAGCCCTAGCCACAGTTGAAAAGAATAGGCCATTTGCAATTCAAGTGTCAGTCTCAGACGAAGCCATCTCAGCTGTGTTGTTGCAATTGCAAGGTGACACATGGAGAATACTAGGTTATTACTCCAGACTACTGACACCAGTAGAAAAGGGATTTGACCTGTGTATCAGGAATTTGGTAGGAGTACATTTTGCAGTGAAAGCTACTGAGCATGTAGTTGGTTTTAATAAAATCACATTGCAAACTCCGCATTCTACTTTAAAGATGCTTCTTGAGAAGAATCTTCCTGGAGTTTCTAACCAAAGATTTGCTCAATGGTTACTGCTGCTCTCCTCTAAAAACATTGATGTTGATCATAAGGCTAAGTATGTGCTTCCCCAACTTATGCAATATGAAGGAGAACCCCATGAATGTTCAATTGAGAGTCATGAATCAATTGCACCTCTTTTCAGATGTGAGGCAGAGAAGGATGATGAACCAGTGTTCATTGATGGCTCTAGATATTTTTCAAATGGTAAATATTGCACAGGATATGCTATTTGGTATCCTAAAAGAGGTTATGCAATACAGCATAAATTAGAGGGACATCATTCAGCACAAAGAGCAGAATTGGAGGCATTAAAAACGCTTTTGATCGTTGAAGATCAAGAAAATCGTATGCCATTAGCAATCTATAGTGATAGCTCTTACTCTGTAAGATCACTCATAGATTATCTTCCAATCTGGAAGAGAAGAGGGTTTGTTGATTCCTCCAATAAAAATCTAGCTCACAAGAAAACTTTAGAAACAATTTTTGAAATTGCATCTAAGAATCCCTGTAGTCATGCAATCATTACAGTCCCTGGACATCAAAAGGACAATAGTGACTTGAGCATTGGGAACAGAACAGCTGACAGCTTGGCTAAGGAAGCAGCAGTACAGGGGGAGACTATTGATGGAATTGACGCTGACAGTGACACAAAGCCTGCTATTGTGAATGCAATACGTAAGACAGAGCAGGAGCCTCTTTCATTTGCTAAAGAACAGGCTAAGGATTCAAATTTGACAACAATTCGACAAGACCCTAAGCCCCCTTTTAGCTTGGAAAATGATATATTGTGCCACGATTCAAATGGAATTTTATTACCAATCATACCAGAACACTTGCAGGTAGAGTTTACAAAGTACAATCATGAGAGTTTAGGTCACATTGGTCAGCAAAGGTTGCTAGAAATTCTTAAGGAAACATTTTACTGGGAAAAAATGGAAAAAACAGTGCAGAAAGTAGTGCAATCCTGTTTGATTTGTGCACAAATAAATCCCAGACCAAAAGGACAAAAGCCACCTTTACTAAGAATTGCACCAGCTGACGGTCCCTGGAAAACTCTGCAAATAGATTACATAGGACCCTTGCCCACAAGGAAGTATGGGTTTAGGTATGCTTTAGTGGTGGTAGATGTATTTTCCAAATGGGTTGAAATTATACCGGTAAGGAAAGATGATGCAATAAGCACAGCCAAGGCTTTGGTAAATCACATCTTTCCTACCTGGGGTTTTTGTTTTAAGTTGGAAGCAGACTGTGGGACTCATTTTACAGGTAAAATTATCCAGGCAATGTGTGGAATTTTAGGAATTGAACAACAGTTTCATGTAGCTTATCATCCTCAGTCAGCTGGTATTGTTGAGCGAATGAACAGGACTATAAAAACAAGGATAGATAAAATGCTAATGAGTAGAGGGAACACCTGGGTAGACGCATTACCATTCATATTGATGAGTGTAAGAGGTACATCTTCTTCTACTACTCAGTTTTCACCATTTGAGCTAATGACAGGAAGGAAGATGAATTTAACATTTCCACATGAACCATTTCTTTCAACACCACAAAAAGAGGCCATAGCAAAGTCTCAATGGTTACAGTTGCTTCAGAATAATCTAACCAATGTCCTGCCACATGCCGCCATGCGTATGCAAAAAATGGTTCCTCCACATCAATCAAAATTTGTGAAGGGAGCCATGGTTATGGTAAAAGCATTTCGCAAGAGTGGTCCTTGGCAGAGCAATTGGGAAGGTCCTTATGAAATAATTGATTCCATGGGACAAGTAATTATACAAGTCCAAAGGCCTCTAAATTTTAACAAAAATGTGAGGCGACAGCAAAAAATGTGGGTTCATGCAGATCAATGCAAATTGTTTATGCCAAAATGACTGATACTGCACTTTTATTTTACAGCCATATTGAAACATGCAGCTGTTGAAATTACAGGATGTGATAACATCTAAGGAGAAAATTTTTATCTTAGGACTCCTTTACATCCTTATAAGAACTCAGTTAAGCAGCGGTGTTACAATGAGCATTCCTACAATTCCTGAGGAAGACCCGGAGACCTTATTAACACCAGAACAAAATGTTTCTTTTTATAGGAAAAGAAGATGGGGTATAGTAGAATGGAAAAATTCCCCAGTTGATGACACAATTTATATTTTGGGCAACATTTGTATAGGATATGGTTATACTTGTTGTGTTGAAATAACATTTACATACAATAATGACATAAAGATCCAAGCTTGTATCGATACCAAAACAACATTTTCTAAATTACATGGAACCTTTGTTCATAACAATCGAACAGGTTCATGGGCATGTAAGATGGAAGATACGGGGTTTTGGAGTGTTGAGATAAAGGGGGAGATTCCAGCTAAATGGTTGGGAAATATTGATTTGGAACGGATTAATACTGCCAAAAATGGCCGTTCTAAAACAGACATATGGTTTTTGACCGAAAATTGTTTGACTTTCCTGGATCAGGGTCATTTACAAATAAACCCTCAAGAGAGAGGAGATGTATTTAAGAGCTGGGATTTTATGATTGCAAAGAATAATTCTGCGGTGAGAATTGTATTAAATCTTACTGTTACAGATCAGAGAATCCCAGAGATTAAGGTTTCTCCTGAATCTGTTAAAATCAGAGAGGGTACGAATGATTTTAAATTCATATGCAAAGCAGATGCACAATTTCCCCAAGATTCTTTAATATCATGGGAAAAGGATGGTACATTCCTAGGGAGTCTAAGGCTAGGTACCACTCATATGATCCAAATTGGGCCCATAGGAGTGGTAAGTAGATCCGAAGCAGGGTTTGTCTATTTTAAGGCAGATCCTACTCTTGAGGACTCTGGTATCTATAATTGTTGCATATCAATGGAAAATCAGGGAAAACAGTGTAAATCATCTATTGTTCTGGTTGAGTCACCGAAAAAAATCAAATGTCTGGGTAGGTTATTTGAACCTGCAAGCCCCTTCCAGATCAATCACTATCAGACCAGACCCTTGTTGCGAGATTGGAATTTTGTCAATATTGTATGAAAATTTAACATTTCCGATTGGAAGGTCTCCACGCAATATGCTAATTGTCATGAACATCTGATAAATGTGGATTTGGGTATCGAACAATGGTTTAGTAAACCTCTAAATAAAAAGAATAAAAGAGGAATAATGGAAGGGATCATTGGTGGTGTAGGAGCTGTTAGTGGTATCACAAACAGCATAGACATAAATACATTGAGATCTGATTTGGAGTCTGCGGGGTTATTAGGAAGCAGAGGTTTACAGACCCAGCGGAGTATAAATCAGATTTTACAAGGTATGGTTGTTAAAACTGCCACAGTGATGGGTCCTTCCATTCTTCATCTGCAAGAAGTGACAATGGCATTAATGACTAGTGCACAGCATTCCCAAGTAGCGAGAGCATGTCTTGAGGTACAAGTAGAATATTCTACTAATTTCAAGATCATAGCCCAGGCTTTTCAGGGTGGCACTACACCTTTGAATAGCATACATAGCCTACCCTCTGAATATCAGTTTGCTTTAAATCATATTGATTTATTGGGGAATAAGTGGGTAGGATGTGTGCCTGGGGAATGTTATGCTACGTCATTGATTCCTATTGCAGGCCAGCAACAAGAGTTGGTATCTGTCACTGTTTTGGGAATACCAGGGAGCGACACCCAACTTCTATATTATCAGTTGCAATATAAGGATTTTGCTATTGATGTTGACCAGACAGAACCGGAGCAGCTAGACCTATCAGCATGTTTACATTTCCAGTCAAAGTTCGTCTGCTTGCCTAATCAAATTAAAGAAATATATAATTCTTGCTTCCATAACCATAGTTTGTGTACAGCAAGAATTGAGGAAGTTAAAACCTCCTTTGAGTTATTTACTCCTGTTGAACAGAGGAAATTTTGTTTCCAAGTTATGACAGAAAGTGAAGAAATCAAGGCTCTTATGAGTTCCTGTGCCTATTCAGATGTTCTGAAAAGGGGATTATATTGCATAGCGGGTGAATTAGTAAGTATTGATTTTAATGGAATCAAAATCAATATTTCCACTATACTGAATAGGGAAATAAAGAGCTTTCCTCCAAAATGTAATATTTCTCAATTAGATGAATTCCTTTGGAAGGAATGGACAGCGGAACTTATAAAAGATAGAGGTTTTTTAAAGGCATTGCAAACAGAGATTAAGCAAGCAGAGATTGTTTTTAAACATGAACAAGGAGTGTTGCAGTCTATACAACACGATTGGTCTAGTTTCTCTGGAGCTTCCTGGTGGAGTAAATTAAAAAAATCAATTAATATGTGGTCAAAATCCTCAGTGGCAACAGCGATGGGAAATGTTTTATTGCACCCTGTTATTATTTTATTTATCGTTATTATTATATGTATGATATTACAATTAATCTTAGTATTTAGAGTTAAATATCTTCATAGTTTAGTTAGAAAAGAAATTTCACGAAGCGGAAAATTGTTACACAGAACTTTTATGAGGAAACTACTTGCATTGGGCCCTGATGTTGGGAATTCATTGATAGAGGGATCTATTATGGATAACCAAAACAAGACCTGGAATGAATGACGCAGTGACTGATGTGTGAATGTTCTAATTATTAAATTATGATTTAATAATAAATCATAATTAGGGGGGTTTGTTATATTTAAAATATGTTTTAATTTTGAATATAAGAAACTATTTGGCGCCATAAAAATTCAGTAGATTAAATTTTGGAATTTCATTTGATGGATTGCTCTGTTTTTGGAATCTGATTATCAGACCCCCTATGCAGGGAGTAAATTGCCCCCAGATGTGAAACCGAGACACAGGGATAACAGTGTCTGGGTCTTTATTTACTCTAAGTCTCCATGTCAGTCTATGTAATTACTCTAAGTCTCCATGTCAGTCCATGTAATTAATGTGATGTATGAACTACTGACCATTAACATATAACATCTGTCATCTGTAAGCTGAGCAGAATATTATATTTCATGGACCTCCTTTTGACGTTAATTGGTTCAGATAGTAGGAGGGATTGTGAATTTGAGGAGGGATTGTACATACCTCCAGCTAGGAATTTGATCTGAATAGAAGGTTTCTTAAGTCACGCGGGGGAAGGGAACAAGACACTTTTCTTTCAGACACAACCCTGCATACACGGACAATCAGCCCCCACCTTTTTACTGTGAAGAGCAAGTTTTTTTTTTCACCAGACAAAGGCAGTAGGAGAAGTTTGCCGCCATTTCACTTCCAGCCAAAGAAAGCCTTGCACTCTATTTTTGGACATTTCAACCGAACTTAATGCATTAACAAACTCTGTTTTATATTTATTTGTAAAGCAAGTTACTGGCATCTACCTCTTCATTTATTCTAAATTATTAATTAAACCCATCACCGATTTTTTTGGCTTTGATTCCGGATACGTTTATTTGTGAATTCCTTGGCTGGAATCACCGACGGCTCTCGATATTCTTTGAGGAAAATATTAATTCAAAGAATCATATATATATATATATTGTAGACATGTCACTGGAGAAGTGATCGAGGGGGTGTACATTTCACCTAGGTTACTACGCTGGGTGAGATGGTAAGTCCAGGATTGATTTGTTTCCCAGCAGTGATATGCTGCTGAGGTGTTGTTTAATTTTGCCGGGCCTGGATTTATATGGAATGGCAGGTAGGTTTGGTAGAGGGACCTGTCATTCCACACCTCCCCGATCCAGTTTGGGTTTTGGATCAGGTGAGCTCTGATCCTAATTAGTCTGGAAAGGTAAAAGCTCTGCAGAGACTGCAGGCTATTGCTCTCAGCCAGAAATGAACAGCCTGTGTGTGTGTGTGAAGGAAGCTGCGAACGCAGCCACTGCTGGAGCTAAAAACTCACCCTGCGATGTCCAGGCGAACGCTGTGTTTTAAAAGTGTCAGCTAGGTGAGAAGAACCTGCTAGTAAGCGCCCAGACGGGCTAGGTCTTTATTTTGTTTTGTACACTAAAGAAGCACGCTGCTGCTGTATGTTTTGTTTACTGGACTGTTTATGCCATGAATAAACGCCAAGACCTGCTTTTATAACACCTAAGTCTGTCGTGAACTGTGTCCAAACACACCATCCCCCGGGAAGATCCCTACAATTGGTGCTGCGGAGCGGGCAAAACGGTTGCTAGGGGCAACGGTGTGGACAGACTTGGCTACAGCTGCTTATGTCTTGGGTGAAAGCTGCAACTACACTCCAAGAACAGTCGGGCAACATGGAGGAGATGCTGAAGCAGTTTATGCAAGTAAGTTTGCAACAACAACAGGCTCAGATAGAGGCCAATAGACAACAACAACAGGCTCAGATAGAGGCCAATAGACGACATGAACAGGCTCAGATAGAGGCCAACAGACGACATGAACAGACCATGGCTGCCCAACAACAACTTATTGAACACCTGATAGCAAAACAAGAGGCGCCTGTGGTTGCCAACCCCCAGTCAGTGGTGCGAGCCGCTCCAGAGACTTTTGATGTGAGAAGAGCTGTGCAGCGAGCACTGCAAAAGATGACTGCTGAGGACGATGTTGAGGCCTTCCTAACTGTGTTTGAGCGTGTGGCTGAGCGAGAGAAGTTACCAGTCGCTGAGTGGGCAGAGGTAATTGCGCCCTATTTAACAGGGGAACCTCAAAAGGCCTACTATGACCTCAGTGAGCAAGAGGTTAAGGACTATACTCGGCTAAAAGCGGAGATACTTGCCCGACTAGGCGTTACTACTGCGGTCCGTGCCAGGAGGGTACGCAACTGGAGCTACAGTTTGGACAAATCGGCAAGGTCCCAGATGTATGACCTGATCCATTTGGCGAGAAAGTGGTTGGAGCCAGACACTTCTACTCCTGCACAGATCCTAGAGAGGGTTGTGATGGATCGCTACCACCGAGCACTTCCTGCTGACCTGCAACGCTGGGTGGGACAAGGTGACCCTAAGAATGCAAACGAACTTGTCAACCTTGTGGAGAGGTTCCAGGCGACTGAGGACTACCTCCGTGATGTTTCTGCAGCCCCCTCACCTCCCCGGAGTGCCAGATCTGTGCCATCAGCTGGTAAGAGACTTCCATCTATTGGGGGAGTGTGGAGGGGTGCTGAGGGAGGAAAAAGGGCTCAAGTGGTGTCTCAGGGGCAAAAGACTGGGGATGGTCCCGGGTGGCTAAGTGGCCCTAAAAAGGACTCCTTGCCAAGGAGACCAGGCTCTATCCAGTGCTGGAGATGCCATGAGATGGGACACGTGTCTGCCCATTGCCCTCTTACCACTGAGCCCATGGAATGTGAGGCTAATCGACGTCAGCCGCTATTTGCGGAACCATCTTGTGTTGCAGTTCCTGGACTAGAGACTGAACCGCAAATCTGCAACGTTACAATTAATGATTTTCCTGTTAAGGCGTTGCTGGACTCAGGAAGCCTCGTAACCTTGGTGCATGCCAGCCTGGTGGCTGGCGACTTTGAGTGTAAAAAGCATATGAGTGTTGTTTGTATACATGGGGATACAAAAGTGTACCCTATAGTGCTGGCTGAAGTCGGGACTGAACAAGGCACCGTACAATATGAAGTGGGTGTGGTTAAAAACCTCATGCATAGCGTAATATTGGGGCGCGATTTTCCATTATTCTGGGCTCTCTGGGGAAAAAGAAAATCCCCCGAAAGGAGTGAGGATACTCCTAAGGTTGTTGCATTGCCCCCTGTAAATGATAAAAGTGTGCAGGATGAAAATGATTGTTTTCCTTTGCAGGTCCTGGCTGGAGAGGAGGAGGCTCCTCCCACTGAGCAAAATATACCAGACTTAGAGGTGTCTAGGGATAATTTTGGGACTGCACAGTTACAGGACCCCACTCTCAAAAATGCGAGAGAGCAGGTTTCTGTCATGAATGGGGTACCTCAGGAACCAGATGCTGAGAAAAGATTTCCACATTTTTCTGTGACTAATGATCTTTTCTATAGAGTCACTAAGATTAAGGATGAGATTGTGGAACAGCTTCTGGTGCCTAAGCCGTACCGGCGTCAGGTGCTTGACATGGCACATAACCATGTTCTTGGGGGACACTTGGGGACTGACAAAACGCAGGAGAGGGTTCTCCAGAGGTTCTACTGGCCGGCGATATATAATGATATTAAAAAACACTGCGAGTCGTGCCCCACATGTCAGCTTAGTGCCCCAGTGTCACATTTTCGCAGTCCTTTGATTTCGCTCCCTATTATAGAGGTGCCTTTTGAGCGTATAGCCATGGATTTAGTGGGTCCCATTGTAAAATCCGCTAGGGGACACCAGTATATTCTGGTGGTCATGGATTATGCGACCCGCTATCCTGAAGCTGTGCCCTTAAGAAACACTGCATCTAAAACAATTGCACGTGAGTTGTTTTATATGTTCTCTAGGACTGGAATCCCCAAAGAAATCCTGACTGACCAAGGTACACCCTTTATGTCAAAGGTGATGAAGGAGTTATGCAAACTATTTAAAATCTCACCCATCCGTACCTCTGTATACCACCCCCAGACGGACGGATTGGAAGAGGGTTGATTAAGCCACAGCTAAATAAAGTGGAGGCAATACAGAATTGGCCAAAACCCCTGACAAAGAAACAGGTCAGAGCTTTCCTTGGTATTACGGGCTATTACCGTAGATTTGTGCCGAACTTTGCCTCAGTTGCTGCTCCCCTAACTGACTTGACCAAGGGCGGAAAGAGAGCCATGATCACGTGGACTCCAGAGGCCGAGAAGGCTTTCCAAAGCCTTAAATCTGCCTTGTGCCAACAACCTGTGTTAGTTACCCCCGATTTCAGGCGAGAATTTCTGGTCCAGACAGATGCTTCTAACACAGGCTTAGGTGCAGTACTCTCACAAGTAGTAAATGGTGAGGAGCATCCAGTGATGTACTTGAGTAGGAAGCTAACCCCGGCCGAGAAAAATTATGCCATTGTGGAGCGAGAATGTTTGGCAGTGAAGTGGGCCCTCGAATCCCTAAAATATTACTTGCTAGGCAGGAAATTCAAGTTAGTGACAGACCATGCCCCCCTAACATGGATGAAGTTAAACAAGGAGAGAAACGCAAGAGTGACTAGATGGTTTCTGTCCCTACAAAACTTTAATTTCACTGTGGAACACAGGCCAGGGAAATTACAGGCAAATGCTGACGCATTGTCGAGGGTACATTGTCTGTGGGGACAAAATGCTCAGCCCTCCGGTCTGAAGAAGAGGGGGGGGATATGTAGACATGTCACTGGAGAAGTGATCGAGGGGGTGTACATTTCACCTAGGTTACTACGCTGGGTGAGATGGTAAGTCCAGGATTGATTTGTTTCCCAGCAGTGATATGCTGCTGAGGTGTTGTTTAATTTTGCCGGGCCTGGATTTATATGGAATGGCAGGTAGGTTTGGTAGAGGGACCTGTCATTCCACACCTCCCCGATCCAGTTTGGGTTTTGGATCAGGTGAGCTCTGATCCTAATTAGTCTGGAAAGGTAAAAGCTCTGCAGAGACTGCAGGCTATTGCTCTCAGCCAGAAATGAACAGCCTGTGTGTGTGTGTGAAGGAAGCTGCGAACGCAGCCACTGCTGGAGCTAAAAACTCACCCTGCGATGTCCAGGCGAACGCTGTGTTTTAAAAGTGTCAGCTAGGTGAGAAGAACCTGCTAGTAAGCGCCCAGACGGGCTAGGTCTTTATTTTGTTTTGTACACTAAAGAAGCACGCTGCTGCTGTATGTTTTGTTTACTGGACTGTTTATGCCATGAATAAACGCCAAGACCTGCTTTTATAACACCTAAGTCTGTCGTGAACTGTGTCCAAACACACCATCCCCCGGGAAGATCCCTACAATATATATATATACCAATTATCAAAACATCTCAGTATGCATCTGTATCAGTGAGTAATATTGTCATCATATTACAGACCCATATTGTAACATTAGTGCTTAGGGAAAATATAATCATGACGCCCAGTCATAATCATGTTAAGCAAATGACCATTGTGTACATGAAATGGCAGCAGCATAGAACAAACAGAACATATATGACAAACACGATCGCCTTATAAACTATTACCGACATTTCACAGCACACGACCGTTTCATCAGAGTAGCGATACCTCCTACCTGTACCAAGCGCGCCTTTATACTGTTAACTTTCCCCCTGGCCGGCCAGTGTGTGAGCGCAACGAGCGGCGCACTTCCGGTGGCCGCCCGTTACGTCACTTCCGGAGTCCGCGTCCCGGACAGTGTCACAGCCCCTGATCTGGCTGACGTCTGCGCTAGGGGCCGGAAATGACATCTCGCTTTCTACAGGAGATGGACACTGACTCACGGGTTGTCGGCCCTCCGGACTCCACCAAAATGGCGGCGCAAACAAAAAGGGTCCGCCACCCCTCCCTGAGTAAACCCTCTGTGGTAAAGTGTATGGAAAATTCCTGAATGGTGTGTATTTTTGCCCTGCTATGCTGTATCAGGCACGATCCATGCCGGGTTTTCAGGACCCAGGTCACATTCCCCAGTCCTTTACAGGTTTGTTCCCTGATCTCAGGCCTTGCACAGGTGATGAGGCTGATTGCAGGGGAAGCCTGAGCCTGTCAGTGGGCTGTTGAAAAGCCTGGAGGAAGGACTTTGCTTGTGATTCTGAACTTGGACTTCTGGATGAGAAGCATGGGCTGGTATGCCCCTGTAACTTGGACTTATAGTTTACTGGACTAACAAACCATGGACTTACACAGAGCTGGTGAAGTAACCACTTGATGTATTGCATTTTGTGCTGCAACGTTCTCTGATGTAAGAGATGCTTTGTTTTGCTGATGAACACTTTATTTTCTCAATAAAACTGCCTTTGCTGTTGAAGAACTGTCACCTGTGTCACTGCCGTTTGCCCCAAATCGATCACAATTGGTGGAGGATGCAGGCATAGTGACTGTTGCTAGGGGCAACAGAGTGACAACACGCTGCATTTAACAGTGGATGTCCTGGGTGAAAGTGACAACCAAGATGTCACATGGAGGAGGGGATAAAACAGCTAATACAGGCTAACCTCCAGCATGAGCAGCCCCTGGAACAACAGCAGCAAGCCATGGCACAACAACAGCAAGCACAGCAGCAAGCCATGGCACAGCAGCAGCAGGCCCTGGCACAGCAGCACCAAGCGCAGCAGCAGACCATGGCAAACCAGCAGGAGACAAATCGCCTGTTGATAGAACAGATTGCTGCGCTCATTGAGACTGTTGTGGCTCAAGTCTCACAACCGAAGAGAAGCCCAGCTGAGACGGCTGGTGCGAGGACAGCCGTTCAGCGGGTTCTGCAAAAGATGACTCCGGACGATGATGTAGATGCCTACCTCACCGTATTCCAGCGCGTAGATGAGAGAGAGCAGCTGCCAGTTGCTGAATGGGCCGACATGATTGCACCGTTCCTGACAGGTGAGCCACAAAAAGTGTATTTTGATCTCAGGGACCAAGAGATATGGGACTATGACAAACTCAAAATGGAGATTTTTGCTCACCTGGGTGTCACGCTAGCGGTTCAGGAGAGGAGGGTGCACAACTGAACTTTTGCCATCGATAAGCCTGCCCGATCGCAGATGTATGACCTTATACATCTAGTACAGAAGTGGCTGGATCCGGAGAATTCTACACCCGCACAGATGGTCTAGAGAGTCGTGGTGGACCATTTCTTCCGGACCCTGCCGCCAAAACTACAAAGATGGGTGGGACAAGGTGACCCACAGACTGCTGAGTCAACAAGGTTGAGAGATTTATCGCGCTTGAGGATGCCCCTACAGCACCAGCAAGACCAGTAGACCGGTGTCTACGATGGGTTAGCAAGTCCCCCATGTAGGTGTGTGGAAGGGGGTTAGAGGGAAAAAGACTGTCCCTGATCCCCAGAGGCCCCCTAATCCTAGGGAGGACACCCGGACAAAGAGGTTCCGTGGTCCCCAGTGCTGGAGGTGCCAGGAGTCGGGGCACATAGCCATTGATTGTCCCCTTTGCCCTGAACCCATGGAATGTGATGCCAGTCGCCGAAGGTCACAGTTCGCTGAACCAGCATGTATCGCCATTTCGCGGTCAGAGACTGAGGCCCATATTGTGTTGATGAAAGTGAATGGTTGCTCAGTGAAGGCACTGTTGGACTTAGGTAGCCTGGTAACCTTGGTCCGGGCAAACCTTGTGGGTGGAGGTTATATACCAAAAAGAAATGTTAGCGTGCTTTGCATCCACGGGGATATCATGGCTTACTCTATAGCGGTGAGTAAGTTTGAGACTCCCGCTGGAACACTAAACTATGAAGTCGGCGTGGTGAAATGCCTTATGTACCAAGCGATTGTCGGACGTGATTTTCCCTTGTTCTGAGAGTTGTGGGAAAGGGGTAACGCTTCTGTCGCGAGCGAAGTATCTCAGGCAGAACCGGTAACCCTCCCTGTCGTTGAGTCGGGAGAAAATGTGGATACCGCTGAATTGTGCAGTGACGACCGGTTTCCCCTCCAGGTGTTGGCAGGTGAGGATGACGAGATTTCCCTCACTAATCAGCAGGTCTTAGACCTAGAAGTGGCTCGGGGAAATTCGGGGTCTGAACAGTTAAGAGACCCCACTCTGGGGACCGCAAGAGAAAATGTCTTGTGTTGAATGATGTGCCTCAGAAACCAGCCGCTGACTGTAAGGAACTTACCTGGGAGTCTGTCCCATGGCGCCTCCACACGCTCACTGGCGGTGCGGCCCCTCCTGCGGCCTTGCCGGGCAGCTGCCCCTCCAGCGTCGGGTGCGCCAGCAGCCTCTTCCTCCTCCTCAGGAGGCGCGCCCGATGGCCGTGCACGTGCTCGCGTGCTCGCACTTTCCTTTTATGTCCCCTGGCGGCGCTGCTCCCAGGGCATTCGCCGGGGGAAGATTTAAAGGGACCAATCCTGGCCCAGGGATCCTCTGCTCTGGGGAGGTCAGGGAATGGACAACCTGACTGGCCAGGCTGGTCCAGTCCCTGGAGTTTCTCCTATCAGGGGTGAGATCGTGTGTTGCACCAATCAGCACATTCCCCCTCCCATTGGTCAGTCACCATTTAAATATTTTCCCGCCCGGACCACCAGTGCCTGTTATAGCCATTTAATAGCTTGGGTGTGCTTCTGAATCTCGTCTTAGTGTGTTTGATCCGGCTTCATCCTTGACTACTCCTGCTCGCTGCCTGAACTGACCTTCTGCGTGTCTGACTTCGTTTCTGCTTAACCCTTTGGATACCACGCTTCTGTGACCACCCGGCCTTGACCCTTGCCAGTCCCGACTACTCTTTGCCTTGCCCCTTGGTTTTTAACGTTTATAGACTTTGGTGCATGAACTCCTGATTTGGGATACCCCGCAGCTCATCTGTCTTTATCGTAAGCCAGCAATCTTTGCGCCAGTAAGTCCTGGGGGCAACCAAGTCTGGAGAGGCATAACCCATGTCTCCAGCAAGCGGGGGCTTGTCTATAGGCACAAGAGGCGGTGGAGATTGGGGATTGTTGGCTCACGAGAGAAGGGTGTCCAGCGGTCCCTGACAGTATAACAGGCCAGAACTATGGACCAAATTTTGGAGCAGGTGCAGGCCTTGACTGCAGCTGTTGAGCACCTGGCTCATCGAGTGGTGGCCCAGGAGAACCGTCCAACTCCTATCAACCCAGTCCCTCTGAGGGGCACCGGCCGTCCATCCTGTGGAACCCAAGATCCCGCTCCCCAAAAAGTTCACTGGGAACAGAAGCAAGTTTTCCAACTTTCGGGATGCCTGCAAACTTTATTTTCAACTCCGCCCACAATCCTCTGGATCCCAAGAACAACGTGTGGGCCTGATAATCTCCCTCCTGCAAGGGGACCCACAGTCCTGGGCATTCGGCCTGTCACATCAGGACCCAGCACGGCAATCGGTCTTTTTCAGCTATGGAAATTCTTTATGATGACCCAGATAGGGGTGCCACTGCTGATGCCAAACTGCGTTCCTTGAGACAGGGTCGCTGGCAGGCCGAGGAGTATTGTTCCGAATTCCGTCGGTGGGCTGTGGACTCTCGGTGGAATGACCCTGCCCTGTGTGGTCAATTCCGGTTGGGCCTATCTGACGCCATTAAGGACATTTTTGTGAATCACCCTGTACCTCAGTCTTTGGACGAAACCATGCAACTCGCTATCCGAATCGACTGGCGTTTACGGGAGAGACGCCTTGAAAGAGGGGCTCATCCCGATACCAGCTGGAAAGCTGGAGCTCCAGCCCCTTTACCTATCGAGGAACCTATGCAGCTGAGAGCTACCAAGCTTTCTGAGGCTGAGAGGCATCGGCGATTGACGGAAGGACTGTGTCTCTACTGTGGTGGGACCTGTCACCTGGTCAGAGTGTGCCCCAAGAAGCAGCCGAGAAATTTCAGAGCCTAGGTGGGGTTGAGGGAACCCACCTAGGCTGCAAGGTATTTCCTCAGATTTATTCCCAGTTTATGGTCCTAGTCCAGATTAAAGTGGACCTTGAAGTTTGAAGATTCCGCTCCAACCTCTAAGGTTATCCGGGTTTTAGCCATTGATGACACACCTATTGCGGGGGGCCTCATACACTTTAAGACCCCACCAGTGTTTCTTAGAGTGGGAGCAGGGCATTCTGAATGGCTTTGCTTTTTTGTCTTAAAAATGCCCTTAACTCCATTAGTACTTGGGTTGCCTTGGTTACAAAAGCATAACCCTCAGATTGACTGGGCTGCGAGGCAGATTACTAAATGGGGCCCGCCATGTTTCCAGTCCTGCTTGGAAGTCCAGGTGCGTGCCACACAGCTATTCCCCGATGGGGTTCCAGGCCCTTATCATGATTTTCTCGCTGTATTTTCTGAAAAAGCGGCGGATGTTCTCCCGCCTCATAGGTCCTTTGACTGCTCCATAGAACTTCTTCCGGGGACTATGCCACCCAGGGGAAAAATCAATAATTTGACCCGGGCGGAAAATAAAGCTATGAAAGATTACATAGCTGAGAATTTACAGAAGGGGTTCATCCGGGCATCCACTTCTCCGGCTGGGGCGGGTTTTTTCTTCGTTGAAAAAAAAGATGGGGGGCTCCGCCCCTGTATAGATTACCGTGGTTTGAATAAAATAACCATTAAAAATAAATACCCTCTTCCTCTGATTGATAGGTTATTTACACAGATCATTGGGGCCCAAGTCTTTACCAAGTTGGATCTACGGGGGGCCTATAACTTGATAAGGATCCATCAGGGTGATGAATGGAAGACCGCCTTCAACACCCAAGATGGGCATTACGAGTACCTTGTGATGCCCTTTGGTTTGTGTAACGCCCCGGCCGTCTTCCAGGACTTTGTAAACAAAATTTTCAGAGAGTATTTGGGTCGCTTTGTAGTAGTGTACCTCGATGATATTTAGATTTTTTCTTCCACTTAAATGGAACATCGTGAACATGTTTGCCTTGTCTTTCAAAAATTAATAGAGAATTGCTCATAGGCTAAACTCAAGAAATGTGTATTCGAGGTTCCTGAGGTCCCTTCTTTAGGGTATATAATTTCTAACACTGGGTTATCTATGGATCAGGCCAAGGTCAAAGCTGTACTTGAGTGGGAGCGACCTAGAGATTTAAAGGGGCTACAAAGATTCCTGGGATTCGTCAACTTTTATAGGAGATTTAAGAACTTCTCCACCCTAGTAGCACCTCTCACAGATCTCACCAAGAAGGGGGGCTTCCCATCACCCTGACCATTTGCCCATACTGCCACAACACATGGTGGTAGCTGTGGTTTAGCCGGACCTCTCTGACCTGAATCAGTTTCAGTCTGAATCTCCGCCTGGTAAACCGGCTCATGTTCAGTTTGTACCTGCGTCACATCGTTCGGCCATCCTAAAGCAATTTCATGCCTCTAAAACTGTAGGCCATCCTGGAGTTAAGAAAACCATTTCCATGTTGTCACGTCATGTTTGGTTGCCTTCAATTAAAAAAGATGCTCAGGATTATGTGCGAGCCTGTAAGATTTGTGCCTGGAGTAAAACCCCTAGACATTCTCCTGAAGGTTCACTGTTGCCCTTATCCATTCCTTCCTGACCATGGACACACCTTGCCATGGATTTCATCACCGATCTGCCATCATCCCAGGGGTTTACCGTCATCTGGGTGGTGGTAGATCGGTTCAGTAAGATGGCACACTTTATCCCGTTAAAAAAGTTACCAACCACTCAAGACCTTGCACAACATTTTCTAACTCATATATTCAGACTCCATGGAATCCCGGAGGATGTGGTCTCAGACAGGGGGTACAGTTTGTCTCTCAGTTTTGGAGGGCATTTTGTGCCAGGTTGGGGTTCTCTGTCTCTCTGTCCTCTGCATTTCATCCCCAATCAAATGGGCAGACAGAGAGAACCAACCAATCACTGGAGCAGTACCTTTGATGTTTTGTTTCCGATGTCCAGACAGATTGGTTACTGTATCTTCCGTTTGCAGAGTTTGCTCTAAATAATGCCACCCATACTTCCACAGGGGTTTCCCCATTTCGCTGTGTCTTCGGTAGGGACCTCAAATTTTCTGCTTTGTCCGAAGGACCCTCTAGCGTGCCCTCGCTTGAGGAATGGTTGTCCCAATGGCCGGACATATGAGAAAAGTTCCAGCAAAACTTGACCAGGGCTGTCAGCCAGCAGAAAACTTTTGCCGATCACGGTCGGTCTAGTGACCCTGATTATGAGGTGGGGGAGTTAGTTTGGCTTTCCACCAAAAATTTGGCATTACGTCAACCCTCTGCCAAGCTAGGTCCAAGGTTTATTGGCCCTTTTCCTATACTACGGAAGATTAATCGAGTTACTTATCGCCTTGATCTCCCGCCCTCCATGAAAATTTGCAATTCTTTTCATGTTTCCCTTTTAAAATCTGCCAAGGGTATAGAGCCAGATACTTCCCCTGCTGCCATCCTGGTAGGCAGGCAGCAAGAATTCGAGGTAGCCCGGATATTAGACTCGCGTTTCTTCCGAAACTCTCTCCAGTACCTAGTAGATTGGAAGGGATACGGTCCAGAAGAGAGGTCTTGGGTCCCAGCCAGAGATGTCCACACGGGGAGGTTGGTTAGGAAGTTTCATATAGAGAACCCTCAGAAACCCAGCTTGGAGGGTCCAAGGGCCCCTCCTCAAGGGGGGGGGTAATGTAAGGAACTTACCTGGGAGTCTGTCCCGCGGCGCCTCCACACGCTCACTGGCGGCGCGGCCCCTCCTGCGGCCGCGGCGGGCAGCCGCCCATCCAGCGTCGGGCGCGCCGGCAGCCTCTTCCTCCTCCTCAGGAGGCGCGCCCGATGGCCGTGCACGTGCTCGCGTGCGAGCACGTTCCTTTTATGTCCCCCGGCGGCGCTGCTCCCAGGGCATTTTCCGGGGGCAGATTTAAAGGGACCAATCCGGGCCCAGGGATCCTCTGCTCTGGGGACGTCAGGGAATGGACAGCCTGACTGGCCAGGGCGGTCCAGTCCCCGGAGTTTCTCCTGTCAGGGGTGAGATCGTGTGTTGCACCAATCAGCACATTCCCCTTCCCATTGGTCAGTCACCATTTAAATATTTCCCCCCCTGGACCACCAGTGCCCATTATAGCCATTTACTAGCTTGGGTGTGCTTCTGAATCTTGTCTTAGTGTGTATGATCTGGCTTCGTCCTTGACTACTCCTGCTCGCTGCCTGAACCGACCTTCTGCCTGTCTGACTTTGTTTCTGCTTAACCCCTTGGATACCGTGCTTCTGTGATCACCCGGCCTTGACCCTTGCCAGTCCCGACTACTCTTTGCCTTGCCCCTTGGTTTTGACGTTTACAGACTTTGATGCATGAACTCCTGATTTGGGATACCCCGCAGTTCATCCATCTTTATCGTAAGCCAGCAATCTTTGCGCCAGTAAGTCCTGGGGGCAAACGAGTCTGGAGAGGCATAACCCGTGTCTCCAGCAAGCGGGGGTTTGTCTATAGGCACAAGAGGCGGTGGAGATTGGGGATTGTTGGCTCACGAGAGAAGGGTGTCCAGCAGTCCCTGACACTGACCAGAAATTTCCACACTTTGCCATGAATAGGGATCTGGTATATCGGGTCTCCAAAATTAACAATGAAGTCGTGGAACAGCTTCTGGTACCTAAGCCATACCGTCGCATGGTGCTGGAGATCGCCCATAATCATGTGCTTGGAGGGCATTTGGGGACTAATAAGACCCAGGAGAGAGTTCTCCAAAGGTTCTTTTGGCCTGGGGTGTACAAGGAAATAAAAAGGTACTGTGAGTCCTGCCCTACGTGCCAGTTAAATGCCCCAACATCACATTTCTGGAGTCCCTTGGTGCCACTTCCCATTATTGAGGTTTCCTTTGAGAGAATTGCCATGGATTTGGTGGGGCATATTGTGAAGTCTGCCCGAGGACACCAATACATACTAGTTGTATTAGATTATGATACCCGCTGCCCGGAAGCAGTTCCGCTAAGAAATATGGCATCCAAAAATATTGCTAAGGAGCTGTTTCTTATGTTCTCCCATGTAGGGATTCCGAAGGAAATCCTAACTGATCAGGGCACGCCCTTCATGTCAAAGGTCATGAAGGAGCTGAGCAAGCTGTTTAAGATTAACCATCTCTGCACCTCAGTGTACCACCCTCAAACAGACGGCTTAGCAGAGAGATTTAATAAAACCCTTAAGCACATGCTAAAGAAAGTTGTAGAATGGGATGGCCATGATTGGGACTGTTTGTTGCCGTATCTCATGTCTACCGGGTTTTTCGCCTTTTGAGCTAGTGAATGGTAGGCATCCCCGGGGTTTGTTAAATATCACCAAGGAAACCTGAGGCCACCCCATAGAAAAGTATAATTGAGCATGTGGCCCAGATGCAGGACCGAATAGAAAAGGTAATGCCGATAGTAAAGGAGCATATGCAAAGGGCTCAGGTGGCCCAGAGCAGAATATACAATAGATCTGCCAGGATGAGGGCCTTTAATCCTGGGGACTGGGTCCTGGTGTTAGTGCCCACAGTTGAAAGTACATTTCTGGCAAAGTGACAGGGTCCCTATGAGGTTGTAGAGAAGGTGAGTGAGGTGAACTACATTGGCAGATACCTTTGTCTGAGGACACTAAAGAAAAAAAACGTGTTTGCCACCCCAGAAGGGCTGTTTCACTATCAGGTTATGCCGTTTGGGTTACATGGGGCCCCTGCTACCTTTCAGAGGCTGATGGACATGATCTTGAGATGTGGTAATTTTTTCGTCTGATTGGAAGAGTCACCTCTGCAAGGTACAGGCCGCCCTAGACTCTATCAGTAATGTTGGCTTAACCATAAACCCTGAAAAGTGTGCAGTCGGTTTGGAGGAGGCAAAATACCTGGGCTATGTCATTGGTAGAGGGTTGGTTAAGCCCCAGATCAATAAGGTGGAGGCAGTACAGAACTGGCCCAAACAAGTGAGAGCCTTCCTTGGTATCACTGGCTACTACCGGCAGTTTGTGCCCAATTTCACGTCAATGGCTACCACATTAACTGACTTAACAAAGGGTAGTAAGTCACTAATGGTGGAATGGACCTCAGAGGCAGAAAAGGTTTTTCAAAGCCTAAAATCTGCCATGTGTAAACAGCCTGTCCTGGTGTCCCCAGATTTCAGCAAACAATTTTTGGTACGGATAAATCTGATTCAGGTTTGGGTGCAGTTCTGTCAAAAGAGGTGAATGAGGAAAAACACCCAGTATTGTACCTGAGCAGGAAGCTGACCCCGGCAAAAAGAAATTACACTATAGTGGAAAAAGAGTGTCTCGCCATTAAGTGGGCATTAGAAGCCCTAAAATATTACCTGTTGGGTCGAGAATTTGTCCTGATGACAGATCATGCTCAGCTGGCCTGGATGAAGCAAAATAAGGAGAGAAATGCAAGGGTCAACAGATGGTTTCTCTCCTTGCAAAACTTTAAATTTAAAGTGGAACTTAGGCCGGGGAAGTTACAGGGGAATGCGGATGCGTTTTCCCGAGTCTATTGTATGGTCAGTGAGGATTGTCAGACCTCGGGTCTGAAGAAGAGCAGGGGATATGTGGTAAAGTGTATGGAAAAGTCCTGAATGGTGTGTATTTTTCCCCTGCTATGCTGTATCAGGCACGATCCATGCCGGGTTTTCAGGACACAGGTCACATTCCCCAGTCCTTTACAGGTTTGTTCCCTGATCTCAGGCCTTGCACAGGTGATGAGGCTGATTGCAGGGGAAGCCTGAATAAAAGGAGCCACTGAGTCTGTCAGTGGGCTGTTGAACAGCCTGGAGGAAGGACTTTTCTTGTGATTCTGCACTTGGACTTCTGGATGAGCAGCGTGGGCTGGTGTGCCCCTGTAACTTGGACTTATAGTTTACTGGACTAACAAACCAAGGACTTGCACAGAGCTGGTGAAGTAACCGCTTGATGTATTGCATTTTGTACTGCAACGTTCTCTGATGTAAGAGATACGTTTTGTTTTGCTGATGAACACTTTATTTTCTCAATAACACTGCCTTTGCTGTTGAAGAACTGTCGTCCGTGTCACTGCCGTTTGCCCCAAATCGATCACACCTCCCTCCAAAATTTCTCCTCCAAAGTTCAAGTGCAAAAAACTAATGCTTAATATATAATTTTATACAATACTATAACAAATCCTAAGGTCAATATTGTGCATATATTAACTATATAATCAAATAACATCCAATAATCAGCTCACATAATACACAAATACCATCAGTGTAGGAATCCAGTGCAATAGCCCAAACTAACACCTTGGGCTCTATTCATCAAAGGTAGAAAATGGATATTTTGTGTGTTTTGTGCTTAAAAAGTTGTGATTTTGCGATAGTTATTTTTACGAGTGATTCAGCAACCTGGAACCATTGTAAAACACGGGTCACTCGAATTAAATTCGATTGCGATTGTAAAAGTGTGAAATAAATTAGTGGATCGAAAAATTTACTACTGCATTTTGCAGAGTGTTTCACACTAGTTTCTTGATGCAGCTTTCAGCAGGAGAAAACTCATTTTGCTCTTTCTCACAATAGAGCCCTTCTACTTTCTTTGCAATGGTAGTAAACTCTAAACTCAAAAAAATTCAATTAATAAGAAAAAAGCCTGAGAATTCCACTGTTTGTGAATCACTAGTTAGGAAGACAATGAAAGTCAATGGCCCTTTTTTACTCCGGAAAAAAAAAATTTAACTTTTTACCCCTTTTTACTAGTAGTAAAAAGTTCCATAAGAACAGGGGAAGGTACATGGGAGTGGTCGCCCTTTGGGTTTTTACACTGCGAGGCACCAGAACCCAGAATAGTCAAAATCCTGGGTTTTGGTCCACGTTATAGTGTGAGCATAAGAATGGCGTACCATGAGGTTAAAACTAGCAAAGAGCTGCACCCTGCACCCAAGGACACGTGGTGCTATGGGAGCAAGCTTTGTATAGAAAACAATGCCAACATTTCTGCATTAAAGGAAACATTTTTAATACAGGTCCCTAACAATCCAACCAAAACCCCCCAAAAAACAACATACATGCCTCTTACAAATATTACTGTTTAATTAGTACTTCCACTACAGCAGACCTTGCCTCTTTATTACATGTATCCACAATGTTACAAATATTACTGTTTAATTAGTACTTCCACTACAGCATACCTTGCCTCTTTATTACATGTATCCACAATGTTAGCCATATACATACAGCTACACAGGCAATTTAAGAAGTTGAAAATAAATATGCATTTACATTTACCCATTAAAAAACCAACACCCATTAAAAAACAACACCATGCAGCAGTCAGAAAACAATACTAAACAATAGAAAAAAGATTTGAGTACATTTTCCAATCATTTTCGCTTGCAACAGCCTTTTTACAAGCATTTTGAAAGCATTTACATTTACCTATTAAAAAACCAACATCCATTAGAAAACAACACCATGCAGTAGTCAGAAAACAATACTAAACAATAGAAAAAAAATTCGAGTACATTTTCCAATTATTTTCACTTGCGACAGCCTTTTTACAAGCACTTACGAGTGATTCGAAAATTTTACGATTGCATTTTCGAGTGCACGTATTTAATTCAACCCCTTTTCTGAATCACTCGAAAAAGTTAAAAATTTACGCATGCGATCCGATTTTTCGAGCGACACAAATTTATTTCTACCTTTGTTGAATCGAGCCCATGGTCTACAAGACCCAGCAAGTAAAAAATAAAATAAATATCAACAATTTAAATCTGCTGAGGCAAAGAGGGGGTGAAGGGGAGCCCCAAAACACACTCACTTTCCAAGGGTGTACAAATGCGATGGTCCTGCACCCTGAATAGTTTGCAGCAAGTGCTGTGGTCCCCTCCCATCTACCAGGAGGGGGGAGGCAAGATAGAGCAGAATGATCACAGCCCCACCGCTGTGGTATTCAGTAGCAGTGGCACTCCCATGCCCAGCCTGCAGCACACAGTCCCCCACAACGGCGCAGCTGCAGCTGTACAGGGGACCAGATGCACACCCATGGCATGATGAGCGCCATCAGCAGTGGTCTGAAAACTAATTAAAAACATATATGCCCATAATAAGGCAATACATACAACCAGGGGCCAGCTGGCCATAGGGCATACCCGGCAAAATCCCGGTAGACCAAAGGCAGTGAAGGCCGCAGCTGGGCCACAGTCACAGTTTGGTTCAGCTTGTCCACTGTTGCGCCCCCACAAGAAAGGTGCTGCAGTAGCAGCCGAGCACAGGACTGCAGGAAGCCAAGTGAAACTGGAGCTGTGTGCTGGCCATTTTTTTTATTCTGTAATGTTTTTTTCTGTACCACGGCCTGGGTACACGATCTTGGACACCCTCCCCTCAGAACGCACACACGTGTTGTCATCCGGCGCAGCCTGTCTCTTTAGCACAGAGCAGAGCCGGCTAGCTGTGGGAGTTGAGGAGTGTGGTCCCAGCCGCTGATCCACCAGTGGATGAGGCAGCACAGGCTTAGGGCTTTCAAATCTCCCTCACCATCGTACAATCACCACCAGAACACGTAACCAACCACCGGATCGCCCATACTTCCAACAATGGCTGTGTTTGCTTGCTTAGAGGGCTAAGGTAAGCCTTTCCTCTAACAAGTGTGTGGTTTAAAGCAGAACAAAAACCGGGATTGTAATTATTTATTTTTTTTTTATGTACTCTGGGGGCAACCCAAATTGGGATGCCCTTCTGTGTGAAATCCCCCAGAAGGCCCAGAACAACTGACCTGTTCCCCGTCCTAAAGTGCATGTGCGCTGGTATCTTTCAGATTCCAGGGCCGTTTTGCAAGGGTTCATTTTAAAGTAAACCAAAAAAAACAGGCCATTGTCCCTTCACTCAGAGCATCCAGAATTGGGATGCCCCGCTGAGTGAAACCCCAAGGCCCTCTGGTATACTCACCTTCTCCCCTGGTCCTATGCGGCATGCGCGAATAGCTATTCCTTTAGTTGGGCATGTGCCAGAATCAGGCATTTGTGAATGGCTGGCACGGGCACACTCCCTGTTAGAGGGTAGAGAGGATGCAACCACCGGCGAGCTCGGCTGGACTCCTTAGACGAACCTAGACAAACTCAATCCATTGCAGTCAAGCGTGCTAATTACGCGGCGCATGTGTCGTAGGACCAAGGAAAGGTGAGTTAGTTCAGGCGACCTGGGGCATTTCACAGAGCAGAGCGGGGTGCCGTGGGGGCAAGGATCAAAACTAGGTATAGTCAAAATCCCGGGTTTTGGTCCACTGTAAACGGACCAACAGCCATCTTTGTGGCCTTGGATTTTAAAAGACTGTCCGTCCGATTAAAGTGGACCTATCAGCACCATGGCCGGGACTCGAGGGCCGGCTGACTTCAGATTCAGGAATTGTTTTTTTGCACTGGCCTGGGTTCTGCTGGCCTGAGTTCTGCTGGCCTGGGTTCTGATAGGCTGAGCTGTGCTAGGTTATCATGGCTGGCTTCTGCTGGGCTGGTGAAGCTGCATGCTGCCACCAGGCTCGAAGACTCCATTGTGCTTGCCAAGTACCTGGCAAATGGGTATGATGCACTTGAATGCCCCCTATTTTATTGTCATTGGTTGTTGTACACAATGCTTGTGAGATGCAGCTCTGTGTGCAGGCATGGTTGAGCTGCTACTCTTAGGTTGAGTGCAGCTGACTCAACACACATACCATCCTACTTACCCTCAACTGCCAACCCGCATCCTCACCGAGCCTCCAGTCTGCACCCCCCTATCACCCTCCCCAGAGGATGACCTGCATACTCACATAAATACCCCTTCCCAGCTTACACACCCCATTGATGTGAGTTTGTGTCAATTGGTGGGAAATTTGGCGCAGCAGGGGGCTTGATCAGGGACGTGGCTTGAATTACAAAATAATTGTCCCTCTTTTCCATCTTTATAAGTTGGAAGGTTATGCATGATGTGGGAAGGTGGGTGTCAGCTGGTCTGCCAGACTCTGCTGTTCTCTGGCCACAACAAAAATACACACACACTTACCAGCAATTCCTGGTTGTTGCACCCTGGTCAGTAGGCGTTTATGGGTGGCGTCCATTGGGGGTTGTACTGAGGGATGCCCCCACTGGCTGTACTGAGGGATGCCTCCACTGGCTGTACTGAGGGATGCCTCCACTGGCTGTACTGAGGGATGCCCCCACTGGCTGTGCTGAGGGATGCCCCCACTGGCTGTGCTGAGGGATGCCCCCACTGGCTGTGCTGAGGGATGCCCCCACTGGCTGTGCTGAGGGATGCCCCCACTGGCTGTGCTGAGGGATACCAGCACTGGCTGTACTGAGGGATACCAGCACTGAAAAGAGCAATGCTCCCACTGGCTGTAATGGGAGATGCCGCAACATGTGCTTGTGGGATGCCCCTCACTTCTTGTAATGAGAGATACCGCTCACTGCCTGTAATGGGGGATTCTGTACACTGTCTGTAATGCGGTGATTCTGCACGCTGTCTGTAACAGGGGGAGTTTAGCACACCATTTGGTTCAGAATATTTTCTTTCTAATATTTGTCCTCTAAACCCTGTGTGCGTGTTATGGAACGTAAAATAAGGTGCATATATAATGTGACATTAAGATACTATACTTGGCCAGCAAGAAGTCCCGGGATGTTTTTTAGCCCCAGTCCGCCCCTGCATACAACAATCCAACAATCATATTCTTCCCTAATCTATAGCCTCGATTCAGAGACACATTCGTCCGGACTTCCATAGCTTTCTGTGAAAGTTTTGGTGGGTGTCATTTTTTTGCTTTTTTTCGTCCATTTTCTACTCGCACGAACGTTCGGGAATGCACTTTCGATGAACGGAAGCAAATCGGAACATTTCCGTTAGTTCGGATCATTTTCCAAACAAAATCGGAAATTTTTCGTTTGTTCAGAAAACTTCAGTTGATTCAGAGAGCTTCCGTCTGATTCAGAGAGCTGATTTTCGACGGATCACCACCCTATAAATCCGTTTCATTTCCGATCCACTTACGAGACCTTTGAGGGCTCGGATTGCTATTGTTGAACATGTTTTGTGGCTATGTGGAGGAGTCTGTGAGCCTTTAGCACCAAGGCATTGCATGTATCAGCATGGCCGAGGCCATAAATTGTATAGCAATGCATACCTGAATTAATACATTTCATGTATGCCTTATAGATGCATTTTAATGCTGACCTAAATTAGTCCTTAGACTTATGTCCTTTGTGAATTATATTTGGATTGTTGAACTTGAATCTTAATTTGTTGTAGGAGTTATTGTTTTAGTTGGTTACCTTTGCTTTGTGTAATTATTTTATATTTGGTTGCAGGAACCGCAAGATGTGCCACTCGCCCTTGCTCCTGATGCCCGTTCTTTGCCTGCAGAATGCGGGCCAGGGGTTCTCTAATCGGGCACTATGCAAAACCCGGGCCGTGGTGGTGAGGGCCCTCTGGCTTTTGAAGTCCAGATTTAGGTGTTTGGACCATACGGGGGGGGGGCACTGCAGTATGACCCCAACAAGGTTATACCAATATTTTAATTTACGTTTTTTAACAGGGACCACACGTGCCAGAGTGGCACAACTGAGTGTCAGGGTCCTTCAGTTGGTGGGCGAGATGCAGGAGCTGGGGACCACAGATGAAGAATAATGTTCAGTGGCCTGCCATTGCTATGTATTTTGTTTTTTATAGTTGTTAACATTTGAAATTTTCAACATTTTTAACAATTTTATATTTTATGATGGAATAAAAAAAAATGTTACATTGTCATTTCATTTACAAAATACATTAACACAAAACTAATGGGCCCAGAAATATTTAAAGATGAATATTCACATGACCGAGAAGTGATTTGGGTAAGTTTTAGGGGGCTAAAATGGAAGAAGAACCTAACCAAGAAGTGGTTTGGGTGAGCTTTAAGGGTCAAAAAGGGAAGATGGAGGACAGTGCTAAGTGGTTTGGGTGAGCTTTAAGGGTCAAAAAGGGAAGATGGAGGACAGTGCTAAGTGATTTAGCTAAACATTGTAGTAGAAGTGAGGGTGGCAAATATGTAGGCGAGCACTTTAATGAGTTAAGTTTGTAGTGCGCAGGCGCAAGATCGTACGGATTTCCGTCTGGACGAATATTTATTGAAAAAGGGGAACAGAATCGAACGGGAAACGTAAAGGATTGGTTGGAGGATACGATGGGAAAAGGGCAAAAACGAAAGCCTACGTTGTAACATGTGAAAATGAAAAGGAAAAGTCTGGATGGAAAATTACATCCTCTTAGTTCATAATCTGCCGTACGAACGGACGGAAACTTTACAGAAGGTTTTCAATGCATGCATAGAATCGCTCGAGCGCTCATACGAGAACG
Source organism: Gastrophryne carolinensis (assembly GCA_027917425.1). Classification (NCBI taxonomy): domain Eukaryota; kingdom Metazoa; phylum Chordata; class Amphibia; order Anura; family Microhylidae; genus Gastrophryne; species Gastrophryne carolinensis. Next base: position 115,314,609 of record CM051240.1, read on the forward strand.
GAAACATTTCACAGATCGGAACTAAAACGGAAGTTTTTTTTGTCTCTCTGAATCGAGGCTTATATTCTTGTTTGTTATTACTTATTTATTCTTACTTCTATATAATGACTATAATTGCACTGAACCAGGCAAACACATACCTATCTATTTTTAGGAGGTGCAGGTCAATAGAGCCAACTGAATTATGTTCATGATCCTGCAATCAGTGGGTTAATTAACCACGATACAAAAAAAAAAAAAAAAAGAAAACAGAATGATCAATTTACATAATTTATACTGTGTGCAGCATTGACGGTATAAGTCCTAAATTCTCAATCAACAGGGCACATACAGTTGGAAGGAAAGAAGTTCCTAAAGGATCCAAGGAGACCTGGTTGACTTCTTATAAGCAGGCCCAACCTTACCAGAATAATCTGTGGCATTCCAAATAAACGATTTTGCCAGTCCTCAAGGGATTTTATAAATTCCATCAAGAGTTAATGTTGAAAGGAGAATTACTGTATTACTGTTCATCAGAAACAAATGAAAAATCCAAGATTCTTTATCCATCAAGGAGACAGAGCCTTGACTAATCCAACAGGGCCTGGATCATTCACAGATGGGATATATGTGAAAAACCAAGAGTGCTGATCTGTAAACAAGAAACCACATTAGTGAGAATCCCAATAATGTTGAAAAAAAGTAAAAAATTGGTGCAAAAACACAATCTTAAAATTGTGTGTCAAAATATATATATATATATAACACCTTGATCATGAGATGAATACCTAAAAATGCACGCCCAAACATACCTATATATGTTTACACTAATATGCACAACACCCCAAAAATGAATGTGAAAACCAACCCACCATAATGCAAATGTAATATGGTCCATCAGAGAAGAAAAATGATCAGAAGATCAGATAAGGAACCCGGTGGAGAAGGATCCCTGAATCTTCCTTTTCGCCCCAAAAAAGTGGTGAACACAAACTCCTCATTAAGTCCATTTGGAGTCAATAGTAGGGATGAGCGAATCGATCCGGACGAACCCGGATTTGATCCGAATTTCATGAAAAATTTGATTCAGATCGAATCCGAATTTCCCCGTGCTTCGATCGCTCGAAGTTTTTCTTTAACATCCATTCATTTACATTACAGGCATTCTAAGATGGCGGACGGGATATGTCCAGACATCTACCCCGCTCCAGTGCATGCTGGGGCAGTCACATGCAGCCTATCAGCAGCCAGCAAGCCCGGTGACGTCACAGCGCTATATAAGGCGGCGGCCATCTTGCTTTTGTTCATTTCTCTATTGCATTTGTGAGAGACAGGACACTGCTGTATTCAGGGAGAGACAGTTAGAGAGCCAGGGACAGCCAGTAGACAGGCAGGAAGTCAGCGAGAAGCAGGGAAAGGTTGGAAAAATCGGAGGCAGTGACAGGGAGATTTTTTTTTTATCCAGCCTGAGTGTTACTGGCTGGCTGACTGGCTTTGTTAGCTGTTTCAGGCTGCTTATACACTTTTGATGTGCATATATACTGAACTGATCTCAAGTCTGCTGTGGGAACATTACCATTTTGTAAGATCTCATTAGCCTCTGTATTTCCTCTAAGCTGCACACTTATTTAAAGTAATTTGGCCTGTTGCAGCCTGCTTAGACACTTTTGCTGTGCCTATATACTGATCTCAAGTCTGCTGTGGGGGCATCCCATTTTGTAACATCCCATTAGCCTCTGTATTTCCTCTAAGCTGCACACTTATTTAAAGTAATTTGGCCTGTTGCAGCCTGCTTAGACACTTTTTCTGTGCATATATACTGTTCTAAAGCCTGCTTGGGGGTATCCCACTCTATAACATACCATACCCCTCTTGATCTTCACTAAGCTGCACACTTATTTAAAGTAATTTGGCCTGTTGCAGCCTGCTTAGACACTTTTTCTGTGCATATATACTGATCTCAGGTCTGCTGTGGGGGTATCCCATTTTGTAACATCACATTATCCTCTGTATTTCCTCTAAGCTGCACACTTATTTAAAGTAATTTGGCCTGTTGCAGCCTGCTTAGACACTTTTGCTGTGCCTATATACTGATCTCAAGTCTGCTGTGGGGGCATCCCATTTTGTAACATCCCATTAGCCTCTGTATTTCCTCTAAGCTGCACACTTATTTAAAGTAATTTGGCCTGTTGCAGCCTGCTTAGACACTTTTTCTGTGCATATATACTGTTCTAAAGCCTGCTTGGGGGTATCCCCCTCTATAACATACCATACCCCTCTTGATCTTCACTAAACTGCACACTTATTTAAAGTAATTTGGCCTGTTGCAGCCTGCTTAGACACTTTTTCTGTGCATATATACTGATCTCAGGTCTGCTGTGGGGGTATCCCATTCTGTAACATCCCATTAGCCTCTGTATTTCCTCTAAGCTGCACACTTATTTAAAGTAATTTGGCCTGTTGCAGCCTGCTTAGACACTTTTTCTGTGCATATATACTGTTCTAAAGCCTGCTTGGGGGTATCCCATTCTGTAACATCCCATTAGCTTCTGTATTTCCTCTAAGCTGCACACTTATTTAAAGTAATTTGGCCTGTTGCAGCCTGCTTAGACACTTTTACTGTGCATATATACTGATCTCAGGTCTGCTGTGGGGGCATCCCATTTTGTAACATCCCATTAGCCTTTGTATTTCCTCTAAGCTGCACACTAATTTAAAGTAATTTGGCCTGTTGTAGCCTGCTTAGACACTTTTACTGTGCATATATACTGATCTCAAGTCTGCTGTGGGGGCATCCCATTTTGTAACATCCCATTAGCCTCTGTATTTCCTCTAAGCTGCACACTTATTTAAAGTAATTTGACCTGTTGCAGCCTGCTTAGACACTTTTTCTGTGCATATATACTGATGTCAGGTCTGCTGTGGGGGTATCCCATTCTGCAACATCCCATTAGCCTCTGTATTTCCTCTAAGCTGAACACTTATTTAAAGTAATTTGGCCTCTGGCAGCCTGCTTAGACACTTTTTCTGTGCATATATACTGCTGTGGGGGCATCCCATTTTGTAACATCCCATTAGCCTCTGTATTTCCTCTAAGCTGCACACTTATTTAAAGAAATTTGGCCTGTTGCAGGCTGCTTATCCACTGTTGCTGTGCATATATACTGTTCTAAAGCCTGCTTGGGGGTATCCCACTCTATAACATACCATACCCCTCTTGATCTTCACTAAGCTGCACACTTATTTAAAGTAATTTGGCCTGTTGGAGCCTGCTTATCCACTGTTGCTCTGCATATATACTGTTCTAAAGCCTGCTTGGGGGTATCCCATTCTGTAACATAACATAACCTACCTCTCTTATTTACACTAAGCAGCTCTCCTATTTAAACTAAGCAGGCCTCTTATTTACACTAAGCAGCTCTCTTATTTAAGCTAAGCAGCTCTTTTGTTTAAACTAAGCAGGCCTCTTGGAGGCTGATTGTCCACTTTTGGGTGTGCATTATATTCGGTTTCATATACAGTGGGGTATCCAAATTTGTAAGATAACCTACCCCAACCATGTAAACTAAAGAGGCCTGTTGCAGCCTGAGTTTCTCTGCTTGCGTATGGTCTGCATTACAATCTGTCTCTTTCAATGACACTGCTGCCTGGGGTATCCCAATTTGTAAAATAACCTACCACAACCATGTAAACTAAAGGTTACGTCCTTCCAGAAGGAAAACTTATGCCGAACACTATTTTTGTTGGGGGCATTGACCTTTGGATTGATCGGCATGAAATTAAGGATTTTTTTTCAAAGTATGGCGCTGTAAAGAAGGTCAAAATTATTTCTCATACTTGGATTAGTGTTAAAAGTTTCTGCTCAGCTTAAAATACATTACGCCACACTGGCATCCCAAGGCACATGCTATTTAACCCTATCTGTTAAACAAAAGCATTTCTCATACTTGGATTAGTGTCAAAAGTTTCTGTTCAGCTTAAAATATACCAGGCCACACGGGCATCCCAAGGCACATGCTATTTTAACCCTATCTGTTAAGCTAAAGCATTTATCATACTTGGATTATTGTTACTTTTTGTTCAGCTTAAAATATACCAGGCCACACGGGCATCCCAAGGCACATGCTATTTTAACCCTATCTGTTATGCAAAAGCATTTCTCATACTTGGATTTGTGTCAAAAGTTTCTGTTCAGCTTAAAATATACCAGGCCAAACGGGCATCCCAAGGCACATGCTCTTTAACCCTATCTGTTAAGCACAAGCATTTCTCATACTTGGATTATTGTTACTTATTGTTCAGCTTGAAATATACCAGGCCACACGGGCATCCCAAGGCACATGTTATTTTAACCCTATCTGTTAAGCTAAAGCATTTCTCATACTTGGATTATTGTTACATTTTGTTCAGCTTAAAATATACCAGGCCACACGGGCATCCCAAGGCACATGCTATTTTAACCCTATCTGTTATGCAAAAGCATTTCTCATACTTGGATTAGTGTCAAAAGTTTCTGTTCAGCTTAAAATATACCAGGCCACACGGGCATCCCAAGGCACATGCTATTTAACCCTATCTGTTAAGCTAAAGCATTTCTTATACTTGGATTATTGTTACTTTTTGTTCAGCTTAAAATATACCAGGGCACACTGGCATCCCAAGGCACATGCTATTTTAACCCTATCTGTTATACAACATAAGCATTGATCAGCATCAGCTGCTTTATTAAGCTACTTCAGTTTGCACTTGTTTTTGACTGCTTTTAATAAACCAGGCCGCAGGCACCCCAAAGCTGCACCTTGAACCCTATCTGTTATACAACATAAGCGTTGATCAGCATCAGCTGCTTTATTAAGCTACTTCAGTTTGCACTTGTTTTTGACTGCTTTTAATAAACCAGGCCGCAGGTCACCCCAAAGCTGCACCTTGCACCCTATCTGTTATAAAACATAAGCGTTGATCAGCATCAGCTGCTTTATTAAGCTACTTCAGTTTGCACTTGTTTTTGACTGCTTACAATAAACCAGGCCGCAGGGCACCCCAAAGCTGCACCTTGCACCCTATCTGTTATACAACATAAGTGTTGATCAGCATCAGCTGCTTTATTAAGCTACTTCAGTTTGCACTTGTTTTTGACTGCTTTTAATAAACCAGGCCGCAGGGCACCCCAAAGCTGCACCTTGAACCCTATCTGGTATACAACATAAGCGTTGATCAGCATCAGCTGCTTTATTAAGCTACTTCAGTTTGCACTTGTTTTCGACTGCTTTTAATAAACCAGGCCGCAGTGCACCCCAAAGCTGCACCTTGCACCCTATCTGTTATACAACATAAGCGTTGATCAGCATCAGCTGCTTTATTAAGCTACTTCAGTTTGCACTTGTTTTTGACTGCTTTTAATAAACCAGGCCGCAGGGCACCCCAAAGCTGCACCTTGCACCCTATCTGGTATAGAACATAAGCGTTGATCAGCATCAGCTGCTTTATTAAGCTACTTCAGTTTGCACTTGTTTTTGACTGCTTTTAATAAACCAGGCCACAGGGCACCCCAAAGCTGCACCTTGCACCCTATCTGTTTATACTAAATAAGCAAATACATAAAAATGTCAGGCAGACAAGTGCCAGGATGTTCAAAGAGGAGTGGCAGAGGCCAAGATTCAGCAGGCAGAGGTCGCAGCAGACTAGGGGCGAGTGGCAGCAGGAGTCACGGTGAGAGACCTGATCTGCCAGTATCTGCTAGCGGTCGTGTCTCCACCAGTAACGCATCTGCCATGGTAGATTGGTTAACGCGCTCATCAACATCATCACAAGTTACATCTAAGACCCCCAGTCTAGGGTCGGTAGGTTCCCCTGACACAACCCTGAGTTGGCATGCCCCGAGAGCAGTCCCTGTCCTCCCATTGCCTCTGTCCTACGCCGTTCCCTCCCCCAGTGACGTATCCTATGCTTTGGGTTCAGCTCCACTCTTTAGTGAGGAGGACGATCAGATAGAGGACAGTCAGCAGCTACTGCCCAGCCATGAAATGGAGGTGGCTTCTTTAGCTCGGCAGACAAATAGTGATGTGGACAGTGTCGTGGGTGTTGCGAGATTTCCAGCTTCTGCGCCAGACACTGTTGAGGAAACCGAGAACATCAGTGACGTACAGCCACAACTCGATGATGATGAAGCCGATCGCACTTGGTAGCCGGGTGATGAAGGGGCTTCATCGTCATCATCAGGAGAAGAGGGGCGCAGGTTGCCTCGGAGTCAGCAGCTCAGGCAGCAAGGTGTTAGCAGCATGGTTGGCAGGCAGCATGGGGGCACAATTGTAAAGCCTGGAGCCAAACGGGGCCGGGGCCGGGGTAGAGCACCTGCTGCACGGCAGGCTACCTTATCGGGAGGTAGTGGGGCAGGGTTTCCTGGAGTTGGCGACAATAGCAGCGAATCAGTGAGGCCTGTTGGTGGGAAAAGTAGCTACTCGGCAGTGTGGCAGTTTTTCCTGAAGCATCCGCAGGAGGGTAACATGGCCACATGCAAGATATGTAGGCAGAAGGTGAAGCATGGCCAGGGCCCAAATGTTGGCACCACGGCCCTGCATCAACATATGATGCGTCACCATAAAGCGACCTGGGAGAACCGAGGCTCCCAAGGGGTGGTCCAGTCTGCTTCCTCACCAAGTGGCACGCCGCTCCCAATTTCTGCCAGCCAAGGCTCCAGCACCTCAGCCGAAGGCAGCTGTGCATCATACCCATCCTCTGTCGCTCCTGCTCCTTCTCCTCCTCCTCCAAGTCATGCATCCCGCCAGCAATCCATCAGTGAAGCCATGTCCAAGTGACAGCAGTATGCGCTCATCCTACGGCGCAGAAGCTGAATGTGCTCCTGTCCAAGTTGCTGGTGCTGCAGTCGCTCCCTTTTCAGGTGGTGGACTCTGCACCTTTCAGAGAACTGATGGCTTGTGCCGAGCCGAGGTGGAGAGTCCCAAGCCGTCATTTCTTTACCAGGAAGGCAGTGCCAGCGCTGCACACTTTTGTTGAACAGAAGGTGGGCCAGTCCTTGAGCCTGTCGGTGTGTAGCAAAGTGCATGGCAGCGCCGACGTCTGTAACTACGGTCAGGGACAGTACATGTCGTTCACGGCCCACTGGGTGAATGTGGTCCCTTTGCAGCAGCAACTTGGACAGGTCACGCCGCTTCGGCCTCCGCGCTCCCTGCCCGTTGGGCCTGTGACACCGTGCGACTCGGCCTCCTCATCCTCGGCCATCTCCTCACCCTCCACTGTAGGCTCAAGTCTCAGTGCCCCTCCAGTCTACCATGTGTGCAGGGCACGGAGGTGTCACGCAGTGCTTCACATGGTTTGTCTTGGCGAACAGAGTCACACAGGGGAGGAACTGCTTAAATGTATTCATCAGGAAATCCAAACATGGCTTACTCCAAGAAAACTTAAAATGGGAATCATGGTTACCGACAATGGGAAGAACATTTTGTCTGCGCTGCGCCAAGGAAGGCTGACCCATGCCCCCTGCATGGCTCACGTCTTCAATCTGGTTGTCAAGCGGTCTCTGAAGTGTTCCCCCCATCTGCAAGACATCCTAACAACTTCAAGGAAACTTTGCATGCACTTCAGCCACTCATACACTGCCAAACACACCCTTCTTGAGCTACAGCGTCAGAACGGTATCCCCCAACATAGTCTGATTTGCGATGTTTCCACCCGTTGGAATTCTACCCTTCACATGTTGGACCGATTATATGAACAGAGAAAAGCCATCATGGATTTCCTGATGATCCAAGCGGATAGGGGGACTCCCCTGTGTAACTTCAATGTCAACCAGTGGCAGCTCATACGTGACACCTGCCGTTTGCTCAGGCCCTTTGAGGAAGCCACTTTATTTGTCAGTCGGCAGGATTATGGGATGAACGACGTGATTCCACTGCTTCATGTACTACAGAACATGTTGGAAACCATGGCTGGTCAGGGCACTGGAGACATGGCGTCTACATCTTACGGCCACATGAACCCCGTTGGAGCTGAACTGGAGGAGGAGGAGGAGGAAGAGGAGGAGGAGGGGCACAGTGAAGCACAGTTTAGGCTTGGCGAAATGGCTGGTTTATCTAGTCAGCGGACAGGAGAGGAGGAGCAGGAGGACCCGGACACACCGTGGCAGTATGCAGTGGAGATGGAGACAGGTAGTCCACCCGAGTCACTTGCGCAAATGGCAGGAAGCATGCTCACGTGCTAGCGTAGTGGCCCCAGAATTGTTTCCATTTGTCGGCGGGATGACTTCTGGCTGTCCACCTTATTGGACCCTCGCTTCCGGCACAAAATGGGGGCATTTTTTAAACCCGCCAAGAGGGAGGACAAACTGAACTACTACAAAGACATTCTACGTAGGCAGTTGGCCGATGGCTATCTGCGCCATGGCCCATACTCTCGCAGGTCTGACTCGAGGGGACCTCTGCGCTCACCTTCCACTGCCATGGCAGCTGGGGGGGTTGGCAGGAGCAGCAGCAGCAGCTCCATCAGCAGCAGCCTCAGTCTTCAGTTGCTAATGAGTAGCTTTCTACACCCGCATAGTGAGGCTACTCATGAGCAGCAGGAAGACCTGGAGCAGGACCTCAACCAGCAGGTCATGTCATACCTTGACATGACCATGCCAACACACCTTGAGGATCCGCTGGACTTCTGGGCAGCCAAACTTGATTTGTGGCTGCAACTAGCACAGTTTGCCCTGGAAAAGCTGTCCTGCCTGGCAAGTAGCGTGCCATCTGAGCGGGTGTTTATTGCGGCGGGGGCCATAGTTACGGCGAGGAGAACTCGTCTGTCAACTAAAAATGTGGAGAGACTCACCTTTGTCAAAATGAATCAGGGATGGATCAGCCAGGATTTCCACCCACCAATGCCTGATGCATGCGACTAGATTCAGCATGGTGCCACGTTTTACACTTTCCAAATGGTGCAAAACATATTTATGTCTTTAGGCTAATTTTTGGGCTCCTGCTGATGCCAACTTCAGGGTGTGCCTTCCAACCAATTTTTGGCCTCCTGCTGATGCCAACTTCAGAGTGTGCCTTTCAGCCAACGTTGGGCTGCTGCTGCTGCTGCTTGCAACTCCAGGGTGTGATTCATCCAATTTTTGGGCTCCTGCTGCCAACTCCAGTGTCTATTTCAGCCAATGTTTGGGCTCCTGCTGCTGCTTGCAACTCCAGGGTGTGATTCATCCAATTTTTGGGCTCCTGCTGCCAACTCCAGTGTCTCTTTAAAGCAATGTTTGGGCTGCTGCTGCTGCTGCTTGCAACTCCAGGGTGTGATTCATCCAATTTTTGGGCTCCTGCTGCCAACTCCAGTGTTTCTTTCAGCCAATGTTTGGGCTCCTGCTGCTGCTTGCAACTCCAGGGTGTGATTCATCCAATTTTTGGGCTCCTGCTGCCAACTCCAGTGTCTCTCTCAGCCAATTTTTGGCCTCCTGCTGCTGCAGCTGCCAACTCCAGGGTGTCTTTCAAGCAATGTTTGGGCTCCTGCTTATGCTGCTGCCAACTCCAGTGTGTGCCTTCCAGCTAATGTATGTGCTCCTGCTGCTGCCAACTTCAGGGTGCCTTCCAGCCAATTTCTAGGTTCCTGCTGCTGCTGCCAACTCCAGGGTGTGTCAGTCAATTATTGGGCTCCTGCTGCCAACTCCAGTGTCTCTTTCAGACAATGTTTGGGCTCCTGCTGCTGCTTGCAACTCCAGGGTGTGATTCATCCAATTTTTGGGCTCCTGCTGCCAACTCCAGTGTCTCTCTCAGCCAATTTTTGGCCTCCTGCTGCTGCAGCTGTCAACTCCAGGGTGTCTTTCAAGCAATGTTTGGGCTCCTGCTTATGCTGCTGCCAACTCCAGGGTGTGCCTTCCAGCTAATGTATGTGCTCCTGCTGCTGCCAACTTCAGGGTGCCTTCCAACCAATTTCTAGGTTCCTGCTGCTGCTGCCAACTCCAGGGTGTGTCAGTCAATTATTGGGCTCCTGCTGCCAACTCCAGTGTCTCTTTCAGCCAATGGTTGGGCTCCTGCTGCTGCTTGCAACTCCAGGGTGTGATTCATCCAATTTTTGGGCTCCTGCTGCCAACTCCAGTGTCTCTTTTAGCCAATTTTTGGCCTCCTGCTGCTGCTGTTGCCAACTCCAGGGTGTCTTTCAAGCAATGTTTGGGCTCCTGCTTGGACTCCAGGGTGTGCCTTCCAGGTAATGTATGTGCTCCTGCTGCTGCCAACTTCAAGGTGCCTTCCAGCCAATTTCTAGGTTCCTGCTGCTGCTGGCAACTCCAGGGTGTGTCAGTCAATTTTTGGGCTCCTGCTGCTGCCAACTCCAGTGTCTCTTTAAAGCAATGTTTGGGCTCCTGCTGCTGCTGCTTGCAACTCCAGGGTGTGATTCATCCAATTTTTGGGCTCCTGCTGCCAACTCCAGTGTCTCTTTCAGCCAATGTTTGGGCTCCTGCTGCTGCTTGCAACTCCAGGGTGTGATTCATCCAATTTTTGGGCTCCTGCTGCCAACTTCAGTGTCTCTTTCATCCAATGTTTGGGCTACTGCTGCTGCTTGCAACTCCAGGGTGTGATTCATCCAGTTTTTGGGCTCCTACTGCCAACTCCAGTGTCTCTTTCAGCCAATGTTTGGGCTCCTGCTGCCAACTCCAGTGTCTCTTTCAAGCTATGTTTGGGCTCCTGCTGCTGCTCCTGCTGCTGCTTGCAACTCCAGGGTGTGATTCATCCAATTTTTGGGCTCCTGCTGCCAACTCCAGTGTTTCTTTCAGCCAATGTTTGGGCTCCTGCTGCTGCTTGCAACTCCAGGGTGTGATTCATCCAATTTTTGGGCTCCTGCTGCCAACTCCAGTGTCTCTCTCAGCCAATTTTTGGCCTCCTGCTGCTGCAGCTGCCAACTCCAGGGTGTCTTTCAAGCAATGTTTGGGCTCCTGCTTATGCTGCTGCCAACTCCAGTGTGTGCCTTCCAGCTAATGTATGTGCTCCTGCTGCTGCCAACTTCAGGGTGCCTTCCAGCCAATTTCTAGGTTCCTGCTGCTGCTGCCAACTCCAGGGTGTGTCAGTCAATTATTGGGCTCCTGCTGCCAACTCCAGTGTCTCTTTCAGACAATGTTTGGGCTCCTGCTGCTGCTTGCAACTCCAGGGTGTGATTCATCCAATTTTTGGGCTCCTGCTGCCAACTCCAGTGTCTCTCTCAGCCAATTTTTGGCCTCCTGCTGCTGCAGCTGTCAACTCCAGGGTGTCTTTCAAGCAATGTTTGGGCTCCTGCTTATGCTGCTGCCAACTCCAGGGTGTGCCTTCCAGCTAATGTATGTGCTCCTGCTGCTGCCAACTTCAGGGTGCCTTCCAACCAATTTCTAGGTTCCTGCTGCTGCTGCCAACTCCAGGGTGTGTCAGTCAATTATTGGGCTCCTGCTGCCAACTCCAGTGTCTCTTTCAGCCAATGGTTGGGCTCCTGCTGCTGCTTGCAACTCCAGGGTGTGATTCATCCAATTTTTGGGCTCCTGCTGCCAACTCCAGTGTCTCTTTTAGCCAATTTTTGGCCTCCTGCTGCTGCTGTTGCCAACTCCAGGGTGTCTTTCAAGCAATGTTTGGGCTCCTGCTTGGACTCCAGGGTGTGCCTTCCAGGTAATGTATGTGCTCCTGCTGCTGCCAACTTCAAGGTGCCTTCCAGCCAATTTCTAGGTTCCTGCTGCTGCTGGCAACTCCAGGGTGTGTCAGTCAATTTTTGGGCTCCTGCTGCTGCCAACTCCAGTGTCTCTTTAAAGCAATGTTTGGGCTCCTGCTGCTGCTGCTTGCAACTCCAGGGTGTGATTCATCCAATTTTTGGGCTCCTGCTGCCAACTCCAGTGTCTCTTTCAGCCAATGTTTGGGCTCCTGCTGCTGCTTGCAACTCCAGGGTGTGATTCATCCAATTTTTGGGCTCCTGCTGCCAACTTCAGTGTCTCTTTCAGCCAATGTTTGGGCTACTGCTGCTGCTTGCAACTCCAGGGTGTGATTCATCCAGTTTTTGGGCTCCTACTGCCAACTCCAGTGTCTCTTTCAGCCAATGTTTGGGCTCCTGCTGCCAACTCCAGTGTCTCTTTCAAGCTATGTTTGGGCTCCTGCTGCTGCTCCTGCTGCTGCTTGCAACTCCAGGGTGTGATTCATCCAATTTTTGGGCTCCTGCTGCCAACTCCAGTGTCTCTTTCAAGCTATGTTAGGGCTGCTGCTGCTTGCAACTCCAGGGTTTCATTCATCCAATTTTTGGTCTCCTGAAGCCCACTCCAGTGTCTCTTTCAGCCAATGTTGGGCTCCTGCTGCTGCTGCTTGCAACTCCAGGGTGTGATTCATCCAATTTTTGGGCTCCAGCTGCCAACTCCAGTGTCTCTTTCAAGCTATGCTTGGACTGCTGCTGCTTGCAACTCCAGGGTGTGATTCATCCAATTTTTGGGCTCCTGCTGCCAACTCCAGTGTCTCTTTCAGCCAATGTTTGGGCTCCTGCTGCTGCTTGCAACTCCAGGGTGTGATTCATCCAATTATTGGGCTCCTGCTGCCAACTCCAGTGTCTCTTTCAAGCTATGTTTGGGCTCCTGCTGCTGCTGCTGCTTGCAACTCCAGGGTGTCATTCAGCCAATTTTTGGGCTCCTGCTGCTCCTGCTGCCAACTCCAATGTCTCTTTGAGCCAAATCCAATGTTTGGGCTCCTGCTGCTGCCAGCTCCAGGGTGTGTTTTTCAGGCAATATAGGGGCCCCTCATAGTGATGCCACCTCAATTCTCTGAAATTGTGCCGCTCTGCGATTCTAATAGCGATGCCTCTGATCTGCATGTCCTAATTATTTACAGTATTATTTCAGTAACCCAGCACTCATCCTATGCGTGTTACAGCAAGGCAAAATGGTTTACAACCCTATTGAGGCTCTAGGAAGCTCAGAAATAGCCATTTTTAATAACGATTCGTCGCAAATAAATTTGGGTCGAAACGATTTTTGTCGGAAAATTCGGCGAATCAGTCGAATCGAATTTTTCAAAAGTTCGCTCATCTCTAGTCAATAGGCTCGATTCAAAGGCACATTCGTCTGGACTTTCGTAGCTGTCTGTGAAAGTTTTTGTGTGTGTTTGTCATTTTATTAGTTTTTTTTTGTTAATTTTTCATTCGTACGAATATTTGGGCTAATGCGTATATGCGCTTTCGAAGAACGAAAGCAAATCGGATCATTTGCGTGAGTTTGGATCATTTTCTCATCAAAATCTGATATTTTGTGTTCGTTCAGATAACTTACGTTATTGCTATGGGCTTGCGTCTCATTCAGAGAGCTGATTGTCGAGGGAAACCGTTTCATTTGCGATCCCCCTTACGGGACCATTTTGACCTTGGATACCCTTGCAATGAACCAGTTGTGTGCCTTTGTGGAGGAGCATCATGAGCTCCAGCTAATGGGAATTGAATGTGTCAGCAGGGCCGAGACCAGATTGCACCGGCGACACATGCATATCGATGGCATGCATGACGTTGAGCTGTTCGAGCTGACCAGACTTAATCGCGCTTCCCTCCATAAATTGTATAGTGAGCTGCGGCCATTGGTAGCCCGCACACAAGGAAGGGGCAAGCAATTTCAGGTATGACCAAGATGCTTGGCTGCCTGCAATTTTTGGTGAAAGGCTCGTTCCAGAGGCTGGGTGCCCTCTCCGTGGGGATCTCCCAGCCTATGCTGAGCCACGCGCTATCCAAGATTTGAAAGGCATGGCTACCATTAGTCAGAAATATATATTTTTTCCTGGCGACATGGTAGCCTGGAATGCACTTAAGCTGGCATTTTATAATATTGCCGACATGCCCAACGTCATGGGTGCCATTGATTGCACCCACGTTGCCTTAGTCCCTCCGGCAGTCGACGAGTACATCTATAGGCAAGTTCAATCTGTCATTTTTTTTTATAGTTGACATAAATGGTATTTTACAAATTTCTTAATCCCTCCTTGTAAATAGCTTACACTGTATATCTGTTAATCCCTCCTTGTAAATAGTCCCTGTGAAATAGCTTACACTGTATATCTGTTAATCCCTCCTTGTAAATAGTCCCTGTGAAATAGCTTAAACTGTATATCTGTTAATCCCTCCTTGTAAATTATTAATGTGATATATTTTGCCGGATTTATCGTCATGAATGTTTTTCATGTAGCCCAAAGCCAAACATTTGCATGTGGACCTTAATTTGTCATGTGAAAGTTAATATTTAGTTGATCCAACATACATATTCTTTGTAGGCCGGAAAAATAGTTACGTACTTAGTTAGTGTTATTTGTATTGGCCAACATGTTTTTTGGAGGATGTTAGGAGTTATTGTTTGAGTAATTTACCTAGCCTTGCTAATTTTTTTTTTCTTTTTTCCCAGGAACCGCAAAATGGGCCACTCACTGGATGTTCAAGCAGTGGTGGCCCCGGGCATGCGGTTCCTTAGCGTCCTCGCCGGGTTTCCAGGCTCATTCCCATGATGCGTACATCTTGCGACGATCTGGATTGTACCGCCGGTTTGAGTCTGGAGAATTCTCAGGTGGATGGCTCCTTGGTAAGTTGAAGCAAATAACGTAATTCCCTTTTCAATGTATGCCTTTTAATATAGTTTCGGACCCATGTCTGAAGCTATGGCTGTTTTTACCCCTTGATGACAGGTGAAACCAGAACTTAACCATGATCTTTAGCAAAGCACAAACCCTTACAAAATGAGTTTCCACAATTAGTAAATAATATATTTATACTTTCTAGTAAATTACTTATTATTCTTCCCCACACTCTCTGCAATTCTGTTCTTGACTTTATGATAGGGTCTGCGCCATCTTTGCTCAGAAGCATGACACTTACTGAGTAGAGGAGAGTGGGATAAAGTGCAGGGGGCGGGTTACAGCTGTGCTTGGCTCACACAAAGCAGATGTGGTGTCCTGAAAAGGTAAGACATCCAAGAATGCTGAACAGCACAGTCCTAAGCCAATACCTGTTAGCAGTCGGCCTGATTTGCCCTCATCCACCATTTTGGATGTGTAAAGGGTCAGAAAATGCAGTAGATGGTGTTAGGCTGTTTCTTTAGCAGAGCAATCTGTATGTTCAGGGTGTGTCTAAAATATAAGATAGGCTCTTAGTCAGGGTGAACAACCTTTTTTTTTTAATACATTTTTGTGTCATGTGTGTGTTAGTATTTTCTTATTCTTTCAGGGGATTCCGGCTATCCAGTACTTCCCTGGCTGATGACGCCCGTCCTTCGGCCATAGAATGCCACACAGGACGCCTACAATCGGGCACAGCGGAAGACCTGGGCCGCTGTGGAGAGGGCCTTTGGCCTGTTAAAAACATGCTTCCGGTGTTTGGACCATACTGGGGGAGCACTCTAGTATGACCCCAAAAAGGTCATAGACATCATACTGGCCTGCTGTGTCTTACCTAACTATGCCATCATGCAGCATGTCCCCCGGTATTTGGATCTGCCCCCCTCTCCACCCAGCCAGGACCCAGAAGACCACTACCGTGGCACACCTAGTGCCTCTGGTCAAGCAGTTTGGGCCAATTTGATTCAGACATATTTTGCATAATTTTTGTTGCCTGTGTATGTTTTGTGCCTGCATTTATTATTTGCTCCTCTAATATTACCTTGTAAATCTTTTATTTATTTTTTTTTTGGTGTATCAACTAGTAATGAGTTAATTGCTAAAATATTCACACATGATCTGAGACTCATGCATTTTTTTTGCCCTGTTTGTTTAGGAAAATCTTAAGTAATCTAAAAATAACCAAAACATTAATGCATCAACTTAATCAACAACAGGTCATGTCACGTTCAATATTTTTTATTGAAATATGAAAATTTGGAGTTGAAGGGCACTCGCATATTTCATACTTAGTATTTCATACTTCGTACTTCATAGTACAACATTAAAATACATTTGTGGCAAATCATGGCACCTAGCAATTGGCCACATCCAGGAGTTTTAAAGTAATGCACTCCAGGTCGAAGTTTCAATCCTAAATAAAATACACAGACATAGGGAGCAAGCATTTGCATGTCAATATTTGCCCTGTAATACATTGGGCCACATGCACACCCTCTCCTGCTTGGCCACATTTGCCACAGGCACAGGTGGAAAGCAGCCATACCTATGCCACATCCACGCCTGTAAGTCAGTGGCCCACCCAAACAAGAAGCCCCAGTCCAAATCCAAGTCCAGTACAATATCTGCCAGGGTTCAAGGTAGTAGTTTGCCAGCCCAGAATGTCCCCCAATCATGCCTACAAACAGGATGAGCCAGAAGCAATGTAATTAGGCAAAAGCCTGCAGGGCAACAGCTAGAGTGGCAGGTTCAGTGAGACTTGAGCTCAGGCATTGGCTAGTGGGGTATCTCAGCACTCTAATGAGCTATATGGGCAAAAATCCAAAGCATACAAGCAAAGCCATACCAAAAGGCTATATTGGTAGCGCTCACCAGACAGGTCAATAAAGTAGAGATGTAGAGGAAAGATGTGGAGCAGATACAGGGGAAATAGGTGTTAAAATGGTTGATGCCCATAAAACCCTGGTGGGCCTTGGAGGTGGCACATCACCTGGGCATGTGTGGCATTCATAATCTGCAACTGTTCCAACATGTTTCTATTGGTTGTTCGAACTTCATCCAGCATGGCACTGAAATTACTAGTTAAGGTGGCCATGTGGGTGTTGCTAGTTCGAACTTCCTCAAGCATGGCTGTGAAATTAGTAGATAAGGTGGCCATGAGGCTGTTGGTCAACCTAAATTCTGTCAGCATGGTGTTTAATGTATTATTTAAGGTCTCTAATTGTGCATGATGCTGCTCTGTGGTTCTTTCAGTTAGTTGGCGAAATAAACTCCTCTCATGGTGCCATGCTGACTCCATGATTGGCACTCGCCTCCCCTGGGAAACTGGGCGAAGTAGCTGACTATGCCTCCCAATTCCCCGGGTTGGAGCGCCTGCAGATGTTAGACGTCTAGGCTGACCAACAGCCTCAGATATACTTGCAAAATCCTCTGCAGCAGACCTACCACTGAGGACTGTAGGCTCAGTCTCTGCATGCTGCCCACGATGGGCTGGCAGCATGTGGCCAGCTTCACTCTCCTGCAGAGGATTTGGTAAAGGTTCCATCAAGGTGGCATCCTCCTCCATCTCCTGGATTTCCTCCATTAGTGTGTGGGTCTGTTGGGACATGTGAAAAAAAAGGTTCAGTTTGTGCCCGAAATATATTTGTTATGCAAATTAGTCATGTTCATTTACATGCATCAGCAGATTCAGCAAATTACACTTACTGTATATATCGGGTCCTGGCTCCTAGGCAGCATGGAAGTTGATGGCGTGGTCCAACTGGATGAGGCTTCCACACTAGCTGAGGGTTGATGCTGGGCTGTATTGTTTAAAAAAAGGCACATAAACACCCAAATATGCATTGATTATCTGTCTTACTACATATGCTTTACTAAAACACGTGGGCAATCAGGAATGGCAACTCCCCCAATGGTCCAAGTTGTCCTTCACTATGAATGTCATTATCTGTTATATGTATGAGCCACCCTGTACATACACATTGGTCACCTTAAATAAAACAAACATGCATGTACTGCATGTTATGAGGCTTCACACATCCCTAAAGGGCCATTAGGGGCCCCACACTCAGCTTGCAAATAGCATTTGCCTTAAGAGTATGCTGATGGGCATTCTTCCTATGTAGACCTTTCCCTGACCCCAGATCAAGTATTTGAGACCAAAGCACAGCTCAAACCCAAGTGGCCTAAAGACAAAGAAGTAAGTGTTGGATATGATTGAGTAGAATCACATAACAGGCAGTCCTTAGCTAATATTAAGACTTTAATAGTGACCAGAAATACTGTCCAAGGTCATGTATGGCCTAGCAAATTAGAAAATGAACATTCAAAAGACATTTCACACCCTGCTAAAACTGAAACCTCTCCGACAAGCTTCTCCCTAAAGGCATGTGTTCATATATGCCTGTGAGCCTCATTTTACACGTTTAAAACATTTCACATACACACTAACATTACTAACCTGCTGGAATAGTAGGGATGTCCGTGTCCCGTCGCCCTGAGTGGCCGTCTAAGGCCACGGGATGTATAAGGCCCAGCACCAACTCCTCAGCTCTGGTAAATTGTAATTTAGTGGGGAAGCCTCCACCAGTTTGTAAGCTGAAAAATTTAGTTTGGGAAATGTATGAAAATGTGGACAATACAAGAAGCAGACAAATGCACAAAGCATATATGTACCTGTAATTTCACCGTTTATTTTCTTTCTCCTGTGCTGCATACTTCAGGTCCGATAGTTTGCGTTGAATCTGCTCCACATCTTTGAGCTCTTCCCCCGCTGCATTGACCTGTCTGGTGAGCTCCTCTAAAATTTCAGCTTTGCGCATTTTGCTGGTTGCTTTGGATTTGCGCCCACATAGTTCATCATAATGTAAGGACAGCCCACTAGCCAATGCCAGAGTTTGGGCCTCCCCAAACCTGCCACTCAACTGTCCTCGGCGCAATGTCCGCCCTATTGATTAATGTTCCGGATCATCAGTGGTTGCAGGCAATTCGGGGGACATTCTGGGCTGGCTGTGTTGGGGAGAAATGTAGGACAGGTGGTTGGCAAAAGATTGTACTGGACTTGGATATGGACTTGGGGTCCTTGGCTGGGTGGCCACTGAACTTGCAGGCGTCGATGTGGCATATGGAGAGTGCCTTGCCACCTGTGCCGGTGGCAAATGTGGCCAAGGAGGAGAGGGTGTGCTTGATGTTGTTGGGCTTCTTGCCCTGTGCCTCTGTGGGCCCTTGAGACTCTTGCTTGCATGCCCCTGGGAGGTAGTTGGACGTGTCTGTGGTGATGCTGAGCTTTGGGGGCTGGGACTTCTGGCCCCGTGGATTTTCCTCTTCTCATGTCCGCTTTTCCCATGTGGGTGTGGAGATGGTGACCTTTGGGGGCTGGGACTTCTGTTCCGGTGGATTTTTCTCTTCCCATGCCCGCTTTTCCCACGTAGGTGTGGACATGGTGACCTTTGGGGGCTGGGACTTCTGTCCCGGTGGCTTTTCCTCTTCCCATGCCCACTTTTCCCACGTGGGTGTGGTGATGCTGAGCTTTTGGGGCTGGGACTTCTGTCCCGGTGGCTTTTGCTCTTCCCATGCCCGTTTTTCCCACGTGGGTGTGGTGATGCTGAGCTTTGGGGGCTGGGGCTTCTCACACTCTTTTTTGGGGCTTTTTGGCGGCCATACCTGTCTGCTTGGTGGCCTGGGGCTTCTTCTTCGCCGCTGCCTCCTTTAGTTTACTGGTTGGTGGTGTTTTAGCAGACTTTGTTGGTATTGCCGCCTTGGTCTGCCCACTGCGGGTTTCCCGCACCTTCGGCATTGGCATTTTTGAGCGAGTGGTGGGGCCTGAAGAAGCCTCCTAACGCTTATCTTGTTTTTTGCTGCTGCCCTCCTTGGCTGCTTTTGCCTTCCCAACCGTTTTTTCGGGTGCCATAATGATGAGACTCTGAAAGAGAATGAGCTGTGGGACCAGGACCCTTTAAATACTAATGCCTGGGTATGGCGCTTACGCATTCGCGTACATGTGCGTACGGCCGTTCGCCTGGCCGTGCGGAACCCAGAAACCGCTGGGACATTATCTGCTGCAGACAAGAAGAAAGATGGCGCCCACGATCTTCACCCGCCAACAAGAAGAGCTGATTATGCTCGTAAGTGTATTTTAATGCCTTTGATTTGCCATCTAAATGCATGCCTAGCCCTTAAGGAAGCGCAGGAAGAAACGGTTTGGTTGAAAAGTGTCTAAAACTCGGTGCCAAACAGAAGTTAGGGCCCACATGTGCGAACCAAGTCACTTCCATCTAGAATAGTTTTAGCCTAGAAATGTGTCTGGTAATGTCATTTAGTCAACTGATCGATTTGTGACAGATATTTGTATGCAGTCTGATCAGAATACTATGTTTTTTTTGTGTTTTTTAGACGATGCTTCAGCGCAGGTACGACTACCTGCCCAACTCTTTTGAGAAGAGGACCATCACCCTGTTTCCAGGATCCCGCACGAGACTGACACCACCTTCACCCATACACAGATCATGCAGCATTGGTCGGACCTGAAATGGCTCCACATGCCCCGGGTGCAGCGATTTTTCGGACTCCATTTCCCAAGTAAGTACATAGCGATTGCATGCTAGATGTAACTAATACACAAGGTAGGCCTTTATTTATATATGATTTTCTTTTCTAGTGCTGGAAATGGAGTACTGAATCTGTCGCACCCGGAGGCGCACAGGTAGACCAGTGCTGCATAAATCTGCAGCAGGAAGTGAAGGTGGTGGATCTCCAGGGCGACGTTCCTACCCCTCCTCTGTAGGGGCCTCCGACCAGCCCCTGGACCTTTCGTACCAAGCGATGGAGCCGTTAGCCTCTGGTATGTGACTCTTCATGTAACCGCACACACATACATGCTATTTGAAACAAAAGCTGATTCCCTTAATCTCTATTTCTAGATTTTGATGTAGCGGGTGAAGGATCCGTGGAAGAGCCTGTAGAAGATCAGGCCCAGGAGGCACATGGGGAAGGTGGGTGATGTCACACACACATTGAATTTGTAATTTGCTTACTGTTGACCCTATTTGACATGTCTCTACAGCCTCAACTTCCCAGCAGTGGCAGGGCCCAGAACAGAGGGTGGTCCCCGAGGCACACGTCGGCCACCAACGAAGTAAGTTGTAATGTCATTCTTTGGATTATGTGGTAATTGACATGATCACCAAGATACCTAAAGCCATAGTCAATAGCATTAGCATAATGACATATGCCCACTTCCTTAGATAATTACTTAGCATAATGACATATGTCGTCATGAGTTAGCTTGCCACCTAAAAAACATTCCATCCACAGGTGAGAAACATGTATTTGTCAA
Source organism: Gastrophryne carolinensis (assembly GCA_027917425.1). Taxonomy (NCBI): domain Eukaryota; kingdom Metazoa; phylum Chordata; class Amphibia; order Anura; family Microhylidae; genus Gastrophryne; species Gastrophryne carolinensis. The sequence continues at coordinate 115,335,486 of CM051240.1, forward strand.
AAAATAATGTTTGTTTTTTCTCCAGGGACCACATGTGTCAGAGTGGAAGCCATGAGTGAAAGGGTCCTTCAGTTGTTGGGCAGCATGCAGTAGCTGCATGACTCTTTGGGGACCACAGAAGAAGACTAATGTTCTGGGTTTTTAATTATTTTATTGCCAAACATATTATATATTTTAAATATTTTACATTTTTTTTTTTTTAACAAAAAAATTTTACAAAAATTTCAAAAATACATTAACACAAAACGAATGGGCAAAGACATATTTAGAGATGAAGATTCACATGACTGCGAAGTGATTAGGGTAAGTTTTAGGGGTGAAAAATGGAAGAAGAACCTAACCGTAAAGTGATTTGGGTAAGTTTTAGGGGTGAAAAATGGAAGAAGAACCTAACCGCGAAGTGATTTGGGTAAGTTTTAGGAGTCATACATGGAAGATGTAGGAAAGCGCAAAGTGATTTAGCTAAGCATTGTAGCAGAAGTGAGTGACCCGAATATGTAGGCGAGCTCTTTAATGAGTTAAGTTTGTAGTGCGCAGTCGTAAGATCGTAAGGATTTTCATCTGGACGATCATTTATGGAAAAAGGGAATCAGAATCTAACGGGAAACGTAAAGGATTCGTGGGAGGAGTCGATGGAAAAAGGGCAAAAACGAAAGCCGACGTTGTAACATGAGAAAATAAAACGGAAAAGTCACGCTGGAAAATGACATTCTCGTACTCGTACTCTGGCATACGAACGGACGAAGACTTTACAGAAGGCTTGCAATGCATGCATAGAATCATACTCATACACTCATCATACACTCATACAAGAGCGGGAAAATTAAAAGAAAAAAACAGATCAACACAAAAACAAAAGTCTTTTTTGTCTCTCTGAATCAACCCTATAGTGTTAAGATCAAAGATTCAAACCAGCTCTCTCTGTTTTAGATTCCTGTTGATGTCAGAACCCTGTATGCCAAGCAACACATGTTCCAGTCCAGTCCCCACGAGAGACTCTACCCGTCTACCATGCACCTTGAGGAAGTGTTTCGCCACTGGCGAGGTTATTTCTCTTAGGGCATCTGCAGGTCCACATATAGATTGCCGCTTTTGTCCTACAATTAATAACTTTCCGTATGGGGGTAGTAAGATTCTCTCTCACATCCACATACACATGGACATACGGAGCACCCCTCACAGGGGAAGCTGCCCTTAGAACCACTCCTTTCCAACCTATTCGGGGGGGGGTGACTATTAAAAATCCTATTGCACAAATTGCATGGTCATCTGGATGTCATCTTTAGTAGAGGGCCCACCAGATCCTTCAAGATGTCTTTAGATATAATGATTCCCCAAAATATTTGGAGAATCCCTCTTACACTCCCCCACTGGGAATTATAATGTGTGAGTAATAGAATCTCACCATCCAACTGCTGGGTTCTAGGTCTCAACATGTCCAAGCGATTTTCCTTTCTGGAAACCTTTGCTTCTCTCCTATAAACTTCCTCCACACCACAAATTCCGTCTCAATGGATAAAATTGTCCCACTGGAATGCGGTAGCAAATTATTATGGGGCATTGTTTCATCCTAGTGGCATCGGGTTATAGGTGGCTTATTTGGTTAATAATTAAGATTTTAATGACATAAACTGCAGTCCTGCTAAAATATAATAACATTTCTCCATATTTTGTGACTGTATGGATATGCAACAGCACCTACAACACACTGCAGGGAGCAAAGGGGAGGAAGATGGGACAGGCTTTATGTGAGCTATTTGCTGCCATTTTATTGCTATTGCCTGAACTGCCACTTTAAAGTCTGTCTTTCACTGACTTTTTACTATATTATCCAAATGGATCTCACTTGCTAGTAAATAAACTAACATTTAAAATAAACTACAATGCTTTTATGGGGTATCTGAGTTGTAACTGAGAAAACAAATATATAAGCAACATATATTTCAGATACTGAAGTGACTCTATTACTGATTACTGAGCAGGGACACAGGGAGGCTTTGAAACATTGTATTTTTGATCTTGATAAATAAAGGAAAGAAGATGTGCCTGTAAAATATAAATTCTACAATATAGACATTGGCAACTAAAAGAGTTTCTGCACTTCTGGCTTTCTATAAGGTTTGGAGTGTGTATATAGGACTATGTGCCTATTCATGCAAAGGGGCAATTATGAGGTCAGACACTGATATTGAGTCATGAGTCTGTCTCACAATCTCTGTTCCAGTTTCAGCTCACAATTGATTGTGGAATATCAAGAAATTCAATGAAAATAACTAGTTGGCATCCTAATATTGTACTACTGTCTATTTAGATGACCTCTAGCATGACCCATAGGCATACCCATATTCTAGCAATAACCAATAGGCATTGAATGCTGATATGCCCCAGGAATAACCCACATTTTCACTTACCACCACCACCATCATGAAATCTAAGTCTTACCTTTGGCCACCTGCAGTCAAGGTTTTCATTGGCAGATGGCAGAGGAAGACACTTCTGACCATGTTCTTAAAAAATGGATGTTGGATCACTTTAATACTAGCTACATTCTAGGCATTACAAGTAAATGTAATGCTATATTAAATGTATGAAGCTAGTATATATATACAACAAATAGGAGATAAGGAGCCAAACATGTCATCTTTTTTCATGATAATGATAATGTGCTCATATGAACAATGTATGCGGTTAAAGGAATTTGTGCTTCTCTTTTTACCCATCCATGCAGATGTGCAACACACAATATAACCATACACTATTGAACATACCAGTGAAGTTCACCAGTGAGCATTTAGGGGTTAGTGGCTTTACTCAAAGGTACTTCAGTCATGCCCCGAATGGGAACCAAACCTGCCATTCTCTGGTAACAAGATTTCCTTACTACTAGGCCATGAGAGGCAAGATTATTTTTTTCAGGGTCATATATTAATTTAGGCTACAAAATATGTTTTAGGGCATATTTTCAATGGATGTCTTATTTTCCCCATTAAAAATCTATGTTACGCACTGTCAGGTTTCTTGGCATTCTAGCTGCTATTTTCTGCTTTCCACTGCACTGCAAGTGCAATGACATTCTAATATATACTGGTTAGTAGAATGATGCCAGCGATATGTTTGTAAAAACTCTGTACTTGCCAATTCTTATTATTTTGGGTCTCTTGATTGCAATTATTTTAGGGGTGTCTGCTTTTCTTGGTGAAGGGTCTACCTGTCCTGCAGCATTCTATGGCTGATTGATTTTACTTTTATAGATATGAAATAGCCTAGGCTATTTAAATTTACTTTTTTATCTCCTGTAAGTTGCGGAGTATTTTATTGACCATATAGTGATAACAAAGCACAACAAAGGGGGTGAATGACCATATTTTGTTACAGTAGAAAAGAATAGATATCCAAAAAGAAAATGCAAGTAATTAGTTAGCAGTTCAAAACAGGGATGTAAATCCTCTAGCCGATCAACAGAGCAAATATTGCCCTTATATCACTGAAAATGAAAACAAGTAAGTAAAAAAAAAAAAAATCAGGGGTCAGGAAGCAATGTTTTTTAGAATTGATTTTTTTGAAGGGTTTGCATCATTACATTTCAAAAATATGCCTACAATTCTGAACATTTGCTTTTATTTTTATTGTAAAGCAGAACTGACAAAATATCAGAAAACTTCAGTGTACATTAACATTCAACTACCTAAAGTCAGTACTTTGTAGTGCAATTATTTTGTGGCAATTCTAGCTGCAATTTGCCTTGGAAAAGCTACATTTTGCCACTGAAATTTTTGCTTATTCATCAAGCCAAAAATTCTCTAGCTTTGCTTTATCAGTATGCTTTGAGTGACTGTCCTTCCTCTTAAAATAAAATCTCAGACAAACTAAAAGAGGTTTGCTTACAAATAACCCTGATTTAGAGCAAGCCATCCTCGGACCAGTTTACCTGCTGCTGAATGCTGCCATCACCATGTTTCACTGTGGGGAAGGTGTTTTTGGGGTGATAAGATGTGTTGGTTTTGAGTCAGACTAGGGGGGTAAGGGGGTTATTTAAGAAAGGATAGCATCAGGTAGCGCCTGGTTAATGAGAGGTAGTGACAGATAGCGACTGGTCAACGCCGGACACGGCACGCAATTCCACATTTATCAAGCAGAATCTGTTTAGCGACTGGGATAGCGGCATGTAGCATCTGATTCATCATTTTCAAAGCCTCTGTGAACAGCGCCAACGTTCAGCCTTGCACAGTGCCAGGTATGACCTCTCGCTACCTGTCGCTCCCCCCATACATTTTAATGGACGAACCTTTTCTTCTCTTTAAACGGGATTTTTTTTTTTTTTCCCCAAAAATCACAAATAATTCTGTGACCTCTTCTGGCATTGAAAAAGCTGTTTTTTTCACATTTTTTACATTTTTTAAATATTTCTTCAGAAATGACATTACAGGTCTGGCATTAAAGTGTTCATGTTACAATGTTGCTACAATGTAATTCCATATGTTTTCGCTTTGTTACTAGTTGATAGATGCTGAAAAACAGACTTTAAACACACCGCCTCCTGCGCTCTGGGCTTCAGATAAGCATTTTTCTGCGCCAGAGTTGTGTGAGGCTTTTTTTTTCTTGAATATGTTGTGAGTCGGTCGCAATGAGCAGTCGCTACCATGCGCTCTCATACAGCGCTGTACTGGTAAAATAGCGACTCGTCACAATGTAGTCAACATTACTGCACAGCGACTGAGTCGCTATAAACTAGCGTCTCACGGCCGAGCACAGTGACTACTACCGGGCGCTCTGAAAATGCCTGCTACAGACGCTCATCTGTCGCGACCTGGTAGTGATTTCCTTGGTGGCAGAAAAGTTTAATTTTGGTATAATCTGACCAGAACACCTCCCTCCATACACAGAAGTCTCCTACATACCTTTTGGAAACTCAGAATAAGACTTCCACTTGCCTGTAAGTAAATGTTTTTTTTCTGGCCACTCTACCATTAAGGCCAGCACTGTGGAGTATACAGCTTAATGTGGTCGTATGGACAGATACTCCAGACTCCAGAACCCTGCATCTTGTGCCTGTTTGAATGATGCCCTACTTGGTCTGAATGTTTTGATGGGCATCTCTATCTTGCCAGGTTCATTGTTGCACCATCTGTTTTCTATTTGATGATAATGAATTTAATGGTGATCTGGGGGATCATCGTAGATTCAGATTTTTTTTTTTTTTTAAACCCAACGCTAAGTTGTACCTCTTAACAACTTTGCCCCTGATTTGTTTGAAAATCTCATTGGTATTCATTATGTTGCTTTGTTAGTGGTGCCCCTTGCTTAATGGTTTGCTTTGTGTTCATACTGAGAGACCATGTGGTACATTGATTGCACACAGGTAATTTGTTGTACCAGAACTTTTTAGAGGCTTCATATTTAATCCCAAAATATTTTAATGTTTATATAGCTTTCTCATTTTACTTTACTAAATAAGGCTATTGTGTGAAGAGGCATCAAACACAATACAGGTTATATATATATATATATATATATATATATATATATATATATATATATATATATATATATATTATAGATCCATCCACAAGACTGCATTATTAATATGATCAGTACTTGTTTGGATTATGTAAAAGCTTACTTCATCTATTATGAACAAAAAGACAGGAATAAAAATAATTAAAATGTACACAATTGGGATTTTTTGCATTGCATAGTAAGGGAAATGTTCTTGGATGCATAGCCTCAATATACACCAAGGCTTGCAAATTGCATTTAGATAATGCAATTATCATTTAAATAGCGTTAGCTAAATGAGATATATGAATAACAGAGATATATCTGTTCAAGCCAAGCTCTGATTTCCAGTTAGAAAGCTCCATAATGAATACATTGATTAATATACTCTTGATAACAGCTTTATAGTTCAATGTCAGCTAATCAAATTCTAGTAAGTCATTTTTTTTCTACCAATTTTCTAATTGAAAGCCACTTCAGAATTAACATTATAGATGGTCTCATCAAAATAGTGAAATTACATTAGAATCAATTTTGCTAATTTATTTTAATGCCTATGTGTAACTTCTGTACTTGGAAGAAATTGCTTTGCACATATACATATATGAGATAATTCCTCAATTTTTGACATGATTTATGAAAATGAAGTCCACTTTGCACTCATTGGTTGTGCTTATTCACTGCTTGAATAAGTTTGTGTCAGTGTGTGTTATTTAGGCCTCTTTAGGTATATCTAGCTTGCCACATTAATAACTTTTATATAATATATGACTAGTTGGTGATCTTGATCTTTTATTTAGATCTGGCAGCAAAAGGCAAGTAACACGCTTAGAACTAGTAAGTAAGAGTCATCTGTTCAGCACATTGCAAATACTTTTCACTGTGCCCATATTCACTATCCATAAAATAAAACCTTACAGAAACATATGTTAAATATGTCACAATAAAGTAAATTTCCAGAAAAGGGTCACAGAAGAGGAGATATGTTTTTTGAAGACTGAAGTGAATTTTTTTTTTTAAAAAGACCAACAGCCTGGCACAGTTGGCAAAGAAAGGTATTATGAAGCTTCCACTCCCAACTGACATAAGTGACAATGCACAGCAACAGGAAGCCCAGCAGCACTTCCTGTTTGCAGGTGGCCTTTAAGTCCACGAACTGCTATATTGTTTTTAAAATTGACCTCAGCAGGAGTTAGAAAAAGGCAAATTAATTTTTATGTGCAGAAATCTGAATTTCCCAAGCGAGGTCCACTTTAAGTGTTAGCAACATAAACAATGCATACAGGACTGCTCAATTATATTTGCAATCACAGCCAGTCAGTCTAAGATAAATTAGTTACAGTTACTGTAATTGTCAAATCATCCTTTTGAATGTACTAATATTTTAACAATTGGAATAACATGCATAATTAAAAACAAAGTACAGTTATTTTACATACACAGAGGTGGAAAGAGTGGTGAATATTGCTCACTAAATGTCACAAATGTACCTTTAATACTAAAATTTTACTTTACTATGCAGCCATTTTGTATAACAATGTAGCAGTTTCTAATAAGACCCAAATGCTGTCTCTGTACACCACAATATTGGCTGACATCCCTATCCAGGCTTATTAAAAAAACACTTGGGGGCACATGCGCAGTGCTTGGAGTGACAAGATGTCACACCTGTGAGCTCTGTGACAGCCAGGAGAAATTGAACCTTTAAAGATTACTTTTTCAAAAAAGCATAAATATAAATGAGCAATTCTGCTTATCTAGTGAGCACACCTCACTTGAGATGGAGACTGCACTGTTGATATGAATCTGACAAGTGAATGATGGACTAAAACCAAAGGGACAATAAATATAAGTTCCCCAAACAGTCTCTGGTAGAGGTGTGTGAGCTCTGTTTTGGCTAGAAGAGCAGAAGAAGCAATCAGTTGTTCAGGACCTTGGATAGCAGCATTTCTTTTTGTTTTAAGCTTAGAGAAGCCCTGTACATTACTCTGGTGTAAATAAAAGTCAGCTGGAGATACACGTACAAATATTAGAAGATGACGAGAGAAATACAATTTACCCTGTTTGTATTTTCACATTGTACAGTGCCATTGAAGATAATGGTGCTTTATTATTATTATTATTATTATTGTTTATTTATATAGCGCCATCAACTTCCGTATCGCTTTGAAAACATACGCCCTTCTAGTGCTCCAGGGTGAGGAGAGGGCAAAATAGGCCCTCTCCAGCACTTTCACAATCACCCAGCTCCTAGCCCTGCCTTTGGGCAGTGATGTAATATATGAAATCATCTACAACGTCTTTCCTACACCTGACCCCAGATGCTTAGGGCCTTATTCATCAAGCGATAGCGCCAGGTAGTGTCTGACGAGCGCCAGGTACCGCCAGCTAACGGCGGCTACCGACTCAAGTACGCCCGGCGGCGGTCACAATGACGCTAGCGCCGGCGAGAGCGTCAGCTAGCGCGGGATTCATCATGTAGCCGACTGCAACGAACAGCGCCGCTGCTAATCCCATCACAGCGCCAGGTATGACCTCTCGCTACCTGGCGCTCTCCCATACATTTCAATGGCAGACACTGCAATGATTGTTTTAAGTGGTTTTTGTGTTCTTGTCTTTTGCACAAAATTCAACACATGTTGTTTGGGATATGTTTTATTAATCTGTCTTGTTTTTATTGTTTTTTAGATGAAAGTTGTAATTTTTACACTGTAATGTTGTGAGTGAAATCTAAAATGCATCTCCTCCCACAAAACACATTAGGCTCAAAATAGCTTGCTTTCACAACACACATGGCTTGTAAAGCTACTTTTTAGTCAGTCATGTTTGGCGCTCACGTTCGCTCATTGAAATTGTCAGCGCCCAAGCTATTCGGCAGCCCTGTCCTTGATGAATCTGTGGTGGTCAGAGTTTGTGCAATCGCTGTTTTGATTCGCTATGTGGCGGCGCTAGCGTCGCTGTGCTGTGCTGTTCATACATGTGCCCTTCTGCCATTTTCCCTGAATTCACTTGCCGCGACCCCAGTCGTTCTTAATGAATACCCTGTAGTTGTGAGCGTGCATGTCCACATTCTGCTGGATTTGTTCAGGCGTACAAGCTCATAACAACCCGTTATGCATTCTCCTGTGTGCAACATTATCATGTAGTTGGATAGTTTTCTTGTGTTATTATTTTATAAAGGAATAAGATTGTTATTTGTAAGCAACCAGCTTTTTTTTTTTCTCTGACCTATGCATTACAGGATATTGAACACCCAGCTAAATCAAGCTAATAATTAATGGCGTCTTGGCCAATAGCTTGTTGTAATGCGTAAAATTCCTCTTTCCGCCACTTAGCTTGCACATAGCTGATATTAGCTTGTTCCTGGTGCGCGGAGCGTGTTTTTTTTCCCCCCTGTAGGTTTCGTCATATCCAGTTTCCTCCTTTGCGTTTCAAAGCAACATAAAGCTAAAAATTACTAGCGCTTTGTCCAATAGCTTGTTGTAATGCGTAAATTTACTATTACCGCCACTTAGCTTGCACATAGCTGATATTAGCTTGTTCCTGGTGCGCGGAGCGTTTTTTTTTTTTTTCCAGTTGCTTTCGTCATATCCACTTCCGGTTTCCTCCTTTGCGTTTCCAAGCAACCTAAATCTAAAAATTACTAGCGCTTTGTCCAATAGCTTGTTGTAATGCGTAAATCGACTATTTCTGCCACTTAGCTTGCACATAGCGGATATTAGCTTGTTCCTGGTGCGCGGAGCGTTTTTTATTATTCCCTGTCGCTTTGGTCATATCCGGTTCCAGTTTCCTCCTTTGCGTTTCCACCATGCTGCCCAGGAGACGGATTATGTGCCTCCCCAGCTCCTCCTCTGAATCTGGCCCCACCACCCCTCCCCCACCTCCCCCATCTACCTCACCTCCCCCACCTAACCCCCCTCCAACCCCTTCCCCTCCTGGGCCAGCTAAACCAAAAAGAAAACGGGTGGATAGCCGCGTAAACGGCCAGGTGGTCAAAGTGAGTATGTTTATCTTGGATTATATGTTTAAAGTGGACCAACACCCAGGGGGGATTGGGCCTGAAATCTATTAGATTTCCGGACCGATCAGATCCCTCCCCGCGGGGCATCCCAAATCGGGATGTCCCTGCAGGGAGGAACCCCCCAGGAGGCCCACAAACCTTACCTCAGCCCCGTTCCATCGGCGCATGCGCTAGCCGCGGCCGCGTCTTGCGCTTCCCTCTAGCAGGGCGCGCACCCGCGCCGGACATTTGGTAATGGCCGGCGCAGGCGCCCTCCCTGTTAGAGGGAAGCGCAAGACGCGGCCTACAGCGCTCAGAGGCAGCTGAGCTGGTATGCGTGTCCAAGCGGCCTTGGACGCGCATACCACAGTGGCACAGAGCGCTGTGATAGCCTGGCGCGGTCACGTGGGAGCGTGGTCAGTTGAGTATTTCTGGCCTTCCTGGGGGGTTACAGACAGCGGGGCACCCCCGATCGGTGTGCCCCACCAAAGTGGACCAAAGCCCAGGATTTCTGCATCCACCAATACGACTATGCCCGTGGGGGCAAGAAGCGCATTGCCCTGGAGGTGAAGGCCACAGTGTCCCGGCGCTTCGACACCCACCTCAGTGTCCGATCTATCATGCAGAAATGGTCGGACTTCAAGCGCCGGGACCCTGAAGGCGTGTACCGCCTATATGAAGCCTACGCTTCAGGTAAGTTGAAGCTTATGCTATGTTTATGCTTTTTAAAACATAATATTCTAAGCTGTGTCCCTTTTGGGTATTAATATTAATTCTTTTCATTCACCCCCTCAACACAGATAAGCGTCCTCCCCTGGGGAAACGTGGGAAGGGAGTCCTCCCCCGAACCAGACAGGTGGACTCGGGGGAGTCATCGGGGGAGGGTCCCTCTCGCGGGTCCTATTTAGAGGACCCAGGGGAGGAAGGGGATGACGCCCCAGAGGAGTGTGCTGCTGGGGGGCTGTCAGGATCAAGCCTCAGCTCCTCACACTCTGACTCTGAGGAGTCTCAACAGCCAAGGGGCCACTCTCAAGTGGGGAGTCCAAGTGGGGTGGAAGGAATGGACTCTCCCACACTCCCTGAAGGAGCAGGGAGTGAGAGGGAGGAGGGTGGCCCTTTGGCTGGGGGATCTTTGGAGCAGAGTGTGAGGAGCCGAGGCTCCCCGCCTCCTCCTCAGAGCCCTCCCTGGGCTTCAAGTGGCGGATCATCCCCTGGTGAGTGCACATTTTGTCATTGTTAGTCTGTTTCATCTGGCCATTTGTACTTAGCCCTTGCCATTCCTCTCTAATTTGCAGGGCATCATATAGGCGGCACCTCCAGGAGCTTTTGGCAACGCCTTCTCCACGGGCATAGTCATGGTAAGTGTTAGTTGTTATCCCTCACATTCCATATGTTATGACATTCCTTAAAGTGGACCAACACCCATTGTTGTTTGTGCTTGGAATCTCTAAGCTTCCATGCCCAATCAACTCCCTCACCCAGGGCCCCCCCCCAAAAGCCCACAAACTCCTTACCTCATTGGGGGTGGCAGAAGCCACCGCCGCAGCCTCCTGCGTGCCCCTCTAGATGTGTGTGCTGTTTCATAATGGCCTGCGCATGCGCACACACTGGAGGAGTGATGCGCGGAAGGCAGCGGCGGCGGACGGTGTATCACTTAAATTGTTGTGCTCTGCCAAAGTGGACCAAAACACAGAATAGTATCAATCCTGGGTCTTGGCCCACTTTTAACAGACACATGTTTCCTGGTCCATAGTACAAGCTGGTTTGATAATGTACATTAACATCACAAACCCCACTACAGTGCAATCCAACTGGCAACCACCCATATGTTTCAGCCCACACCATGATGGGGGCTAGCAAATGTGTTATTTTGTTAAGTTGTTCCGGCTAACACATGTTGCACACTAGTAACATTCTACAATCAACTGCAAATTAGTCCTTACCATTGCACTGTCAAGGTTAGAGGCACATTATCTTTATGTGTCCATGTTGCAACCCAAAATAATTTACATGAACTCATGGACCATGAAATATGCTAATGTCGGACAACTTGTGTGTAACCATGCAAGCATTTGATTTTGCAGACTCCATAACCAGATGGCTGACAAATAGTCATGTGTCATTGGCCCACTAATTTTGCTTTTCTCTTTTGCTTTCTCCTGACAGATGTGGCCACGCAGACGGAGCCGGTGTACATCACCACCACACCTCCCGGGACGGCCAGCAGCATGGGCCCCAGCCACAGCTTCGATGGTGAGTACATCCCACTTCATATGCCTAAAGACTTGTGAACCCTATGTCTTATAGTCAATTCTGCAGACATTTACAATGTACCTATGTGTTTAATCAACACACATCTAGGTTACATGTGTTTGGCCAACAATCCTACATGCATGTCTGCATGCTTGATTGTTGCCTCACATTCTTGAGTTTGCCACATAGAGACAAATTGTGGTTTCTACCCAACCAAATTGGCCTGCTTAGAGGTGGTGACCTCTAAGATTCTTGGCCAAACAAGTTTACTCGTTAGGACTTAGGCCCTGATGTTTGGCTGTGACTAAACAAATAAATGTCCACACTGGGACTTATACCTTCTTTTATTCCCAAGAGTTAAGAGTAAATGTATGCTTGGGATGTTGTGGCCACATTTAAGCCAGCCACTAGTACTCATATAATGGTAACACCTAAGGGCACATTGGACAACAATGTGAATGTGAGCGTCAGCTAATTGTACCCACTGACATTACATTGCTACATCTGTGTCTGTTGAGGTCACATTCTCTATTTTGAATATGTTTTTTTTCTACTCTCTACAGCTTGTGTAAACCAGCATCGCAGACTGTGGCGGTAGATCCGGCGTCTTCGCCTTATGCTGCTGGCCAAGAAGAGGCGTCGTTAGGGTGGGGTGATGACTTGCGACTGTTTTTAGGCACTTTGCGGCCAAATGTTGGGCCTGTTGCCCGCCCTTCCAAATTAAAATTTTGTATTTTGATCATTACAGTGTGTTGTGCCTTGTCAAGCATAGTTTAAGTGTCTACAAACCCATTCTTTGTTAAATTTTGGGGTACCTTTGTAGCCATTTAATGTGTAAACCATAGTAAGATATGGTCACCAATGTGTGCCATAAATTTTTGCCTACATTTACATATCTAGATCAAGATACTCATCCTTGACTGTGTTCTTAGCTATGTCTTAGGAAAAACACAATTTAGAGGTGGGGTAATCAAATATATTTCACAAAAAAAACAAAACCAATTAATATTCTTGGCTTGGGGGCCGGGGAGGTTGGGAGTCATTGCTAGGGGCGGTGTTGGGGGCCAACAGTGCAGAAAAAAAAAATGACTGCTGTTGTATGAGCTGTTGTGTCAACAACAAACTTTGTTCCTGGCGCTGGAGAGATTGCTCCATCAGATTTGACAGGCGAGCAAGTTCCTGGTTAGTTTGTTGCTGTTGTCCTTGTCGCAACTTTGTTCCTGGTGCTGCTGGGCCTCATTTTGTTGCTGACACATCAGCACCTGATGTTCCAACGCCGCAATGCGCTCATTAGTTCCATCACGCGGCTGTTGGCGACTGTAGTCCTCCAGCATCCGGACCCCTAGCTGATAAAACTCTGCACTAGTCGGTGCCACACCTCCTCTTGCTCTGGTTTCAGGCTAAAAAAACAAAATAAAAGTTTTTAGTGAAACTGAAACAATGCAGCTATGCCTCTCCAAATCATTTCCCCAAAGTGTAACAATACAACTTACCCTTTCTTGAGCCTCTGTAGCTTGGCCACATGGCACTTGGGAAGAGGTCCCAGCTTGGGGTTCTGGTCCATCCTCCTGCCAAAACAACAAAGAAATAAAATGTGACATGTTGGTTCATGGACTACCCATGAACATGGCAATGTGGTTATTGTTCCTCTAAATCAGCCATGTTACCTCCGTGTCGCCGGCAGATGTAGGTCCGGGGTCTGGCTGCCAGAGAGGGGCAAATCCACATCTGAGAGATTGGGCAAGTTGGCATATGCTAAACAGGAAAGTCATGTTAGTAGGTCAGTGGACCAAAATCAAATTTAATATGGATAGACTATCGAGGCCATACCTCCACAAAGTGCCAGATTACATACTAGCCAAAAGGTATCTGGTAAACTCAGATTGCTAACATGTATGTAAGAGGAAGAAGAGGCAATAGTTGGGCCAAAAAATAACAGACACATTGCTAAAATTACACATACCCGCAATCTCCCAGATGTCTGGAGTGGGGCCCTCACTCGAGCTTTGCCCTTGAAAATACATGTTTAAACACAAGTTGGCCTACTAAAGTTCAACAAAAGTATTGCAAAAATCCGTACTAGATAATCAAGCAAAAACAACTTTCATCTCATCTCTGGCAGCCTCAACGTGAAGGGCCCTTTCCGGACAGCCACTTCCGATATTCCGGCCAACTAAAATACACAATTAATGTCTCTAAATATTCCTACAACTACTTGGGTGAATGTTTGTCTTTAAATATACCCAAAAAATGCATTGCAATCACTCAAAAAACTATAATAATGACCCTGGGGATGGCAAATCCACTCCAAATAGGCATCTTCAAGTTGACATAGCAAACATGTAGATTATTAGACTAACCAAATTGAACCAGTGTAACATAAACAGCATAAAGGATACATTATTTTTTGCAATACACACCAACAGGGTCCTGTTGACCTGCAACATCGGAAGTGGGGTCCAAAGATGAACCAGTCACTTGGCCTACAAATCAAAAAGAGGAATGAAAGACATGCACTTGTGTTAAAGCGGCTAAAGCAAGGTTGACACATGCACTTACCGGCATCCAAAGAGTAGCTTGGCTCCTGAGGAGATGCTGGTGCCAAACGGGGCAGCTAGGCAAAAGCAAAGAAAACATTTAGCCATTTGTAATGTGCGTCACAAAATAAACCATGCATTAAGGTGTGTGTGAGCAGCTCAATCACTAATATTCACTAATCAAGGCCAGTGTGGCTTACACATGTATATACAGATATATGGCCACACATCTCTGGCTTCCCACATAGCTACACATGTTAGGGCCTTGTTAGTTAGTTGCTGTGAGGGTTAAAGTGGGCGTGAAATTAGTCCGCAGGCCCATATTAGTAATCCTCAACAGTGGTACAAGCTATTGTTTGAGGTGCTCCCACACCCATTTTTGGCAAAAACAACAAGCCCCTAAATTAGTGTTAAATACCTTCAATGGCAGACTGGGTTAGGCTGGAGGTTGGTTGAAGGGCAGGATTTTGGGTGTCCTCCTCCTCCCCCGACTCATGGACAGCACTATGTGCACCTATGCAGAAAGCAAGACACAGGAAAGTAAAACATTTATGAGGTATAATGTACTACTTCACAGGTCCTACTGTTAGTTGGCCAGAAAGAGACAAAGCAAATCACATACATTAACTTTACCATCACAAAATAGGCAGAAAATATGTACCTTCAGTCCAACCTGTGGTGTCATCCCCAGCATCCACACCCTGCAGCCGAGCAAGTGGAATTTTGCCCTTCAGCATCTCCTCATATGGCCTGTAGGTACTCTTTTGACCCTGGATGGTCCCTCTCTCGACATCAAGATCGTGATTCATCTTTTTTATAAGGGCCCCTCTCAAAGTGTAGAAGCGTTTCCTGCAGGATGGGCCACTACGTGGGTGTGGAGCACTGCTAGTAAGCTCCTCACCAATGGCATCCCACAGTTTGCTCCTTTCTTGTTTGCCTATTGACTTGCTTTGGGAGCTCAGCTCCCATTTAGCAAGGGTAAGGCGCACAAGAGTATTATTCTCTGCCAAATTAAATTCTGGCTCCCTCTTGGCACCTGGGCGCTTAGCCTGGGGTGCTGCACCACCTTCAGGCTGGGCCCTTTTCCTTAAGGGAGGTCTGCGCACAGCACCCACCACACTCCTACTTGGGCCAGCTGTGGCCGGCAGATGTCCAGAATTTGGCTCCATCCTGTAGCTGCACACACACACCAATACACAACCAACAAGCACGCATGCAGACTACAGAATGGCATCGCCCTGTATTTGGGTTGGGCAGGTTTTATGTGCTCTAACAGCCAATCACAAACAGGTCCACTTAATAGATTCACACATACTGGCCAGGTGCTTGTAGCAACACCTCCACTGCACTGACTGAACCATGTGTGGTAGCCAATTAACTAATTACAGACCTCATTAACCAAACAACACACAACCAAAGACAACAATGTACTCATGTATATTAAACACTTGTGACATGTGGCTATACTAACGGCTATTTAAATAAACAGCAGCTTACCTTTCATTGGTCCACCACAGAATTTTCTGCCATGTCCGTTAATGCACGCAAGTTTAGGCTCACGTACGCTAGTAGCGCTACTAGCGTGCGCATGCGCACTCCGTTTCACGCACACCTGGGTCAGCTAATTGGAGACCGGAAATAGCAGAGCAACGCAAAAGGCGGCAAAGCGGACCCGTCCTTTTTCAAAGTGAAGTATAAATGGCTGGATTTGGCAACCTTCTGGTATTGTTACACTGTGGCAAAGGCTGTGGTGTGGTGCTTGGTTCCCTAAGCTCATTTGAGTGTCTGGCTGGGTTTTGTCCTCACTCTCTGTGGCTTGTTGGGTGATTTCTGACATCAGTGCTGTTTCTTTAGGAGATAGATTTTGTTGGCATATGCAAATATTGTGGAGCATACAGCAAGTGAGGCTTGATTTTGGGGCCTTTTGTGGGCTGTGCAGCAACTCCCCTCTTGGTTGTGCCTAACTTAGAAAGCTGTTTTTCAGCAGTCTGGTGGTTCTGACCACTATACTTCTGGTTTTGTGGTGAGCTGCATTGTAGTGAGTGTGTGAGGAGTGTGATTGTGTGTGTGGTGTGTTTGTGGTTTTTGGTTTTGTCTGGCTTCTTTTGTATATCTGTTGAGTGTGAGATGGATAAGAGGGTGATGTATGGGGTATGGGTGGAGGGATGTGTGAGAATGCTGGAAGAGCAGGAGGCCAGGGAGGGGGGTTCTGTGAGGCTTAGGGCACCCCGCTCCTTTGGAATCCGCCTTTCAGTGTGGGACTTAAGTGACGAGCAGATCAGGAGCCGCTTCCGTCTGAATCGTGCTGCACTACAGTCCCTATATGATCAGATTAAGCACAAAATCGAGCCATCCACCAAACACACTCATTCCATTCCAGGCATAGTACGCCTGTGTGCCACTCTGAATATTTTGGCACGAGGGACCTTCCAGGTAACCTCTGCCCTCCTCAGCGGGATCAGCCAGGCTACAATGAGCCGCATATTAATCCAGGTAGTACTGGCGATTTGTGATTTGATCCCTATTTACATCAAGTTTCCTGAGGATGAGGTTGCCAAAATAAAACATGCATTCTATCTCATGGGAGGGATCCCGAATGTGCTAGGGTGCGTTGATGGTACACATATCCCTTTCCGCCCTCCCCGTGCACAGGAGCTGTATTTTAGGAACAGAAAGCAATTCCATTCGCTGAACGTCATGGTCGTCTGTGACCATGAAATGAAGCTGCGGGCCGTGAGATCGGGTTTCCCCGGCTCATGCCACGATTCTTACGTCCTGCAGCGGACAGTCCTGTGCCGGAAGTTCGAGAACAACGAAATGCCAGCTGGCTGGCTACTGGGTAAATAATTAACCATGTCAAAGTATTTTGCATCAAATATGTGGCCTAGTAAGCTAAATTTCTGAAAATGAAACCAAAAACATGTACTAGTACTAATTGCTGTCTCTCTCCTTGTGTTTTTCCCACAGCGGACAAGGGATACGGGCAGAGAACGTGGGTGATGACTCCGGTCAGAAGCCCCCAGATCTCTGCCCAAGAACGCTACAATGCAGTGCACGCTTTCTCTGTTTGGCACGCCCAGGAGGAGAGATGCTGTACAGTCCACAAAAGGTCTCCAAGATAATCCTCGCCTGCTGTGTGCTCCACAATCTCTGTATATGCCACAGAATCCAATCCCCTGAAGAAACAGCACTGGTGCCCGAAATCCCCAACTTGGCCGCAGAAACGAGTGAGGACACCCAGAGTGGCTTTGAGCTAAGGGAAAGCATGATCTCTTCGTTTTTTGGGGGTGTAAGATGACCTAAACCACTATAAGGGGGGTGTAAGATTACCTAAACCACTATAGGGGGGGGTGTAAGATGACCTAAACCACTATAAGGGGGGTGTAAGATGACCTAAACCACTATAAGAGGGGGGTATAAGATGACCTAAACCACTATAAGGGGGGTGTAAGATGACCTAAACCACTATAAGGGGGGGTGTAAGATGACCTAAACCACTATAAGAGAGGGGTGTAAGATAACCTAAACCACTATAAGGGGGGGTGTAAGATGACCTAAACCACTATAAGGGGGGTATAAGATGACCTAAACCACAATAAGGGGGTGTAAGATGACCTAAACCACTATAAGGGGGGTGTAAGATGACCTAAACCACTATAAGGGGGGTGTAAGATGACCTAAACCACTATAAGGGGGGGTGTAAGATGACCTAAACCACTATAAGGGGGGTGTAAGATGACCTAAACCACTATAAGGGGGTGTAAGATGACCTAAACCACTATAAGGGGGGGTGTAAGATGACCTAAACCACTATAAGAGGGGGGTGTAAGATGACCTAAACCACTATAAGGGGGGTGTAAGATGACCTAAACCACTATAAGAGGGGGGTGTAAGATGACCTAAACCACTATAAGGGGGGTGTAAGATGACCTAAACCACTATTAGGGGGGTGTAAGATGACCTAAACCACTGTAAGGGGGGTGTAAGATGACCTAAACCACTATTAGGGGGGGGGAGTTGACCAACATAACAATTAGGGTTGTTGTGCAAGTTGGCCCAAAATGTTATTTAAATTTTATTGTTCTCTTTGTTAACTGCGAAAAAGCCACATTAAATATAAATACTAACTGCACTTTTTATTCTTTTTCAGGCACCCTGATAAAAATCCTGAGGATTCAGAATTTTACTTTATCCAAAAAAACATTTAAAACATAAATAAAAAAACTAAAAAGAAACATGTTGCATTGTGTTTACTTCTGAAGGTACTAACATTGATTTCAAGCCCACAGCAAAGCAAAGCGCAGGCGCAGTGTTGAATAGCGTGTGTCAAAATGACAGTGCCTACAAAGCTGATCTGAAACATCATATTCAGCAATGTAGGCGTTGTTCCCAACAACGCCAGGTAGCGACTGAGGAGGCCTGCTATAGCGAATCGCTACCGCCTGCGGCGTACGCTAGCGGCGCTCACAGCGCCATACTTCAGTCGCTCATCTGTCGCTACCTGGCGCTATTAATGAATCGGCCTCCCCGTAGCATCGGATTATCTGAGGTGGGAGGGTTGGAGGAGCGAGGGGCTGAGATCCCTTTCCTTCCCCAGCCTCCCCTCCACTGACCACCCGACAGCTGTCATCGGAGCTCTGTGGGACTGGATCGCCGGGGGACAGCAGAGGATCGGATGTGAGCAAAGAAAGAAAAAATGAATAAATGTCAGTTTTGGCTGGCAAGTCTCCTACGGTTATTGGTAATTCTTTTAGGAAAACCTGTGCAAACTAAGAATTCTTGGAAGAATTACTTTCAGAAAGATGATCCCACTACAACGAGCTGGGTGCACTTAGAAAGATTAACATGTGTACTTTGAGGGAATATATGGTTTGTGGAATGTTTTCCAAATGTAAAGGGTTGTTTTGGTAGAAAAAGTGCAAGGTGAACACTTTGAAGAGCTGAAATTTTCAAGTAAAATTTCACTTACGCACATGCTTTACATTGGGGTGTTTGGCAAATGTAACTTGTTTTTTCTTGTTTGCATATAGTTTTTTTTTAGGAAAATGTGGCTTGGATTCAGATTTTTTATTCTATTTTAGGGAAACTCTGTGCAACCACAGAATTCATTGAGGGATTACTTGACCACATGAAAAAGTCTGGTACACCTAGAAAGCTTGAGGTGTGTACTTCCCGAGAATATATGTTTATTTATATATATTTATATGCTTATTTATATGTTTATATATTAAATATATGTTTATATATATATTTGTGGGGGGGTATTTCAAATGTAAAGGGTTGTTTCTCTTGAAGAACTGAAAGGCATAGCGCATAGCATAGTTGTATCTTATCTGAAACTCTCCTAAAGCGCTGCTTCAGTTTGGATGGAGTCTCCTGGACAGGAAAGGGTGTCTAACAATGGTACCATTGTAACTGGGAGAAATTGGGATTTGGTGACCTGGTAGCCTCAGCGGTGTGAGGCAGCGGTGCTAATTCCAGCACCTGATTAATGGTATGTTTAGAGGGCAGACAAGTGTGTGAAAATGTGGAAACTTAAAGAGTAAATTTCCTCCAGCAAATAGGAATACTGAAAGTGGCATCCACATGTTCTTTTTAGGGCTTGAATATCCCACCCAAAAAAACACGACCCAAGAATTAGAGAACACATGTTCTGCAGCGAATACATTCCAAAATGGCAAATAGAGCATCAGAAAAAAAACGTAAAAGTTGGAGAGATCAAATCCCTATTGAGAAACAATAAAGTGAAGGGGAGAAACATGGAGGACCATTGCAGTTAAGCAATTAGTCGACCAAATGCACATGAGGCAGGGCCATTTGTGCTTCAAAACTGCATATTTTCCTTGCTCTTGCCATTTGGTGCTATTTGCACGTGCGCCTGGCAGCCATGTATCCCACAGGGAGTGCATACTACAGAGGTGGTGAAGGCAGCTTGCCCCGAGCCCCCTTGTTCCATGGGCCCAGGGGCACATGTCTGCACTGCATCTATGGTATGTATGCCTCTGTTAATGAATGTCTTACTACTAGAAGATAGGAAGTTTTCAGTGGAAAGTTTACATGCTGCTATAAGCATACCTAAACTTAGTCAGGACCACTCCTGATTAAATACAGGTCTTACATTTTTGGTTGAATGACTTGCTACCAGAATAAAAACTGGTCTTGCATTCTAGACTAGGTAGGCTTTATTCCTAATCGACAGGCTGGGGCAGTGTGAGACACCTTCTTACTCTAATTCATGAAGCAAGAAAGAGACGAGTGTCAAGTATGTTCTTTTTTCTAGATATTCTAGATATAAGGAAGGTGTTTGTCATAGTCTCTTGGCCTTAACTTTACTTAACACTAAAGAGATGGGATTTTGTCATTTATTTGTTGATGATGTTCTGCTATTTATTTCTAAACCTCTTATTTCTCTGCCAAATCTTGAGATTTTTTTAAACAAATTGAAGAAATATCAGGAAAACAAGTTATGGAATCTAACTCCAGAGCAATAAGTCCCTTTAAGTAGCCACTCACATCCCAGGAGTGGCGGTGTAGTGGCACGCGTGGCCCCCGGGGCTTGTGGTAACAAGCCTTTGACTATACACATAATACCACTGTCCTCTCTGTCTGTCAAAACACTATTGACTGGGTTTTAACACATTCTTCTTCAAATAACCCTTTTCAGCAGAGCTTGGTGAATCAGGGATGCATGGATGTTGGGTAACTTCCACATGAAGTTGGACATTATTTTAGTGCCCAGAGAACATTCTGGTGTCCCTAGTCAAAAACAGAGCAACATCGTTCCCTAAAGCGGTGCAGGACTTTGAGTGATCATTGCGTGGCAAGCTCGATAGCTCCTGCCTCTGTCCATGAGCAAAAGGGATGGCCATTGTAAATGCAAGCAGGGTTCTGTGACAGGGCAGTCTTCAGGGCCATCAACGTTGTAAATACAGTGGAAAACACCAGCAGCCCTGCCCAGCAGGCACAAGACAGTGGGTGCTTCCTAAATCAGGGCCTAAATATAAATAGACATGAGGAACTAAGCACTTGGTTGGCCACTTCTTTTCCCTTCTAATAGAGAATTAACAAAATTACTACTTAAATTAACTACTTAGGAATACAGACAAAAAATGTTGTGGAGGCCCCTGATGCAGTATATTTTTTATTAAAGGGAAGGTCCGGTGTCTATTTAGCCCCAAATTTGTCTTCCTTCCCCTGGCACTGAGCAAGGAAGGGGGGGTTACAGAAAAAGTCTGTGATGCAGTGCCGTTCCCCAGCTTACTCAGGCTATGGGCACAGCCATCTTGAGAATACACAGAGCAGCACCCACCGCTCTGTGCATGGTGCCATCCTTACATAGGCAGGCAAGTGCATGCACAGTGCCACTTTGTGTGGCCCTTGCCCATGCTCGGGTGACAGCGCTGAATTATGCAAGATGTGAGGCTTTTTGTAACCACTATCTCAGGACCCAGGGGGCGCACACAGAATAAAACCTTAGATCCAGTCCCCTGTACCATCCTGGCTGCATTGCTTGTCTTCAGACAGCCTCTGCAAAAAATAGGCCACCTCTGTGTAATCAGTCAGTGATGCTGTCATGCCAACTTTCACTGCAATGGAGGAGGCATGCTGGGGCTTTGCTTGTATGTAGAACTAGGTTACCCACTCTCTTACTTATAAATGGATAAACCATGCTCCTCCCCTTTAAAACCACAAATATGGTCATTGCTTCTTGCTCCAATCACTCTAATACTCAATACTGCACTAAATTAGACCAACACATACACATGTCAGTAACCAATGCCACTAAGAAACAAAACAGTAGACAATTTCTTCCATGAGTGGATAAGCCGTGCTCCTGTTTAATACCACACTATCTGGTGCTGTGCATCTGTGTTGTGTACGTTGTGTGGACCCCACCCAAAAAAGATGACCTCCCTGTGTCTTCTAGTTAGGTGGATTATGTTAGGCAGGTAGGTGGGTGAGCAGGCAGGCATATAAGTGAGTGGGTAGGAAGGTAAGTAGACAATTGGCCATTTAGGTGGGGTAGGCAGATAGATGGGTAGGTGCTCAGATAAACAGGTAAGGGGTAGTCCAGTAGAGGAGTATGTGGAAATTTAGGTAGGAATAGTAGAGAGGTGGGTGAGTAGACATGTACAGTAGATACAAATGTTAGTAACAGTAGGTAGGTAGGGGGGTGAGAAGGCAGGTATATATTGGGTGAGTAGGTAGGAAGGTGGGTGGTTAAACAGATAGGTGCTAACTGTGCTGAATCCTATTAATAATATACCTGAAGATTTGTAACAATCAAAACTACATATTTAAATGAATAAATAATAAGTAAAAGATGAGTTGTATCCTTAAACCAGCAATGTAAAGTGCAAAGTGAAGTAAATTGAAAAGGCAGGTCTGCAAAATGAATGTAAATCAAAGACCCATTAGGAATATTAGATGATTAGATTACAGGTCCGGTGGACAGAGATCACTACCCCGCGCGCTCCGCCATGCGCCCATGGCTTCAAACAGGGGTAAATCTTGATTCACCTCATCCTTCCTTTGTATTCCCCGCCAAGCGCCATGTCGCGATCCGCCCCAGACGGAAATCCGGCTGTTGGACCGTCCGCCGGGCAGGCAGAGCGACGACATCTCAGCAGCTGCTCCCCCTGGAGCCCACAGAGGGGGACATGTTTACAATCATGGTTCCATAGATAATCTGGCTAGATGGCTAATCCAGAATTAAATATTGTATATATATAAATACTAACTATCTTTTACATCTTCCTCAATGTTATTCTTACTACATTCGGTTGGAAATATACTCATACAAACTTCACAACAAATCCAGACTTCAAATCCAAAAAAACAATATTTAGGTGATCAGCAATTGCCCAAATGAGTCCCAAAAAACAAAGGAGGAAAGTTTTGCTTTCACTGCAATGGAGTTTGAAATTCTGGAATCCCCTTGCTAGATTCTTCTTTGTCAACTCTGCTATAATCATACCCTTCATTTCTTCTTTCATGCCTTCATTCTAGGCATCCATTGTGTTGAAAACACATACTTGTCCGGAATCCTTTGTTATATACAGTTAAAAAAAAAAAAACAATGGGGCAGCTCTGTTTAAGTGTTCAGGTCCATTTCTCTATAATTTGAGGTCTACAGTGCCTCTTTGTTATATACAGTTTAAATAAAAATCGCTTTCACCTGCCAATTTTTTGTGAGGGGGCAGCTCAGTTTTAAATGGGGGTTCCACTGTGCCTCTTTGTTAAATACAGATAAAAAAAACAATCTTTTAAAAAAAAAGATTTTTTTTTTTGGGGGGGAACTCTGTTTCAGCTGTGTAGGCCCTGTCTCTCTCTAAGTCGGGGTCTATGGTGCCTCTTTGTTATATACCATTTTAAAAAAACAAGGGTAACAGCTCTGTTTTAAGTGTGTATCCCCCGACTCTCTCTAAGTTGGGGTCCACGGTGCCACTTTGTTAAATACAGTTTATAAAAAAACAATATTTTTCACCTGCTAAGGATTTTTTTTGGGGGGAGCAGCTCTGTTTTAGCTGTGCAGGCCCCATCTCTCTGTAAGTTGGGGTCTTTAGTTCCTCTTTGTTAAATACAGTTTAAAAAAAAAACAAGGGGGCAGCTCTATTTAAGTATGCAGGCACCTGCAATCTTTTTCACAAGCCAAGAAATATTTTCGGGAACATATATCTACTTTTAAGAAAATACTAAGTAAAACATCTGGGAAAGGAAGGGGTGCCAGCTTTTCTCAGCAGCCCAGTTACTATGGATAGTGATGCGGAGAATTTGTTTTATGACTGTCAGCCTTTGAAGTATGTTGCGGAGGTGGTGGAGTTAGAAGCAGTGTCCAAGTCTCATAGCTGTAGCAGTTAGGGTGGTGGTAGACATGAACATACTGGCAGTTATGAAGGTGGCTGTGGTGTAGGGAGGCAAGTAGAGTATGATGAAACATCACAGGGAAGTGGCGGGGATCAGGAGGAGTATGATGAGGTTGTTTTAGAGCTAGGAACCAGGCAACTAGAAAGGGACATTGTCAGAACAGGAGGGTACTTCTGGCACTGACAGCGACAAAGAGCCCAGCCAAAGTATAGCCAAATCATCAACAAAATGGCACAGGGGTAGGTTTGCTGGTATGTTGTACTCAGGTGACGGCGACACTGATGCTTTAATGCAGACCGCCAGAAAAATGCCTGCCAAAGGAGAAAAGTCTGGTGGTGGTGTTGGAAATACTAGCTCTGTATGGTACTCTGCCATGTGACAATTCTTTTGTACATTCCCAGAGGTACAAAACCTGGCACAGTGCCAGATCTGCAAGCAGAAAGTTAGCTGTGGCCAGGGCACAAATCTAGGAACTACGACTCTACGTAAGCACTTAGCGTGGCATCACAAGGCTGCATGGGACAATCAAAATGCCTGGCGATTGCCCCATCCAAAAGTTATTGCTCTTGCTGATACTGCTTCTGCTGATGGTGTGGGCCCTATATTCTGTGATTTGTCTAGTAGCCAGGCCTCATCCACAGGCAATACAGTTTCAGTCTTGTCATCATCTAGTGCTCCTCCTCCATCCATAATAGAATCTTTATCCACCAGACAACAATATGCGCCCAGTCATCCAGTTGTTGTGCGACTGAACTCACACCAGGCCAAGTTGTTAGTGGTGCAGTCGATGCCATACTGCCTGGTTGAGTCCACCAACTTTAGGCAACTAACCTGGAGCTCTAGCCATGGCCAAAGGCATAACATATGTGTCGTGGCCCACTGAGTCAACCTTGTGCAGTACGATAGTCCGACACATCATGATCAGGCATTAGTAACACATCTGCGTTAGACACCAGGCACCTATCCTCCTCCTCAATAGACAGGAGACAGCAGGGCATAGTTTACCCTCCTCCTCCTCTATCCTTTTATCACTGCAAAGCAGAGCACTACCACACCATATTACACAGCATTATACATGCTGAGACTGGGCGAGAAAAGCCACACTGTGGAGGAGCTGCTGCAGTGCATGCATAAGGAAATCTCCTGCTGGCTGTCTCCACGTCAACTTAGATTGGGCAATGTGATTGCAAATAACATGACATACATTGTGGCTGCTCTGCCTCTGGGTCGCATGACACATGACCCATGCCTGGCACATGTAATCAATCTGGTCATCAAACGCTTCTCAAAAACATATGTTGGTCTGGCGGATGTTCTGGTCATGTCCAGGAGAGTATGTGTTTGCTATAGCCAATCCTATGCCTTCAAACATGTTCTCCTAGACTTGCAGCATTATAATGGTCTTCCTGAACAACACTTTATCTGCAATGCCCCCACGTGCTGGAATTCCCACCCTACATATACTTTGCCGCCTCTACTACCAGTGCAAAGTGGTGACGAATTTCTTCATGGCCAGCTTTTCCAGCCAGTGTGATTTTCAGCTCTTGCAATAGCAGATGATCAGAGCCACGTGTCACAGGCTGAGGCCTTTTGAAGAGGTGACAAGATTTGTCAGCACGGACAACAGCAAAATGAATGATGTTATGCCACTGATATTCATTCTGGAGCAAGCACTCATGATCCATGATTCAGCAAGGGACAGAAGAAGGATCACATCTGTCTCCTGTCTCTTTGGGTGTACAAGAAGTGGACGAGGGTGAGGAGGAGAAAATCAGACCCCAGGAGGTGGGTTTGGAGATGGAAACAACCAACTTATTACAGGAGGTGAAAGGGGAGGAGGCACAGGATGATGACGATGATGATGATGAGGCTACACAAAGCTACACATTTGCCCACAAAAAATCCTTCTCTTGCTTTTGTACCAAAAATTTTGATTAAAATCTTGCTGAAGCACATTTAACTGGCCCTCACCAGGGCATCGCACTTGCTTTTGTACCAAAACCTTGTTTTAAAGCTTGCTGGAGTGCATTTAGCTGGCCTAATCAGGGAATACTACTTAAACTGGACCTTCACTATGATTTAATGAAAAGCCCAAACCCTTAAAAAATGATTCCCCAGCATCTGAAATTAATATATTTTAAGTTTTTTGTCACTTACTTATTATTCTTTCCCACACCGGGCTGCAACTCTATTCAGGACTTTAGGATACGGGCGCCACCATCTTGACTCAGAAGCATCACACTTACTGAGGAGAGGAGAGCGGGATAAAATACAGGGGGGGCGGGTTATAGCTGTGCTTTGCTCAGACAGAGTAGAGCTGGGGTCAGAAAAAGGTCAGCAATCCCAGAATGCAGAGCAGCACAGTCAGGAGGCACTTCCTGTTTTCAGGCTGCCTGATGTTCCATGAGCCGCCATCTTGGATGTTAAAAGGCTCATAACATGCAGTAGACACAGGTAGGATGATTTTTAATGTGGGCAATCTGTATGTACAGGGTGGGGGAAACATATAGGGTAGACTCTTATTCAGGGTGAAGGTCCGCTTTAAGTGCATCTGATAGTGTTTGCGTTTTACTTTATATTCAAGTGCTGATGGTTAGTGTGAAAGGCCAGACAAAACTACACACCTGCCCAAAAATATAGACCTCTTGCTTTTTTACCAAACCCTTGTTTTAAAGCTTGCTGGAGTTTATTTATCAGGCTTAATCAAGGTATCCCACTTAAGTGCATCTGACAGTTTTTGCATTTTGTTTTATGTCCAAGTGTTGATATCCTAGTTAGTGTGAGGGGGCCACACAAAACCACACACCTGCCCCACAAAAAATCTACCTCTTGCTATTGTAACTAAATCCTGTTGCTAAGCCTGTTGGAGCGCATTTAGCTGGCCTAATCAGGGCATTCCACTTAAGTGCATCTGACAGTTTTTGCATTTTGTTTTATGTTTAAGTGCTGATTAGCTAGTTAGTGTGAAAGGCCAGACATAGCTACACACCTGCTGCTGTTGTCTAAAAATACTGTTTAAGCCTACTGGAGCACATTGAACTGCCCTTATCAGTGCACACCACATACGTACATCCGAGAGTTGCACCACTCTTTTCCTGTTAAAGTCTTCAGGGTGTTGTTACTGTGAAAAGTCAGACATAGTTACACACCTGCTGCTGTTGTCCAAAAATACTATTTTAAGCCTACTGAAGTGCATTGAACTGCTCTTCTCAGTGCACACCACATACGTACATGTGAGAGTTGTACCATTTTGTTCCTGTTAAAGTCAGGGCTGAGTTACTGTGAAAGCCCAGACACATTTTTCATGGACAGATGAGTTGTCCTTGAGGTTACTATGGCCCCCGCCACACTAAACACTCAATCTAATGGCACACTACTGGCTGGGCAGGACAGCTTTCCCAGGGCAAAATCTGCTAGTTGTGGCCACAAATCAAATTTAACTGTCCAGAAGTCCAGTCCAGAAGATCCTCAAGGTGTGTTGGAATGGTCATGTCAAGGTATGCCACTACCTGCTGGTTCAGGTCCTGCCCCAGGTCTACCTGCTGCTCATGAGTTGCCTCACTATGTGGGTGCGGGTGAAGAAAGTTTGTCATCAGCGACTGTAGATTCAGACAGTGAAAGGTGAGCGCAGAGGGCCCCCGAATCAGACCTGCGAGAGGATGGACGATGACTACGTAGTAGGTCAGTTTGTCCTCCCTCTCAGTGGGTGTAAAAGAGGCCCCCATTTTGTGCCGGTAGCAAGGCCCAATAAGGCCCAATAAGGTGGAGAGCCATAATAATTGCCAAATAGTGACAATTCGGCCGTCACTACACAAGCGTGTGAGCATGCATTGTGCCATTTGCGCAAGTGACTCAAAGGGACTACCTGCCTCCATCTCCACTGCATACTGCCACGGTATGTCTGAGTCCTCTGTCTCACTTTCCTCAGAACCCTCTAGCTCCTCTGGCTGCTCCTGCTCCTCCTCTACTGTCAGATGAAAAAATGGCCATTTTGTGAAACCTAAACTGTGCTCCACTGTGCTCCCCCCCCCAGGGTTCATGTGGTCGTGAGATGTAGGGGCCACGTCTCCAGTGCCCTGACCAGCCCTGGTTTCCAACATGTGTTGTAGTACACAAAGCAGTGGAATGATGCCATTAATCCCATATTCCTGGTGATTGACAAATATAGTGGCTTCCTCAAAGGGCCTGAGCAAATGGCAGGTGTCTTGTATAAGCTGCCACTGGTTTGCATTGAAGTTACACAGGGGAGTCCCCCTATCCACTTGGATCATCAAGAAATAGGTGATGATTTTCTCTGTTGGTCCAACATATGGAGGGTGGAATTCCAATTGGTGGAAACATGGCAAATCAGACTGTGTTGGGGGATATCGTTCTGCAGCTTAAGGAGGCTGTGCTTTGCAGTGTAGGAGTGGCTGAAGTTTCCTTTCCATTGTTAGGCTGTCTTGCAGATGGGGGAAGACTTCAGGAAACTTTTGACAACCAGATTGAACATGTGTGCCATACAGGGTGCATGGCTCAGGTTTCCTTTTTTTATATATATTCTTTATTTTGGTTTTTCAAATTTTACAGACAGTTCAATAAAAGAGCAAGAAAGAGTTCGTATACAGTCAGTGCATAGCAACTTGGGTACAGGTTATTACATTTTAGTGAAAAGATCTGGAACTGCGGCCACCGGGACCAGGCTATAATGTGAGGGGTGCAGGGCAACGTACCCCCGTGTCGCCGACCGCCCCCGACATGACCGTCCCCAGGGACCGGACTTTCTCTCTTCTCCTGATGTGGAGATTTAGCTACCCTGGACGGCCGGGTCTCTGGGAGCATCCCCCCACCCCCCTCCGCTCCACCCTCTTAAATGCCCCTGTTCCCAATCGGCAATTCAAAAAGCCGTATGACTCTATACCAAAGAAAAAGTTGGAGAAAAAGAGAAAAATGTAGAAAAAAAAGCTTAGATTTAGGTTAGGGATGTAAAGGAAGGGAAGGGGGATATCAGTACTGTTTACAGGTTAGCCTCCATAATCGCCCTGAACTCCCGTGATGCAGAGAACTCAACCCAACTAGCCCACTTCAGATGATGTGTCTCAGAGGATTCATTATGCGCAGCGATCAGACCTTCAAACAGCTAAATTTCTGCCACCTTACGCAGCCACAAAGTAATACTGGGTGGTTCCTGGCTCTTCCAATGTGAAGGGATGCATGCTTTCACAGTGTTGACCATTTGACTCAGGACCAATCTCTGGGCTTGGTGGGCATCCCCCAGTGTTGGAGCAGAAAGAAGGCTGGGTTCCCTGGCACCTCCCCATTCACCAGGTGCTGCATTGTGCTCCTTACTGTTGACCAAAACTTTCGAACAAAATTGTGGAGAAAGCCTCCTCTTTCCCTATTGCAGCGCCAGCAGAGTGGGGATACTGAGAGGAACTACTTATGCAGCTGTGCAGGCACTCTTTACCATCTCGTAGTTGCACTTTTTTATCTGGTGCACGTAGCTGTGTTGTTTGGATAATCACACAACCTTAGTTTCCTGCTCCTGAAGATATTAATTCCTAGGTTTCTCCCCCATTTCTGGACAAAGGGAAGAGAGTCTTCATCTTGTGGGTAAATAAGGCATTTATATATGGCCGAAAGTGCATGTCGGGCTAGTCCCTTCTCCTTGCACATCCTCTCAATCGCTGTGAGTTCTCTCAATTCCCCAGGATCTAATGGCTGCTAAGAAGTGATTTAACTGTAGTTTTTGGCATTTATTCCATCTAGGCAGATTCCTGGACCCACCAATCTCCTCTAAAGACCCCCCATTCCCCTGATCCCTGAAGTGCCTAATCCAACAAACCCCCTTCCTCAGCCATCTCTTTGTCGTTCTGCCACCCAGGCCCGGGGTGAACTCAGGATACCTCAATATAGGTGAAAAGGCCGGTGATACCTCCCAGAGGGGAAGGTACCTGAGGCTTATTTTGATTGTGGCACCAATCGTCGGGTGCCATAATTCCGCCGTCAGGGCCTGTTTTTTGAGCCAGGGGAAATACTTTAAAGCAAAGGCCGAGCCGCATTGTTCAATCTGGACCCATTGTTTATGCTGTGCTTGTCTACACCAGTCTACCACCCTGTTTAAATGGGAGGCAGCGTAATACAGGCTAAGATCAGGAAGACCCACACCCCCCCCAAAGTCCTTCAGTCTGGTAAGAGTCTAGGGTTCTTGCCTGACCAAATAAATCTTGAAAATTGGGTCCCCACCTTGCGGAAAAAAGAGTCAGGAATATTTACCGGCAGTGCTTGCATCAAGTATAGCAGTCGTGGTAACAGATTCATTTTTAGTGCGTTACACTTCCCAAACCAAGAGAGCTTTTTCATTGACCAGGCTTCTGTGTTTCTGGGGAAGACTCCAAGCAATGGAGGGAAGTTAAGTGCAAAAATCCCCTCCAGCGACCTGCCCAGTTTCATGCCTATATAAGTGATGTAGTCCTTTGCCCACCTAAAGGAAGGCTTGTCGGGCCCTCTTTTCCCTCTCTGTTGGGAGGTTTATGTTCAGAATTTTGTATTTTTGAAACTTTATCTTATAGTTTGAAAATTCCCTGTATACGTCTAGCTCTTTGACTAAGTTAGGAAGCAACACCTCCTGACAGGTCACAAAGAAGAGCAGATAATCTGCGTATGCTGCCACCTTATAATGTCCCATAGGTAAGGAAATCCCCTGGATGCTCAGATTTCCCCTCACCTTGCACAAAAAGGGTTCTAGGGATAGGATGAAGATTAAGGGTGATAGGGGACATCCCTGCCTCGTCAGGTTCCTGATACCAAATGGCTCCAACAATAGTCCATTTACCCACACAGAAGCCGTGGGGTGCTTGTAAAGGTTTGCAACCCAAACCAACATATTAGGTCCCAGGCCCACATGTTGCTGGACCCCAAACATGTAGTCCCACTGGACCCTATCAAAAGCCTTCTCTACATCAGTAGCGAGGAGGACTGTGGGATGATTTGTCTCAAGGGCGGAGTGAAGGGGATTCAGTGCCTTGGCAGTATTATCGCGCACCTCCCTATGGGGCATGAATCCCACCTGGTCGAGGTGTATTACATGGTGCAGGTGTGGGGCCAGCCTGGAAGCCAGTTTCTTGGTGAACAGTTTTAGGTCTGTGTTCAGGAGGGAAATTGACCTGTAGCTCGAGCTGAGTGTGGGATCCTTCCCTTCTTTTGGTATAAGGGAGATGTGGGCTCGAAGACTATATGTCAAGAAGGTGTTTTAAGCTTTTAAGGAATTGAATACCTTCACCAACCTGGGCTCTATGACCTCGGCGAACATCTTATAGGACAGAAGGGGCAGCCCATCTGGCCCGGGTGTCTTTCCACTAGCCAATTCCCTGTTAGCCTTGTCTAGTTTGTCTGCAGTGATTCCCTCTACAATACTGCACCCGGGCACTCGGGCCTGAGGGTGACGGAGATGGACAATTACATACAAAACTCAGGGATGCCCAAACTCCCCCGAGACCTGATAGAGGAGCTGGAGGGTCCTGGAGGGCTTCGTAATACTTTCTGAAGACCCCTGCTATGTCTTTATCTGATTGCTGCATGTTCCCTGCTTGATCCTACACCTTGGGAATGTAAGCTTTAGTCTCCTGACTTGTAGAACACCCTCCTGCCCTTAATGAGCTGGAATTTTACTCTATCGTTTAATATGCTTTTAAGTCGGTATCTGAAGGAGGTCAGGAGGACAAGGTGTGTTGCTGATAGCGACTGCTTATGCGCTGTTTCCAATTTTTTAATCTCCCTAGCAGCTCTGACATTTTTTCCCTCTCTCCTTTATTGGACCTAGCCCCATGCTGTATCAGTGCCCCACGGATCACACACTTATGTGCTTCCCAGACCACTGGTAGACTGGTTTACGTTAGTAGCAAAAGAAACTCTGCATTTTTTGGCTCAGATCCTCCCTGATCACTGGGTCCTGAATAAGGGAATTATTTAATCTCCATGAACAGGGCCGGAGGGACTGATTGTGCGTGGTGAGTGTAAGGCATACCGGAGCGTGATCGGATATAGTTATATTGTCTATGGAGGCTGAAACAACCTGCGGTAGGAGGTGGTGTGGAGCAAGAAACATATCTATCCTCGAGTACATGTTGTGCGGGGATGAATAATATGTGTAGTCTGTAGCATCTGCATGAAGGATGCGCCACTGGGTCAACCAGTTAGTGAGAGTGCAGGAGTTGTTTGATCCTTTTCAGTTTGGAGTAGGGTATGTATAAGTGACCTGTAGAAGTTTCTTCCCCATCATGTTGAATGCACTTCTGAAGTTAAGTTGCCACTAGATTCAATTGTTTTTACTCAGAGGGGCCCGGAGCTCACACCTGCACATTTACTCCATTCAAATGCCAGGCCACGCCCCCTGTCTCATTCTTCCTTATAGCAGCGCAGACAAGATGTTCTTCCCATTGTCCCTCACCATGGTTCCTATTTGCAGTTTCGTGGAGTAAGCCATGATTTGATTAATGAATTTTAGCAGTTCTTCCCCAGAGTGACTAAGTTCACCAATCCAAACCATGTGAAGAACAGCATGACAGCATGAGTGCATACTGTTGTCTCTTGGACATGGGTTTGCCATTAAATTGTTGGCAGTATGAGTGACTTAGAGTAAGAGGAGCAGGAGCATCTGGAATGACAGAGGATGGCTATGACACACAGCAGCCTTTGGCTTAGGTGGTGAGCCTTGACTTGCTGAAATTGGGAGGGGCGTGCCACTGGGTGATGCAGCAGGTGGGACCACCACTTCAGAACATTGTTTCTCCCATGCCTCCTTATGGTGACGCTGTATATGTTGACGCAGGGCCCTGGTGCCAATATTAGAACCCTGGCCATGCTTCACCTTTGACCTACACATCTTGCATGTGGCCATGTTACCTTCTGCGGATGCTTGATGAAAAAACTGCCACACCGCTGAGTAGATGATTTTTCCACCAACAGCCCTCACTAATTCACTGATACTACTGCTGACTCCAGCAACCCCTGTTCCACTATATCCCGGGGTTGGTCTACCCTGGCCCTGAGCACGTTTACCTCCAGTTTTTCTAATTCTGCCATCATGCTGACTGCCAGCCATGCTACCACCTTGCTGCCTCAGCTGCTGAATCACAGGTAACCTGCCACCCTATTCTCCTGATGATGATAAATCCCCTTCTGCACCCAGATCCCAAGTGCAATTGGCTTCATCATCATCAAGTTGTGTCTGCATGTTACTGATGTCCATCTCGGGTTCCTCAACACTGTCTGCTTCAGGAGCCTGAATGCTCGCAACACTACCTCCCACTCTCCTCATCACAACTTGCCTGCCTAGTGGAGGAAGTGGCAGATGTCTCCTCCATTTCTTGGCTGGGCAGTAGCTGTCCTCTAACAGATTGTCCTCAGTGAATACTAGAGCTGAACCTAAAGCACTTGATGCTTTGCTGGGGAAGGGAACAGAATAGGACAGAGGCAATGGGAGGACAGGAACTGCTCCCATGCCATGCCAAGTAAGGGTTGTGTTTGAGGAAGCCACCGACAGTTGACTGGGGGTGCCAGATGTCACTTGTGATGACCAATCAATGACAGCAGATGGGTTGCCCGTCAAGACACAACCACTAGCTGATACCAGGAGATCAGGTCTCTCGCTTTGAATCCTGCTGCCACTCACCCCTAGCCTGCTGTGATCTCTGCCTGACGAATTTAGGCTTCTGCCATTCCTTTGTGCCCGTCTTGGCACTTCTCTGCCTAACATACTTAGTGCATATATGAGGGTAGGACAATACACAACACTACGCTTTTTGGACAACAGTAGCAGGTGTGTAACTATGCCTGGCCTTTCACACTAAATTGACCATAAGCACTTGAACATAAAACAAAATGAAAAAACTGACAGATGCACTTAAGTGGGATGCCCTGATTAGGCTAGTTAAATGTGCTTCAACAAGCTTTAAAACAAGGTTTTGGTACAAAAGCAGGAGGTCTATATTTTTGGGCAGGTGTGTAGTTTTGTCTGGACTTTAACACTAACTAGCTCAGCAGCACTTGAACATAAAACAAAATGCAAAACTTGTCAGATGCACTTAAGTTGGATGCCCTGATTAGGGCAGCTAAATGCGCTCCAGCAGATATAAAAACTGGATTTTGGCACAAAAACAAGAGGTCTATATAATTGGGCAGGTGTGTAGTGTTGTCTGGCCTTTAACACTAACTAGCCAATCAGCACTTGAACATCAAACAGAATGCAAAAACCATGAGATGCACTCAATTGGGATGCCCTGATTAGGCCAGATAAATGCGCTCCAGCAAGCTTTAAAACAAGATTTTGGTACAACAGCAAAAGGTTTAAATTTTTGGGAAGGTGTTTAGTTTTGTTAATGTGGCACAGAGCAAAAGTATAAACTGAGCTCTCTAGAGTCCTAGCATATCCAAGTTCAATCCACAGACGTCCCAAAGTGCATGCACTTTCCCAAGGTGATGGTTAGAATCACTCCACTTCAAGCACAATCAGTGTATCCTTCACCTTTTAAAATGCACTCTTACCAGAGGTTGGTTTATGTTTACTCCTTAGACTGGCCCGCAGTGGATTTCACATCAATGGTAGTAGCAAATCACCTTCATTCATAGTGCAGACATGAGGGGAGTGCCATATGTGCAACTCCGATTTAATTTCACCATAGGGATAAAGCCAAAAAGAAGGAAAAGAGGGGATCTTGCATAATACGTTTTAACAAAAATCTTTAAACTTAAAAAGGTGCCAGTAATTGCACTCACATTTAAAAAACTTTGTACATGCAAATTGATAGAGTGAGCGATTCTCACCTGTCCTATTTGCACCTCGGCCGCTGGTGAAGGGCAGGGTAGAGATAGTCTTGTTCAGCTGTAGCCACTGTCAAGTTGAGAAAACGGGTCAGCGTGCATGCTGACGCTGGCCAATGGCAGACCTCTTTTAGATAAGCCAGAGTGAGGTGAATAAATGAATGTTAATGAGTGAGGTGAATAGATGAATGTTAGTGTCTGCGCTATGAATGAAGGAGATTTGATACTACCATTGATGTGAAATCCAATGCGGGCCAGTCTAAGGCGTATATATAAACCAACCTCTGGTAAGAGAGCATTTTATAAGGTGAAGGATACACTGATGGTGCTTGAAGTGGAGTGATTCTAACCACCACACACATAGGACAAATCACACAGATATAAAAGACAAACAGTGCTATTAAAATCACAGGGGCCCACTGTGCGCACGCACACCACCACGCACACCCTATATACACCCCGCTAGCAGCGCTGCTCACAGTTGCCTAATATAAACATGACACACCGCCCAGTGATGGTCAGCTATCTACATGGGTCGGAGGCATGTGTCCTCACAGAAGTTATCAGCGCCATGTCGGCGTGCGGCTGAAATGGAGACTGACTGAGTAACGTCACTGCAAACTGTCCCCTTGAGTACTATGTGCCTAGTAGGGAGAGAGCCCATTAGCGGTCAGCCCAGTAGCTAGCGGTATACAAGATACCATACTATAGCACAGTGTTCATTCCATTGTGGCGCTGCTCATGATCAAAATGGGCTCTAATGCTGATTTTAATCCTTAGGTGTAAGTATCTCACGCAGACGGATACTTAGCTGCAGTGACTCATGTAGCATCTCTCAGTGGTTCCATCATCAAAGTCCGTGTTGCGCAACACTGTAAAACGAAGGAACTGTAGGCTGGAGCAGGGCTAGAAGCGAGGCGACATGTGCGTGGATGGGCCGGCCGTCCGCCGACGCGCATTTCGCTCCGCCCACCGGAGCTTCGTCAGGGTGGTGGGCGGCCCTCCACATCTCCACTTTATATGTATAGTCCCTCCCTCAAATTGGAGATTCGGGAGGCACGGGAACTATCTGGTCGATTTAGGGAGAGGGGATACCCACGTAGACTTATCCGCACCTGCTTTAAAAAGGCGTTGAACTTTGATCGTAGGGATCTGTTGAGAAAAGATAATAAGGAAAGAAAGCGACAAATAGAGGCAGGAGACCAACCAGTGAGACTAATTACATATTTTGGTACCCATTGGGAAAGATTTAGAACAATTTTACAGTCTCACTGGCATATCCTGCAGTTGGACCCGAAATTAGCACGAGTTGTAGGCCCACGTCCTCTCCTTACAGCACGTAGAGCTACGAATATGAGGGACAGATTAGTTCACAGTGAGCTGAATAGACCCATGATTTTAGGCCGGACAGATAGGTTGGAAGGTTCGTTTAAATGTGGACATTGTAAAATCTGCCCATATATGGAAAAGGTTAGTACCTTTGGAGGCACAAGAGGAGGCCCGGGTAGGAAGATAAAGGGATTTATCAACTGTGGGACTACTCATGTTGTATACATGCTCACCTGCCCGTGCAATAAGAAGTACATTGGAAAAACAAAGCGCGAGTTGCGCACGCGGGTAGGTGAGCATGTGCGGGACATCAGAAAAGGGAATGAGAAAAGCCCTGTATCCGAGCACTTCAAAATATGCCACCAAGGGAAAGTAAGTGGCTTGAAGGTGTGTGGAATCTTTGTATTGCAGAGAAAAGGGAGACGGGGCTTTTGGGATAAACGTCTGATGCAGCAGGAAGCAAGACTAATCTATGAGTTGGGTACCATGTCCCCGGAGGGGTTGAATACTGATCCTGGTTTGGGGGCCTTCTTGTAAGCTGCAAATAACTTTTTGGTGCCGTGTGGATGATTGCTGATATGTGGTGTGACCGAGAATTATGCAGATAGGTTGGGCAATAGGTATGTTGACATGCTGGATATGCAAATATGTGAATAAGTAAGGTGGTAAATATGTTAATTGGAATAACAGAAATAGTCCCCGGAGGGGCTGTAGATATATGACTTTAAAATACTTAAGATTTACACAAGTCTCGTGGATAATGCCCAGAAGACCATGACTGTCTGTTAACTAAGACTGAGGTGATGGATTATCAATGCTGACCTGGATGTGATAACGGACTTGGACTCTGTGACAGCGATATAGGTCTGTGCTGTACAGAGGTGCGGTGTCGGTAGCTGATGATTAGACAGTTACTTGCTGGAGGCCTGCCTATCACATGCACACCCACATCTCCAGGTGATACTCGCAGTCTGTGCTGCGGGAGAATGATCATGAAGTCCCGTTGATTAGCCCCTCTGTAAATAATGAATGCATGTGACAGCGGTTTCTCCGAGTACATAGCAAGCTGAAATGCTCTACTGGAGACGTGATTGATGGCTTGGTTTTGCGGCCAGGAGCCGGCGAGAGACGCGTTCAGCGTTGCTATGAGAGGCAATTGATGATTGGCCGCTGTCTTTGAGAAACCACGCCTGTGGTAGGCCGGAATAGTATAATGACGCGGAAGACGTCGTCACAAGGACCCTACAGTTGATTGGCCGTCTCCAATTTGAGGGAGGGACTATACATATAAAGTGGAGATGTGGAGGGCCGCCCACCACCCTGACGAAGCTCCGGTGGGCGGAGCGAAACGCGCGTCGGCGGACGGCCGGCCCATCCACGCACATGTCGCCTCGCTTCTAGCCCTGCTCCAGCCTACAGTTCCTTCGTTTTACAGTGTTGCGCAACACGGACTTTGATGATGGAACCACTGAGAGATGCTACATGAGTCACTGCAGCTAAGTACCCGTCTGCGTGAGATACTTACACCTAAGGATTAAAATCAGCATTAGAGCCCATTTTGATCATGAGCAGTAGGGATGAGCGAATCGATCCGGACGAACCCGGATTCGATCCGAATTTCAGGAAAAATTCGATTCGGATCGAATCCGAATTTCCCCGCGATTCGATCACTCGAAGTTTTCCTTTAACATCCATTCATTTACATTTACAGGCATTCTAAGATGGCGGACGGGACATGTCTGGACATCTATCCCGCGCCAGTGCAAGCTGGGGCAGTCACATGCAGCCTATCAGCAGCCAGCAAGCCCGGTGACGTCACACAGCGGTATTTAACGGCGGCCATCTTGCTTTTCCTCATTTGTCTATTGCATTCGTGACAGACAGAACGCTGTGTAGCTGAGGCACTTAGACAGGCAGGGACAGACAGGGACAGGCTGGAGACAGGCAGGAGACAGGCAGGAGACAGACAGGAGACAGACAGAAAGCCAGGGAAAGGTAGGAAAAACGGAGGCTGTGACAGGGAGATTTTTTTTTTTTCATCCAGCCTTTGTTAGCGTTTTCAGGCTGCTTATAGTAACTAACTGTGCATATATACTGAACTGATCTTAAGTCTGCTGTGAGGCATCCCATTCTGTGACTAAAGCAGCCTCTGTTTAAGACCATATAAGCATTTGCTCTTATCATATTTGAAATTAGCCTGATAAAGACACTTTTGCTGGGCAAAGCACTACTGTACCCTGCCAGGTCCATTCCTGCCCAGGGCATCCCATTCTGTGACTAAAGCAGCCTCTGTTTAAGACCATATAAGCATTTGCTCTTATCATATTTGAAATTAGGCCTGATAAAGACACTTTTGCTGGGCAAAGCACTACTGGACCCTGCCAGGTCGATTCCTGTTGGGGCATCCCATTCTGTGACTAAAGCAGCCTCTGTTTAAGACCATATAAGCATTTGCTCTTATCATATTTGAAATTAGCCTGATAAAGACACTTTTGCTGGGCAAAGCACTACTGGACCCTGCCAGGTCCATTCCTGCCCAGGGCATCCCATTCTGTGACTACAGCAGCCTCTGTTTAAGACCATATAAGCATTTGCTCTTATCATATTTGAAATTAGCCTGATAAAGACACTTTTGCTGGGCAAAGCACTACTGGACCCTGCCAGGTCCATTCCTGCCCAGGGCATCCCATTCTGTGACTACAGTAGCCTCTGTTTAAGACCATATAAGCATTTGCTCTTATCATATTTGAAATTAGCCTGATAAAGACACTTTTGCTGGGCAAAGCACTACTGGACCCTGCCAGGTCCATTCCTGCCCAGGGCATCCCATTCTGTGACTACAGCAGCCTCTGTTTAAGACCATATAAGCATTTGCTCTTATCATATTTGAAATTAGCCTGATAAAGACACTTTTGCTGGGCAAAGCACTACTGGACCCTGCCAGGTCCATTCCTGCCCAGGGCATCCCATTCTGTGACTACAGCAGCCTCTGTTTAAGACCATATAAGCATTTGCTCTTATCATATTTGAAATTAGCCTGATAAAGACACTTTTGCTGGGCAAAGCACTACTGTACCCTGCCAGGTCCATTCCTGCCCAGGGCATCCCATTCTGTGACTAAAGCAGCCTCTGTTTAAGACCATATAAGCATTTGCTCTTATCATATTTGAAATTAGGCCTGATAAAGACACTTTTGCTGGGCAAAGCACTACTGGACCCTGCCAGGTCGATTCCTGTTGGGGCATCCCATTCTGTGACTAAAGCAGCCTCTGTTTAAGACCATATAAGCATTTGCTCTTATCATATTTGAAATTAGGCCTGATAAAGACACTTTTGCTGGGCAAAGCACTACTGT
The DNA here is from genome assembly GCA_027917425.1 of Gastrophryne carolinensis. Taxonomy (NCBI): domain Eukaryota; kingdom Metazoa; phylum Chordata; class Amphibia; order Anura; family Microhylidae; genus Gastrophryne; species Gastrophryne carolinensis. The sequence goes on from CM051240.1 coordinate 115,375,123, forward strand.
ACCCTGCCAGGTCCATTCCTGCCCAGGGCATCCCATTCTGTGACTAAAGCAGCCTCTGTTTAAGACCATATAAGCATTTGCTCTTATCATATTTGAAATTAGCCTGATAAAGACACTTTTGCTGGGCAAAGCACTACTGGACCCTGCCAGGTCCATTCCTGCCCAGGGCATCCCATTCTGTGACTAAAGCAGCCTCTGTTTAAGACCATATAAGCATTTGCTCTTATCATATTTGAAATTAGCCTGATAAAGACACTTTTGCTGGGCAAAGCACTACTGTACCCTGCCAGGTCGATTCCTGCCCAGGGCATCCCATTCTGTGACTAAAGCAGCCTCTGTTTAAGACCATATAAGCATTTGCTCTTATCATATTTGAAATTAGGCCTGATAAAGACACTTTTGCTGGGCAAAGCACTACTGGACCCTGCCAGGTCGATTCCTGCCCAGGGCATCCCATTCTGTGACTAAAGCAGCCTCTGTTTAAGACCATATAAGCATTTGCTCTTATCATATTTGAAATTAGGCCTGATAAAGACACTTTTGCTGGGCAAAGCACTACTGTACCCTGCCAGGTCGATTCCTGCCCAGGGCATCCCATTCTGTGACTAAAGCAGCCTCTGTTTAAGACCATATAAGCATTTGCTCTTATCATATTTGAAATTAGCCTGATAAAGACACTTTTGCTGGGCAAAGCACTACTGGACCCTGCCAGGTCCATTCCTGCCCAGGGCATCCCATTCTGTGACTAAAGCAGCCTCTGTTTAAGACCATATAAGCATTTGCTCTTATCATATTTGAAATTAGGCCTGATAAAGACACTTTTGCTGGGCAAAGCACTACTGGACCCTGCCAGGTCCATTCCTGCCCAGGGCATCCCATTCTGTGACTAAAGCAGCCTCTGTTTAAGACCATATAAGCATTTGCTCTTATCATATTTGAAATTAGGCCTGATAAAGACACTTTTGCTGGGCAAAGCACTACTGTACCCTGCCAGGTCCATTCCTGCCCAGGGCATCCCATTCTGTGACTAAAGCAGCCTCTGTTTAAGACCATATAAGCATTTGCTCTTATCATATTTGAAATTAGCCTGATAAAGACACTTTTGCTGGGCAAAGCACTACTGGACCCTGCCAGGTCCATTCCTGCCCAGGGCATCCCATTCTGTGACTAAAGCAGCCTCTGTTTAAGACCATATAAGCATTTGCTCTTATCATATTTGAAATTAGGCCTGATAAAGACACTTTTGCTGGGCAAAGCACTACTGGACCCTGCCAGGTCGATTCCTGTTGGGGCATCCCATTCTGTGACTAAAGCAGCCTCTGTTTAAGACCATATAAGCATTTGCTCTTATCATATTTGAAATTAGGCCTGATAAAGACACTTTTGCTGGGCAAAGCACTACTGTACCCTGCCAGGTCCATTCCTGCCCAGGGCATCCCATTCTGTGACTAAAGCAGCCTCTGTTTAAGACCATATAAGCATTTGCTCTTATCATATTTGAAATTAGCCTGATAAAGACACTTTTGCTGGGCAAAGCACTACTGGACCCTGCCAGGTCCATTCCTGCCCAGGGCATCCCATTCTGTGACTAAAGCAGCCTCTGTTTAAGACCATATAAGCATTTGCTCTTATCATATTTGAAATTAGCCTGATAAAGACACTTTTGCTGGGCAAAGCACTACTGTACCCTGCCAGGTCCATTCCTGCCCAGGGCATCCCATTCTGTGACTAAAGCAGCCTCTGTTTAAGACCATATAAGCATTTGCTCTTATCATATTTGAAATTAGCCTGATAAAGACACTTTTGCTGGGCAAAGCACTACTGGACCCTGCCAGGTCCATTCCTGCCCAGGGCATCCCATTCTGTGACTAAAGCAGCCTCTGTTTAAGACCATATAAGCATTTGCTCTTATCATATTTGAAATTAGGCCTGATAAAGACACTTTTGCTGGGCAAAGCACTACTGGACCCTGCCAGGTCGATTCCTGTTGGGGCATCCCATTCTGTGACTAAAGCAGCCTCTGTTTAAGACCATATAAGCATTTGCTCTTATCATATTTGAAATTAGGCCTGATAAAGACACTTTTGCTGGGCAAAGCACTACTGTACCCTGCCAGGTCCATTCCTGCCCAGGGCATCCCATTCTGTGACTAAAGCAGCCTCTGTTTAAGACCATATAAGCATTTGCTCTTATCATATTTGAAATTAGCCTGATAAAGACACTTTTGCTGGGCAAAGCACTACTGGACCCTGCCAGGTCCATTCCTGCCCAGGGCATCCCATTCTGTGACTAAAGCAGCCTCTGTTTAAGACCATATAAGCATTTGCTCTTATCATATTTGAAATTAGGCCTGATAAAGACACTTTTGCTGGGCAAAGCACTACTGGACCCTGCCAGGTCGATTCCTGTTGGGGCATCCCATTCTGTGACTAAAGCAGCCTCTGTTTAAGACCATATAAGCATTTGCTCTTATCATATTTGAAATTAGGCCTGATAAAGACACTTTTGCTGGGCAAAGCACTACTGGACCCTGCCAGGTCGATTCCTGTTGGGGCATCCCATTCTGTGACTAAAGCAGCCTCTGTTTAAGACCATATAAGCATTTGCTCTTATCATATTTGAAATTAGCCTGATAAAGAAACTTTTGCTGGGCAAAGCACTACTGGACCCTGCCAGGTCCATTCCTGCCCAGGGCATCCCATTCTGTGACTACAGCAGCCTCTGTTTAAGACCATATAAGCATTTGCTCTTATCATATTTGAAATTAGGCCTGATAAAGACACTTTTGCTGGGCAAAGCACTACTGGACCCTGCCAGGTCGATTCCTGTTGGGGCATCCCATTCTGTGACTAAAGCAGCCTCTGTTTAAGACCATATAAGCATTTGCTCTTATCATATTTGAAATTAGCCTGATAAAGAAACTTTTGCTGGGCAAAGCACTACTGGACCCTGCCAGGTCCATTCCTGCCCAGGGCATCCCATTCTGTGACTACAGCAGCCTCTGTTTAAGACCATATAAGCATTTGCTCTTATCATATTTGAAATTAGCCTGATAAAGACACTTTTGCTGGGCAAAGCACTACTGGACCCTGCCAGGTCCATTCCTGCCCAGGGCATCCCATTCTGTGACTACAGCAGCCTCTGTTTAAGACCATATAAGCATTTGCTCTTATCATATTTGAAATTAGCCTGATAAAGACACTTTTGCTGGGCAAAGCACTACTGTACCCTGCCAGGTCCATTCCTGCCCAGGGCATCCCATTCTGTGACTACAGCAGCCTCTGTTTAAGACCATATAAGCATTTGCTCTTATCATATTTGAAATTAGCCTGATAAAGACACTTTTGCTGGGCAAAGCACTACTGGACCCTGCCAGGTCCATTCCTGCCCAGGGCATCCCATTCTGTGACTACAGCAGCCTCTGTTTAAGACCATATAAGCATTTGCTCTTATCATATTTGAAATTAGCCTGATAAAGACACTTTTGCTGGGCAAAGCACTACTGTACCCTGCCAGGTCCATTCCTGCCCAGGGCATCCCATTATGTGACTAAAGCAGCCTCTGTTTAAGACCATATAAGCATTTGCTCTTATCATATTTGAAATTAGGCCTGATAAAGACACTTTTGCTGGGCAAAGCACTACTGGACCCTGCCAGGTCGATTCCTGTTGGGGCATCCCATTCTGTGACTAAAGCAGCCTCTGTTTAAGATCATATAAGCATTTGCTCTTATCATATTTGAAATTAGGCCTGATAAAGACACTTTTGCTGGGCAAAGCACTACTGTACCCTGCCAGGTCCATTCCTGCCCAGGGCATCCCATTCTGTGACTAAAGCAGCCTCTGTTTAAGACCATATAAGCATTTGCTCTTATCATATTTGAAATTAGCCTGATAAAGACACTTTTGCTGGGCAAAGCACTACTGGACCCTGCCAGGTCCATTCCTGCCCAGGGCATCCCATTCTGTGACTAAAGCAGCCTCTGTTTAAGACCATATAAGCATTTGCTCTTATCATATTTGAAATTAGCCTGATAAAGACACTTTTGCTGGGCAAAGCACTACTGTACCCTGCCAGGTCCATTCCTGCCCAGGGCATCCCATTCTGTGACTAAAGCAGCCTCTGTTTAAGACCATATAAGCATTTGCTCTTATCATATTTGAAATTAGGCCTGATAAAGACACTTTTGCTGGGCAAAGCACTACTGGACCCTGCCAGGTCGATTTCTGCCCAGGGCATCCCATTCTGTGACTAAAGCAGCCTCTGTTTAAGACCATATAAGCATTTGCTCTTATCATATTTGAAATTAGGCCTGATAAAGACACTTTTGCTGGGCAAAGCACTACTGTACCCTGCCAGGTCCATTCCTGCCCAGGGCATCCCATTCTGTGACTAAAGCAGCCTCTGTTTAAGACCATATAAGCATTTGCTCTTATCATATTTGAAATTAGGCCTGATAAAGACACTTTTGCTGGGCAAAGCACTACTGGACCCTGCCAGGTCCATTCCTGCCCAGGGCATCCCATTCTGTGACTAAAGCAGCCTCTGTTTAAGACCATATAAGCATTTGCTCTTATCATATTTGAAATTAGGCCTGATAAAGACACTTTTGCTGGGCAAAGCACTACTGGACCCTGCCAGGTCCATTCCTGCCCAGGGCATCCCATTCTGTGACTAAAGCAGCCTCTGTTTAAGACCATATAAGCATTTGCTCTTATCATATTTGAAATTAGGCCTGATAAAGACACTTTTGCTGGGCAAAGCACTACTGGACCCTGCCAGGTCCATTCCTGCCCAGGGCATCCCATTCTGTGACTAAAGCAGCCTCTGTTTAAGACCATATAAGCATTTGCTCTTATCATATTTGAAATTAGGCCTGATAAAGACACTTTTGCTGGGCAAAGCACTACTGTACCCTGCCAGGTCCATTCCTGCCCAGGGCATCCCATTCTGTGACTAAAGCAGCCTCTGTTTAAGACCATATAAGCATTTGCTCTTATCATATTTGAAATTAGCCTGATAAAGACACTTTTGCTGGGCAAAGCACTACTGGACCCTGCCAGGTCCATTCCTGCCCAGGGCATCCCATTCTGTGACTAAAGCAGCCTCTGTTTAAGACCATATAAGCATTTGCTCTTATCATATTTGAAATTAGGCCTGATAAAGACACTTTTGCTGGGCAAAGCACTACTGGACCCTGCCAGGTCGATTCCTGTTGGGGCATCCCATTCTGTGACTAAAGCAGCCTCTGTTTAAGACCATATAAGCATTTGCTCTTATCATATTTGAAATTAGGCCTGATAAAGACACTTTTGCTGGGCAAAGCACTACTGTACCCTGCCAGGTCCATTCCTGCCCAGGGCATCCCATTCTGTGACTAAAGCAGCCTCTGTTTAAGACCATATAAGCATTTGCTCTTATCATATTTGAAATTAGCCTGATAAAGACACTTTTGCTGGGCAAAGCACTACTGGACCCTGCCAGGTCCATTCCTGCCCAGGGCATCCCATTCTGTGACTAAAGCAGCCTCTGTTTAAGACCATATAAGCATTTGCTCTTATCATATTTGAAATTAGCCTGATAAAGACACTTTTGCTGGGCAAAGCACTACTGGACCCTGCCAGGTCCATTCCTGCCCAGGGCATCCCATTCTGTGACTAAAGCAGCCTCTGTTTAAGACCATATAAGCATTTGCTCTTATCATATTTGAAATTAGCCTGATAAAGACACTTTTGCTGGGCAAAGCACTACTGTACCCTGCCAGGTCCATTCCTGCCCAGGGCATCCCATTCTGTGACTAAAGCAGCCTCTGTTTAAGACCATATAAGCATTTGCTCTTATCATATTTGAAATTAGGCCTGATAAAGACACTTTTGCTGGGCAAAGCACTACTGGACCCTGCCAGGTCGATTCCTGTTGGGGCATCCCATTCTGTGACTAAAGCAGCCTCTGTTTAAGACCATATAAGCATTTGCTCTTATCATATTTGAAATTAGGCCTGATAAAGACACTTTTGCTGGGCAAAGCACTACTGTACCCTGCCAGGTCCATTCCTGCCCAGGGCATCCCATTCTGTGACTAAAGCAGCCTCTGTTTAAGACCATATAAGCATTTGCTCTTATCATATTTGAAATTAGCCTGATAAAGACACTTTTGCTGGGCAAAGCACTACTGGACCCTGCCAGGTCCATTCCTGCCCAGGGCATCCCATTCTGTGACTAAAGCAGCCTCTGTTTAAGACCATATAAGCATTTGCTCTTATCATATTTGAAATTAGCCTGATAAAGACACTTTTGCTGGGCAAAGCACTACTGTACCCTGCCAGGTCCATTCCTGCCCAGGGCATCCCATTCTGTGACTAAAGCAGCCTCTGTTTAAGACCATATAAGCATTTGCTCTTATCATATTTGAAATTAGCCTGATAAAGACACTTTTGCTGGGCAAAGCACTACTGGACCCTGCCAGGTCCATTCCTGCCCAGGGCATCCCATTCTGTGACTAAAGCAGCCTCTGTTTAAGACCATATAAGCATTTGCTCTTATCATATTTGAAATTAGCCTGATAAAGACACTTTTGCTGGGCAAAGCACTACTGTACCCTGCCAGGTCCATTCCTGCCCGGGGCATCCCATTCTGTGACTAAAGCAGCCTCTGTTTAAGACCATATAAGCATTTGCTCTTATCATATTTGAAATTAGGCCTGATAAAGACACTTTTGCTGGGCAAAGCACTACTGTACCCTGCCACGTCCATTCCTGCCCAGGGCATCCCATTCTGTGACTAAAGCAGCCTCTGTTTAAGACCATATAAGCATTTGCTCTTATCATATTTGAAATTAGCCTGATAAAGACACTTTTGCTGGGCAAAGCACTACTGTACCCTGCCAGGTCCATTCCTGCCCAGGGCATCCCATTCTGTGACTACAGCAGACTCTGTTTAAGACCATATAAGCATTTGCTCTTATCATATTTGAAATTAGCCTGATAAAGACACTTTTGCTGGGCAAAGCACTACTGGACCCTGCCAGGTCCATTCCTGCCCAGGGCATCCCATTCTGTGACTAAAGCAGCCTCTGTTTAAGACCATATAAGCATTTGCTCTTATCATATTTGAAATTAGGCCTGATAAAGACACTTTTGCTGGGCAAAGCACTACTGGACCCTGCCAGGTCGATTCCTGTTGGGGCATCCCATTCTGTGACTAAAGCAGCCTCTGTTTAAGACCATATAAGCATTTGCTCTTATCATATTTGAAATTAGGCCTGATAAAGACACTTTTGCTGGGCAAAGCACTACTGTACCCTGCCAGGTCCATTCCTGCCCAGGGCATCCCATTCTGTGACTAAAGCAGCCTCTGTTTAAGACCATATAAGCATTTGCTCTTATCATATTTGAAATTAGCCTGATAAAGACACTTTTGCTGGGCAAAGCACTACTGGACCCTGCCAGGTCCATTCCTGCCCAGGGCATCCCATTCTGTGACTAAAGCAGCCTCTGTTTAAGACCATATAAGCATTTGCTCTTATCATATTTGAAATTAGCCTGATAAAGACACTTTTGCTGGGCAAAGCACTACTGGACCCTGCCAGGTCCATTCCTGCCCAGGGCATCCCATTCTGTGACTAAAGCTGCCTCTGTTTAAGACCATATAAGCATTTGCTCTTATCATATTTGAAATTAGCCTGATAAAGACACTTTTGCTGGGCAAAGCACTACTGTACCCTGCCAGGTCCATTCCTGCCCAGGGCATCCCATTCTGTGACTAAAGCAGCCTCTGTTTAAGACCATATAAGCATTTGCTCTTATCATATTTGAAATTAGCCTGATAAAGACACTTTTGCTGGGCAAAGCACTACTGGACCCTGCCAGGTCCATTCCTGCCCAGGGCATCCCATTCTGTGACTAAAGCAGCCTCTGTTTAAGACCATATAAGCATTTGCTCTTATCATATTTGAAATTAGCCTGATAAAGACACTTTTGCTGGGCAAAGCACTACTGGACCCTGCCAGGTCCATTCCTGCCCAGGGCATCCCATTCTGTGACTAAAGCAGCCTCTGTTTAAGACCATATAAGCATTTGCTCTTATCATATTTGAAATTAGCCTGATAAAGACACTTTTGCTGGGCAAAGCACTACTGGACCCTGCCAGGTCCATTCCTGCCCAGGGCATCCCATTCTGTGACTAAAGCAGCCTCTGTTTAAGACCATATAAGCATTTGCTCTTATCATATTTGAAATTAGCCTGATAAAGACACTTTTGCTGGGCAAAGCACTACTGGACCCTGCCAGGTCCATTCCTGCCCAGGGCATCCCATTCTGTGACTAAAGCAGCCTCTGTTTAAGACCATATAAGCATTTGCTCTTATCATATTTGAAATTAGGCCTGATAAAGACACTTTTGCTGGGCAAAGCACTACTGTACCCTGCCAGGTCCATTCCTGCCCAGGGCATCCCATTCTGTGACTAAAGCAGCCTCTGTTTAAGACCATATAAGCATTTGCTCTTATCATATTTGAAATTAGCCTGATAAAGACACTTTTGCTGGGCAAAGCACTACTGGACCCTGCCAGGTCCATTCCTGCCCAGAGCATCCCATTCTGTGACTAAAGCAGCCTCTGTTTAAGACCATATAAGCATTTGCTCTTATCATATTTGAAATTAGCCTGATAAAGACACTTTTGCTGGGCAAAGCACTACTGGACCCTGCCAGGTCCATTCCTGCCCAGGGCATCCCATTCTGTGACTAAAGCAGCCTCTGTTTAAGACCATATAAGCATTTGCTCTTATCATATTTGAAATTAGCCTGATAAAGACACTTTTGCTGGGCAAAGCACTACTGGACCCTGCCAGGTCCATTCCTGCCCAGGGCATCCCATTCTGTGACTACAGCAGCCTCTGTTTAAGACCATATAAGCATTTGCTCTTATTATATTTATATTATAAGACACTTTTGCTGGGCATAGGCTTACTGCTGCCTGCCAGGTGCACTTCTGTTGAGGCATCCCATTCTGTAACATAGCATACCCCTCTTTATTTACACTAAGCAGCTCTCTTATTTACACTAAGCAGGCCTGTTGGAGGCTGAGTGTTACTGCTCACTTTTGGTGTGCATTATATTCTGTTTCATATAGACCCACCGCTGCCCGGGGTTTTTTTAAATATCACCTACTACCACGCCAGTTAGACTATGTCGGGCAGACAAGTGCCTGGAAGTGAAAAGAGGAGTGGCAGAGGCCAAGATTCCGCAGGCAGAGCTCGCATCAGACTGGGGGCCAGTAGCAGCAGGAGTCACGCTGAGAGACCTAATCTGCCAGTATCTGCTAGCGGTCGGGTCTCCACCAGTAACGCATCTGCCGTGGTAGATTGGCTGACGCGCTCATCAACAACATCATCACAACTTACATCTGAGACCCCCAGTCTAGGGTCGGTAGGTTCCTCTGACACAACCCTGAGTTGGCATGCCCCGAGAGCAGTCCCTGTCCTCCCATTGCCTCTGTCCTACGCCGTTCCCTCCCCCAGCGACGTATCCTATGCTTTGGGTTCAGCTCCACTCTTTAGTGAGGAGGACGATCAGATACAGGAGGACAGTCAGCAGCTACTGCCCAGCCAAGAAATGGAGGTGGCTTCTTTAGCTAGGCAGACAAATAGTGATGTGGACAGTGTCGTGGGTGCTGCGAGCGTTCCAGCTCCTGCGCCAGACACTGTTGACGAATCCACGAACATCAGTGACGTACAGCCACAACTCGGTGATGATGATGATGATGACGATGAAGCCGATCGCACTTGGGAGCCGGGTGATGAAGGGGCTTCATCGTCATCATCAGGAGAAGAGGGGCGCAGGTTGCCCCGGAGTCAGCAGCTGAGGCAGCAAGGTGGTAGCAGTCAGCATGGGGGCACAATTCCAAAGGCTGGAGCCGGCCGGGGCCGGGGTAGAGCACCTGCTGTGCGGCAGTCTACCTTATCGGGAGGTAGTGGAGCAGGGGTTCCTGGAGTTGGCAACAGCAGCAGTGAATCAGTGAGGCCAGGGGGTGGGAAAAGTAGCTACTCGGCAGTGTGGCAGTTTTTCCTGAGGCATCCGCAGGAGGGTAACATGGCCACATGCAAGATATGTAGGCAAAAGGTGAAGCGTGGCCAGGGTCCAAATGTTGGCACCACGGCCCTGCGTCAACATATGATGCGTCACCATAAAACGACCTGGGAGAACCGAGGCTCCCAAGGGGGGGTCCAGTCTGCTTCCTCACCAAGTGAGCTCCCAATTTCTGCCAGCCAAGGCTCCAGCACCTCAGCCGAAGGCAGCTGTGCGTCATACCCATCCTCTGTCGCTCCTGCTCCTCCTCCTCCTCCTCCAAGTCATGCATCCCGCCAGCAATCCATCAGCGAAGCCATGTCCAAGAGACAGCAGTATGCGCCCACTCATCCTACGGCGCAGAAGCTGAATGTGCTCCTGTCCAAGTTGCTGGTGCTGCAGTCGCTCCCTTTTCAGGTGGTGGAATCTGCACCTTTCAGAGAACTGATGGCTTGTGCCGAGCCGAGGTGGAGAGTCCCAAGCCGTCATTTCTTTGCCAAGAAGGCAGTACCAGCGCTGCACACTTTTGTTGAACAGAAGGTGGGCCAGTCCTTGAGCCTGTCGGTGTGTAGCAAAATACATGGCAGCGCCGACATCTGGAGCTGTAACTACGGTCAGGGGCAGTACATGTCGTTTACGGCCCACTGGGTGAATGTGGTCCCTTTGCAGCAGCAACTTGGACAGGTCACGCCGCTTCGGCCTCCGCGCTCTCTGCCCATTGGGCCTGTGACACCGTGCGACTCGGCCTCCTCATCCTCCGCCATCTCCTCACCCTCCACTGTAGGCTCAAGTCTCAGTGCCCCTCCAGTCTACCATGTGTGCAGGGCACGGAGGTGTCACGCAGTGCTTCACATGGTTTGTCTTGGCGAACGGAGTCACACAGGGGAGGAACTGCTTAAATGTATTCATCAGGAAATCCAAACATGGCTTACTCCGAGAAAACTTAAAATGGGAATCATGGTTACCGACAATGGGAAGAACATTTTGTCTGCGCTGCGCCAAGGAAGCCTGACCCATGCCCCCTGCATGGCTCACGTCTTCAATCTGGTTGTCAAGCGGTTTCTGAAGTGTTCCCCCCATCTGCAAGACATCCTAACAACTTCAAGGAAACTTTGCATGCACTTCAGCCACTCCTACACTGCCAAACACACCCTTCTTGAGCTACAGCGTCAGAATGGTATCCCCCAACATAGTCTGATTTGCGATGTTTCCACCCGTTGGAATTCCACCCTTCACATGTTGGACCGATTATATGAACAGAGAAAAGCCATCACGGATTTCCTGATGATCCAAGCAGATAGGGGGACTCCCCTGTGTAACTTCAATGTCAACCAGTGGCAGCTCATACGTGACACCTGCCGTTTGCTCAGGCCCTTTGAGGATGCCACTTTATTTGTCAGTCGGCAGGATTACGGGATGAACGACGTGATTCCACTGCTTCATGTACTACAGCACATGTTGGAAACCATGGCTGGTCAGGGCACTGGAGACATGGCGTTTACATCTTACGGCCACATGAACCCCGCTGGAGCTGAACTGGAGGAGGAGGAAGAGGAGGAGGAGGAGTTGCCCAGCGAAACACAGTTTAGGCTTGGCGAAATGGCTGGTTTATCTAGTCAGCGGACAGGAGAGGAGGAGCAGGAGCAGCCAGAGGAGCTAGAGGTTTTTGAGGAAGGCGAGACAGAGGACCCGGGCACACCGTGGCAGTATGCAGTGGAGATGGAGACAGGTAGTCCATCCGAGTCACTTGCGCAAATGGCACGAAGCATGCTCACGTGCTTGCGTAGTGACCCCAGAATTGTTTCCATCTGTCGGCGGGATGACTTCTGGCTGTCCACCTTATTGGACCCTCGCTTCCGGCACAAAATGGGGGCATTTTTTAAACCCACCGAGAGGGAGGACAAACTCAACTACTACAAAGACATTCTACGTAGGCAGTTGGCCGATGCCTATCTGCGCCATGGTCCATACTCTCGCAGGTCTGACTCGAGGGGACCTCTGCGCTCACCTTCCACTGCCATGGCCGCTGGGGGGGTTGGCAGCAGCAGCAGCAGAAGCTCCATCAGCAGCAGCAGCCTCAGTCTTCAGTCGCTAATGAGTAGCTTTCTACACCCGCATAGTGAGGCTACTCATGAGCAGCAGGAAGACCTGGAGCAGGACCTGAACCAGCAGGTCATGTCATACTTTGACATGACCATGCCAACACACCTTGAGGATCCGCTGGACTTCTGGGCAGCCAAACTTGATTTGTGGCCGCAACTAGCAGAGTTTGCCCTGGAAAAGCTGTCCTGCCCGGCAAGTAGCGTGCCATCTGAGCGGGTGTTTAGTGCGGCGGGGGCCATAGTTACGGCGAGGAGAACTCGTCTGTCAACTAAAAATGTGGAGAGACTCACCTTTGTCAAAATGAATCCGGGATGGATCAGCCAGGATTTCCACCCACCAATGCCTGATGCATGCGACTAGATTCAGCATGGTGCCACGTTTTACACTTTCCAAATGGTGCAAAACATATTTATGTCTTTAGGCCATTTTTTGGGCTCCTGCTGCTGCTACTGTCAACTCCTGCCAACTCCAGGGTGTGATTCATCCAATTTTTGGGCTCCTGAGGCCAACTCCAGTGTATATTTGGGCTCCTGCTGCTGCTGCTGCCAACTTCTGCCAACTCCAGGGTGTGATTCATCCAATTTTTGGGCTCCTGAGGCCAACTCCAGTGTATATTTGGGCTCCTGCTGCTGCTGCTGCCAACTTCTGCCAACTCCAGGGTGTGATTCATCCAATTTTTGGGCTCCTGAGGCCAACTCCAGTGTATATTTGGGCTCCTGCTGCTGCTGCTGCCAACTTCTGCCAACTCCAAGGTGTGATTCATCCAATTTTTGGGCTCCTGAAGCCAACTCCAGTGTATATTTGGGCTCCTGCTGCTGCTACTGTCAACTCCTGCCAACTCCAGGGTGTGATTCATCCAATTTTTGGGCTCCTGAAGCCAACTCCAGTGTATATTTGGGCTCCTGCTGCTGCTGCTGCCAACTTCTGCCAACTCCAGGGTGTGATTCATCCAATTTTTGGGCTCCTGAAGCCAACTCCAGTGTATATTTGGGCTCCTGCTGCTGCTACTGTCAACTCCTGCCAACTCCAGGGTGTGATTCATCCAATTTTTGGGCTCCTGAAGCCAACTCCAGTGTATATTTGGGCTCCTGCTGCTGCTACTGTCAACTCCTGCCAACTCCAGGGTGTGATTCATCCAATTTTTGGGCTCCTGAAGCCAACTCCAGTGTATATTTGGGCTCCTGCTGCTGCTGCTGCCAACTTCTGCCAACTCCAGGGTGTGATTCATCCAATCTTTGGGCTCCTGAAGCCAACTCCAGTGTATATTTGGGCTCCTGCTGCTGCTACTGTCAACTCCTGCCAACTCCAGGGTGTGATTCATCCAATTTTTGGGCTCCTGAGGCCAACTCCAGTGCATATTTGGGCTCCTGCTGCTGCTGCTGCTGCCAACTTCTGCCAACTCCAGGGTGTGATTCATCCAATTTTTGGGCTACTGAAGCCAACTCCAGTGTATATTTGGGCTCCTGCTGCTGCTACTGTCAACTCCTGCCAACTCCAGGGTGTGATTCATCCAATTTTTGGGCTCCTGAGGCCAACTCCAGTGTATATTTGGGCTCCTGCTGCTGCTGCTGCCAACTTCTGCCAACTCCAGGGTGTGATTCATCCAATTTTTGGGCTCCTGAAGCCAACTCCAGTGTATATTTGGGCTCCTGCTGCTGCTGCTGCCAACTCCAGGGTGTGATTCATCCAATTGTTGGGCTCCTGAAGCCAACCCCAGGGTCTCTTTAAAGTAATGTTTGGGCTCCTGCTGCTGCTGCTGCCAACTTCTGCCAACTCCAGGGTGTGATTCATCCAATTTTTGGGCTCCTGAAGCCAACCCCAGGGTCTCTTTGAAGTAATGTTTGGGCTCCTGCTGCTGCTACTGTCAACTCCTGCCAACTCCAGGGTGTGATTCATCCAATTTTTGGGCTCCTGAGGCCAACTCCAGTGTATATTTGGGCTCCTGCTGCTGCTGCTGCCAACTTCTGCCAACTCCAGGGTGTGATTCATCCAATTTTTGGGCTCCTGAAGCCAACTCCAGTGTATATTTGGGCTCCTGCTGCTGCTACTGTCAACTCCTGCCAACTCCAGGGTGTGATTCATCCAATTTTTGGGCTCCTGAGGCCAACTCCAGTGTATATTTGGGCTCCTGCTGCTGCTGCTGCTGCCAACTTCTGCCAACTCCAGGGTGTGATTCATCCAATTTTTGGGCTCCTGAAGCCAACTCCAGTGTATATTTGGGCTCCTGCTGCTGCTACTGTCAACTCCTGCCAACTCCAGGGTGTGATTCATCCAATTTTTGGGCTCCTGAGGCCAACTCCAGTGTATATTTGGGCTCCTGCTGCTGCTGCTGCCAACTTCTGCCAACTCCAGGGTGTGATTCATCCAATTTTTGGGCTCCTGAAGCCAACTCCAGTGTATATTTGGGCTCCTGCTGCTGCTGCTGTCAACTCCTGCCAACTCCAGGGTGTGATTCATCCAATTTTTGGGCTCCTGAGGCCAACTCCAGTGTATATTTGGGCTCCTGCTGCTGCTACTGTCAACTCCTGCCAACTCCAGGGTGTGATTCATCCAATTTTTGGGCTCCTGAAGCCATCTCCAGTGTATATTTGGGCTCCTGCTGCTGCTACTGTCAACTCCTGCCAACTCCAGGGTGTGATTCATCCAATTTTTGGGCTCCTGAGGCCAACTCCAGTGTATATTTGGGCTCCTGCTGCTTCTGCTGCCAACTTCTGCCAACTCCAGGGTGTGATTCATCCAATTTTTGGGCTCCTGAAGCCAACTCCAGTGTATATTTGGGCTCCTGCTGCTGCTGCTGTCAACTCCTGCCAACTCCAGGGTGTGATTCATCCAATTTTTGGGCTCATGAGGCCAACTCCAGTGTATATTTGGGCTCCTGCTGCTGCTACTGTCAACTCCTGCCAACTCCAGGGTGTGATTCATCCAATTTTTGGGCTCCTGAAGCCAACTCCAGTGTATATTTGGGCTCCTGCTGCTGCTACTGTCAACTCCTGCCAACTCCAGGGTGTGATTCATCCAATTTTTGGGCTCCTGAAGCCAACTCCAGTGTATATTTGGGCTCCTGCTGCTGCTGCTGCCAACTTCTGCCAACTCCAGGGTGTGATTCATCCAATTTTTGGGCTCCTGAAGCCAACTCCAGTGTATATTTGGGCTCCTGCTGCTGCTACTGTCAACTCCTGCCAACTCCAGGGTGTGATTCATCCAATTTTTGGGCTCCTGAAGCCAACTCCAGTGTATATTTGGGCTCCTGCTGCTGCTACTGTCAACTCCTGCCAACTCCAGGGTGTGATTCATCCAATTTTTGGGCTCCTGAAGCCAACTCCAGTGTATATTTGGGCTCCTGCTGCTGCTGCTGCCAACTTCTGCCAACTCCAGGGTGTGATTCATCCAATTTTTGGGCTCCTGAAGCCAACTCCAGTGTATATTTGGGCTCCTGCTGCTGCTACTGTCAACTCCTGCCAACTCCAGGGTGTGATTCATCCAATTTTTGGGCTCCTGAGGCCAACTCCAGTGTATATTTGGGCTCCTGCTGCTGCTGCTGCTGCCAACTTCTGCCAACTCCAGGGTGTGATTCATCCAATTTTTGGGCTACTGAAGCCAACTCCAGTGTATATTTGGGCTCCTGCTGCTGCTACTGTCAACTCCTGCCAACTCCAGGGTGTGATTCATCCAATTTTTGGGCTCCTGAGGCCAACTCCAGTGTATATTTGGGCTCCTGCTGCTGCCAACTCCTGCCAACTCCAGGGTGTGATTCATCCAATTTTTGGGCTACTGAAGCCAACTTCAGTGTATATTTGGGCTCCTGCTGCTGCTGCTGCCAACTTCTGCCAACTCCAGGGTGTGATTCATCCAATTTTTGGGCTCCTGAAGCCAACTCCAGTGTATATTTGGGCTCCTGCTGCTGCTACTGTCAACTCCTGCCAACTCCAGGGTGTGATTCATCCAATTTTTGGGCTCCTGAGGCCAACTCCAGTGTATATTTGGGCTCCTTCTGCCCCTCATAGTGATGCCACTTCAACTCTCTGCAATTGTGCCGCTCTGCGATTCTATTAGCGATGCCTCTGATCTGCATGTGATATTTATTCAAAGTATTATTTAACTAACCCAGCACGCATCCTGTGCGTGTTACAGCAAGGCAGAATGGTTTACAACCCTATTGAGGCTCTAGGAGGCTCAGAAATAGCCGTTTTTAATAGCGATTCGTCGCGAATTTATTCGGGTCGAAACGATTTTTGTCGGAAAATTCGGCGAATCAGTCGAATCGAATTTTTCAAAAGTTCGCTCATCTCTAATGAGCAGCGCCACAATGGAATGAACACTGTGCTATAGTATGGTATCTTGTATACCGCTAGCTACTGGGCTGACCGCTAATGGGCTCTCTCCCTTCTAGGCACATAGTACTCAAGGGGACAGTTTGCAGTGACGTTACTCAGTCAGTCTCCATTTCAGCCGCACGCCGACATGGCACTAATAACTTCTGTGAGGACACATGCCTCCGACCCATGTAGATAGCTGACCATCACTGGGCGGTGTGTCATGTTTATATTAGGCAACTGTGAGCAGCGCTGCTAGCGGGGTGTATATAGGGTGTGCGTGGTGGTGTGCGTGCGCACAGTGGGCCCCTGTGATTTTAATAGCACTGTTTGTCTTTTATATCTGTGTGATTTGTCCTATGTGTGTGTTGATTTTTTGGCATAATAAATGATGCATGTTCAATTTAATTAGTGTAGTATTTGTGCCAGTTCTACATATAACCATGTGGTATGTGTTTCTAATATTGAGCTTCTGTGGTGGTTAGTAGAACGCCGCTGATTGTAGGTGGCAGTGCACAATCATAGCGATAAGAACTCTCTCCAGCCGTTTTATTCAGTATGATTCTAACCACCACCTTGGGAAAGTGCATGCACTTTGGGATGTCTGTGGATTGAACTTGGATATGCTAGGGCTCTAGAGAGCTCAGTTTAGCTTTTTGCTCTGTGCCACATTAACATATATTAATCTTTGGACCTACGGGGATATTTGGGTCGACGCACGTTGAGCAATTTTTAACATATTTTGTTTTTGCTTTGTTTTTAAAAAAAGTTTCATGTAATAGTAGCTCGGTAATTTATCTAATTTCTTCAGGTGTTTAGTTTTGTTTGGTCTTTAACACTAACTAGCCCATCAGCACATGCACATAAAACAAAATTCAAAAACTGTCAGATGTACTTAAGTGGGATGCCCTGATTAGGCCAGATAAATGCGCTCCAGCAAGCTTTAAAACAAGGTTTTGTTACAAAAGCAAGAGGTGGATATTTTTGGGCAGGTGTGTAGTTTTGTCTGGCCTTTAACACTAACTAGCCCATAAGCACATGAACGTAAAACAAAACACAAAATCATGAGCTGCACTAAAGTGGGATGTTCTGATTAGGCCAATCAAATAGGCTCCAGCAGGCATAAAAACAAGATTTAGTTACAACTGCAGGAGGTCTATATTTTTGGCCAGGTGTGTAATTTTGTCTGGCCTTTAACACTAACAATCCCATCAGCACATAAACGTAAATAAAAATGCAAAAACTATGAGATGCACTTAATGGGACGCCCTGATTAGGCCAGCTAAATGCGCTCCAGCAAGGGTAAATAAAGGATTTTGTACAACAGCAAGAGGTCTATATGATTGGGCAGATGTTTCATTTTGTTTGGCCATTAACACTAACTAGTCCATCAGCACATGCACATAAAATAAAATGAAAAAACTGTCAGATGTACTTAAGTGGGATGCCCTGATTAGGCCAGCTAAATGCGCTCTAGCATGCGTAAAAACAGGATTTTGGTACAACAGCAAAAGGTGGATATTTTTGGACAAGTGTGTAGTTTTGTCTGGCCTTTAACACTAACTAGCCAATAAGCACATGAAAACATAGTAACATAGTAACATAGTATGTAAGGCTGATTAAAGACTTTAGTCCATCCAATTCAGCCTGTTTATCTCCTTCCAGTGGTCTAGTAGCCATAGCTGGAAATGTTATTACATGCCAGGCATCAAGGCCATTTTTGAATGTTTTTACTGTACTCATCATTACTACCTCCTCTGGCAGCGAGTTCCATAGTCTCACTGCTCTTACAGAGAAGAATCCCCTTCTATGTCGGTGGAAAAAGCACCTTTCCTCAAACCTTAGCGGATGCCCTCGGGTTATAGTTACACTCCGGGGTATAAATAGATTGTGGGACAGATCTTTGTATTGACCCCAAATATATTTATACATAGTTATTAGATCACCCCTCAAGCGTCTTTTTCTAAACTAATAAACCTAAATTTGACAATATTTCAGGGTACTCTAGACCCCACACTTATTTTATTAACTTTGTTGCCCTTCTTTGAACGCGCTCCAGTTCTGATATGTCCTTTTTAAGCACAGGTGCCCAGAACTGTACACAGTACTCCATATGGGGTCTGACCAGTGACTTGTACAGGGGTAAAATGACGCTCTGGTCATGAGCACCTATGCCCCACTTGATGCACCCCATGATCCTATTTGCTTTGGCAGCAGCTGCCTGGCATTGATTACTACTGTTGAGCTTATTGTTAACTAAAACCCCTAGGTCCTTTTCCATTGTTGTTTTACCAAGTGTTTCTTTTTTTAGTGTACAATCATGACACAGATTTCTCCTTCCCATGTGCATAACCTTACATTTATCTGTGTTAAACTTCATTTGCCATTTAACGGCCCATGCTTCCAATTTATCTAAATCTGTTTGTAGCTTCCTGCTGTCCTCTTTTGTTTTAATTACTTTCCACAGCTTAGTATCATCTGCAAAGATTGAGACTTTACTGTACCCAATGTCATTTATATATATATTGAAGAGAATTGGTCCCAGAACTGACCCTTGTGGTACTCCACTAGTAACAGTGACCCAATCTGAGTGTGTACCATTGATAACCACCCTCTGCTTCCGATCATTAAGCCAATTTCTAACCCATCTGCACATATTTTCCCCCAGTCCAAGCATTCTCATCTTTTGTACCAGCCTTTTATGTGGATAACAATATCAAATGCTTGAAAAGTCAAGATATATGATATCCAATGACTGATTCAATCTTGAACTTACCTCCTCATAAAAGCTGATTAGGTTTGTCTGGCAGGAGCGATTCCTCCTAAATCCATGCTGATATGGAGTAATAAGGTCATTTTCCCCAAGATGCTCCAGGATAGTATCCCTTAAGAAACTTTCAAACAGCTTGCCCACCACAGATGTTAAGCTTACTGGTCTGTAGTTCCCAGGTTCCCCCCTAGATCCCTTTTTGAATATTGGCACCACATTTGCCAAGCGCCAATCCCTCGGAACAGCCCCTGTAGTTATCGAGTCCACAAATATTAGAAATAACGACTTGTCTATTACTGTACATAACTCCATTAAAACACAAGGATGTATGTCATCTGGTCCTGGTGATTTATCAATTTTTATCTGCTTGAGACCGTGCTGGACTTCTTCCTTGGTTAGACCAGTGACATTTAATGGAGGGTTTTGGTTATTCCCCTGCATTTCACTTGGAATGGCACATTCTTTTGTTTGTTTTTTTGTTGTTTATTGCCCCTTAACCTTTTTGTTTAGCCACATTGGTTTACACGTGTGTCTAACAGTGTTATTCCTATAAGGTATATATCTGTCACAATGAAAATTAAGAATTCCTTTGAAAGTATCCCATTTAGTGCCCATGCTTTTGTTTTTAAGGACATTTTCCCAGTCAATGCAGTTTAGGGCATCTCTAAGCTGGTCAAACTTTGCCATTTTGATGTTCCGCGTTTTTGTGGCTCCTTGATAAGGCACTCTAGTAACTGCTAAGTGGAAATTAACAATATTATGATCACTGAACCAATTAAATTCGCTCCAGCAGGTTTAAAACAGGATTTAGTTACAACAGCAAGATGTGATTGTTTTTTGGGCTGGTGTGTGGTTTTGTGTGGCCTTTCAATTACAATTTGCGCAGTCAAATCACAGCGATATTCAAATTTGTTGTGAATCAATTTCTTTCTGAAATTCATAGCGAATTTAAATTTGTCAGATTCGATTCACTCATCCCTAGCAGACACTGTGGCGGTATCACCCTCCTCATCATTATAGCAGACTCTGAGGCAGAATTCCCCCTACCAACTGTATAGCAGACACTGTGGCAGTATCACCCCACCATCTTTATATCAGACACTGTGGCAGAATTCCCCATCATCTTAAAAGCAGACACTGTGACAGAATTCCCCCCTCATCATTATAACAGACAGGGTGGCATTATCACCCCCATTATCTTTATAACAGGCACTGTGTTAGAATTCATCCTCATCTTTATAGCAAACACTGTGTCAGAATTTCTCCCATCATCTTTATAGCAGACACTGTGGCAGCATCACCCCCATCAATTTATAGGAGACACTGTGTTAGAATTCCCCCATCATCTTTATAGCAGACATTGTGGCATAAACCCCAATCATCTTTATAGCAGACACTGGCAGAATTCCCCCCATCAACTGTATAGCAGAAACTGTGGCTGTGTCATCCCTATCATCTATATAGCAGACACTGTTTCAGTGTCACCCACAATAGGCCTGATGCAGAGCCTCCTCGTTCAGCTATCCCGTACGTTTTCCCGTTGGTTTTGTGCTGTGATCGGGTCATGAAAGGGTGCTACGTTGCTTTTTGTGTGCGTTTATGCACTCAGGTGTTTCGGCATGCACCTTTACGATTGACGGCTCACATTAGGCTGTACTCCGTGAAAACGGACTTGTCGTTCATTGGTCCGTTTTTTTAACTGATGCAGAGCATTGATTTCCGATTGAAATCAGCCCAATAAAATGAGGGTGTTGTCGGGCAACTTACGGCCACTATTAGCAGCCGTATTTGTGTTCCGTGTCATGCATTGTTCTGTGCGCGAGCATCAAAGGCGTCAGCTACACGGCCTGGTACTTTTGAGCATGGCAGAAACCAGGCTGCACTGAACACGTTTGGACATCGATGGCATGCATGACCTTGAGCTATTCGAGCTCACCCGCCTTAACTGTGTTTCTCTCCAGGACTTGTATAGCCAGCTGCGGCCATGGTTAGCCCCCACCACAAGGAAGGGGCATGCAATTGCAGGTATGACCAAATTGGTTGGCTGCCTGCAGTTTTTGGCAAACGGCTCGTTCCAGAGACTGGGTGCCTTCTCCGTGGGGATGTCCCAGTCTACTCTGAGCCGCAGCCTTACCAAGTTTTTGGATGGCATGGCTACCCTGCCACCAAAATGTATTTTTTTCCCTGACACAGCGGAAGCCTGAAATGCGGCTAAGCTGGGCTTTTATAACATAGCCGACATGCCCAACGTCATGGGTGCCATCGATTGTACACACGTCTCGTTAATTCAGCCTGCTGACCAGGAATATCTGTTCAGGTATGTGGTTTAGGTCAGCATGTGTCTGCAATGTTGGCATAAAATGTTAATTTTTTTTTTTAAGGATAAAAGCAGACCTACACCCTGTGTATCACAAACAACATCCATTGTTTTAAAATGTTGTTTATGTGAAAGAATATATTTAAGTTTGTTTACACTTTTGTGCCCACTAATTCCTGTAATCTTTTGCTTTTGCAGGAACAGGAAGATAGGCCATTCTATTAATGTTCAGGCAGTGTCAGGCCCAGATCTGCAATTTTTAAGTTTATTTGCAGCCTTCCCTGGTTCCACCCATGATTCCCACATTTTGAGGAACTCCAGCCTATTTCATCGTTTTCAATCAGGAGATCTGTCTGGCGGATGGCTACTGGGTATGTGTTTGAAATTTGTTGTTGTTGTCCAGCATGCTTTTTGTGATTGATCTGTGCCTGTACCCCACTTCAAGACTACAATGAATCAGTACAAGTTTACAATCAATTACTTACCAGTATTTGTTGCTATGTTTTTTTTACTTAATCTCCACTATTCCTTCCTGTCCTGGCCCTCTTAGCTATGTTGCATACCAGAGTCATTGTACAGGAGTGTACTGGGTGGATGTGCATGTTGCCTCATCACAACTGTGCTTTGCTCTGACACTGCACAGCTCACCTATTGTCCCTGTTCAATAATGCTTGAATGCTAAGCAGCACATTATTGAGCCTCTTCCCCTTAGGCCTCTGTCTGTTGTTCCCTGTTCTTGGCATTTTAAAGTAACATAACATGCCCTATTTGTAAATATCATGTAAGCTACTTGTGGGATTTTTTTTTTTTTTTGCCACAACATTATGTTTTGTCAAGACTATGTATGGGGCCTGCCACTACATATGTTGCAAAGAGGCACATTTGTCATGTTTATTTTGGATTAGGCTGTTTGCTAAAATGTTTTATCTTTTTTGCAGGTGATTCGGGATATCCTTTGCTCCCGTGGTTACTTACCCCCATCCTCCACCCAACCTCACAGGCCCAGGAGCGTTATAACACAGCGCATAGGAGGACTCGCTCAGTGGTTGAACGTGCCTTTGGATTACTGAAGATGCGCTTCCGATGTCTTGACCAGACTGGGGGTGCTCTGCAGTATGAGCCCGCCAAGGTCATCAAGATTATTACTGCTTGTGGGGTCCTGCACAACCTCGCCATACAACGCCGTGTGCAAAGATACCGTGAGCTGCCTGAGGAGGGTTTAATGATTTCTGACGAAGTTACACCTCCCTACTCAGGATCACAAAGTGGCACAGCACAGGCGATCCGTTCACAACTTGTTTAAAATGTGTTTGGTTAAATTACATTCCTTGTTTGTTTTTTGTTTCATTTTATTTTGTGTCATAAACCAAAATTTATTTTCCAAACATTTTGTTGGATTTTTCTACAAATTAACGTGGGGTTGTGGAAGAGCATGTTTATTTTTTAATGTTCTAGGTGGGTCCTGCTCCCCATAAACAATATATCAACACATGCATTCAGTGGTATGTAGGGTAGGAGGTTGAAGTTGAGGTATGGGGTGTGTGCATGTTTGAGGCAATATGAGCAAGGCTCTGATTCGTTAGTTGCCATTGTTGGACCATTTCACCCATATGCCTATTTAGTTCTCTGGTTTCTGCAAGCAGCCCTGAGACATTTTGATTTAAACCCTCTATTTGCTGGGACATAGAGGTAATTTGTGTACACACTGTCTCATTAAACCTCTGTGTGTTAGCAGAAAATGCTATATTCTCCTGGTGCCATGCTTCCTCCATTATCTGTAGTTGTCTCTGCCACGGGTGGGTGGGTCTGCTACAGATTGAGTGGCTGCTGGTGGCTGGGTTGGCGCAGAGTCTGTTGTGTGAACAATGTTCACGGCAGAAGAGGTTTCTTCCACAGAGTTTTGGTTATTGGAGACCAGGGGCTGCACTTGCTGGGCCTGTTGGGTATGATGTTCTCCCACTGGTTCAGGTTGGCTTGGCTGCAGCAGAATTGGGTCCTCCTCCTCCAAATCACAAATTACTTTGATAATGGGGGGACTGGTTAGGGTCTGCAAAGAAAGGTAGCAGGTAGTGAGACACCATTTTTTCATTCAATGTATGCAAGTTCTAATTAATAGTTCTACACAGTGGAGCATTGACATACCTCATCCGTACACTCAGGTTGGTTGGTGTGGACACAAGGCTGTTGCATGCTCCTCCGGGACAATGCAGGGGTAGCTTGACCTAGTGTTGTGTCTTGAGTACGTTCTTGGACAAGATAATGTACTTTTAGTGTTTTTTCAAAGACCAGTGCGTAGTAAGGTGTATCCAACTGTTTGGGTCCCCATTAAAAAGTATTAAGGTAAACATATACTCACCTCCAGACCTCACATTCATTTCTGTGTCTAGGCCCCCTTGCAGGCCATGAAGTGTTGCTGGGTGAATATACTTAAAACACAGCTTTGTTCCAGGCTAGGTCAACCAAGAAAATATTTTTGGGCTCAGGGCTATAACCACACCAATGAGTTAATATATTTTTCTATCTCAATTTATTAAGTGCATTTATATACATGTATGTAAAAGACCAATTGTCCACATCTATGGCCATATTTACAGTTCATGGTATTCACAATATACAATATACATTACAATAATACATAAAAAAACCTATCTTTCCTCGTTACAAAAATCAGCTCGCATGAATGTAAGATACACTGTGTCATCAGTTTTTCAATGGGGCAGACATGTATCATGTTTCGCCTTACATGGCTTCCTCAATGCCCTCTGTATGTAACAAGCAGATAGACATTCCACATTGTTAGTACATTGATTAGTAACAATTAGTCGATATTAATAACAATTAATTAGTATTTAGTGGTCAGTACTAGTAACAATTGGTTAATATTAGTGACTTCTTACTGAGTTCGTTTAAAAATACAATGAAGAGCATGACAATACCTGGTTCTGATGTTTTTCACACGTAATTATTGATATCCCACACATAAGTTGCATCTTTTCACAAGGTGAGCCAGTGGAGTGCGCTCTCCTATTTGTGAAATCCCAATTAAAAACACACTGATGTCATCAAATAGTGACCTCATAGTTACTAATAGATCTAGTACCTGGTATGGTTGTAATCTTCTCTGGGTGATACCACAGAGGATAACTTTCAAATCTGGGAAGGTCCCATGCCCCCACCGTGGACTCTGTATATTTAAAACAAAGGAAAAGGGAATCGTTCCCGATTATCTATGTGACTATTGGAGCAATTAACATAAAGCTTATTAGCTTGTAACTTGCCTGTATGTTGAAGATAGGTCCCTTATTGGGCAGTCGCAGTGGCAGGTAAGTCTTAGTAACCCAGGCGGGTGCAGGCGTTTATATGCATTCCTTCTCAGGGTTTCTATACCGGAGTTTCTTTTGCGCGGCTCCCCCGCATTCAAAGCGTCTCTCCCGTGTTCAAAACATCCCCGCTGTGTTTGAAATCCGCCCACTGGTAACTTACCTGACAGCACGCCAGCGACGCTCTTTTATGCGCCCCAGCTAAGTGGGAGCGCATCTGCCCCCACGTCCGGCTTCCGCCGGAAATGACGAAGCGCGCACCCGCGTGTGGGGCGCACCTACGTCAGAACCAGCTTCGCCGGAAATGACCACCACATCGTGAAACGCACAGACGCCTGGAACCAGCTTCAGCCAGAAGTGTTGGAAGGGCAGGCGCCGCTGGTCCAGCTCCACCACTCATCGCATTATACAGGGGTGCCATCTTTCTGGAGACCTACTGCTCCAACGTGAACTACGCGCCCTGCAGAGGAGCGGAGCCCACTCAAATCGGCACCTGAGCTGAGTCACCATGATTCCACTCACCCAAAACATTGTCCTAGGGGGATACAAAGGGAAAAGAAAAACTTTTTATATAGATAGCAACATGTGGAGCTAGAACTGCCCAGCCAGAGACAATTATCTTACAGTGAAATTAATCAAGCATTTTAAACTTGGTCTAATGACGTCACACATCTCTAAGTTGGTCAGGCATTTTGGACTTAATCTAATTACATCTATCGGGGGCAATAACAACCTATAGTATATTTCTGTGGTTTCCCACAGATACCAGGTAGTAACCCAATCACACTTTAAGCTTTTTACATTCGAGACAGCACTCCACTGCTTCCCCTGGATGTACATATCATCACTTCAACCAGATCATTGCCACTCATAGACTTATATAACATTACAGAATTAAGTCATATCAAAGAAGTTTTTTCACATCACATACGTTTATGGAGCTTTTTTCAGGGTTTATAATATGATCCTTTTCCCTATGTTGCATTATGTCCCATATATATACAACATCGTGACCTTTAATCCCTATTAAGCTAGTCTGATGCAATTGGTCACTTAGGAATGGAGAGAATTATTTAAGAATTAAGGGCAAAGGGAATACATTGAAAGCTGTTTTCACCCAAGGCTTCAGGTGGGCTTTCATGGTGGTACTGACATTGGCCTCGCTTCCCTTCATGCTCTTACAGGTAAGGAGCGAAGCTCAAAGTTTCGTTGAGACCGGGATATCTGTAGGCTCCCAGTCTGTAGATCCATCTGGTCTCCAATTGGAGAGTTAATTTCTCCATATTTCCCCCACGAATTGTTGGGTGTAGGCTATCCAGGCCCTGTACCTGGAGAGAACCTGGATCTTTATTATGGTGTCTGAGAAAATGGCGACCTATTGGGGTTTTATTGGAGCCCGTTCGTATGTTGTACTGGTGCTCATATATTCTTTTCTTTAATGGGCGGTTAGTTTTTCCCACATAGTAACATCCACAGGTGCAGCTCAGCAGGTAGATTACATTTGCTGTATTGCAATTTATAAAATGTTGTATTTTCTGTGTACTATGTCCCCCCACAGACACAGTTGGGCCCACTTTAACATATTTGCATATGTTGCACCCCCCCACATCTATAGGTGCCCGTAGTTTTACAGCAGACCATTGCTCTATTCGGTTCATAATGACTATGGACAAGAGTGTCCCTTAGGTTCTTTGGCCTTCTGTATATGACCTTCGGTACCTTTGGAAGAAAGGTCCGAAGGTGTGGGTCATTCAGGAGAATTGGCCAACGGGTTTGTAGTATCTGTCTTATACGGTCATGCGCTCCCGTATAGGTCATGATCAGGGCAGGTCCAGGTTGTTCTTTGTTTTTTCTTGGTCTGTATAATAATTCTTGCCTTTTCAGGCTTTTAGCTTTCTTATAGGCTGATCTAAGGACCTTGGCTTTATACCCTTTCTCCCTGAGTCTAGCTCTTATATTCTCTGCTTCTGCTTCAAATAATTCGTTGGTGGCGCAATTACGCCTTGCTCGAATAAATTCCCCGAATGGGATGCTTTTGAGAAGATGTGCAGGATGGGAGCTGGTGGCTCGCAACATGTTATTGGCGGAGGTTGCTTTACGGAACAGATTGGTTATGATCTGACCGTTTGGGGCCTTCGTGATTTCTAGGTCCAAAAATGTAACTTTATGCTGGTCATAATTGCACGTAAATCTGAGATTAGCGTCATTCTCATTTAGTTGTTTCACGAAGGCCTCCAATTCCTGCTTCGGCCCCTCCCATATGACCAAGATGTCATCAATATACCTGTGCCACGCCGCAACGTGGCAAAGGTATTTGGCCATTTTGTCCTCACCCCACAATCGCCTCTCCCACCATCCCAGATACAGGTTCGCAAACGATGGGGCACATGTCGTCCCCATCGCGGTCCCCTGTATCTGGTGGTATAGTTGTCCTTTGAAGAGGAACAGATTGTGGGTGAGGACGAAGTTGAGGAGCCGAAGCAGGAAGAGGTTGTGATCATGATGGGAGATGTCCAATTCATTGAGGAAAAACTCGACCGCCCTAGTGCCTTTTTGGTTTGGGATGCTTGAGTATAGGGCCTCCACGTCCAGAGTCACCAGGGTAGACTCCGGGCTCACCCACATCTCGTCTAAGATCCTCAGGATATGTCCTGAGTCCTTGACGTAACGAGTGGTTGGAGGTGACGATCCACATATACGCTGGCATTTTCAGTCAGAGCCCCCATGCCCAAAACTATTGGACGACCCAGGGGCGCCGTGGTCGACTTGTGCACTTTAGGTAGTGCGTAAAATGTTGGTATTTTCGGGCATGGGGACTCCAAGAATCCAGCCACATGCGGATCAATCACCCCACCATCTCGGGCCTGGCGGATGAGTAGATGGTATTCCTTGTCATCCCTGGCGAGTCTGGACATGGAGGCTCGTGCATACCACTCCTTATTTTTGAGAATATCCATGCACATTTTCTCATATTGTTCCGTGGACATAATCACAATGTTGCCACCCTTGTCTGCCGGTTTAATAACCAGGTCATGGTTTTCTTCAAGTTCTTTCACCGCTCGCTGCATTCGCTCATCAATGTTGGGCTGATAGCCCGATCTTCCAGCTAGCGTCTCCAAGTCCGTCATTGTCATATCAACAAAGGTGGCAACATTGTGATTTATGCCCACGGCAGGGTAAAAAGTGGAAGGTTTTTTAAATTTCCTATCAGGAGGATTACTTATTGTATGTCCTGCCACCTCTAAGCCCAATTCTACAATATCTCTCTCAAGTTGTGTGCTGCTCACTGATTCTTCCTGGGTAGATGTAAGTTCATCTCCCTTCTTCATAAAGTGGTATTTACATAACACTTTTCTGGCAAATAAATGGACATCTTTGACCGCCTCGAAAACATCGAGTTTCTTTGACGGGCAGAAATTTAAACCCAGTCTCAAAAGATCTTGTTGTTCTTTTGTCAGCTCATGTTGGGAGAGGTTAATGATGTCTTGTTGTAATGGTGTTTGCTTGCCTACCTCCTGATGTGTTATGAGGTCGGGTGAGGGAATAGGGTTGGTTTGTTTTGCCCTCTGGCGGGCCATGGCCCTCCTCTTGTTTCGGCATTGGTTATGTCCCTTTCTAAAAAATCCTTCTTCTGTAATTGTATTTCTCCCTTTTCTTCTGGGTAAACACTTCTACTCTCCATCTTTCATTTGGTAATGCTATTTCCAGGGTCTTCTCTGGGTATGGAGATCTCCCTTCTTGGTGGTCCCATCCAGGGTTCCCTGTCTTTTATTGTCCTAGGTTTAAATCTCCTTTGGGATTGGTGATATATTCCCTGCGGATCTATCGTTCTTTCTTTTGATGAGGAAGAAGTGTCTGAGGAATTATAGGGGCGACCCGGATACGGTCTCCTCCCCCTTCCCTGCTTCTGTGTATTTGGCCATAAATAGGCCTCTTTATTCTGGTAGGCAAGCTTGTCCCTCACTAATTTTCTCTCCTTTATCTCAATTATTTCCTTATTCAGTTTTTCTATAGACTCTTGTATACCTGTATCCCTCTGTTTGAACTTTTCATTTTTCTGTTGTTGGTCTAACTCTGCTATAGTGCTTTTAATTTGTTCATTAATGGATTCTAGATGCTGTGTATGGTGGGTAATTAGGAGACCCATCAAATGGAGTGAACACTCCTGGAGAATACTCTCCCATTGTTTTTTGAGATTTTCATCGAAATCCAAGATTTGGGGAAAGAGTCTTATCCTTAACCCCTTGGGTATTATACTTTGTTGTGCATACTCTCAAAGATATTGTATGTCCCACCAAACCCTGGATTTCTTTGTTAATAGTTTATATAGTTTGTTAAACAGTGTGTGGGTTACCTCCTGTTTTTCTATCGTGTCTTTATTTGTGACCCTACATTGGGTCAATTCTGACACCATCTTATCCCAATCTTCACAGCCTAGTTGAGTCATCCTCAAGTTTATTTGTATCCTTATTGCTTAAGAAGAAAAGGGGGGAAGAAGAACAAGAGAGAATAGAGCTACCTACTAACCTCTGAGAGAGAAAAAAACCCCCTTAAACAAATGTGATTTTTTAAGTTACTAGTTTTAGGGGGGGTACACTCGTGGGAATAAAACCCTATACCTATATTTGAAATCCTTTCTTTGGAACCACTGAGTAGGTTCCTGTTGAGCAACCCCAAATCCCCCTCTGGTACTCTTTTTTGGTTGGTACAGAGCCAGGCCTTTAAGATAAGACACAGCTTTGTTCCAGGCTAGGTCAACCTAGAAAATATTTTTGGGCTCAGGGCTATAACCACACCAATGAGTTAATATATTTTTCTATCTCAATTTATTAAGTGCATTTATATACATGTATGTAAAAGACCAATTGTCCACATCTATGGCCATATTTACAGTTCATGGTATTCACAATATACAATATACATTACAATAATACATAAAAAACCTATCTTTCCTCGTTACAAAAATCAGCTCGCATGAATGTAAGATACACTGTGTCATCAGTTTTTCAATGGGGCAGACATGTATCATGTTTCGCCTTACATGGCTTCCTCAATGCCCTCTGTATGTAACAAGCAGATAGACATTCCACATTGTTAGTACATTGATTAGTAACAATTAGTCGATATTAATAACAAATAATTAGTATTTAGTGGTCAGTACTAGTAACAATTGGTTAATATTAGTGACTTCTTACTGAGTTCGAAGAGCATGACAATACCTGGTTCTGATGTTTTTCACACGTAATTATTGATATCCCACACATAAGTTGCATCTTTTCACAAGGTGAGCCAGTGGAGTGCGCTCTCCTATTTGTGAAATCCCAATTAAAAACACACTGATGTCATCAAATAGTTACTAATAGATCTAGTACCTGGTATGGTTGTAATCTTCTCTGGGTGATACCACAGAGGATAACTTTCAAATCTGGGAAGGTCCCATGCCCCCACCGTGGACTCTGTATATTTAAAACAAAGGAAAAGGGAATCGTTCCCGATTATCTATGTGACTATTGGAGCAATTAACATAAAGCTGATTAGCTTGTAACTTGCCTGTATGTTGAAGATAGGTCCCTTATTGGGCAGTCGCGGTGGCAGGTAAGTCTTAGTAACCCAGGCGGGTGCACGCGTTTATATGCATTCCTTCTCAGGGTTTCTATACCGGAGTTTCTTTTGCGTGGCTCCCCCGCATTCAAAGCGTCTCTCCCGCGTTCAAAACATCCCCGCTGTGTTTGAAATCCGCCCACTGGTAACTTACCTGACAGCGCGCCAGCGACGCTCTTTTATGCGCCCCAGCTAAGTGGGAGCGCATCTGCCCCCACGTCCGGCTTCCGCCGGAAATGACGAAGCGCGCACCCGCATGTGGGGCGCACCGACTTCAGAACCGGCATCGCCGGAAATGACAAGGGGGCTGCCCACCACCCTGACGAAGCTCCGGTGGGCAGAGCGAAACGCGCGTCGGCGGACGGCTGGCCCCACCACGCGCACGTCACCTCGCCACTGAGCTCTGTTCCAGCCTCCCGCCTCCTGAGTGTTGCGCAACACAAAGTCAGCTACCTGATCAGCAAGGATTCGAAAACCTGGACTCACAGCTAAGTAGCCTATTGCGAGAGGCGTTACCTTCACAGTGACTGTAGTACAGAAGTGTGCCTGCACGGCGTCGGCTTGGGATTCACTGTGTAGCCGATATGTGTGGCGTCAGCAACAGCTGAATAAGTGCATACGTCGTGTATTGGCCCTAGAGTAACAAACGGTGTCACGTGACCAACTCGGTGTGAGGAGCCCTAGCTATGAACGTATCCCTGCTTTGAGGAGCAATTAGTGACGACACTTTTTGAGGGGTGTTATGCCACTGCCATGCCTTAAGGCTCCACAGCGCATGGGCACTGTGTCAATATAAATTTCAGGCTGGACTCAGTAGCGCTACTGGCGGGGTGTGCAACAGTGTGTGTGTGGGTGTATGTATGTACGGAGGGCCCCCGTGATTTTAATGCACTTTGTGTTGTTTTAAGTGTTATGGGATATTGTCATATGTGTGTGCTGAGATTGGTGCAATAAATATTGTTTGTTGCTCGGCATTTGTCGTACTTGCATTTGTGCCAGTCCTATGTTTAACCCTGTCCTATATGTGCTTTACTAGTTGCCTTTAGATAGGCATGAGACTTTGACATGTATTTGTTTGACTAATGCTGTACCATTGTGTTTTTGGCAAACAGATGATGCTGAGGAACCGCTACGATTTCCTGCCATGCGATTTTGACAAAAGGACGTAAGCGGTGGTGGATGCGATTGCCCGGATTTCGGGAACCACCTATACCTTCACACAGATCGCCCAACACTGGTCTGACTTGAAGAGGAGGCATAGGCCCCGGGTGAGGCGGTACTTTGCCAAACACTTTCCAGGTAAGTCTTGCTACTTGACATGCACTAATCACACTGCCCTTGCCTGGGCTTGTTTTTATGATTGTGTTTATATTGCAGCGCATGAATGGAATATGTGTTGCCGCCCCACCCGGAAAAGAGCCCGCAGCCCAGTGTTGGGAGAAACTGGTGAAGGTATAGGTGGTACACCGCCAGTGCCAACGCCCACCCCCTCCTCTGCCAGTGAAATGGATGAGCCGGTAGACCTCAGGGGGGGGGGGGAATCGCACGGCAGGGAGTCTATCCTGAATCAAACACAACCTGACTCCGGTAAGACTATAAATCTTACATATGTCCTGATACATGCAATAAAGACATATACTAATGTGCACTATTGTTATTTGTAGATTCTGACGTCACAGGCCCATCACAAGGGATAGTCCATGAAGCTGGACAAGATGAAGAGGTGCCGGCGGAAGGTGAGTGATTTGATGCATAGAAGCCTAACCTAATCTGACATTCAGGAGCCACATACAGTCAATAATATCCTTGTGTTTATGATCCCAACAGCTTCACAGCAGCAACAGATGGTGGAAGAAGGGAGGAGGCTGCGCCCCAGACGCCATGTTGGCCACAAGCCTTGTAAGTTTTGTAGATATATCAAAAATGCAGTTTAAAAGCATGCACAAAAATAAAAAAACATGGTCCAAGAAACATTAAGGAAATAACTTAGGCAAAAAATAACCCTAAAAAGCACAACATACTTACAAGGCAAAACTGATGATGTTTTTCATTCACAGATCAAAGAAAAGGCCAGCAAGAATAATGAAGATCCGGCTGCTCATTTTTATACATTTTTAAAAAGTTCAAAACATTTTTAGTAGTTTTCTAAAAAAAGGTTCATTACAAAAAAAAAAAAAAAATGGTGTGGTGTGTTCTCTTTCCTGGCACTGTACATACTCAGAACATAATCATACAGTTACATGTCCCAAAAGGTACGTATATGGGACAAGGAATAGGAAGAAGAAGACAAAGAAGAAGGAGAAGAGATTAAGGTAAGCATTAAACAAAGGGAAGAAGAAAAAGAAGAACAGATTAAGGTATGCATTAAACAAAGGGAAGAAGAAAAAGAAGAACAGATTAAGGTATGCATTAAACAAAGGGAAGAAGAAAAAGAAGAACAGATTAAGGTATGCATTAAACAAAGGGAAGAAGAAAAAGAGGAACAGATTAAGGTATGCATTAAACAAAGGGAAGAAGAAGAAGAAGAATAACAAATTAAGGTATGCATTAAACAAAGGGAAAAAGAAGAACAGATTAAGGTATGCATTAAACAAAGGGAAGAAGAAAAAGAAGAACAGATTAAGGTATGCATTAAACAAAGGGAAGAAGAAAAAGAAGAACAGATTAAAGTATGTATTAAACAAAGGGAAGAAGAAATAGAAGAACAGATTAAGGTATGCATTAAACAAAAGGAAGAGGAAATAAAAGAACAGATTAAGGTATGCATTAAACAAAGGGAAGAAGAAAAAGAAGAACAGATTAAGGTATGCATTAAACAAAGGGAGGAGGAGGAGGAAGAAGAAGGATATTATTTTAAGGTAAGTTTGGGTGTTGCTAAAAGTGTCAGTTTGTTGTATGGTGAAAGCATGAGGGAGGACTAGGGATGTGCACTTGCGTGGACACAGACTGACAACAGGAAAACCATGGAAATGTAAGTAAGGCAGGGTGAAAACGGAAACAAATTGCCTGAAGCTACGTTGGGAAACGCAAGAAAAAGGACAAAAAACGGATCATCCGTGTGAACGGCAACGGAACCCATGACCACATGGAAAGCACCCGTGAAGGGAAAAAACACTTCCCGATTGAAGACACATACACGGAGCATTAACGGAGCTCGGCCGACCGCTGCTCTGCATCACATTTGAACCCTGGGACAAATGTAAACAAAATGGGCCATAGGGAAAACGGAACAAAATAAGGTCAGTTCTGGGGAGGCTCTGCATCAGGCCAAATATCTTTAGAGCAGACACTGTGGTAGTATCACCCCCACCATCTTTATAGCAGACACTATGGCAGTATATCCCATTATCATTATAGCAAACATTGTGGTAGTATCTCCCTATCAGAGATGAGCAAATTTCTGAAAAATTATATCCGGCCAACTCGCTGTATAGGGTTGCATAACATTTGCCTTGCTGTAACATGCATAGGATGCATGTTAGGTTAGTGAAATAATACTGTAAAGAAGTATGACATGCAGATCAGAGGCGTCGCTATTAAAAGCGCTGTCACAGAGCAGCACAATGACAGAGCCTTGAGGTGGCATCAGCATGAGGAGCCCATATATTGCCTTAAAGACACACCCAGAAGTTGGCGGCAGCAGCATAAGGAGCCCATATACTGCCTGAAAGACACACTGGAGTTGGCATCAGCAGGAGACGCCCATATATTGCCTGAAAGACACACTGGAGTTGGCAGCATCATGAGGAGCCCATATATTGCCTGAAAGACACACTGGAGTTGGCAGCATCATGAGGAGCCCATATATTGCCTGAAAGACCCACTCTGGAGTTGCCAGCAGCACAAGGCACCCATATATTGCCTGGAAGGCAATGTGGCCTGGAGTTCGAAGAATACCCTGGAGTTGGCAGCAGCACGAGGTGCCCATATATTGCCTGAAAAACACAGCCTGGAGTTGGCAGTGGCACGGAGAGCCTATTGTCTGAAAGACAGACACCATGGAGTTGGCAACAGCATGAGGATCCCATACATTGCATGAAAGACACACCTTGAAGATGACATCAGCATGAGAAGACCAAATATTGCCTGAAAGACACACCCTGGAGTTTGCAGCAGCATAAGGAGCCTATATTTTGCCTGAAAGAGGCACCCAGGAGTTGGCAGCAGCATGGGGAGCCCATATTTTTCCTGAAAAACGCACTGGAGTTGGCAGAAGCATGAGGAGCCCAAATTTGGGCACATATATGTTATCCTAAGAATAATTTTAAATGTTAAGCTTTATGTGATGCATTTCCTCAATAATTACTTGTGGTCTGATGCGAGGAATGTCTGTAACTGGAGAGCACATCTAAGAGTTTTACCAGTTTCTTCCTGTTAAAGTCTTCAGGGGCTAGTTACTGTGAAAGGCCATACATAGTTACACACCTGCTGCTGTTGTCGACAAATCCTAATTTAAGTGTAGTGTACCATTTTGTCCTCCCCTCATATACTCACTAAGTATGTCAGGCAGAGAAGTGCCAGGACGGGCACAGAGGAGTTGCAGAGGCCTAAATTCATCAAGCAGAGGTCGCAGCAGACTAGGGGTGAGTGGCAGCAGGAGTCTCAGCGAGAGGCCTGATCTTCCGGTATCAGCTAGGGGTCGTGTCTTGACTAGCAACCCATATACCATCATTGATTTGTTAACACGGTTATCCACTTCATCACAAGTGACATCTAATACCCCCAGTCAACTGTCGGCTGTATCTTATACTTTGGGTTCAGCTCCACTATTAAGTGATGACGATCTGATAGAGAACAATCAGCAGTTACTGCCCAGTCAAGAAGTGGAGGAGACATTCGCCGCTTCCTCCACTAGGCGGGCAAGTAGTGATGAGCGTCCTGGTTTCTGAAGTAGACACTGTTGAGGAACCTGAGGAGGACATCAGTAACGTGCAGACACAACTTGATGATGATGATGATGATGACGAAGATGATGATGATGATGATTATTGTTAATAATAATTTGATTTATATAATGCCATCATCTTCTGTAGCGCTATACAAGGTGTGTTTACAAACAAGGTACAACATATAGTATAGAGAACAATACAAAACTAGATGCTACAAAGTTCAAACCAAGTGTTGTGGGCACAGGAGACAATAGGAAAGAGAGCCCTGCCCTTGCAAGCTTACAGTCTAAAGGATGGGGTGGAGACAAAAGTTAGGGATCACAAGTGGTAGAGTTTGAGTTGGGCTGCATGTGCCATTTGAAGGTTATAGGAGTTGCTTAAGCCAAGTTATATGCCCTGTCTGAAGAGTTTTGAGGGCACGTTTAAAGGCTTGGTGATGGAGAGTGATGGATTTAGCAGTCAGCATGGTGGCAGAAGGGGAAAGTCTGGAGGCAAATGTGCTCAAGGCCAGGGTAGACCACCTGCTGCGCAGCAGGCTACCTTCCCAGGAGGTAGTGCAACAGGGATTCCAGGAGTCGGCAGCAATAGCAGTGAATTAGTTCGGTGTGGCAGTTTTTCATTAAGCATCTGCAGGAGGTTAACATGTCCACATGCAAGATGTGTAGGCAGAAGGTGAAGCATGGACAGGGTCCCAATACTGGCCATATGGCCCTGCGTCAACATATGTCACCATAAAGCGGCCTGTAAGTACTGTGGCTCCAAAGTTTTGGTCCAGCCTGCTGCATCACCCAGTGGCACACTGCTCCCTGTTCCAGCCAGCCAAGGCTCCACCAACTCCTGTGTGTCATAACCATCCTCTGTTGTTCCAGATGCTTCTGCTCCTCCTACTCCGAGCCAGCAATTAATTGACAAAGCATTGGCCAAAAGACAACAGTATGCACCACTCAACCAACACGCAGAAGCTAAATGTGCTCCTGTCCAAGTTGCTGGTGCTGCAGTCCCTCCCTTTTCAGGTGGTGGACTCTTCGCCGAGAGTCATTTCTTTGCGATGAGGGCAGTACCAGCCCTG
The DNA here is from genome assembly GCA_027917425.1 of Gastrophryne carolinensis. Classification (NCBI taxonomy): domain Eukaryota; kingdom Metazoa; phylum Chordata; class Amphibia; order Anura; family Microhylidae; genus Gastrophryne; species Gastrophryne carolinensis. The sequence goes on from CM051240.1 coordinate 115,411,569, forward strand.
CACAATTTTGTTGAACAGAAGGTGGGCCAGTCCTTGAGCCTGTTGGTGTGTACCAAAGTGCACGGCAGTGCCGACATCTGGAGCTGTAACTATGGTCAGGGACAATACATGGCCTTTACGGCCCACGGGGTGAATGTGGTTCCTGCACAGCCACAACAGCAACTTGGACAGGTGACACCACTTTAGCCTCCACGCTACCAGGCCATTGTGCCTGTGACAGTGTGTGACTCCGTCCCCTCATCCTCCGCCATCTCCGCAGCCTCCACTGCACGGACAAGTCTCAGTGCTCCTCCAGCCTACCATGTGTGAAGGGCAGTGTCATGGCAGTGTCACGGTGGTGTCACGCTGTTCTTCACATGGTTTGCCTTGGCGAATGGAGTCACACATGGGAGGAACTGCTAAAATGTATTAATCTAGAAATCAAACTATGGCTTACTCCATGAAACTGCAAATGGGAACCATGGTGATCGACAATGGGAAGAAAATCTTGTCTGTGCTGCGACAAGGATGCCTGAGCCATGTGCCCTGTATGGCCCAATTGTTCAATCTAGTTGTCAAGCATTTCCTGAAGATTTCCCCCATCTGCAAGACATCCTAACAATGGGAAGAAAACTTTACATGCACTCCAACCACTCCCACACTACAAAGCACACCCTTCTTGAGCTGCAGCGTCTGAATGGTATCCCCAACATAAGGCTTCCGTTTTAGTGCCGATGTCGTATTATTTTCAAATGTTCCCGCTCTCGTATGAGTGTGCGATTCTATGCATGCATTGAAAACCTTCTGTAAAGTTTCTGTCTGTTCGTATGTCAGTGTACGAGGATGTCATTTTCCATAGAGACTTTTCTGTTTAATTTTCTCAGGTAACAACGTAGGCTTTCGTTTTTGCCCTTTTCCCATCGTATCCTCCCACGAATCCTTTACGTTTCCCGATAGATTCTGTTTCCCTTTTACAAAAAATTATCGTCCAGACGGAAATACTTACGATCTTGTGCCTGCGCACTACAAACGTAACTCATTAAAGGGCCCCTAAAACGTACCCAAACCACTTTGAGGTTATGTTCTTCTTCCATTTTAGGCCCCCAAAACGTACCCAAACCACTTCGCGGCTATGTTCTTCTTCCATTTTAGGCCCCTAAAACTCACCCAAACCACTTCGCGGTTATGTTCTTCTTCCATTTTAGGTCCCTAAAACTTACCCAAACCACTTTGCGGTTATGTTCTTCTTCCATTTTAGGTCCCTAAAACTTACCCAAACCACTTCGCGGTTATGTTCTTCTTCCATTTTAGGCCCCTAAAACTTACCCAAACCACTTTGCGGTTATGGTCTTCTTCCATTTTAGGCTCCCAAAACGTACCCAAACCACTTCGCGGCTATGTTCTTCTTCCATTTTAGGCCCCTAAAACTTACCCAAACCACTTCGCGGTTATGTTCTTCTTCCATTTTAGGTCCCTAAAACTTACCCAAACCACTTCGCGGTTATGTTCTTCTTCCATTTTAGGCCCCTAAAACTTACCCAAACCACTTTGCGGTTATGGTCTTCTTCCATTTTAGGCTCCCAAAACGTACCCAAACCACTTCGCGGCTATGTTCTTCTTCCATTTTAGGCCCCTAAAACTTACCCAAACCACTTCGCGGTTATGTTCTTCTTCCATTTTAGGTCCCTAAAACTTACCCAAACCACTTCGCGGTTATGTTCTTCTTCCATTTTAGGCCCCTAAAACTTACCCAAACCACTTTGCGGTTATGGTCTTCTTCCATTTTAGGCCCCCAAAACGTACCCAAACCACTTCGCGGCTATGTTCTTCTTCCATTTTAGGCCCCTAAAACTTACCCAAACCACTTCGCGGTTATGTTCTTCTTCCATTTTAGGTCCCTAAAACTTACCCAAACCACTTCGCGGTTATGTTCTTCTTCCATTTTAGGCCCCTAAAACTTACCCAAACCACTTTGCGGTTATGGTCTTCTTCCATTTTAGGCCCCCAAAACTTACCCAAACCACTTCGCGGCTATGTTTTTCTTCCATTTTAGGCCCCTAAAACTTACCCAAACCACTTCGCGGTTATGTTCTTCTTCCATTTTAGGTCCCTAAAACTTACCCAAACCACTTCGCGGTTATGTTCTTCTTCCATTTTAGGCCCCTAAAACTTACCCAAACCACTTTGCGGTTATGGTCTTCTTCCATTTTAGGCCCCCAAAACGTACCCAAACCACTTCGCGGCTATGTTCTTCTTCCATTTTAGGCCCCTAAAACTTACCCAAACCACTTCGCGGTTATGTTCTTCTTCCATTTTAGGTCCCTAAAACTTACCCAAACCACTTCGCGGTTATGTTCTTCTTCCATTTTAGGCCCCTAAAACTTACCCAAACCACTTTGCGGTTATGGTCTTCTTCCATTTTAGGCCCCCAAAACTTACCCAAACCACTTCGCGGCTATGTTTTTCTTCCATTTTAGGCCCCTAAAACTTACCCAAACCACTTCGCGGTTATGTTCTTCTTCCATTTTAGGCTCCTAAAACTTACCCAAACCACTTCACGGTTGGGTTCTTCTTCCATTTTAGGCCCCTAAAACTTCCGCAAACCACTTTGCAGTTATGTTCTTCTTCCATTTTAGATCCCTAAAACTTACCCAAACCACTTCGCGGTTAGGTTCTTCTTCCATTTTAGGTCCCTAAAACCTACCCAAACCACTTCGCGGTTATGTTCTTCTTCCATTTTAGGCCCCTAAAACTTACCCAAACCACTTCGCGGTTATGTTCTTCTTCCATATTAATCCCCTAAAACTTACCCAAACCACTTCCTGTTCATCTGATTCTTCATCTCTAAATATTTATAGAAACCTTCATTTTTTGTTAATGTATTTGTGTAAAAAAATGACACTGAAAAGTTTTTTTTTTTTAATTAGAAAGCAATTTTTTTGGTGCCATTTTTAAATTTTTTTTAGATTTCAAAATTTTTAAAAATTTAAAAACAACTTCAATTTAAAAAATGTAAAACTTTATACAATATAAAACTATTTACAATAATAAAAACAGTGACAGGACCCAGAACACTATTCTTCTTCTGCTGTCCCCAACGAGTCAACCAGCTGCTGCATATCGGCCACCAACTCAAGGGCCCTTCGATTCATTTCTTTCACTCTTGCCCGTGTGGTCCCTGTATAAAATTGATACAAAGACATAATTGTGCACCAAATACATGTTTCTCACCTGTGGATGGAATGTTTGTTAGTTGCCAACCTAAATAAACACAACATATGTCAGTCTGCTAAGTCATTACTCTGTAAGTGGGCAGAGGTCATTCTCCAAAGTCATTACCTAAAGGAAGTGGCCACAGATCAGTCTGCTAAGTCATTACTCTAAGTAAGTGGGCAGAGGTCATTCTCCAAAGTCATTACCTAAAGGAAGTTGCCACATATCAGTCTGCTAAGTCATTACTCTAAGTGAGTGTGCGATTCTATGCATGCATTGAAAACCTTCTGTAAAGTTTCTGTCTGTTCGTATGCCAGTGTACGAGGATGTCATTTTCCATAGAGACTTTTCTGTTTAATTTTCTCACGTAACAACGTAGGCTTTCGTTTTTGCCCTTTTCCCATCGTATCCTCCCACGAATCCTTTACGTTTCCCGATAGATTCTGTTTCCCTTTTACAAAAAATAATCGTCCAGACGGAAATACTTACGATCTTGTGCCTGCGCACTACAAACGTAACTCATTAAAGGGCCCCTAAAACTTACCCAAACCACTTTGAGGTTATGTTATTCTTCCATTTTAGGCCCCCAAAACGTACCCAAACCACTTCGCGGCTATGTTCTTTGTGACAGAGGCTCTGTCTTTTGGGTGTCATCACTATTCCATTGCCCACCGGGTCATTCACTGGCCTTTTCTTAATTAGGTTCCAGACAATGTCATTGTATTTTGATACTGTTACAGGCAATATCATTGTAGTTTGGATTGTATTATAGACTGCCATTGTGTTAATTGATTACGTCACAAACAATGGCATTGTCCTGATTGATTGTATTACAGCCTGCTATTGTTCTGCTGATTGCGTCACCGGCAGAGTTGAGGGATTGTGTGCCCTGCTGCTATTGGTCGGTGTGTGTCTCATGCAGTTCTCCATCAGGTCCACCTTGCATGGAGACTAGTGTATATAAGGCCTAGAGTGGCACTAATAAAGACACTTCACCTTCACCCTCAATACTGAAGTTCTGTCTCTTATTGGGGGAAACGCTATATTACAATTCACTAGCCCTTGTAAGGGCTGTTCCTGTTTCCTCACGGACGACTCTGGAATTCCAGCAGCACCTCTTACGATTGGGAAAAGGACGTCTCGGGCGGTGAAGCCCTCCGGCGATAAGGGTTATCACTACATTCTTCTTTCATTTTAGGCCCCTAAAACTTACCCAAACCACTTCGCGGTTATGTTCTTCTTCCATTTTAGGTCCCTAAAACTTACCCAAACCACTTCGCGGTTATGTTCTTCTTCCATTTTAGGCCCCCAAAACTTACCCAAACCACTTCGCGGCTATGTTTTTCTTCCATTTTAGGCCCCTAAAACTTACCCAAACCACTTTGCGGTTATGGTCTTCTTCCATTTTAGGTCCCTAAAACTTACCCAAACCACTTCGCGGTTATGTTCTTCTTCCATTTTAGGCCCCTAAAACTTACCCAAACCACTTCACGGTTGGGTTCTTCTTCCATTTTAGGCCCCTAAAACTTCCCCAAACCACTTTGCAGTTATGTTCTTCTTCCATTTTAGATCCCTAAAACTTACCCAAACCACTTCGCGGTTATGTTCTTCTTCCATTTTAGGCCCCTAAAACGTACCCAAACCACTTCGCGGTTATGTTCTTCTTCCATATTAAGCCCCTAAAACGTACCCAAACCACTTCCTGTTCATCTGATTCTTCATCTCTAAATATTTATAGAAACCTTCATTTTTTGTTAATGTATTTGTGTAAAAAAATGACACTGAAAAGTTTTTTTTTTTTTAATTAGAAGGCCATTTTTGGTGCCATTTTTAAAATTTTTTTAGATTTCAAAATTTTAAAAAATTTAAAAACAACTTAAATTTAAAAAATGTAAAACTTTATACAATATAAAACTATTTACATTAATAAAAACAGTGACAGGACCCAGAACACTATTCTTCTTCTGCTGTCCCCAACGAGTCAACCAGCTGCTGCATATCGGCCACCAACTCAAGGGCCCTTCGATTCATTTCTTTCACTCTTGCCCGTGTGGTCCCTGTATAAAATTGATACAAAGACATAATTTTGTGCCAAATACATGTTTCTCACTTGTGGATGGAATGTTTGTTAGTTGCCAACCTAAATAAACACAACATATGTCAGTCTGCTAAGTCATTACTCTGTAAGTGGGCAGGGGTCATTCTCCAAAGTCATTACCTAAAGGAAGTGGCCACAGATCAGTCTGCTAAGTCATTACTCTAAGTAAGTGGGCAGAGGTCATTCTCCAAAGTCATTACCTAAAGGAAGTTGCCATATATCAGTCTGCTAAGTCATTACTCTAAGTAGGTGGCAGAGGTCATTCTACAAAGTCATTACCTAAAGGAAGTGGCCACAGATCAGTCTGCTAAGTCATTACTCTAAGGAAGTGGGCAGAGGTCATTCTGGGAAGTCATTACTCTAAGGAAGTGGGCAGAGGTCATTCTGGGAAGTCTATACTCTAAAGAAGTGGGCATAGATCATTCTGCTAATGACATTGATTCTGCCTTTATGAATCTGGGTGATCATGTCACTTAACACATACTGCAAAGAATGACATTACAACTTACTTGGTTGGTGGCCGACGGATGCCTCGTTGGGGATAACCCTACGACCCTGCCACTGTTGTGAAGTAGAGGCTATCGAGACATGGCAAATAGGGTCACTTATAATGTCTTAGTCAACAGTAATCAAATGTCAATTTTAATGTGTGTGTCACATCACTCACCTTCTCCCTGTGCCTCCTGGGCGAGATCTGCTGCAACCTCCACATCTTCACCTGCTCCAGAAGCATCTACAAAAACAGATTAAGGGAATCAGCTTGGGTGGAAATTGCATGTATATGTGTGTGCGGTTACATGAAGAGTCACATACCAGAGGCTCCCGCCTGCGTCGCTGGGTACGACTCCCTGCCCACGCAGTGCCGCCCCTCCTCTGTGGAAAGGTCCAGGGACTGGTCGGAGGAACCAACAGAGGAGGGGTAGGACTGTTGCACTGGAGATCCACCACCTTCACTTCCAGCTGCAGATTCATGCAGCACTGGTCGGCCTGTGCGCCTCCGGGTGCGGCGAATGCGGTTATCCATTTCCAACACTACCAAAGAAAAGGCATTATAACTAAAGGCCTACCTTCTGCATTAGTTACATCTAGCATTCAATCGCTATGTACTATCTAGGGAAATGGAGTCCGAAAAACCGCTGCACCCGGGACATGTGCAGCCGTTTCAGGTCCGACCAATGCTGCATGATCTGCGTGTAGGTGAAGGTGGTGTCCGTTTGATGGTGGATTCTGGAAACTATCTCCAGGGCGACGGTGCGCTTCTCAAAAGTGTGGGGCAAGTAGCCGTACCTGCGCTCCAGCATGGTCTACAAAACACAATCAAAAACAAGGTTTGAGTGAAAACAGCATACAAATATCTGTGAACAATGGATCATTTGACTAAATGACATTAACAGACACATTTGTAGCCTAATACAATCCTTGAAGCTGGCCTCAGTGCTGGTTCACACGTGTGGGCCCTCACTTCAGTTTGGCACAGAGTTTTTGATGCACTTTTTAAAACAACCATTTGTTCATGCGCTTCCTTATGGGCTAGGCATGCATTTTCATGGCAAATCAAAGGCATTAAAAGACACTTACAAGCATGATGATCTCTTCTTGTTGGCGGGTGAAGATTGTGGGCCTCCTCTTGTCTGCAGCAGATAAGTATTGCCCCTGCGGTTTCCGGGTTCCGCAAGGCCGGACGAACGGCCGTACGCACGCGTACGAGAACGTGTAAATGTCAGACCCCGGCATTAGTATTTAAAGGGGCCTTGAGCCACAGCCCATTCTCTTTCAGAGTCTCTTCATGATGCCAGCAAAAGTAACCGCAGCAAAGGCCAAAGCAGCCAAGGAAGCCAGCCGGAAAAAGTGTGAGGAGGCTTCAGCAGGCCCCAGCACTCGCTCCAAAATGCCTAAGGCGAAGCGGCTGGGAACCCACAGTGGGCAGCCGAAGGCGACCACAAAGGCACCCACAAGCCCAAAAACAAAGGAGCCAGCGCAAAAGAAGAAGGGCCAGGCCAGCAAACACACAGGTACGGCCCATAAAAAGCACACCAAGAGGGTGAGAAGCCCCAGCCCCCAAAGGTCACCATCACCCCAGCCACTTGGGAAAAGCTCACAGCCCAAGAGGCCAAGCCACCGGGCCCAAAGCCCCAGCAGCCAGAGCTCAGCATCACCCCAGCCATGTGGGAAAAGCTCTCAGGCCAAGAGGCTAAGACACCGGGCCCGAAGCCCCAGTAGCCAGAGCTCAGCATCACCCCAGCCACGTGCATCAACCTCCCAGGGCAATTAAACTGTGAAGGGGCCACAGGGGCACAGGCCAGGAAGCCCAACATCATCCACCACACCCTCTCAGGGGCCACAGGGGCACCGGCACAGGTGGAAATGCAGGCAGAATATGCCACAGCTATGCCTGCTAGTTCAGTGGCCACCCAGGCAAGAACCCCAAGTCCATATCCAAGTCCAGTCCAATCAGAAGCCAGCCACCTGTCCTACATTTCTCCCCAACACAGCCAGCCCAGAATGTCCCCCCATTTGCAGCCAACCAGTGATGAGCCAGAACGTCAAGCAACAGGGCGCACATTGCGCTGAGGCCACTTGAGTGGCAGGTTTGGTGAGGCCCAAACTCTGGCATTGGCCTCACCTTGTATTATGATGAGCTATATGGGCGCAGATCCAAAAGCTACAAGCAAGCAGCGGAAAGCGGAGATTTTGGAGCAGCTCACCAGACAGGTCAATGCAGCGGGGGAAGAGCTCAAAGATGTGGAGCAGATACAAAGGAAAATATCGGACCTAAAGTATGCAGCACGGAAGAAAGAAAATAAAAGGCGTAATTACAGGTACATATATACTTTGTGGATTTTGCTTCATCTTGAATTGGAAACATTTATCTAAATGTGTGCAACTCTCTTTTTCAGCTTACAAACTGGTGGCGGATTCCCCACAAAACTGCAATTTACCCGAGCTGAGGAGATGGTGCTGGGACGGCTACATCCTGTGGCCTTAGAGGGACACTCGGCCCGACAGGACACGGACATCCCTAATATTCCTGCCGGTTAGTAATGTTACTGTGTATGTGAAATGCGATCTGCGTGTAAAATTACGCACAAACCCATATATTAACACATGCCCCTAAGGTGTGCCTTGTAGTGGAGGTAACAATTTAAACAGGGTGTGTTATGCGTGGCGACCCATTATTTGCTTGTTTACTTCCTCTGAGATTATTTTGGAGAGTCTTGAGGAACACTAGTGAGATTAGCAAAGGACTGCCTGTTATGTATTTATGGAAAATTACATACAACACTTCCATCTTTATCTGTAGGCAATTTGGGTTGGAGCTGTGCTTTGCTCCGAACAACTTGATGTGGGGTGCTTGAACGTTTGACCTAGAAAGAACATCAAGCAGACTAATCTAATGGCAAATGCTATTTGCAAGCTGAGTGTGGTCCCATAATGGCCCGTGATGTGTGAAGGGATTGAATAAGGTTCAGGAGGGAAGTGTTTTTAAGAAGAAACTTAATGATAGAACAAGGGGGCACAACCTGAAGCTAATCGGGGGGAAGATCAGGAGCAATGTTAGAAAATATTATTTTACAGAAAGAGCAGTAGATGCTTGGAACAAACTTCCAGCAGAGGTAGTTGAAAAATCAACAGTCACTGAATTTAAACATGCCTGGGATAAGCACACTGAATTTAAACATGCCTGGGATAAGCACACATCTATCCTAAGATAAAGAGTACATACGGTATACACATAGAGCAGACTAGATGGACCGTATTGTCTCCTTCTGTCGTCAACCTTCTATGATTCTATGTGTGAAGCCTCAGAACAGCCAGTACATGCATGTTTATTTTGGTTAAGGAGACCAGTGTGTATGTACTTGTTGACTAATACATCTAACAGATAATGACATTCATGCATGGGCCCGTGTTTTTGTGAACCATATGTGTTAATACACATCACCAATGCCTAGTTGTGTGTTAACATGCCTTCTTTTCACCGATGCAGCCCAGCATCATCCCTCAGCTAGTGGGGAATCCTCTGCCAGTTTGAACATGCCGTCTACTTCCGTGCTGCCTCGGACCCAGGATTCGATATATACGGTCAGTGTCTTTAGATGATGTTGCTTATGCATGTGCCTTGCCATGTTTCTTTTTGCGTAATTACATATGTAGTCCCTAAACAGTTTTTTTTTTTTTTTACATGTCCCAACAGACCCACACACTGATGGAGGAAATCCAGGAGCTGGAGGAAGATGGAGCCTTCATGGAACCTTCAGAACACCTCCCCCTGGGACAGAATCAGCAACTGTCCCAACATGTTTCTCCAACAAATGCTCAGCAGCAGAGTGAAGCTGGCTGCATGCTTCCAGCCCACCGTGGGCAGCATGCAGAGACTGAGCCGACAGTCCCCAGTGTTAGCTCTGCTGCTGAGGATTTGCCAAGCAGACCTATGGCTGTTGGTGGACCTAGAGGCACATCATCTGCATGCCCCCAAACCCGGGTAATTGGGAGGCGTAGTCGAATACGCCGCCCACTTGCCCAGGCGGCTATTTCGCCTCCAAAATCAACAAATCCACGAACATCTTCATGGCCAATTAGAAACCTTAAACAATACATTAAACTCCATGCTGACTGAATTTAGGTCCAACAACAGTCACATGGCCACCTTATCCAATTATTACAGTGGCATGCTTGAGGAAGTTCGAAATAGCAACAGCCACATGGCCATCTTAACTGCCAATCTCAGTGCCATGATGGCTGATTTTCGAACTTCTAATAGAAACCTGTTGGAACAGTTGCAGATTCTGAAAGCCATACAGGCCCAGGTGAGGGCCCACCTCCAAGGGCCCCGACCTGGGTTTTATGGGCATCCCCCATTTTAAGGCCTATTTGGCCTGTATCTGCTCCACATCTTTGATCTACATCCCCACTGTATTGACCTGTCTGGTGAGCCCTACCAATATACCCTTTTGATATGGCTTTGCTTGTTTGCTTTGGATTTGCGCCCATATAGCTCATTAGAGTGCTGAGGTAGGCCACTAGCCAATGCCGGAGGTGAAGCCTCAATGAACCTGCCACTCAAGCTGTTGCACTGCATGCTTGTAGCTCATGACATTGGTTCTGGCTCCTCCTGTTTGTAGGCATGATTGTGGGACATTCTGGGCTGGCAAACTACTACCTTGACCCCTGGCTGAGATTGAACTGGACTTGGATTGGGACTGGGGGTTCTTGTTTGGGTGTCACACTGAGTAACAGGTGTAGATGTGGCATAGGTTTGGCTGCTTTACACCTGTGCCTGTGGCAAATGTGGCCAAGCAGGAGAGGGTGTGTCTGTGGGCCTATTTGTTGGATGCACAATGTGGACATGGCAATGCTTGTCACCTATGTTTGTAACATTTTAATTTGTCCTTAACTTTGCACAGGAGTGGCTTACTTTAAAACTCCTTCCTCTGGCCAATTGCTATGTGGCTTGATTTGGATAAACTTTCATTTGTGTTTGGGCCATGTTTTTGATGCAACTATGGGAGTGACCATCAAATGCAATGTTTGCTTCTGAAATAAACTACACAAAATTTTAATTAACCTGTTGTGGACTAAGTTTATGCTTTTAAGTTTTGGGTGAATAAAGATGAGTTAAAGTAGGCAGTAACACATTTGTAACATGGCAAAAACCCCAAATGACAATCATGTGTGAGGTTGTTTAAAATTATTTCTTTACTGTTTGTAAAAGTAACAAACAAACAAAAAGGGCCAAAAGCAGAATTAGCCAAGAAAATGGGGCAAAACAAACAAAGGAACCACAAATTAAGCAAAATGTGTCTCAATTAAATTAGACCGCACTGCTTGGCAAGACGCACTCAGTGTGCCACGATAGTCCTCGTCTGGGTCATCGGTGGGTGGAGAGGGGGGCACATCCACATACCGGGGGGCACGCTGCAATATAGCAAAATTTTGCAACACTGCACAGGCCATTATAATATCTATGACCTTTTTGGGATCATACTGAAGTGCTCCCCCGGTATGGTCCAAGCATCGGAAGCGGGTCTTCAACAGGCCAAACGCCTTCTCCACCACGGCCCTGGTCTTCCTGTGCACCCTATTATATTCCTCCTCAGCTGCATTATGGGGCCGGAGGACGGGCATCAACAGCCAAGGAAGAAGGGGATAGCCGGAATCACCTGGCAAAATGTATGATAAAAAACATAAATTACACATTCCGCAATAAATGGAAGCCCCTAAACGATCCGTCAACATTACTAAGAGCCTAGGTCACATTTGCTACACAGCATGAGCATACATAGTGTACAGGCCCTTCCAAAAAGAAAAAAAACATCAAATAGATGTTTAAAAAAAATTAAACATCCAAGATGGCGGGTGAGGGCCAATCAGCCAGACTGCTAACAGGTATTGGTTTCGGACTGTGCTGCTCAGCATTCTTGGATGTCTTAACTTTTCAGGACCCTGTAGCTGCTTGGTGTGAGTACAAACCAGCTCTAACCTGCCCCCTGCACTTTATTCCGCTCTCCTCTACTCAGTAAGTGTAATGCATCTACTCAAAGATGGCGCAGACCCTAGGATAAATTCAAGGACATAATTTAAGCAGAGTGTGTGGAAGACTCATTATTACTTTAATCTAAATTCAATTTCTGCAGTTTGCTAATGCAGGACTAACATTTGCCAAGGTTTTGTTGCTTGAAAAATCTAATGGTTAAGGCCGTGTTTCAAAGGTAAACAAGGTGTTCAAAAAGGCATAGTTTCATACATGGAACACAAATTACATTCCTAGCCATATATATCGAAAAAAAAAGGACGTTATTGACGGCAACTTACCAAGGAGCCATTCACCAGAAAATTCCCCAGACTCAAACCGACTGTACAATCCAGATCTGCGAAGAATGTAGGCTTCATGGGATGAGCCTGGGAACCCGGCGAGCAGACTAAGGAACCGCATGTCCGGGGCCACCACTGCTTGGACATTCATTTAGTGGCCCGTTTCGCGGTTCCTGGGATAAAAAAAACAACAAAAACATTATAAAGGGGACGCAAACTAGAGGAACACTAACTCATCACACCCTAAGCAAATGCTGTGGGCAAATTAAATTAGCAATAAACAAGTACATAAGTATTTTGGGTTGGCCAAAAACAATATGTATGTTTTATAAAGTAAAGATTAACTTTCCCGGGTCTATTTCAGGTACACATTAAAATGTTTCCTTGGTGAACACATGTGACATTTATATGCAACTAAATACGGTCCATGGTTCCACAGGGACTTTTTAAAAGGAGGGAATACATAAAAATGTTGTCCAAATTCCAAGGAGGGATAAATTACAAGGAGGGAATAATTACAAGGAGGTAATAGTTTAAAGTAGTAAATAATTCCATGGAGGGATTACTTCCACGGAGGGAATATTTACAAGTAGGTAAAAATACAATAAAAATTAAAATTAACTAGGGATTAATTACAAGGAGTGATTATGTAAAAGGAGGGATACATTAAAAGGAGGGATAAATGGAGTGCGCATGCGCGTGGAGCCGTGATGGCAGCCTGATCCAGCGGCTCCGCAGACGGGTGAGCGCCCTGACCTCCTCCGCTCGCGGGACCCAGCGGTTTTCGGCCCAGGAGGGTCGCAACATCCGGGTGACCATCCCCCCCGAGTTTTGTGGGATTCTGAGGCGGTGTGTGGAGGCCTCCGTCAGGTGATCGGTGCGGCCGGGAAGACGGCGCCATTTTGCGGTAGCTGACAGCAGCTCCCTGCTCTGAGCTCTGTCGGCTGCAGATCTGTTTGTGCCCACCTCCTGTGCTCCAGAACACCATACCTCATCTCCGTTAGCAATCTGGTCCTTGAAGACCCCCCTGCCCTGCTTCCCCAATTATCAGCATTTATATGGAGGTCCTAGGCTCTTAAAGGGCAAGCACAACACTCTCTATTGCCTTCTATCCTGGCATACTCCAGCATATCCTCAAGTGAGCTTTCCTTCCTGCAAGGGGGTACTGGATAGCAAGATTTGAATCCGTACATACCCTGAGTTGTGATTTCCAGGCTATATATCATATTTAAAGGGCCGGAGCAGTTCTATCTAAGTGTGGGGCTGTACAGTTAAAAAGCTCTCAGCGGGGAACCTCTGGCCAGGAGCATCCACCTTCCCACCCACCAGATCACTCCAACTAGATTACATAACTTAAAGGGCCATTGCAACCCTATATGCTACCTGCCGTCAGTGAACCTGAGACTAGTCTCTAGGACTTTATCGCACCTCCAGTTCATCCTACTTGCCCTCTTCATCTGTGCTCGTCAAGCCTTTGTGTATAGAGTGTCAGCTGGACATACCAACTCCCGCAATGTCTAACCCTATTGCCTCCCAGAGTGATCCCCACAATACGTCTGATCTCCTTCCAGAGGACGAGTCCTGGATGGATGAATCCTTACAGGGCTCACCTCCTAAATCCCACCCTCCCCCCCCTTGATGGATATGAAGCAGTTCTGGAAAGAGCGCTAGAAAAATGGGCACTGAATATCACGACTCAGATTACCAATACCTTTTCCGCTGATATTAAGGAACTGGGTCAGAGGGTCGGAGATTTAGAACATCAAGCAACGAACCAGAAATCTGATATGTCCTTGCTGAGAGAAGATATGGATTCATTACGTGAGGAAAATCTGATATTGCTCCATAAGCTTGAGGATGTTGAAAACAGATCGAGGCGAGCTAACATTAGGATCAGAGGGATTCCGGAATCTGTTTTGGATCTGCAATCAACAGTTACAGCACTTTTTCAGGATCTTGTTTCTTCAATATCAATCGAGAGACTGGAGTTTGATCGAATCCATAGGGCCTTACAAAAAAAAAGAGCCGACGGTCTTCCGCGTGATGTCCTAGTCAAGCTACATTTTTTTCGCACTAAGGAGCTCCTTATGACTGCGGCGCGCGGGCGGGCCTCTTTGGAGTTCCAGAGTTTCTCATACCAGTTGTTTGCGGATTTGGCACCTCAAACTTTAGCAAGGAGACGTGCTATGAAGCCGGCCCTGCAAATTCTACAGTCCCACGGCATTAAATATAAATGGGGTTTTCCCTTTAAGATCTCTTTCTCTTATAAGGACACCCACTTCGAGGCCTCCTCCTCTCAGGAACTTGATCAGGTGCTTGCTTCGGCAAATCTCCAGCATCTCAGCGCTATCCAGGCTGATCCTCCACAAAAGAAAAGAGCGCTCTCCTTCTCACCAGCTTCTAAAGAACAGCGTGAATCGCGGAGAAGCTCGCAGAGGACCGGAAAATCGGCGGCGGCGCTGATCCACAGATTTGGTAAGCCAGCGGCGGGGGAGGGATGAGGGGCAGGTTACCCTGTGTTTTTTTGTCTAGGGGTCTTGCCCCTCACCCTTTTCAGGCTGCGGCGGTGCAGTTTATTTCCTGGGTTTGTTATCTATTCGTTATAAGAGTTACGTCAGTTGTGATGGACTTGAGCAATTTGCTCTCTCCCCCACAGCTTTGAAATAAGTAATATTATATGTTGGGTTCAGTTTAGAGTCTAGCCTTAAATCTAAATTTAAATTAGTCTGTTTACCTTACACCTTTTGTTTCCCCTCATTGAAATCAATGTAACTTTTGTCAGGGTCCCAAGCTCTGTTTGTAACGACTTGGTCTAATGTTGTTGTCGCTTACCTATTTCATCGGCTTTTATTGGAGGGGTAGGGCGCTCATCTGTCGGTCGTATGCTCACTCTTGGCTCCCCTTCTCACTGATTCTTTTTTTTTTTTCTCTCTCTTTGTCAGTGGGAACGGAAGCACTCAATTCTTGCCCCCTAGAGGGGTTAGTAGTTCTCTCTTAGTGATGGGGTCCCAGCGGAGTACCCTCGTCACTCTGTTCTGTTATACCCAAAGGGGCGGTAGTTTATCCCGCCCTGGCGGGATTACAAATTTGGGAAGGCGTTTTCGCCTCCATGGTGAGCGGATTATCTTTTGTTACGCTATTTTTGTCTTTCTTTTATTTTTCTTCTGTCCCCCCCTGTTCTTCCTCTGGGTTCCTGTGCCTCCTCGTTTAAAGGTTTCAATCTCTGAAGACGATGGCGGTTAGATTAATCTCCTTGAATGTGCAGGGTCTGAACGCCCCTCAGAAGAGAGTAAAAGCCTTCAGGCAACTGAGGTCACTCCGAGCGGACATTGTATGTCTCCAAGAAACGCATTATACTAAGCAAGGTACCCCTAAATTTCTTAGTGCCGATTACCCTTTGTTCTATGCTGCGTCTGCATCCACCAAGCAGCGGGGAGTTCTAATCGCTTTTAAGCGCTCTACTCCCTTCTCCTTGGAGCATGTTATACGCGATCCTTTGGGTCGTTTCCTTATTGTGGTGGGCATGCTTCAGGATCAGCCTGTCACGATTGCAACCTACTACGCCCCAAATCAGGATCAAAATGCTTTCCTAGAAGACTTTTTCAAGAAATTACATCAAGTCGAGAAGGGTTTTCTCATCATTGCGGGTGATTCCAATCAGACTATCCATCCTACTTTGGATTGGCAAGCGGATGATGGATCCTTTTCGGCGCCTAGAAGTAGGTCTTCTGGGAAAGCATTTCAGGCCCTTTTATATAGATACCATTTGGTAGATGCATGGCGGGAGTACAACCCAACTAAGCGGGACTTCACCCACTACTCGTATCCCCATAAGGTCTCAACAAGGATCGATCATGTCTTCCTGCAGCAATCCTCCCTCCCCCAGCTTTCCCAAGCGAGTATTATTCCTATAGCCTTGTCTGACCATGACCTCGTTTCAGTGGATCTTTTGGCCCTTACCCAGAGAGGCCCCCAGAGATATTGGAAGCTATATGAGCCAATGCTGGCTGATGAGGCAACCCTGGAAAGGGTGCGCGCGGGGATTCAGGAATTTTTCCGCTTTAACAAAGGTTCAGTCAGCTCAAACGTCACATTGTGGGAGGCGCACAAGGTTGTGATCAGAGGGTTGTTAATGCAGGAATCGGCTAGGTGTAAAGCGTTGTATAGAGAAAAACGCCTAGCTCTAACGGACACTTACCAGGTAGCCTCGACCGACTTCAAAAATCGACCCTCTAAACAGAACAGGATCCACCTCAATCAGGTGACTAGTCAGCTTAATCTATGCTTATCGGGTGAAGCAGCCCGCCAATTGAACAAAACTAGATTCCACTGGTATCGTCTGAGCAATAAGCCTAATACTCCCCTAGCGAGAAGACTTAGGGGAATCGCGCTGAAACCCAAACCGGTACGTATTAGGACGGCAGAAGGTCACCTCTCTAGCAACCCTGCAAAGGTTGTGGCGACATTTGCTAAACACCTCGAGGGATTATATAAGCCTACATCGTGTTTAAATGTGAATAAAGCGGAAGAGCTATTTGGTCAACTTAACTTGCCCACTCTCCCCCCCGGTGCTAGGGAGCTCATTGATAGGCCCGTTGAGTTTGGTGAGGTGCAGGAGGCTATAACATCTTTAAAAGTCAGAAAGCAGCCAGGCCCTGATGGCTTCACTGCGATGTATTATAAAAAGTTTAGCCAGATTTTGGTTCCGCACTTGACATCAGCGTTCAATGCCTTGAGGGAGGGAGCCGCTTGGAGTTCTGACTCACTTACAGCAGCGGTCAGTATGATTCCCAAGCCTAATACAGACGACACGATTTGGTCCAATTATAGGCCGATCTCATTGCTGAATGTTGATGTCAAAATTCTGGCAAAGGTTTTGGCGGCTCGACTCAACGGGTTTATCAATTCGCTTATCTCCAAGGAGCAGGTGGGGTTTATGCCACAGCGTCAAGCGGGAGACAATATCAGGAAAATCGCAAATTTATTACATCGGGCGAAGGTGGAAGGCTACCACACCATGCTGCTGGCGCTCGATGTGCGCAAAGCGTTCGACACTGTTGCATGGGATTATTTGCATTTCACTCTTGATAAATGGGGCTTGGGTCAGTCCCAGGAGGAGAATTGGATCTCCTCTCTTTATGCCAGGCCGGGGGCATTTGTTAGGCATTCGGGTTACTCCTCGGAACGCTTTATTCTAGGTAGGGGTACTAGACAGGGTTGCCCTCTCCCCCCCCTCCTTTTTGCCCTAGCCATCGAGCCCCTTGCCAGAATGATTCAGAGCAATAGCAGTATTGCGGGCATTAAGGTGGGGGGATACGAGCATAAGATATCATTGTTTGCTGACGATATTCTTATGGTGATCAAGGACCCGGTTATTTCCCTTCCGAGCCTCTTTAAAGACCTTGATTCTTTCACCAGGCTTTCGGGCTTACAAATTAATTCAGCTAAATCTCAGGCCCTTAATGTTTCCCTGCCTGACAGTGTTTTACATATTGTTAAGGCTTCCTTTGACTTCCACTGGCAGGCTAAGTTTATTAAATACTTGGGGATACAGCTGACGTCCGAGTATGCCTCTCTTTATGGGGCAAATTACCCTAATTTGTTCAAGACCCTGAGATCCCTTCTGGGCGATTGGGCCAAATTAAATCTCTCCTGGCTTGGGAGGATTGCTGCAGTGAAGATGGCATGGCTCCCCAAATTACTTTACTTCTTTCGGGTTTTACCGATTTCTGTGCCGGCAGCGGCCCTGAAGCTTCTCCAAACTGATGTAAACAAATTTATCTGGGGCGGGGGTAGGCCGCGGGTTGAACGTGGTACGCTTTATAGATCTAAACAGAAAGGTGGCTTGGGTGTCCCTAACATTGTACGCTACTATAATGCCTGTCAAATTGCCCAATTGGCAGTCCTGCATGGGGGTAGTGATAGACCTTTGTGGGTTGATATTGAGGAGTCAGACTGTTCCCCGATCTTTATACATAACTTGCTGTGGCTCCCCCACGCGCTCTGTAGGAGCTCCTCTAACCCTGTACTGCAGCATTCCCTTAGAATCTGGAGGGCCAATAAGAAGCGCGGGAACCTGGCTTCGCAGCATTCTCCACTTCTCTCTTTTTTCGGAAATCCGGAATTCTCCCCAGGTTTTGTGGAACCGATGGCATTTGAGTGGTGGAGAACCCATAAACTGACCAGAGTGCGGGATCTATTTTCCCACCAGGGTTTGCTCTCTTTTGCCGATTTGGGATCCAGACACGACCTGCCGAGGAGCGAGTTTCTTCGCTTTTTGCAACTTAACCATTATGTCCGATCTAAATGCAGGGTTGACGTCCCACTCCCCCCCCTTAAGGGCTTTGAAAAAATCTGCCTTGAGCGACCTATGGGCAAAGGAGTGATTGCGTCTGTTTACAGATTGCTGTCTGAACCGGAGGATGTGAAGCCTCCGAGACATACGGCCTCCTGGTGTAATGATTTAAATGTGACCCTATCAGATGGAGATTGGAAGGCGGTTTGGAAACACTCTTTTTCGGGATACCTTAATGTTGGCGCTCAGGAGGTCAACACCAAGGTCCTCCTTAGATGGTACCTTGTCCCACATAAAATCCATAAATTCTGCCCCTCATACTCATGTGAATGCTTTAGAGGCTGTGGGTCCCCTGGTACTTACTTTCATACCTGGTGGGACTGCAGGGTAGTGAAACAGTTTTGGTCCAGGGTTCTTTATATTATTAATAAGGCCACCGGGTTAAAACTAACTTTATCTCCTCAACTGTCGCTACTCAACTTGAAACCCCCTAACTGTTCGAGCTCTCAGTTTGTCCTTATTAGGCATATTAACACGGCAGCTAAGTTGATTATTGCCCAGTCCTGGAAGAAACCAGATATTCCCAGGGGAAGCCTTATCACCCGGGTTAATGAAGTTATGATGTTTGAAAAGATGGCGGCTTTGTTAAAGGGGGATTTTGCCCCCTTCTTATCCATCTGGGAAGGCTGGATTTCTCATTTTCATCCTGGAGGTCTCAATTGTGACCTTCTCACAATTTAGAACACCGCCGTGTCTCTTCTAGTGCAATGAATGGAGGCCTGGAATCCACCTTTTACCCTTTTACCCTCTTACCCCCTCTACCCCTTTACCCCCCCTTTTCTTTTTTTTTTTTTTTCTCCCACTTTGTTTTTGTTTCTTTCTCTCTTTCCCAGTTTATGATGCATCTTGTTGATAAATAGCCATATTGTTTGCATAAGTGTAAATTTTGGAGCTTTTTAATGACTCTGTGTAGATGGGAAAACTTCTTTGCTATGTGATTATGCTGATTTTTGTCTTGCTTTTATCCAAATAAAAACTATGATGGAAAAAAAGAAAAGCTCGAAGTCAAAAAAAAAAAAAAAAAAAAAAAAAAAGGAGGGATAAATTACACGGAGGAAATCCAAAAAATAAGGGAAGTATTTGCAACGATGGATAACTTACAAGGAGGGATTAATTACAAGGAGGGACTAAATCGAAGAAGGGACATTTGCCAAGGACGGCATTTTGGAATTTTGAAGGACATTAAAACAAAACCAAAAAAAAAGGACTGCTTGAACCCGCCTGTAGATATACTCGTCGACTGCCGGAGGGCCAAGGGCAACGTGGGTGCAGTCAATTACACCCATGACGTTGGGCATGTCGGCTGTTATAAAATGCCAGCTTAATCGCGTTTCTAGCTACCATGTCGTCAGGATAACAAATATATTTGCGAGCAATGGTAGCCATGCCTTCCAAAACTTGGATAGCGCGCGGCTCAGCGTAGGCTGGGAGATCCCCACTGAGAGGGCACCCAGCCTCTGGAACAAGCCATTCGCCAAAAATTGCAGGCAGTCAAGCATCTTGGTCATACCTGGCCGCAGCTCACTATACAATTTATGGAGGGAAGCGCGATTAATTCTGGTCAGCTCGAACAACTCAACGTCATGCATGCCATCGATATGCATGCATCGCCGCTGGTGCAATCTGGTCTCAGCCCTCCGGACAATTTCAATGCCCATGAGCTGCAGATCCTCATGCTCCTCAAATGCACTAGAGTCATCCATAGCTGCTAGTCTCGAGGTCAAAATGGTCCCATAAGGGGATCGCAAAGGAAACGGATTTATAGGGTGGTGGTCTGTCGGCAATCAGCTCTTTGAATGAGACGCAAGCCCATAGCAATAACGTAAGTTATCTAAACAAACAAAAAATATCAGATTTGGTTTGAAAAATGACCCGAACTAACGGAAATGTTCAGATTTGCTTTCGTTCATCGAAAGCACATATGCGCATTTGCCCGAACGTTCGTACGAATGAAAAATGAACGAAAAAAAGCAAAAAAATGACAAACACCCACCAAAACTTTCACAGACAGCTACGGAAGTCCGGACAAATGTGTCTCTGAATTGAGCCTATAGTCTGATTTGCTCCACCCTCCATCTGTTGGATTGACTATACGAACAGAGAAAAGCCATCACAGATTTCTTGATGATCCAAGCGGATATGGGGACTCCCCTGTGTAACTTCAATGTAAACCAGTGGCAGCTCATACGTGACACCTGCTGTTTGCTCAGGCCCTATGAGGACGCCACTTTATTAGTCAGTCACCAGGATTATGGGATATAAGACATAATTCCACTGCTGCATGTACTATAACACATGTTGGAAATCAGGGCTGGTCAGGACACTGGAGACTTGGCACCGACATCTCACGGCCCTGAAATTCGTAATGAATTTGGATTCGTCGGATTCGATTTGCTCATCCCTAATCTTTGTAGCAGACACTGTGGCAACAGCTCCCTATCATCTTCATAGCAGACACTGTGTCAGAATCCCTCCTATATATTTATAGCAGACACTATGGCAGTATCACCCCAATCATCTTTATACCAAAGACTGTGGCAATATCACCCCATTATCTTTATAGTAGAAACTGTAATAGAAATCCCCACTTGTATTTATAGCAGACACTGCGGCAGTATTATCCACTTTAACTTTATAGCAAATACTGTGGCATAATCTCCCTCATCATTATAGCAGACAGGCTATTATTCATTAGATAAATATTGTATTTAATGCAAAAAAACACAAAAAAAAATAAGATTCACAGTTTCCATATTAGATGTGATGCTTTAAAAAGCTGCATTTAGTAAAACAGTTAAAACCTTTGAAAAAAAAAAAAAGTAAAAAGTTAAAAGTCAAGCCATTCTGCTTTAGACTAAAATTGGACCTAACCAAAAATGCCCCCAAAATTACCAAAACATATAAAAAAAATAAACCTCCAGGCAGTTTCAATGTTCAGTGGGATGCCTTTAAAACCACATTTAGTAAAACAGTTAAAACCTAAAAAGATACAATTTAAAAAAAAGTCAGGGATGGCTTATTAGATAAAAATAGTTTCTTATGAGAAATGCAGTAGATGATGTGTCAGCAGAATTCCTCCAATCATCTTTATAGCAGACTGTGGCAGTATCAAACCATCATCTTTACAGCACACATTGTGACAGTATCACCCCATCATCTTTATAGCAGACACTGTGACAATATCACGCATTATCTTGATAGCAGACACTAGGGTCGATTCAAAGAAACATGTAACAGCTTTGATTTTGGTGCCGATCATCCTATTTTTCCCGTACGCTCGTGCGTTCATATGAACTTGCGAGTGATTCTATAAGCAAATACGCTTGTATCCTAAAATGTACGTCCGTTCGTATGGCAGTTCGGGAATCAGACCTATGTCAGTTTCCATCCTGAATTTTCCGTTTCATTTCTCAGGTTGCAACATTGGTTTGGCCCTTTTTCCTTTTTTGTCTGGACGTAAATCCTTCTGATCTTGCGCCTGCGCACTACAAACTTACCTCATTAAAGTGCATTCTAAATATCTGGTCTTTTATTTTTCTTTATTTCATTCATTTTGTAGTAACCAACCATTAATGAATGCATTTGCATAAGTAAATCTTACTTTGTTTAATTTTTAGTTAACTTGCATTTTTTACTTGTGGATTTAATTTTAATATTTTGGCTTCAAATGGTACAACTTAAAATTTTGGGTGTGGTTACCCACACCCTCTACATACAGATTTGCTCTCAAAAATTAAAAAACACCCAGCAACTTCTGCATGTTATGAGCCTAGAAACAGCCAAGATGGCGGGTCAGGTATTCTCGGGCAGCCTGCAAACAGAAAGGGCCTTGTGACTGTGTTGCTCTGCATTCTTTGATTTCTGACCTTTCCGTGCCCCCAGCTCTGCTGTGTCTGTGCAAAATACAGCAGTAACCCACATCCTGCACTTTATCCCGCTCTCCTCTCCTCAGTAAGTGTGATGCATCTGACCAAAGATGTGCTTAAATAATTAAACAAAGCAAAGGTAAACAACTACACCAATAAATGCAATCTAAAAATATTATTCTAGTACATCAATTTAAAAATAAATAACAAAGGACATAAGTTTATTTAATTAACGCAAATATATTGCAAAATAAAGGTTTACATGCAAAGGACTAATTAAGGTCCACATTAAAATGCTTTTATAAGGCATACATGAATCAGGTATGCATTGCCATACAATTTATGGCCTCGGCCATGCTGATACATGCAGTTCATTGGAGCTCAAGACGCGCAGACTCCTCCACATAGCCAAAAAACCTGTTCAAGAACAGCAATCCGACTGCTAAAAGGTGTCGGCAGTGGCTTTCTTTTAAAACGTATTTAGAGGTTTGAAAACTGTTCTCTGAATCACACCTAAACACATCCGATTATCCTAAGTTTTACGTTTTGATCCTAAGTTTTAGGATTTGATCCTAAGTTTTACGTTTTGATCCTAAAATTTAGGAACGAACTTCCGATGATCGTAAGAGCATATACGCATTCGTACGTAGGCTCGTGCGAGTCGGAAATGGCCAAAAAAACAGGAAAAAATGACTAACACCCACCCAAACTTACGATTCTCGATCCGAAATCAATTAACTTTTGCTCTTTGAATCGAGAGGACCGTGACAGAATATTCCCCTCATCTTTATAGCAGACACTGTGGCAGAATTTCCCCCATCATCTTTATAGCAGAAAATGTGGCAGTATCACCCCCTGATCATTATAGGAGGCAATGTGGCAGAACTCCCCCAACTAGTTTATAGCAGACACTTTGGCTGTATTGCACCCATCATCTTTATAGCAAACATTGTGGCATTATCACCCCCATCATCTTTATAGCAGACATTGTGTCAAAAATCCCACCCATATCTTTAAAGCAGACACTGTGTCAGATTTCCCCCATCATTTTTGTAGAAGACAATGTGGCAGTATCACCCCCACCATCTTTATAGCAGACACTGTGGCATTATCACCCTAGCATAATTATTGAAAACATTATGGTTGTATCACCCCATCATCTTAATAACAGACACTGTGGCAGTATCTCCTTATCTTCTTTATAGCAGACACTGTGGCAGAATCCCCCCTTTTATTTTTAGCAGACAATGTGGAAGTATCACCCCAAACATTTTTATAACAGACTCTGTGGTAGACTCATCTTTATAGCAGACACTATGGCAGTATCACCCCCCTCATCTTTACAGCAAACTTTGCCATCATTATTATAGCAGACACTGTGGCAGTATTACCCACATCATCTTTATAGCAGACACTGGGCAGAATTCCCCCCATCATCTTTATAGCAGATACTGTGGCAGTATCACTCCTATCATCTTTATAGCAGACACTGTGACAGAACCCCCTTCATATTTATAGCAGACACTGTGGCAGAATTACCCCTATCATCTTTATAGCTGACACTGTGACGGTATCCCTGAAGTATAGGTATTGAAGAGCACTAAAACACAGGAGCCCTGAACAAATGGTATTAACCCTTTAAGTGCCAGCTTACCTGGAGATTTTGTCACCCTTTGGTCCTAGACCATTTTTCGCTATTTTTTGCTACTCATGTTTAACTGTGATTTTTGGAGGGATTTCCCAGGAAAATTATATATTGTTTTTTAAAGAGTCTGGGCTTTAACATTAAATGTCTTGTTTGTCATTTTTTAAGTGTATTCTCAATATTTTGGGGTGAAATGTGTGCAACAAAATATTACTAAAAATCATTTTTTACTATTTGTATTTTTTTTTGTAATAAATAAGTTTGTCAATAAAATCATATTGTGTGTGAAATACTAATTTCTCCATGTTACAGCAGTACCACATATGTATTGGTAGACACCCTTTCTTGCCCAGGAGACTCCCCAAACGGAAATAGCGCTTTAGGAGATTTTCAGATAAATTACAACTATGCTATGCACACCTTGCAGTTTTTCAAGATAAACCACTATTTACATTTAAAATACTCCCTACAAACTATATATTCTTTGGAAGTACACACCTCAAGCTTTCTAGACATACCATGCTTGTTGATATGGGCACAGTTTTCTAAATGTAATCCCTCAATGAATTCTTTGGTTGCACAGAGTTTCCCTAAAAGAAAATAAAAAAGCAGAATCAAACTCACATTTTCCTAAAAAAACAATATGCAAACAAAAAAACAAGTTCAGTGTGAAAAAAGGCCCCCGGAACAGAACAATACCCAACATGCATAGCTACTGTCAGGGGAAAAGTTGGCAAACACCTCAAAGTAAAGCATGTGAGTAAGGGTTATTTTACTTAGAAATTTCAGCTCTGCAGACGTGGAGGCTGCTTCACTACTAACGCCAGGTATTGGCAGATGAGCATCTGTATAGCAGCGCCTAGAGCGACCGCTAGTAGATGCTGTAAGCGGGTTGCTCTAACAACATTTGGTCGCCATACGCTGTGTTGTTTTTGAACACATAAACACCTGTAACAAAGCGAAAACACATGTAATGACATTGTTTTAACACTGTGACATTAACACTTTAGTGACAGACTTGTAATGACAACTCTGCATAAAAATATAAAAAGTCAAAAATGTTTCTAAAAGTGTTTCTTTGCAGGCCAGGAGAGGTCACACAATAGGCCTGATTCAGAGCCTCTTTTACATGCACTTTCGCATGTGTTTGTGTAAGTTTTGTGAGTTTTTGCATGTTTTTCAGAATTTTCGTTACTGTTTTCATGCGTATATGCGTTTACGCTAAAGCAAATACGCACTTTCAATGGTCGTATGTTTATCGTCAAATTTCCGTTATGTCGGGCAACTTACGTTATTGGTTTTGGCTTGCGCATGATTCAGAGCCTCGATTGTTGATTACAGCCAGGCTAATAAAACGGGTTTGTTTCCGTTCAACTTACGGGGTCGTTTTGTAGAAGAAAGTTAGCTGTTGAGATTGGAGATGATGTTTGCTGAGTACGTGCAGCTAAACGGCATGGTCTGTATCAGCATGGACGAATCTAGATTGCACCTCATACGTATGGACATCGATCGCATGCATGACATTTAGCTGTTTGAGCTCACCCGCCTTAACCGCGTTTCCCTCCATAACTTGTATAGTGAGCTGCGGCCATGGTTAGCCCGCACCAAAAGGAAGGGGCATGCAATTTCAGGTATGCCCAAAATGCTTGGCTGCCTGCAATTTTTGGTGAATGGCTCATTCCAGAGGCTGGGTGCCCTCTCCGTGGGGATGGCCCAGCCTACGCTGAGCCGCATGCTCAACAAGTTTTTGGATGGCATGGCTACCCTGTGTCAAAAATACATATATTTCCCTGACAACATGGTAGCCTGGAATGCTCTTAAGTTGGCCTTTTTTGATCTAGCCAATATGCCCAACGTCGTGGGTGCGATTGATTGTATGCATGTTGCGTTGGTGCCTCCTGCAGCTGATGAATATCTCTTTAGGTATGTGGTTTAGGTGAACATTATGACTTGTATTTACTCATTGATTCACAGTATGTTTTAATTTATATCTAAATCAAGCATTTTCATGTAGTCCTTAATTTTTCCTTATCATGTAGCCCTTAATTAATCATTTTCATGTAGTCCTTAATTATTCCTTATCATGTAGCCCTTAATTAATCATTTTCATGCACACCTTAACTAATCATTTTCATGTAGTCCTTAATTATTCCTTATCCTGTAGACCTTAATTAAATCCGAGTGACTATTAATAATTGGTTGTAGTAATAATTATTATTTATAAACAATCTTTAACAATAAGGATTCCTTATGTTGTTGTTTTTTACTTTGTTATTTTCTGCATTGTTTTTGTGTACTAAATACCTGTATTTCTACTCTTACAGGAACCAGAAGATGGGCCACTCTATTAACTCTATTAACGTGCAAGCTGTGGTTGGCCTGGACCTTCGGCTCCTAAGTGTCATGACAGGGTTTCCCGGATCCACCCATGACGCGTATATCCTGAGGAATTCCAGCCTCTATGGTTGGTTTGAATCAGGAAACTTGTCTGGTGGTTGGCTTCTGGGTAAGTTTTTACAAATAGTTTCATTAGGCTTTCACTGTATGACTATGAATGCTTTTGGATAACCCTGTCTCAACATATGATGTTCTCTCCCTCTGATGATATCATATACAATGTAACTAAGAAATAGACACTAATTTTGTGTTTTATTATTTTCAGGGGATTCGGGTTATCCACTGCTGCCGTGGCTGTTGACACCAATCCTGCGGCCTCAGATTCAGGCACAGGAGAGCCTTTGGCCTGCTGAAAAGCATATTCAGATGCCTGGACCATACAGGGGGGGCCTTGCAATATGACCCGAACAAGATCATAAAGATAATTATTGCCTGCTGTATCCTTTATAAGTTTGCTATATTGCAAAAGGTCCCCCAATATGTCGACGTGTCCCCCTCTCCAGCAGTAATGGACATTCCGAACTAATTATATGAGGGCACCCAGAGTGCTTCTGGGCAGTCAGTCCGGGCCCACCTTATTAACAATTTTTTAACCTAAACTTTATTCATTTTGGTTAATTTTTGGTGTCATGATTTATGTTATTTCCTTGTGATTGAACAATTTTCTATTATTTATACTTTGATTTGCTTATGGTCACAAACTGATACAAAAATCATTTGGAACAGATTTAAGCGTAATGAATTTTTGTTTACAAAGATTTCCTTTAACCTCCCTGGCGGTCTGGCAGCGGAGTCTCCTTACCTTCTCCTTGCGATCCAGCGATGTCCCCTCTGTGATCGCCAGTGAGAGCCCCGGCAGATGCGTCTGACTTCCTGGTTACGTCACTGTGAGCCGCAGAGGCTTATGGGGGCGGAACTGGGAGGGAAATTCAAAGTTATAAACACAGTAAAACACACACACACAGTGATACAGTGAAATCCTGTGAGATTACACTGTATCACCTCAGATTTGACATTGTATTGCCCTTTGATCATCATACACTGCCCTGCCTGCCCTTTTTCTGCCCATAAAAAAAAAAAAAAAAAAAAATTATCATGGCATCAAAGCGTCACTTTAGCATCTCCAAAGCGGTTTTGGATCAGATAAGTGACAGCGGCAGCGACACAGAGCCCCTCGCAGAAATGAGCGATAGCGATTCGTGGCAAGATTCGTCATCTGACTCTGACACTGACCAGAGAAGTGGCGACAGCGACAATTCTGCACCCGACCTCAGTGATGTGTGCACTTGGTGCCCAATTGATTGCGGTATGGATGAGGTACCGCCGCCAAGATTTCCTTTTACTGGATCACCTGGGATGAAGGTAGACGTTGAGCACAATGATCCTTTGGCGTACCTAAAATTATTTCTAACAGATGATGTCATTGAAAAGATTGTCACGGAGACAAATCGCTACAATGAGCAGCAATCCGCAACTCTGCGTAGCAAGTTTTCCAGGAACAGAAAATGGGAACCGGTGACTAAAGAGGACATCAGGAAGTTCCTGGGGCTAATACTTCTTACTGGGGTGGTGGGGAAACCCCTGCAGAAATGGTACTGGACTACCAATAAATTGCTGGCAACCCTATTTTTTGGCACCATCATGTCCGAGTGCCGATTTTCCCTCATAATGAAGAATTTGCACTTCACCAACAATGAGGAATTTGACGAAGCCACACATCCAGCGCCAAAACTCAAGAAGATCTGGGAAGTATACCAAATGATCCTAAAAAATTTCCAGCAGTCCTATGTGCCAGATAGAGACATCAGCATTGATGAAAGTCTGATGGCTTACAAGGGACGCCTCAGCTGGATTCAATTCATCGCATCCAAGAGAGCACGGTTTGGAATAAAATCCTATATGCTCTGCGAGTCTGCCACTGGCTATATATGGAATTCCGTCACATACACCGGTAAAGGAACACAATTCAACCCCAGGTACAGCGGCTATGGGATGGCAACGTCATCAGTCCTCACACTGCTTGAGCCATTGCTGAATCAGGGGTATTGTGTGACAACGGACAACTTTTACACATCGCCTGAGCTGTACGAGTTTCTGATAAAACACAAGACTGATGGATATGGAACCGTTAGGCCCAACCGACGTGACCTGCCATCTATGTTTGCCAAGAAAAAAATGAAAACAGGAGAAATGGTTTCCTGGCAGAAAGGAAAGATGATGGCAATGCGTTGGCGTGACAAAAAAGACGTGTGCCTAATGAGTACAGTGCATAACACCTCCACTGTTATGGTCCACACAAGAGGTGGGAAAGAAGTCATGAAGCCACAACTTGTGATTGACTACAACAACACCATGGGAGGAGTCGATAGAGCCGATCAGGTGATGACATTTTATCTGGCTATGCGGAAACAACAAAAAAAATATTACAAAAAAATCTTCAGGCATCTCCTGGAACAATGCCTCTGGAATGCCTATATACTGCACAGAGGAAAGAGTGACAAGCCTCTTGTTCATTCTGACTTTATCTGGAAGGTGGCGGAGCGGATTTTTGTGAACTACCAAACGCCATCAGTGGCCGTGAACAGATCTGGACGTCGTGCTGTTGACGTTGTCAACCCAGAACGCCTGACTGGTCGTCACTTTATGGATTACATCCCGCCAACCGCAAAAAAGGCAGCACCTACAAGGATGTGCGTAGTTTGCTGCTCAAAGCGAGATGGCAATGGAAAAAAAATCAGAAAGGAAACCAGGTTCCATTGCCCTGATTGTGACGTAGGTCTATGTGCAGTCCCATGTTTCAAAATTTACCACACCCAGGATGTTTACTGAATTTTCTTTGTTTGACAAATTTCATTATTTCATTATTGAATAAAATTATATTATTTATTAGATTATAATTCATGATTTTATGTTTTGAACTTTATCACATCTGAGAGGTCTACTAGAGTCTTCTATGGTCAGGTTTAAGTAAGTAATTACTAAGAATTGCAGGCCTACAATACATAACACCAAATTTCCATACAAAAAAATGGTAACGCTTTTGGTACAAAATTCCAGACATAATCATAACGCCAGGGAGGTTAACAACACTCATTTTTTTGTAACCAACCAGATCAAAAATGGCTAAAAATAACACAGAACAGAGAAACTTAATTTATATTTATATTTCATAGAGAAATTAGGTGGGGAAGGGCACTCGCAGCCTATGAGAACATCCACTAGGTAAAGGAAGGATCCATTGGGCCAGACTCCAGCCCCCTAAAAATCATCCAGGATGGCCAAGGAAACTTCCTCCAGCCAGAATGCTCACCGCCCACCAACATCCAGAACCATAGGGAGCACTAGTATTAAGGGCTGGGGGAACAGTAGGGCAGGAATCCATAGCCCATCACCAACACCCTCTCCTGCTCGAGGCCTATTTGAGCATTACAATGTAGCGAGCCCTGAGTCAGCGGCCAGCTCAATGGCTGCAAGTTATTGGGCCAGTTTCAGAGCAAAAGTTATTGCTATTAGTGGGTTGTTAGTCAGCCAAGAATGTCACCTACTATGCCAACCACCCAGGATGAGGCAGCCAGGATTTGAATAGGCCTAAACCTGCTGTGTGGGAGCTTGAGCGGGCGTTTAACTGAGCCCCAAACTATGGCATTGGCAAGTGGGGTTTCTGACCACTATCATGAGCTGCATGGGAGAAATTCTAAAGCCACCAGCAAAGGCACAAATACACAAATATGGGTGGAGATCACCAGACAGGTGAATAGTGTTGGGATTGAGAGAAATGATGTGGAGCAAATAGAATGAAAATTCTTAATATGGTGGATTCCCATAATAAGGCTGTTGTTGGCCTTGTAGCATGGCCAACACCTGTGTATGGGTGGCATTCATTATCTGCCACTGCTCCAGCATCTTCCTGTTGCTAGTCCGAATTTCATCCAGCAGGGTGTAGAAGTTGGTATTGAAGTTTTGTAATTGTGCAGACAGCTGCTCATTTAATCTTTGGTTTACTTCCCTGAAGTAGCGTCTGTCATTTCGCCATGCTGCCTCCAGGATCTGCACATGCCTCACCTGGGTTACATGGCGATGTAGATGAGGGTGTCCTCCACTTCCCCGGGTTTGGGCGCATGCAGATGATGGAGGTCTAGGCCTAGCAACATGAGCAGATGGTGTAGGCAAATCTTCTGCAGTAAAGCGAGCACATGGGACAGTTGGTGATGTCTCTTGCTGCTGGCCATGGTGGTCTGCCAGCAGAGGGCATGCTTGACTCTGCTGCTACTGCAGGGGATTGGTGGGGGGCTGCTGCTGGTGCAGTGGCAGATGATGATTCTGGGTTAGCATTTGGGGGGCATGGAAATGTTCTCCTCCTCTATATGGTGGATTGCTTCAATTATGGGTGGTGTCTGTAGGGACATGTAAAAAATGTATGAGGTAGTTGCTGAAATATATGTTGTTGCAAGTAGTCATCTTCCTTCACATGCATCACCAGTTAGTGCACAGTACACTTACCAGATCGAGCTGTTCCTGTGTGGGATATGTTGTTAAAGGCTGGTGGAATATGGTGGCAGTGGGCAAAGAGGTGGAGGGTTGCACAGTAGCGTATTTTGAGGTGCTGGAATGTAAAAGTAAAGGCAAGTTAACCTACCCATAGGAGTAGCTAGGCTTTATGGCACCCGGGGCAAAGATTCAAAATTGACTCTCCCACCAGTTTCCAGGACCCCCTTTGGTGCCCCCCCTGAACTTCTGCACCTGGGGAGCGTTGCCCCCCCTGCTCCCCCCTAGCTATGGCCCTGTGTGTACCTAGGATTTTAATCTACATTTTGGAAAGGCAAAGCAAAAGAACCATTCCTTAAAATACTAACCTTCTGGCATGACATTGCTGTCAGTGTCTATGGCCCCGGATAAGCCCTGTAGGGAAGAAGAGTGTATTAGGCCCAGAACAAGCTCCTCAGCTGATCTGTACTGGAGTTTAGTTGGAAATCCACCTCCTGTTTGCAACCTTTAAAACAAAGATAAAACATTACTTATAAGGTCATGCTCAGCTACAACCTGCCCAACTCCAACACCCATCTGTACCCATGCTGCCTGCGTTTATTTCTCTTCTGGCGGATGGCATATTTTAGGTCTGAGAATTTTCGCTGGATCTGCTCCACATCTTTCCTCTCAGTCCTAGCACAATTCTGTCTGGTGATGTCCTCCCAGATTTGTGTCTTGCGCACTTTGCTTGTGGCTTTAGAATTTCTCCCATACAGTTCATCATAGTTGTCAGATACCCAACTTGCTAATGCCATAGTTTGGGGCTCAGTAAAGTGCCCGATCAAGGTCCCACGCCGCAGGTTTCTGGCTAATGTTGTCCTGGCTGCCTCTTCCTGGGTGGTGGTCTAGTTGGTGACATTCTCGGCTGACTTTCAGCCATGGAATAGGCAGACCTTTCGCTCAGAAATGATTGTGCTGAACTTGCATGGGGGCTGGATGTCATAGGCTGGCTGGCCAAAGAAGTTGCAGCCGTTGAGCTGCCCGGTGACTCAGGGCTCTCCACATTGGAATGGTGAAATTGGGCATAAGCAGGAGAGGGTGTGGTTGGGGGGAGCTAGGGCTTCTAGGCCTAGTCTTACCCTTGCCCTTAGTAGTAGTGCTCCCTTGAGTTTTGGATGTTGTGGGCCGGGGAGCATTCTTCCTGGTGGAAGTCTCCTTCGCCTTCCCAGGATGTCCCAGATTTGGAGAGGGCTGGAGTAGGGGCCAATGGATCCTTCATGTGGCGAGTGGATGTACTTGTCGGATGCGAGTGGCCACTGGTTTTGTGGGACCTAGTTGCAGGCCTGGCTGACGTTTTTTCATGCCGTTCGGCACGACGCTCATGCCGTTCATGGGACTTGGGGGTCTGGCGGCTACCTTTCTTGGCAGGCATAGCAATATCTGTAAAGACACTCAGTTGTGTGTCCAAGTACCCTTTAAATAGTTATGACTGTGTAAGACGCTTATGCGTACACGTGCGTACGGACGTGAGCATCCCAGAAACCGCTGGGGTGCAACACATCTGCTGATACTGTAATCCAAGATGGCACATACGCTCTTCACCTGCTAGCAACAGGAGACTTTTATGCTAGTAAGTGTTTGTGCAGGCCGTTGATTTGCATGCGAAATGCATGCATATGCGATTCGGCAGCGCAGTCAAAAACAGTGATTTTGATTTTAACCCTTCTAGTGCCAGCTACGTGAGTCTCACGTAGCTGCCTCTCCAACCTTTAAGTGCCAGCTACGTGAGACTCACATAGCTGACTTTAGAGCCCCATAAAAAAAAAAGTATAAAACATACATACTTACCTTATTTACCTTATTATACCTCCCCTCATTTGAAAGGGCCAGCGATTCTGTACAAGAATCACCTGTTTGATTTCCGCCCCCGGGCCTCTGATCTTCAGGAGGGGGCCCGTAATAGCCCCCCCGCCGGCGCCGACATCTGCAAGAAAAAAAAAAAGTAAATGTCATTTACTCACCTCGCAGCGTGATGGCTCTCCCCAGGTCTTCTCTTCACCAGGGGGGGCTCCGATCCCCCCCCCTGGGCTTTCCATGCTTCGGGTGAGGGCCCAGAAACAGGCCCTCACCATCCTCTTCGGCCGTGCTGGCCCCACCCCTAACCCCGCCCCTAGCCACGCCCAGTTGATGCTGTCATCCCGCTCCTCGGGTTACCGGCACCCGGGCTCCGATCTGTCAGTTGTCGGTAGCGATCGGAGCAGGGAGGGTGGCAGGCAGGGTGGCTCTGATCTCCCTGCCTCCCACCCTCCCTGCTCTGATCACTACCGACAACTGTCATCTGCAGCGGCGCGGGACACTGGATGGGAGGTAAGTATAAGTAAAAAAAAAATAATAAAATATTTTGTGTCTGTGTTTTTTTTACTTTTAACTATTTGTGAACTGGTAAGGGGTCCATGAGACCCCTTATACCAGTTCACAAGGCTCTGGGGCTGGCAATCCCCTGCGGCCAGCAGGGGACTTGCCATAACCCCCAGCACCCCCATTACCTGCCTCCCCAACGGCCAGGGGGGGGCAGAAGGGCCCGGGCCACTTAGTGGCTATGTGGGCTAGTAGCCTGCAGGGCCAGGGGCCACCAACGCTGGCCCCTGTGCCCTGTTCTACAAGCCCCCATAGCTGGTCCGGGTCGGTAATGCTGGGTAAGGGGGACCCTATGTCATTTTTTGGGAGGATTTTAAGGGTTTTTAATGAGGTCCCCCCCCCAGGAGGGGGGTACCCTACATCATTTTTTTTTTTAAATTAACCCCTTACAACTATGCAATCATATTGCATAGTTGTATCCTATCTGAAATCTGCTGTTTCAGTTTGGGGGAGCTTCCTGGGCAGGAAAGGGTGTCTAACAATACATATGTGGTACCGTTGTAACCGGGAGAAATAGGGCTTTCACACGATAATACTTTATTAACAAACTTACACTTTTTATTACAAAAAAACACTACAAATTGCAAAAAATAGTTTTTTTTTTATTTTCTTTTACATATTTCACCCAAAAGTATTGAGAATACACTAAAAAAAGGCCAAACAACCAATTTCATGTTGAAGCCCAGACTCTGCTGAAAAAAACAATATATAATTTTCCTGGAAAATCCCTGGAAACCCCTTCAAAAATCCAGGTTGAACATGTGTAGCGCAAAAACGTGAAAAGTAGTCTGGCAACAGAGTGTGACAAAAAATCTCGGTAGGCTGGCACTCAAAGGGTTAAACGCCGCGCCAAGCGAACGTTAGTGCGCACATGTGCTCAACCCCAAAAAGGCTTGAAATGTTATGGGGAATATAACTTATGAAACTGCTATCATTTACATTGTGATTTGTATGATGTTTGAATTAAGGAAATCTATTTTTCTTTTAGATGATGATGACCAACAGGTACGACTTCCTGGCGAGTGACTTCCAAAAGAAGACTTTGGCACTGGAGATAGTTGCCAAAATAGCAGAAGACAGTGACACCACCTTCACTTACACCCAGATCATCCAACACTGGTCAGACCTGAAGCAAAGGAAGAGGCCCCGGGTGAGGCGATTCTTCAGACAGCATTTCCCAAGTAAGTATATTACTATTACATGTTAGAACTACAAAAGCCCTTAGCCAGGCCTCTGTTTATGAATGCTATTCTCTTCTAGTGAGCGAAGGGGATTATCTCATCAGACCCACCCGGAAGCGAGCAGTCCGGCCAGTGCGGGATCGAGGTGAAGGTGTTGCCTCTCCAGTGCCAAGGTCTTCCCCCTCCTCTGTAGGTGGCAACGACCAGCCACTAGACCTGTCTACAGAGGAGAGGCATCAGCGGCTTGCCAGGGAGTCAGTACATATTGCGGAGCAGCAGCACTCCGGTATGATTCTAAGACAGAAGCACACACATGTACATGCACTGTAAACACGCACTCATTTCCTGCTTATATTCTTTTAGATGATGATGTAGCGGGTGAAGAGGCTGGATTACAGAGGGCAGAATGACAAGCCCCTGAGGTGCATGGAGAAGGTGGGTGATGTCACACACACATTATAACAAAAATCTCTGCTTCCAAAAATCTGACATTATAAGTAACCATATTTTATCTTTCTCAACAGACTCAGACCAGGAGCAGTGGCAGGCCCCAGAGAGAAGGCTGGTCCCCCAAGATCATGTCGTCCACCAGCCTAGTAAGTTTGTAGTCTACTTCGTTGATTTTCAATAACATAGCTTCATCAACAGGTATTAAAATTCCCAAGCCTATTAAATTAGCATAATATATGGCCTTATCCCTAGCCTATCAAAGTAGCATAATATATGGTCTCATCCCTAGCCTATTAAATTAGCATAATATGTGGCCTCATCCCTAGCCTAGAACATTGATAATATTTCATTCAACAGCTATTAAAAATGTATATACAAAAAATTAATTTTTGCTTCCTTTTCACAGCAACACCTCAAGAGAGACTGCAAGCTTTAACGGCGACTGTCTATAGGCTGGTGGGCAACAACCAGGACCTGGCAGCTTCATTGGGGACCAGCGAAGAATAGATTCCTGGGGCCTCCCAAATTTTGTAAATATGTTGTTTTACATTTTTTGAATTCTAAAATATTTTATATGTTTAAAAAAAATGTTTAACATTTTAAATTTTGCAAAAAAATTGTCCATAAAATTTACACTAAAACATGGTTTTAAAAACCCTAACCCCCCCCCCAAAATACAAATAAATATATTTAAACTTAACCATGTTTCTTGTTTCATTTCTGTAAACAACCAAAAATGTAATGCATGAACACATCCACTAAAGAACATACATCAGAAGACATCAAGAAGGAATTGAAAAATAACTAGAGAATGCAGAACATTAAGGTAAGCATGAATGGCGGGAGAACATCCAAACAGAAACTGCTAGTGAGTTAAGGTAAGCATGAATGGCGGGATGGCGGGAGAACATCTAAACAGGAACCTCTAGTGAGTTAAGGTAAGCATAAATGGCGGGAGAACATCTAAACAGGAACCGCTAGTGAGTTCAGGTAAGCATGAATGGCGGGAGAACTTCAAAACAGGAACCGCTAGTGAATTAAAGTAAGCATGAATGTCGGGAGAACATCTAAACAGGAACCGCTAGTGAGTTAAGGTAAGCATGAATGGCGGGAGAACATCTAAACAGGAACCGCTAGTGAGTTAAAGTAAGCATGAATGGCGGGAGAACATCTAAACAGGAACCACTAGTGAGTTAAGGTAAGCATTGGAGCAGAAGTGAGTGAGAGAATAGTTGAGACGGGGACATGAGTCAAATAGCTGCGCGCATGCGTACATGCATGCAAACATAGCAGCTTTCCAACAGATTCCCGACAGATTTCCGTCTGGACGTATATTTTGAGAAAGATGCATGCTGAATCTAGCGGGACACTGAAAATCTTCGTTGGAAGCTACGTTGAAAAATGGTAGTATATGAGGTTTACTAATTAACACAAACGGAAACCTCGTCCTCTGGAAGACGCAACAAGAGCCAGAAAATGGCATTCTCATTGGCATACGCAGATACGAACAGTAAACTTACTTCAGATGGAGGCTCTGAATCATGCGTACGCACCTAGGTATACAGGAAAAAAGTGAAAAATACACATAACGAGACAAATACAATACGGTTTTGAGGAGGCTTTGAATCTGCCCTTATGATTTGAGCAAAAAAAACAAACAAAAAATATTGTCAAACACCCTGTTTCAACACAAGCAAATGAACAGCCATTGAAATGTATGGGAGAGCAACACTGAGCAAAAGGTAATACCTGGCTCACTGGAGTTGCTCACCAGATTCGCTTTCATAAATGTGGTTTTGTGTACAGTGCCCAGCAGTCACCAGATGCCGCCTGCCGCTACGAGGCACTACCTGGCGCTATCCCTTCTTAAATGACTCCCATAGTGTGCACCTTGCACTTTTTTTACCTAAACAACCCTTTACATTTGGAAAAACCCCAAAAATCATATATTCCCAGAAATCGCTGGCCAGAGGAGGGGGGAGGCACAGGGATCCTCCTCTGGCCACCCGCATGGTGATGTCATCCGACCCGCCTAAAAGGGGCTGGGCTACTCATTAAGATAGCAGCGCCTGTCAGAAAAGCAGGGGGAGAGAGCCCACCCCCCGGTGAAAGGGAAGGGTCACGCATGGAGGTGAGTAAATGTCATTTTTATTATTTTTTTTTACATGTAATGCCGGCAGCTGCTGAAGTGGGGGGCAGCTATTTTTCCCCCCTCCGGTAGCCAGAAGAGCCCCGGGGTTATTGGATAGCCCCAGGGTGAAGGGAAGACCCGGATGGTTCAAATGAGGGGTTAGGTGAGTTTTTGTGCATTATTTTTTACACTAGCAGAGGGGAAAGCCAGGACCGTAGGTACTACGGGCTTGCATTGAACGACATTTAACGGAAAAGCAAACCCGTTGTACCTACGGTCTGGGCACTTATCCCTTTCAGTGCCAAGCACGTAGAATCTACCTGTCTGAATTTCCCCCCTTTCTACAGCAAGTCTTAAGTAAAAAAACACTCACCTGACCCCTCGTTCGATCCAGCCAGGTCTCTTCTTTATCCGGGGGGCTTTGATCCCCCATCCAGGCCCCCCCGGCTGCCCTGAATAGACACCCACACCCTCACCCCCACCGGAATTACATGTGAAAAAAAATAAAATGACATTTACTCACCTCTGTGTCCGACCGCTCCCGCCAGGTCTCCTCTTCACCCCCCCTGGCTTTTCAGCTTCAGGAGAGAGCCTGACAGGCCCTCTCCCCCTCCTCTCCTGATGGGCGCCACCATCTTGCCACTAAGCCCCGCCCCCTCATTGTGAACTGTAAGGGATCTATGTGACCCCTATACCAGTTCACAAGGCTCTAGGTCTGGCAAGTCACCTGCGGCTAGTGGGTGACTTGCATTTACTCTGAGCCCCCCATTACCTGCCTCCCCAAATCCCAGGGGGGGCAAAAGAGCCTGGCCCACAGAGCTTGTAGCCGGCAGGACGGGGGCCACCAAAGCTGGCCCCTGCGCCTTGTACAAGCAAAACAACAAAAAGGACAATTGGCTAATGGTAGGCCTGGCAAATAGGCTAAACACACGGATTAAGCTGAGCAAACATCAATTTATTGCACCAATCTCAGCACACACATGGGACAAATTCTTTACACATAAAAACTAACAGAAGTGCTTTAAAATCACGGGGGCCCTCCGTGCACCCACACACACAACCACGCACTCATACAGCCCACCCCGCTAGCAGCGCTGCTGATAGACTGCCTAAAGAAGAGCTAGACACACTGCTCACAGCTGGTTCCACCAGCACAATTATCAACGTGAGACAGTGGCCAGTGTCCTCACGCTCCAAATTGAAACAGTGGATGCATCCAATTCCAAGTACTGCACATGTGACAATGTCATCCAGTAGAAATCTCACAGACTGCAGCATCCAAAGTTCAGGTGCGACTATCACACAACATGGCAAAATGCTTGATATCTTGCATCATGAGTCCATCATGTATAGAAGTTAACACTGCATATTCAAGTCTCTAGGCTCACATCAATGCTGTACAATCAAATGTGTAACAACGCCTCACTGAGGTTGGTACTTAGCTGAAAACAGGCAGTTATCCGTGGCCGTGCACTAATGCCATAGCGTCGGTGTTGCGCAACACTTCAGGCCCGGAGGGGCTTAAGGCAGGAGCAGAGCTGAAAGCAGGGTGGCCAGCACGTGGTGAGGGCCGGCCGTCCGCCGACGCGCGTTTCGCTCCGCCCACCGGAGCTTCGTCAGGGTGGTGGGCGGCCCTCCATACCTCCATTATATGCCTGCGTTCCCTTCTGTGTGTCTCTCATGTGGCCAATCGCTGAGGCGCTTCCTAGTATGACGCCGTCCGCGTCATTCCCCCTTCCCGGGGTTTGCACCAGCTGGTTCATCAAATCTCCAGTCTCTGCAGTGGCGCATTCCGCGTCATTGACATATATAGGCTCACTTACACTGGCCAATCACTTCAGCTTCCTATAGTGATTTTAAAGCACTTCTGTTAGTTTTTATGTGTAAAGAATTTGTCCCATGTGTGTGCTGAGATTGGTGCAATAAATTGATGTTTGCTCAGCTTAATCCGTGTGTTTAGCCTATTTGCCAGGCCTACCATTAGCCAATTGTCCTTTTTGTTGTTTTGACTGTGAGTTTAGGTTAGTAGGACGCCGCTGAGTATGTGCGGCAGTGCATAGGCTGTATATTCCAACTCTCTCCTACCTTTTTAAGGGAATCTAAAGATGTATTGTCAGGGAGATGTATTGCCTCTATAGGAAGTTGATTGAGAGTGGGAGCTCTGAGCAGTGTTTAGCCCTTGTTTAGGATTAATGTGGCAACCATATGCACACCGTGATTATCAAGTAGGGACTATTTTTTCTCTGTAATTTTGTAGTTGTGGTAATCTCTATTTAATACCTGTGGGAGTAGGGATGGCATTTAAATTGGATAAGTCATGTATGTCAAATATTCAGGCGGCCTTTGATACAACAGAGGGGGGGCCACCATCAAATCAAGGAGGTGAGATCAGAACCTTATTTAAAAAGCATAAATCATTGGTGGTTAAGCAATTAAAACGATTTTGGGATATTTGTACTCTAGAAAATTATGTGCAACAAAAGGTTATTCCTAGGGGCCTTCGTGAACGAATAGTACCAGCAGAGCATTTACGCACTGAAAGGTTCATGGAAAACTGGCAAAGAGAGTGTATAGCACATGGTGTCAGGGTAATGAATTTAATAATTGAAGAGGAGAAATTACAACTTGAGGAATTAGATGAGAACATCAAGGCCAGCTGTTCCCAACTAGATACCCTAGGAGATGCCCCGGATTTCCAAAAGCTGAATGATTTGGTAAGGAGTGAGGTGGAACGGGTGCAAAAGGCAGTGAAGGAAATAAAACAAAAGAAATTCTGGAGAGACACAGCTGACTTTGAGTCAGGGAAGGTGTTCTTAGAGATAAAACCTAGAAATCGGGTAGGGGGGAGACAGAGAAATTGGAAGGAAATTTCTAGTGACCTCTCCGGATGTGAAACGGAGGTATCTGACGATAGCCCCCCACGACAGCCTCAGAAATCACGACGGTCGGTGTCTTTTTTAGACCCACACGGAAAGGGAGACGACGTAGGAGGAGACAGTGTCGCTACAAGAGTAAAATCATTGAGAGGGATCAGAAAGACTGGAAAGAGATGGCCCCCCTAGTGGGAGCCACTACATCCGAAAATGGAGTTCAGAATGTCATAAACCTTTCAAATTTTTCCCTAAATGAACATCATATATCAGTGCTATCCAGGGGCCTCTCTTTCTCCCCAGTGGCGAGGGGAGACGAATTTACCTTATATAAGGATACAGCCCTTTTCTTGCGAAAAGTGCTGTTTAAAAGCATGTACTCAGGAGAGAGGCCATTGAGTAGGGATTCGGAATTAGGAGTTGTATTGAACACTCAGCCCGATATAAGCGGTGACCTGGTGCTAGGTACAGATGCATCAGAAAGTACTGATGAATTGGGGGCTGAGGTTCAAATCGCCGAAGAAATTCCGGACCTTCTACCCAATCTAGACAAATGTCGCCCAAGATCAAAGAATTTTCCTCCTTTGTCTTTAAATCGTAGCATCTCAGTATTCCTTCAGGCAGTTCAGCGTGATCTAAAGCAAATAGATTGGAGACAAGATGTACCAATTTCCAACATGAACCTTACAGTGGCAGAGAGTAAGGCCTTGAGGGAATTGGAAAGTGCCCATGACATCGTTATACGCCCTAGTGATAAGGGCGGCAATGTGGTCCTGTTGAATCAGGACTACTATGTCAGAGAAATTGGATCTCAGTTGGGAGACGCAAGCACATATAGGAAAGTAGGGATTAATCCCTTCCCTGATGTTGTGGCCAGACTTAACGATAAGTTAGATTGGGCCTTGGAAGAAAAACTTCTAACCCCCAGTGTATTTAAGTACCTGTCAGTGAGTGAATACAATATTCCTGTACTTTACACTATCCCTAAGGTCCACAAATCCATCTCCGCACCACCAGGCAGGCCCATCGTGTCGGGGAATGGAGGCCCCTTGGAATGCGTGTCCAGGTTTGTTGATGAGAACCTCAAACCATTGGTACGAATTTTGCCATCTTTTGTCCTTGACAGCAGCGATGTCTTGCGGAAGCTACTCTCGTTTGAGCTTGAAGGAGAGTGGCTTCTGGCAAGCATCGATGTTGAGGGCCTCTACACTTCCATTCCCCACACGGTGGGCCTGGAGGCTGTGGCACAGTTTCTAGAAGATCTTGGTCCATGTGATGCGGCCCACAATGAATTTGTGGTGGATCTTTTGCATTTTGTACTTACCAATAACTTCTTTAGATTTGATGGCAGCTTCTATCATCAGATACGTGGGACAGCCATGGGGGCGGCCTGTGCTCCTTCGTACGCCTGCCTGCACCTGGGGCGGTGGGAGAGCCTCGAGGTGTTTGGGCGGGCGGACTTCGGGGCGCGGGTCGCCCTCTGGCTGCGCTACATTGACGATGTCCTGGTGGTGTGGAGGGGGACTCCGGGTGACTTTGAGACCTTTGTGGATCAGTTGAACCAGAATACCCGAAATATACGCCTCACGTTTAAAATTGGCCATGAATGTATTGAATTCCTGGATCTGCTTATTAGGCGGGACGGGGTCAGACTGTCCACATCTACTTATAGAAAACCTACAGCAGGTAATACTTTACTTCATTTTACTAGTCACCACCCTCCCCCACTGCTGCGGGGGATACCGTATGGACAATTCCTGCGGATACGTAGAAACTGCAGCTCTGAACATGAGTATGTACGGGAGGCTAGGGAGCTGGCGGGTCGGTTCAGGGAAAGGGGGTACCCACATAAATTAATCCGCACTTGCTTTAAGAAGGCCTTGGTGGCTGATCGGAGCGACCTCTTGAGAAAAGATAGATTGAAGAATGAACCAAGGAAACAGGTTGGAGATCAACCAGTGAGATTAATCACGAGTTTTGGTACACATTGGGAGAGATTTAGGACAATCTTACAGTCTCATTGGCATATTTTACAACTGGACCCTAAAGTAGCGAGATGCATAGGCCCACGCCCTCTACTGACAGCCCGGCGGGCGACGAACATGAGGGACAGACTGGTCCATAGCGATTTGATCAGAACAACGGAGATATCAGGGAGGAACAGGTTGGAAGGTTCCTTTAAATGTGGACGATGTAAAATCTGCCCCTTTATGGAAAAGACCAGCAGTTATGTTGGTACAAGGGGAGACCCACCGAGAAAAATAAGGGGCTTCATAAATTGTGGGACCACGCATGTTGTGTATATGCTCACCTGCCCGTGTAACAAAAAATATGTCGGTAAAACTAAGCGCACATTGCGCACACGGGTAGGTGAGCATGTGCGGGACATAAAAACGGGCAATGAAAAAAGTCCCGTTTCTGATCATTTTAGGGCCTGTCATCATGGGAATCCAAAAGGCCTCACGGTATGTGGCATTTTTGCACTGAAGCAGGGGGGCAGACGGGGTTTCTTGGATCAACGCCTGATGCAGCAGGAAGCGAGGTTGATCTTTGAGCTAGGAACGATGACCCCTGATGGGTTAAATACGGACTCTGGCCTGGGGGCGTATCTATAGGATTATGGGCTGTTTCCCTCCTGTCCTTTTGGTGTTTCCCTAGTGGTCTGGGTATGCCTTTTGTGAGTCAGCTGGGTGATGAGGCCCGCGGGTACGTAAATATGTATTAATGTAAATATGTAAATATTAGATTGAGTAAGGGGGTAGGCACCCGTGTTGGGTGGCTGTGAATAGGTGTGAGTCAATTAGGTGCACTTCTCTCCAACAAAGAAGGTGGAAATAATGTTGTGGTTATCATCCTCCAGGTACAGGGATGTGTGTAGCAGTATAACTAGCTGACGTGC
The DNA here is from genome assembly GCA_027917425.1 of Gastrophryne carolinensis. Lineage (NCBI taxonomy): Eukaryota > Metazoa > Chordata > Amphibia > Anura > Microhylidae > Gastrophryne > Gastrophryne carolinensis. The sequence goes on from CM051240.1 coordinate 115,454,351, forward strand.
CCTGTAGGCCTTAGCCTGGAAGAATAAGTGGGGAATAAGGAGTATACCATGGCTATGTGTAGGAGTACAATGTGGCATCAGTTGAAGTGACACCTGATGAGGTATGGCAGTTGGGAATGCTGGTTGTGAATGTTGGGTGATTTAGTGTCCCTTAACTACATGGGCCCCATATGAGTAATATCATCTATTCAATTGGATCTTAAGTGTTAGTATAAAGATGGCAATGACGACATGGACTGTGCAGTGACTACTCGCATCATGTGAATATGGCAAGAGATTGACTACTGTTGCTGCGGAGGGCTCCCCCAGTGCACCTATACCCATACCCCAATAAAGTAGATGAAGTGTATATGGCGAAAGAAGGAATAACAAGTCTCTCTATGTGTCCCGGTGGCGAGGGGATAAAATGCGCGCTTCCTGACAGCTGGGGGACTCTGACAGTGTGTGTGCAACTGGGCGTGCACTAGCTCTGAGATGACGCGAAAGCGTCACTATAGGAAGCTGAAGTGATTGGCCAGTGTAAGTGAGCCTATATATGTCAATGACGCGGAATGCGCCACTGCAGAGACTGGAGATTTGATGAACCAGCTGGTGCAAACCCCGGGAAGGGGGAATGACGCGGACGGCGTCATACTAGGAAGCGCCTCAGCGATTGGCCACATGAGAGACACACAGAAGGGAACGCAGGCATATAATGGAGGTATGGAGGGCCGCCCACCACCCTGACGAAGCTCCGGTGGGCGGAGCGAAACGCGCGTCGGCGGACGGCCGGCCCTCACCACGTGCTGGCCACCCTGCTTTCAGCTCTGCTCCTGCCTTAAGCCCCTCCGGGCCTGAAGTGTTGCGCAACACCGACGCTATGGCATTAGTGCACGGCCACGGATAACTGCCTGTTTTCAGCTAAGTACCAACCTCAGTGAGGCGTTGTTACACATTTGATTGTACAGCATTGATGTGAGCCTAGAGACTTGAATATGCAGTGTTAACTTCTATACATGATGGACTCATGATGCAAGATATCAAGCATTTTGCCATGTTGTGTGATAGTCGCACCTGAACTTTGGATGCTGCAGTCTGTGAGATTTCTACTGGATGACATTGTCACATGTGCAGTACTTGGAATTGGATGCATCCACTGTTTCAATTTGGAGCGTGAGGACACTGGCCACTGTCTCACGTTGATAATTGTGCTGGTGGAACCAGCTGTGAGCAGTGTGTCTAGCTCTTCTTTAGGCAGTCTATCAGCAGCGCTGCTAGCGGGGTGGGCTGTATGAGTGCGTGGTTGTGTGTGTGGGTGCACGGAGGGCCCCCGTGATTTTAAAGCACTTCTGTTAGTTTTTACGTGTAAAGAATTTGTCCCATGTGTGTGCTGAGATTGGTGCAATAAATTGATGTTTGCTCAGCTTAATCCATGTGTTTAGCCTATTTGCCAGGCCTACCATTAGCCAATTGTCCTTTTTGTTGTTTTGACTGTGAGTTTAGGTTAGTAGGACGCCGCTGAGTATGTGCGGCAGTGCATAGGCTGTATATTCCAACTCTCTCCTACCTTTTTAAGGGAATCTAAAGATGCCTTGTACAAGCCCCCATAGCTGGTAACACGGCTGGTTATGCTGGGTAGGGGGGACCTCACGCCATTTTTGGGGGGGATTTTTAAGGGGTTTTAACCCTTAAAATTCCCCCCCCCCAAAAAAATGGGTCCCCCTCCACTGGGAAGGGGGACCCCACAATATTTTTTTTAAATTTAGCCCTTTATAGTGTGGATAGTAGTTGGGGGGGGGAGGGACCTAGCGCTTTCAGATTTACCTTGTTTTTTCTTGTTTGCATATTGATATTTTAGGAAAAGGTGTTTTTATTCTGCTTTTGTATACATTATTTTAGAGAAACCCTGTGCAACCAAAGAATACTTTGAGGGATTACTTTCATAAAGATGAGCCCACTACAACAAGCTGGGAACACTAATAAAGCTTAACATGTGTACTTTCAGGGAATATATGATTTATGGGGGATATTCCAAATGTAAAGGATTGTTTTGGTAGAAAAAATGCAAGGTGCGCACTTTGTCAGCAGAGCTGAAATTTTCAATTAAAATTATTCTTACGCACATGCTTTACTTTGGGGTGTTTGCCAACTCTTCCCTTGACAGTAGCTATGCATGTTGGGTATTGTTCTGTTCTGGGGTGTTGATTTTTCAGATCTAACTTGTTTTTTCTTGTTTGCATATAGTTTTTTTAGGAAAAAGTGCCTTTGATTATGTTTTTTTATTCTATTTTTAGGGAAACTCTGTGCAACCAAAGAATACTTAGATGGATTACTTCCAGAAAAAACTGCGCCCATGTCAACAAGCCTGGTACGCCTAGAAAGCTTGAGGTGTTTACTTCCAGATAATATAGTTTGTGGGGGGTATTTCAAATATAAAGGGTTGTCTTTCTTGAAAAACTACAATGTGCCCATAGCGCCTAGTGCTGTTTCAGTTGGGGGAGTCTCCTGGGCAGGAAAGGGTGTCTACCAATACATATGTGGTACCGCTGTAACTGGGGTAAATTAGATTTTTACATGCAATGAGATTTTATTGACAAACTTACATTTTCTATTACAACAAAACACTTCAAATTGAAAGAAGAGAAAAAAAAATTTTTGCACATATTTTACCCCAAAATATTGGCAATACACCTAAAAAATAACAAACAAGACATTTCATGTTAAAGCCCAGACTGAAAAAAACAATATATAATTTCCCTAGTAAATCCCTTCAAAAATCACAGTAGAACGCAAAATAGTGCAAAATGGTCTGGCAACAAGGGTGACAAAATCTCCAGATAGGCTGGCAGCGAAAGGGTTAAAGTGTACACCCCAGTGCTGAAATGAAGATGTGGGTAAAGGGGTACACAAAACCCCAGTACTGAAATAAAGATGTGGGACACAAAAAAGTTTGCCCTGGAAAGGGTAGAGCCTTTCTGTCCCTAAACCGCTGTATCATGAACCTCTTCCAATCAGTTCTGTAATGGCACCAGGACACGCGACTCTGCCTTTTATACGATGGGTCCCGTGTCCCGTCTGGCAAATCACAACCATGCCATTTTTTCTAGGGCAGGCTGTACAGCCAGTCAGCCTTCTTCCGGGTCTGGGACAAACACAGAACATGCACACAAATTTCAATGGGGGGCTGAACCCACAAAGTTTGACACGGATTCGAACTTTGCGGGTTGGATACATTCAACATTATTTATGAGTCTTCCAAAGAGTGGGGCGCACCAATGTCAGGGGAGTCATTTGGATTAAAGATTGTTTCTAGCTCGAGTTCCACATCAGCCCTCATCTCTTCTCACAATTTAGAATAACAACAGAATATATGGACAGTGATTTTCGTTTTTAAATTAGGAATTTAGAAGTTCTAAATATATTGATTAAACTAAATAAGTGTCCAATAAAATGGGATTGTGACTATAACCTAATCAGTGAAAAAACAATGTACAGCTCTGGGATGGTAAGGCAGAAGACAAATCTCCTATTGAACCCCAAGCTATTAGATCCTAAGAGCTACTTGACACCTGCTATTTTGCAAGTAAGTCTTACTGAAAAATAAACTACCTTTTCACTAGACAGCAAGATCTGCTTGAGGTACTGGGCTGTGAAATAGACAATATTAATTCATACAACCATGTCTTTCTTATTCACTCCTTATCGTGGGAAAATATTTATAAAAGAAAACAATCATGGACGTACAACAAATATATACTTAATGATTCAGGAAACAAAACAAACAAGAGCAGCACAATTTGGGGGCCCATAAAAGTGTAATTAGGGACACTTTCAACTAAATAATAAAGACATTCATTAAAGCCATTTTAATATTATGGATGTTGCGATCACTGCAAATTTTCAGCATAGGCCTTTCTAGGGTATCTAATTACATAATGTTCCAGCATTATCTATATTGTGGGGATGTATTACACCTGTGTAATTTGCTTTATGTATATTTATTACAGCCAAACTGAATCTTTGGTGTGATAAGTATCAGATACAATGATACTCACAGGAACATGTCAACTAGTGGACAGTAGTGTAAACACTAGATTAATATGTTATTTCATTATTGCATTTCGTTGTGAAGAGGTATCTTCATGCTTTGTTCCATAATTAAGAGGAGTTCATGATTATTTAAATGTAGGGGATGTGGCCTTGTATGTTAGCCCCAACTGGCATGTGACATTCCCATCCATTATTATTACAATTTTTCATAGAGTTCTCCATTGCATTTCATGTGATGATTGTTGCAAATGGGAGTGCCATGTATAGAAGTGTTTATATTCATTTGTTAAAGGGACTGTACAGGTAAAGGGACTGTAAACCCAATGGCAATAATTAGTCAGCAAGCAGCTGACTTGATGTATGTCTCATATGCCTCTCCTTTAAGTTTGAGATATATGGAATTTGGTTGTATCTGTATTTCTATTTTTTACAATTCAATAATGTGATTTTGGGGATAAATATAGAAAAAGAACGTGGATTTTAAAACCTAGACCCTTTCTCTGCTTCAGACACAATCCTAATATTCATGAAATAATAATAATAATATTCCTCAATGATGCACTAAAACATTCCTAAAACACAATGTCTATTTTCTTATCAATATTTTAAATGTCCACAAACTGGATAGAAATGGCTCTAATAACACTACACAAGAAGAGGAACAAATGGGCATCAACTATACACATACCAATTTTTATTAGACCTATTGCTAAGCTGTAGACTAACAAACAATTTAGGGTATCTTTTTATTTGGACATACAGTATTATACTATAAGCTTTGAAGCTTTGATGTGTACATCATTTGACATGGTGGAGGACCTGTCTCTAATACCAAAAGGCAGGGTTGGGAATACTGGAAGATGCACTACGGAGTATATGAAGCTTACCACTATGATCATGATGGCACAGGCTACAGTGTTTCAAAGCATTTTTATGGATGAGCTTCTAAGGAAATTGTAAAATTATCACTTTTCTAAATGAAAGTAATATATAATTCACAGTGCTGAATTGCTGAATTTGTAGTATCCTCAATGTGTTTGGTAAAATGACTTGGGTCTTTCTCTGGTTAATAGGGAACAATCCACAGTTAATGTATCCACATTGTGGGGCTAATTTAGGAAGGGCTAGCACCACCTAGCAACATGCAGCACCAGGTCCCTGTCAGGTGCGTCTGCTGACTTGCTTATTTAAGAATGAAAAATCCAATAGCGCTTCAGATAGCACCATATAGCGTCACATCTATCAACAGTGCCGGTGATTATTTGAGCACTGGTGCTGTGTTCCCTACAACACCACATCAGACCATACGCACACCATGCGTTCTGTGTCACTTTCCCATAGATTTCAATGGAGCTTTAATTTTTTGTCATTTTTTCAAACTCTTTGTTAGCATTTATATTTTTGGGCCGCGTGCATGTGCCACAGGATCCCTGGCCTTTGGATTTGTTTTTTCACTTATTTTATGCACTTTAGTTATGCATTGCGAACTTGCATTTTTTTGCCCTGCAAAACATTTGTCATGTCATACATGTGTCTTCAATGGCATCTCATGTGTTTGCACATCATTTTGTCATCCTTTAAAAATTACTTTTGGGGGATTTCACTTGGTGCTGTATGCCTAGAATTCCTGGTTTTGGAGTGCCGGTGTGGGAACTGTGATTCTTTATAATAAATCCATTAGGTTTACGGCGCTCACCCCCAGCGCTACCTCTCGCAATCCCCATCGGTAAAATGGGTCATGGGTAGCACAGAGCCTGCAGCATAAAGCCACAGAGTGCCTGTACCAGCCTGCCCGGCATTTTAGCTGAGGGACCAAGATTATCTCTCAGGAGATGCTCAAGTGGCGCTGGCTGGCGCTATTGTTACATTGGGCTCAAAATCTGCTAATAGGACTATAGGCTCGATTCAGAGGCACATTCGTCTGGGCTTCCGTAGCAGTCTGTGAAAGTTTTTGTGTGTGTTAGTCATTTTTTTAGTTTTTTTCGTTCATTTTCCATTCGTACGAACGTTCGGGCTAATGCATATATGCACTTTCGTTGAACGAAAGCAAATCGGATCATTTGCGTTAGTTTAGAACATTTTCCCATCAAAATCTGATATTTTTTGTTCGTTCAGATAACTTACGGTATTGGTATGGGCTTGCGTCTCATTCAGAGAGCTGATTGCCGACGGACCACCACCCTATAGACCCGTTTCCTTTGCGATCCCCTTACGGGACCATTTTGACATCAAGACTAGCAGCTATGGATGACTCTAGTGTATTTGAGGAGCATGAGGATCTGCAGCTCATGGGCATTGAAATTGTCCGGAGAGCTGAGACCAGATTGCACCAGCGACGCATGCACATTGATGCCATGCATGACGTTGAGCTGTTCGAGCTCACCAGACTTAATCGCGCTTCCCTCCATAAGTTGTATAGTGAGCTGCGGCCATGGTTAGCCCGCACCACAAGGAAGGGGCAAGCAATTTCAGGTATGACCAAGATGCTTGGCTGCCTGGAATTTTTGGTGAACGGCTCATTCCAGAGGCTGGGTGCCCTCTCCGTGGAGATTTCCCAGCCTACACTGAGCCGCGCGCTATCCAAGTTTTTGGAAGGCATGGCTACCATTACTCGGAAATATATTTGTTTTCCTGAGGACATGGTAGCCAGAAACGCGATTTAGCTGGCATTTTATAACATCGCCGACATGCCCAACGTCATGGGTGCCATTGACTGCACCCACGCTGCCCTGGTGCCTCCGGCAGCCGACGAGGATATCTACAGGCAAGTACAATCTGTCATTTTCTAATATAGTTTACCTAATTTTTTTTTATCTTTTTTCAAAATCCCTGCTTGTAAAATCCCTCCTTGTAAATAGTCCCTGTGAAATAGTTCACATGGTATATTTGTTAATCCCTCCTTGTAAATAGTCCCTGGGAAACAATGGGCCGTATTTAGGCTCTCACATTTTTATCATGTGGCCCAAAGGGAATCATTTTAATGTGGACCTTAAATAGCCAATTACAATTTAATACTTACTTGATTCAACATACATATCCTTTTTTTGGTTACAAAATACTTATGTACTTGGTTAGTTTTATTTGTCTTGGCCCCCAGGTTTTGCTTAGGGTGTTATTAGTTAGTGTTTCACTAGTTTTCCTTGTCTTGCTGATATTTTTTATTTCTTTTATCCCAGGAACCACAAAATGGGCCACTCACTCATGGCTCATCCCATGATGCCTACATTCTTAGAAGATCTGGATTGTACGGTCGGTTTGAGTCTGGAGAATTCTCCGGTGGATGGCTCCTTGGTAAGTTGACGCCAAGAACATCATTTACTTTTCAATGTATGCCTATGAATTTAGTTTTTGACCCATGTATGAAACTATGCCTATTTGTACCCCTTGTTTACATGTGAAACATGACCTTAACCATTACCAGGGGTCAAGGTAGTACTTTGCCAGGCCAGAATGTCCCCCAATCATGCCTACAAACAGGAGGAGCCAGAACCAATGTCATTAGACCCAAGCCTGCAGCGCAACAGCTTGAGTGGCAGGTTCAGTGAGGCTTGAGCTCCGGCATTGACTAGTGGACTACCTCAGCACTCTAATGAGCTATATGGGTGCAAATCCAAAGCATACAAGCAAAGCCATACCAAAAGGGTATATTGGTAGGGCTCACCAGACAGGTCAATACAGTGGGGATGTAGAGCAAAGATGTGGAGCAGATACAGGTCAAATAGGCCTTAAAAAGGCTCAGTCTCTGCATGCTACCCACCATGGGCTGGCAGCATGCAGCCAGCTTCACTCTGCTGCTGAGGATTTGTTGGAGAAACATGTTGGGACAGTTGCAGATTCTGTCCCGGGGGGGGGCTGTACAGAAGGTCCCATGAAGGTCCCATCCTCCTCCAGCTCCTGGATTTCCTCCATCATCCCATGTGTGGGTCTGTTGGGACATGTAAAAAAAAAAGGTTCAGTTTGGGCACTACATATGTAATTCCGCAAAAAGAAACATGGCAAGTCACATGCATAAGCAAATACAGAAAAAGACACTTACCGTATATATCGGATCCTGGGTCCTAGGCAGCACGGAAGTTGACGGCATGGACAAACTGGCTGAGGCTTCCCCACTAGCTGAGGGATGATGCTGGGCTGCATTGTTAAATAAAGGCATGTAAACACACAACTATGAATTGCTGATGTGTAATAATATATATGCTTCACTAAAACACGTGGGCAAGCATGAATGGCAACTCCCCCAACGGTCCAAGTTTACCTTCACTATGAATGCCATTATCTGTTAGATGTATTAGTCAACAAGTACATACACATTGGTCACCTTAACCCAACAAAACATGCATGTACTGGCTGTTCTGAGGCTTTACATATCCCTAAAAGACCATTAGGGGACCATACTCAGCTTGCAAATTGGCCTAAGATTATGCTGGTTGCCATTCTTTCTAGGTAAACCTTTCAATCACCCCAGATCAAGTATTTCAGAGCAAAGCACAGCTCCAACCCAAGTGGGCTACAGATAAAGATGTAAGTGTTGGATGTGATTGACTAGAAACACATAACAGGCGGTCCTTTGCTAATCTCAATACTTTAATACTATTCCTAAAGACTCTCAAAGGCCATGTATGGGCAAGCAAATTAGCAAATGATCAGTCCACAGACATGACACACCCTGGTCAAATTGTTACCTCCACTACAAGGCACACCCTAGGGGCATGTGTTAATATATGCCTTGGAGCCTCATTTTACACGTAGCTCACATTTCACATACACACTAACATTACTAACCTGCAGGAATAGTCGGGATGTCTGTGTCCTGTCGGCCCGAGTGTCCCTCTAAGGCCACGGGATGTAGCAGGCCCAGCACCATCTCCTCAGCCTGGGAAAAACTGCAGTATAGTGGGGAAGCCTCCGCCAGTTTGTAAGCTGAAAAAGATAGTTTGACACATTTAGCAAAATGGTGACAATACAAGAAGAAGACAAATCCACAAAGTATATATGTACCTGTAATGACGCCGTTTATTTTCTTTCTTCCGTGCTGCATACTTGAGGTCCGATATTTTCCTTTGAATCTGCTCAACATCTTTTAGCTCTTCCCCCACTGCATTGACCTGTCTGGTGAGCTTCTCCAAAATTTCTGCTTTGCGCTGTTTGCTGGTAGCTTTTGATCTGCGCCCATATAGCTCATCATAATGCAAGGTGAGCCCACTAGCCAATGCCAGAGTTTGGGCCTCCCCAAACCTGCCACTGTACAATGTGCGCCCTGTTGCTTGCAGTTGTGGCTCCTCATTGCTTGCAGGCAAATCGGGGGACATTCTGGCCTGGCTGTGTTGGTGTGAAATTAATGACTGCTGGCTGGCTGGAGATAGAACAGGACTAGGAAAGGGACTGGGTATTCATGGCTGGCTGGCCACTGAAGTAGCAGGTGTAAATGTGGCATATGGTGAGTGCCTTACCACCTGTGCCGGTGGAGAATGTGGCCGAGGAGGAGAGGGTGTGCTTGAAGAAGTCGGGCTTGGGGCCCTGTGCCTCTGTGGGCCCTTAGAAGTAGCATGCCCCTTGGAGGTCCAGGGGTGAGCCAGAGCTTTGGCTTCTTTGCCGGTGCCTTGCCCTCTTGGCAGAGGATTTTGAGACCCGTGCGGGTGGGGATGGCGATCTTGGGCTTCTTGGGCGGTGCCTTTCCCTCTTGCCATGAGATTTGTGACCACGTGCGGGTGGTCGTGGTGCCGAGCTTGGGCTGCTGGTGCTTCTTGGGCTTCTTTGCCGGTGCCTTTGGCTCTTGCAATATTTTTCCAAACGTGCGGGTGGTGGTGATGGCAAGCTAGAGCTGCTGGGACTTCTTTCCCGGTGTGTTCTCTTTTTAGCCTTGGCTTTGGAGACACGTGGGTGGGATGATGGGGACCTGGGGGGGCTGGGGCTTCGCACCCTCTTGGTACCTTTTTTGGCGGCCGTCGGTGTTGCCTTGCTGGCCTGTGGCTTCCTCTTGCCTGCTGGCTCCTTTTTTTTCCTGGTTGTTTTTGTTGGCTTTGGCTGATCACTGCGGGTTGCCTGCAGCTTACTTTTGGGCATCTGGGAGCGAGTTGTTGGCCCTGCAGAAGGCTCCTGCCACTTTGATGGCTTTTTGCTGCTGCTGCTGCTGCTGGAGTTCTTTGCTGCTTTCGGCATATTCTTTTTGGGTGCCATTACTGACCGACTCAGAAAGAGAATGAGCTGTGGGTCCCGGACCCTTTAAATAAGAATGCTGGGGTCTGACGCTTACGCACTCACGTACGCGTGCGTACAGCTGTTCGTACGGCCGTGCGGAACCCGGAAACTGCTGGGGCATAACTTATCTGCTGTACACAAGAGGAAAGATGGTGCCCACAATCTTCACCCACCAACAAGAATAGATCATCATGCTTGTAAGTGTCTTTTAATGGCTTTGATTTGCCATCTAAATGCATGCTTAGGCCTTAAGGAAGTGCAGGAATAAACGGTTTGTTTAAAAGTGTCTAAAACTCAGTGCAAAACCGAAGTTAGGGCCCACATGTGCAAAGCCACACTTATGCCAGCTAAAAGGATAGTGTTAGGCTAGAAATTTGTCTGTTAATGTAATTTAGTCAAATTATCGATTTGTGACATATATTAGTATGCACTTTGATCTTTCCAATCCTATATATATTTTGTGTTTTGTAGACGATGCTGAAGCGAACCGTCGCCCTGGAGATAGTGTCACGAATACAACACCAGACGGACACCACCTTCACCCACACTCAGATCATGCAGCATTGGTCGGACCTGAAATGGCTGCACATGCCCCGGGTGCGACGCTTTTTCGGACTCTATTTCCCTAGTAAGTACATAGCGATTGCATGCAAGATGTAAATAATACAGAAGGTAGGCCTTTATTTAAAAATGCTTTTCTTTTCTAGTGTTGGAAATGGAGTACCGAATTTGACGCACCCGGAGGCGCACAGGCCGACCAGTGCTGCATGAATCTGCAGCTGGAAGTGAAGGTGGTGGATCTCCAGGGCGACGGTCCTACCCCTCTTCTGTAGGGTCCTCCGACCAGCCCCTGGACCTTACCACAGAGGAGGGGCGGCACAGCGTGGGCAGGCAGTCGTACCCAGCGTTGCAGGCGGGAGCCTCTGATATGTGACTCTTCATGTAACTGCACACACATATATGCTATTTACAACCAAGCTGATTCCCTTAATCTGTTTTTCTAGATGCTTCTGGAGTGGGTGAAGATGTGGAGGATGCAGCAAATCTTGCCCAGGAGGCACAGGGAGAAGGTGAGTGATGTGACACACACATTGAAATAGACATTTGATTAATGTTGACTAAGACATTATAAGTGACCCTATTTGCCATGTCTCTACAGCCTTTACTTCACAGCAGTGGCAGGGCCCAGGACGGAGGGTTGTCCCCAACGAGGCATCCGTCGGCCACCAACCAAGTAAGTTGTAATGTCATTCTTTGCAGTATGTGGTAATTGACATGATCACCCAGTTACATCAAGCCATAGTCAATGGCATTAGCAGAATGACCTCTGCCCACTTCCTTAGATTAATGACTTAGCAGGATGACCTCTGCCCACTTCCTTAGATTAATGACTTAGCAGGATGTCCTCTGCCCACTTCCTTAGATTAATGACTTAGCAGAATGACATATGTCGTCATGATTTAAGTTGCCAACTAACAAACATTCCAGCCAGGTGAGAAACATGTATTTGTCTCAAACTAATGTTTTTTTAAACATTTGATACAGGGACCACACGGGCAAGAGTGGAAGAAATGAATCGAAGGGTCCTTGAGTTGGTGGCTGATATGCAGCTTCTGCGTGACTCGTTGGGGACAACAGAAGAAGAGAAGTGTCCTGGGTTTTTACATTTTAAAGTTTTAAAACATGTTAATGTTTTTTTTTTTTTAAATATAAAAGTTTGTAACATTTTTTCCCAAAGAAAAATTTTAAAAAAGCCACAAAAAATGGCCTTCGAATATAAAAAAAAAACAAACCAAATTAAAAGTTTCAGTGTCATTTTTTTGCACAAATACATTAACACCAAACGAAGGGTGAAATACATTTTCAGAGATGAAGATTCAGATGACCGGGAAGTGGTTTGGGTAAGTTTTAGGGGCCAAAAATGGAAGAAGAACCTAACCGGGAAGTGGTTTGGGTAAGTTTTAGAGGCATAAAATGGAAGAAGAACCTAACCGGGAAGTGGTTTGGGTACGTTTTAGGGGCCTAAAATGGAAGAAGAACCTAGCCAGAAAGTGGTTTGGGTAAGTTTTAGTGGCCTAAAATGGAAGAAGAACCTAACTGCAAAGTGGTTTGGGTACGTTTTAGGGGCCTAAAATGGAAGAAGAACCTAACCGGGAAGTAGTTTGGGTAAGTTTTAGGGGCATAAAACGGAAGAAGAACCTAACCGGGAAGTATTTTGGGTAAGTTTTAAGGGCATAAACTGGAAGAAGAAACTAACCGGGAAGTGGTTTGGGTAAGTTTTAGGGGCATAAAATGGAAGAAGAACCTAACCGGGAAGTGGTTTGGGTAAGTTTTAGGGGCATAAAATGGAAGAAGAACCTAACCGGGAAGTGGTTTGGGTAAGTTTTAGGGGTCATACATGGAAGATGTAGGAAAGCGCAAAGTGGTTTGGGTGAGGTTTAGGGGTCATACATGGAAGATGTAGGATTGCGCAAAGTGGTTTGGGTGAGGTTTAGGGGTCATACATGGAGGATGTAGGATTGTGCAAAGTGATTTAGCTAAGCATTGTAGCAGAAGTGAGTGAGCAAAATATGTAGGCGAGCACTTTAATGAGTTAAGTTTGTAGTGCGCAGGCGCAAGATCGTAAGGATTTACGTCCGGACGATTATTTATGGTTAAAGGAAAACAGAATTTATCGGGAAACGTAAAGGATTCGTGGAAGGAGACGATGGAAAAAGGGCAAAATCGAAAGCCGACGTTGTAACATGAGAAAATGGAACAGAAAAGTCACGCTGGAAAATGACATCCTCATACTCGTACTCTGGCATGCAAACGGACGGAAACTTTACTGAAGGTTAGCAATGCATGCATAGAATCGCTCGCACACTCATACGAGAGCGGAAAAATTAAAAAAAAAAAACAGGTCGGCACTAAAACGACTGTCTTTTTTTGTCTCTCTGAATCAAGCTTTATGAGCAAAGGAAACAAATGTACTTTGTAAATGTTTTAGCATGAAGCTGATTTTTTTTTTTTTTTTATAAAAGGTGTACCTACCCTATCCTATCCTTATCTCATATAACACAGAATGTGAAATAGTATATTCTACATCCTTTAAATAGCAGCAGAAACCATAAGGCCCACAAAAATAATAATACAGTAAGATAGATATGCACATGGGGAGCCTTATTTAAGAAGCATCAGTGCCACACAGCATGTTGTGGCCTAGGTGGCACAGAGCATATAATTTAAGCTAAATATATAATAAATATAAGCTCATGCACATGGACAAGAGAAATGTGTGCCAGAATTACACACTAAACAAGGAAAAGCTTGGTAAATCTACAATGGAAAAGGACAATAAACTTAATTGTAGTGTCCAATGTGAGGCAGCAGCTGGTGTTGATGACCAGAGCATCATTTTACCACTCTATAAGTCACTGGTGGAATATTGCATACAGCTCTGGGCACCAGTGCATAAGAAAGACATATCAGAACTGGGGCACGTTCAAAGGTGGGCAAGTTTGTATAAGAGACACATGAGAGGCGATCTACTAACTATGTAAAAATATATCTTGGGACAATACAAAGATCTATCCCACGATCTATTCATACCCTGGAGTGTAAACATATCCATACACTAAGCTTAGAGGACCACCGACATTGGAAGGGATTCTTTTCTGTCAGAGCAGTGAGATTACTGAACTCTCTACCAAAAGTAGAGTTCAAAAGTAGTCTGGGTGCCTTCCTTGCATGTAATGCCTTTACCAGCTCTAGCAACTAGACCACTTTAAGGAAATTTCCTTTTATATACAAGCTGAGCTGGATGGACTTAAAGCAGAATAAAACCCAGGGCGGCTGGCCTGGCCTTCCTTGCGAAACCCTCCAGATCAATGGTATCAGCTTACCTTTCCTTGGTGCCAGCACGGCAAACAGCTCTGATTTAATGGAAGCCCGTGCATGCGCCATTGTGTCTGGAAGATGTGAGTTCTACAGGGAATTCCAGGGGGCTTCACACAGCCTGAGGAACGAAACAAAACTTGGCATAATCAAAATCCTATTTTTTTTAATGCCTTTAAGTGTTTATTTGGCCTTACATACTATGTTACTATGGGGTACACTAAGGTTTATCAGTTGACTATTGAATCTTTAGACCAGAGTACTAAGACCTATATGCAGCTTGACAACACAGTACTGGTGAGCATAACAACACCCCTGATATTATCCATTATCCTGCCAAAACATATTTTGTAGGTTACTTTGGTTTTGCTTTTGGGTACTTTTTGATCTGGTTAGGATTACACTTGGCGATAGGGTGGGCCACTTTACATATATCATGCATGACCTTTGTACTGTACCTTTACAGGCATTTCTGGCTGCTGCCATCAAAGCACAATCCTCACAAAGAATATCCAATCACATTTATACCAACAAGCACTGAACTCCAGCATTCCTTTACAGTTCTTATAGAAGATCATCATGCTTCTCATAGAAGATTAATAAAACCAAGCTGTACCTGGCCCATCCCATGCATGGGATTTAACACCTTGTAGGCTGATTTTTAAAGAGAGAGGACAGTCACGACTTCTGGATTTTGTTTATCTGTTCTCATTCAGCAGCACATCCATACAGTGGATATTCCCAATTTATCTCAATTCCTTTGTCAAACAAATTGGAACCAAAAGCTCAACCTTGCCAGTGCTGCACTGGGATGTCTAGGAGATTACACAATATACTTCCTACTCTTGTAGATATAGGCTAGATGTACATACTGTGGAGATTAGCTCTGGTAGGCGACCGGGTGTCAGCAGCATAGAGGCGGAGGCAAACAGTTCAAAGTAAAGTCTGTGTTTATTTCACACAAAAATCCACAAAAGCATATGTCCACATCACCTTTTCAGGAAACCGCAGCATAAATGATACAGTCAGGCAAACAGCTTTTAGTCCTTAAGCAAAGGTCCTGTTTACAGTCAAAATAGGCCTCAGGTCCGCATGAACAGCCTCCACAGGAGATTTCAGCCAGGCTCACAGAGTCTCACTCCCATGTGAGCTCTAGACAAAGGACAGGCCACAGCTGATTCCCCAGGCTATTTAAACAGCCCGCAAAACCCGGACCTGGGAAGTGGGATGGAGTCCCACCCTGCTCTACTCCATCCCAGTAAAGCCGTCCCAGGTTAGCATTTCGGCTATTCTAAAGCAACAGCAGCAAACTGCCACCAGCAGCTGATGCTGGAAATCAGACTACACGACTTTACTGCACCAATGCCAGGTACATTGGTGCTACATACCTGCCGTCAATGACGGCCCCTTGCACCACCTTACCACATATCCCCCCCTTTGTTCAACCCTGAGGGGGTGGACACATGCCAAACAATGTGCTCGGGACAGGGCATCCACATTACCCAATAATCGTCCCGCTCTGTGCTCAACTGTGAACTTGAAGTTTTGTAGTGACAAGAACCATCGGGTGACCCTGGCATTCCTGTCCTTAGCCTGGCACATCCACTTGAGGGGAGAGTGGTCCGTAATCAGACTTAACCTTCTCCCCAGCAAGTAGTAGCGAAGAGACTCCAGGGCCCATTTAATGGCCAAACACTCCCTCTCCACTATACTATACCGGGTCTCCGCGGGTGTTAATTTGCGACTCATGTAGACAACGGGGTGCTCCTCCCCGTTGACTTCCTGAGACAGTACAGCACCGAGACCTACCTCGGAGGCATCAGTCTGCACTATGAACTCCCTCTTAAAGTCGGGTGTCACCAACACCGGAGACCCACACAGGGCAGACTTCAAAGCGGAGAACGCTTTTTCGGCCTGTTCATTCCACTTCACCATGAAAGACTTGCGTCCCTTTAACAGGTCTGTCAATGGTGCCGCTAGGGTGGCAAAATTGGGAATGAACCGCATATAATATCCCACCAACCCCAGAAATGACTTTACCTGGCGGGTGGTGTTAGGCCGGGGCCAGTTACGGATGGCTTCTAGTTTGTTCACCTGGGGCTTGACCACTCCTCGTCCAATCACATAGCCCAGGTATTTTGTTTCTTCTAGGCCTAAAGCACATTTTTTCGGGTTTGCCGTCAACCCAGCCTTCCTGAGGGAGTCCACTACGGCCTGGACTTTGGGTAGGTGACTTTCCCAATCCGTGCTATGGATAATTATATCGTCCAGATATGCCGAAGCATACCGACGATGTGGCCTGAGGACAATATCCATTAACCTTTGGAACGTAGCGGGAGCGCCGTGTAACCCAAAGGGTAATACCTTGTATTGGAACAGTCCCTCTGGTGTAATAAAGGCTGTTTTCTCCTTGGCAGCCTCAGTGAAGGGCACCTGCGAGTACCCATTTGTGAGGTCCAAAACCGAAAAGTACCTGGCTTGGCCTAGCTTCTCAATGAGTTCATCTACCCGGGGCATAGGGTAGGCATCAAACTTGGAAACTTCATTAAGTTTGCGGAAATCGTTACAGAACCGCAACATACCATCGGGCTTGGGAATCAAGACTATGGGGCTGGCCCACTCACTCTTTGATTCTTCAATCACGTCTAACCGGAGCATTTGCTGCACTTCCTCCGCGATAGCTTGTCGCTGGGACTCAGGTACCCGGTAAGGCCTCAACCGGACCTTGACCTGAGGTTCCGTGACAACATCATTTTGGATGACCGAAGTGCGCCCAGGGAGTTCTGAAAACACGTCCGTGTTTCTGCTAATAAACTCCCTGGCTTCCTGAGTCTGTTTAGAGGAGAGGTTGTCGCCAGTTTTCACCTCGACTACTGCTTCTCTAATAACAGACCGAGGAATGGGAAGCTCCACCCCCACCATACCTGGTCGGGGACTGTCACCCCCAGGGGTCTCCCTGTCTTTCCACAGTTTCAACAGGTTTACATGGTACACCTGCTCTGGCTTCCTCCGCCCAGGCTGATGTACCTTGTAAGTCACTTCCCCAACTTTTTCAATGACCTCATAGGGACCCTGCCACCTAGCTAGAAATTTGCTGTCCACCGTGGGTACCAGAACCACAACTCTGTCACCTGGGTTAAAGTTCCGTACCCTGGCTTGCCGATTATAAATCCTGCTTTGGGCCCGCTGCGCTGCCTCCATGTAATCTCTGACAAGCGGCAAGACGGTCTCTATCCGCTCCTGTAGGTGAGTAACATACTCTACCACACTTTTGTGGGGTGTGGGTTGCTGTTCCCAGGCCTCCTTGGCTATATCCAACAGGCCCCGTGGATGTCGACCGTATAAGAGTTCGAAGGGCGAGAACCCCGTAGAGGCCTGGGGCACCTTTCGCACTGCGAACATCAGATAGGGCAGCAGCGAGTCCCAATTCTTCCCATCCTTGGCGACCACCCTTTTTAACATGGTCTTTAAAGTTTGATTAAACCGTTCTACTAGGCCGTCTGTTTGCGGGTGGTAAACGGATGTCCGCAACTGTTTCACCTGCAGCAGTTTACAGAGCTCTTTCATTACTTTCGACATAAACGGGGTACCTTGATCGGTCAGGACCTCTTTAGGCAGACCTACTCTGGAAAACATTTCCATAAGCTCCTTAGCAATGAGCTTGGCAGAGGTGTGACGCAGGGGCACTGCTTCAGGGTACCGCATGGCATAGTCCAAGATCACCAGAATATGTTGGTGCCCACTAGCGGATTTTGGCACTGGACCCACTAGTTCCATGGCAATCCGCTCAAATGGTACCTCAATAACTGGGAGAGGAACTAAGGGACCACGGTAATGAGGCTGAGGGCTGGTCATCTGACATGTTGGGCAGGACTCACAATATCTCTCCACCTCCTTGTACACACTGGGCCAGTAGAATCGTTGTAAAACGCGGTCCAGTGTTTTCTGCTGGCCCAGGTGTCCACCCAGAACATGTTGGTGGGCCAAATCCAACACCAATTTGCGATATGGATTGGGTACCACCAATTGTTCCACCACCTCTTCACGTACCTTGTTTACTCGGTACAACATTTCCTGGTGAACCACAAAGCGAGGAAACTGTAACTCCGCCCCTGGCTGTTGTGGTTCACCTTCCACCTCAAGAACATTCTCCCAGGCCCGAGACAGGGTCGGGTCCTGGTGTTGAGCGGTACCAAAGTTAATTGTGGAGACATGGAGATCTGCCAACTCTGGACCTGTTGCCAACTCTTCCACATCTCCAACCATAACATTTAGTGGGGTTGACTCCCCCTCTTCCATTTTAGGGACGGACACCTCTTCCACGGTGCCTCCTGATTCCGGTTCCCAGGGCACCGGGGTCTCCCCTGAGTAGGGCCAGTATATTGGGGACACACCCACCTCGCGGGTTTCCGGAACTGCCAACTTGGCCCACAGTGACCTGAACCCTGGAAAGTCTCTCCCAATAATCAGTTCATACGGGAGTTTAGCGGCGACAGCGACTTCATGTTTCCAGCTGCCGGAGACAGTGGTGAGAGACACTTGTGCTGTGGCATAGTCTCTCAAGTCCCCATGAATGCACAGCACAAAACCCCGGTTTTCCGCCCAGTGTACTCATCGGGCAGTACTAAGGCGGGTCTTGCCAGGGTAACCATACTCCCCGAGTCCAAAAGGGCCACAGCCAGGGTGTCTCCCACTTTCACCTGACAGAGGTGACTTTGCCCCACAAGCTCAGGGACACCGGCAGCACACAGCCTCCTGGCATACATGGAAGGGCGGTAACCAAAGTTCACGTCCATGGGCTCTCCCTGGTGGGGACAATTGGCTCTGATATGTCCCGGCTCCTTACATCCCCAACACAACACTTGGGCAGGGACTTTGGGGGGTAGGTCCTGAGAGGGTTTAGGGGACGCCACTCGCCTGAGCTGGGGCGGGGACCTCCGGGGTTTCCCCGAATCCCTCCTCATGGAGCCGCCTTGCAAGTTCCTGGTGGCCTCATATCGCTCCACTAGGTCCACCATCCCTAGTGCGTTGTCGGGGGATACCTGGCCAACCCAGTGCTGAAGAGGGTGCGGTAAAGCCCTCCAAAAAATGTCCGCCAGCAAGCGGTCCAACATGGCAGTGGGGCTTAACAACTCCGGCTGCAGCCATTTTTGCAGCAGGTGCAGCAGTTTATAATACTGGGGTCGGGCGGGCTCTGCCGACTGGTAGCTCCACTGATGCACCCGCTGAGCCCGAACCCACACATTCACCCCCAGTCTGGCCAGTATCTCACCCTTCAGAGTCGGGTAGTCAGCGGCTTGGTCCTCTGGGAGATCAAACAACACCTGCTGGGGTCCAGACGCCAGAAATGGAGCGATGACATCAGCCCACTGGTCATGCGGCAACTTCTCCCTTGCAGCCACCTTTTCAAACACCGCCAGGTAAGTCTCAACGTCATCTGAAGGGGTCATTTTTGTGAGCGCCGAGCGGACAGCTTTCCGGGCATCAGGAATACTTTTGGGCACACCTGCAGCTTGCAGCGCCATCACATGTTGCAAAAACAGCTGGTTGGTCTCCTGCTGCTGCCTGTTGGTCTCATGCTGCTGCCTGTTGGCCTCCACGAGCGCTTTCACGACCGCCTCCATTTTGTCTGCAGTCCCAGGTAGCAGCCTGGCAGGTTTAATATAGGACATGCACAACAAAAACTTTTTCGTCGGTTGCTCCTAGCAACGGCCTCACTGCTGTGCCCGCATCCGACACCAAATGTAGAGATTAGCTCTGGTAGGCGACCGGGTGTCAGCAGTATAGAGGCGGAGGCAAACAGTTCAAAGTAAAGTCTGTGTTTATTTCACACAAAAATCCACAAAAGCATATGTCCACACAGGTTACATCACCTTTTCAGGAAACCGGAGCATAAATGATACAGTCAGGCAAACAGCTTTTAGTCCTTGAGCAAAGGTCCTGTTTACAGTCAAAATAGGCCTCAGGTCCGCATGAACAGCCTCCACAGGAGATTTCAGCCAGGCTCACAGAGTCTCACTCCCATGTGAGCTCTAGACAAAGGACAGGCCACAGCTGATTCCCCAGGCTATTTAAACAGCCCGCAAAACCCGGACCTGGGTAGTGGGATGGAGTCCCACCCTGCTCTACTCCATCCCAGTAAAGCCGTCCCAGGTTAGCCTTTCGGCTATTCTAAAGCAACAGCAGCAAACTGCCACCAGCAGCTGATGCTGGAAATCAGACTACACGACTTTACTGCACCAATGCCAGGTACATTGGTGCTACATACCTGCCGTCAATGACGGCCCCTTGCACCACCTTACCACAATACCGTGAGGAAGCCCACCTCCTGGGGTGAAATGTATTGGAATTAGAGCAAAGGACCCTCCCTTACATTTGAAAGGTCTTTGTAATCTGAGATATCTGTAATATATTCTGTGTTATGAGTACTTCAATGTGCATTAAAGCAAGCATTTTTCTAGATTTTATAATATATATATATATGTGTATTTTGTGACATAGTTATATTGTATTACATGAATCAGTACCAAAGGGATCTCAATGTACTGTACTTTAGCACAAACTAATGTTTAAACAATGGAATTATGCATATAATGTGATAAGTGTGATGTTTTTGTGATATAGTATCTACATCTCTATGATTATGAAACTGTTTCAGTACAAGCGTACATGAGTAAAACATTTTAATCGCTACTGTATTATTTGACTTTTGACTTAACCCCTTAACTGCTTTGGATGTCATTTTTGATGAAAGAAGCTTTTAGGCTAAGTTCAGAAGACTGCTGATCCTCACTGCCCATCACCCTGTGTGCCATTACCGCACGCCCTGTGCTTTGGAACTGTCCCTGCTATTGGATGCTAACAAAGCTACACATTGTTGGATGTTTCTGAAGTTTTTTCTCACGAGAACAGGTCAATAACCCAGAAAGATCCAGGCACTCCTTTTAGAGTATTTTCATTGTTTTTCTTTCTACATGTTTAGTGAGATCTAGCTAGATCCCATTACATCAAACTTTACCACAGTGGACCCTTGAAAAAAATCTCCTGGTAGTAAAAAAATAATTTATGAGATAAAAGCATGTGCATTTCACTGTTGCTGAATTACCAGCTAGAAAGACAATAAAAGTCAATGGTACTTTTTACTCCTAAGAGAATTAGTAGTATAACATTTTAATGCTTTTTATACTGTAATGTTGACGATGATTCACTACTAGCACCACGTATTGCCAGGTGAGCGTCTTTATAGCGACACTTAGAGTGACCGCTAGTAGACACTGTAAGCGGGTGTCGGGCACTGTAACCTAGTATAGCAGTCGATGTAGTATCCTGGTCAGCATTGATGAATTTGATGTGTGGTGGGTGCTGTAGAAGTGCTGCCCCTGATTCACTACATACAGCAAGAGGACAACGCTGCAGTGAGTGATAGGTAGCGCCAGCTCAGTGCATCCGGCAATCGGAGCTCCACACCATATTTAACACTGTGACAATGACACTTTAGTGTCTGACCTGCACATACAATCCTGCATAATTTATTGCCCAAAACGCTATTTAAACACAACCAAATGAAACCCTATTGAAATGTATGGCAGAGCGACACTGAGCGCAAGGTAATACGTGACGAATCTAGACTGCCGGCGCTATACACTAACCCGCCTCTAGTAATACATGTGATGCTACATGGCGCTGTTAGAGGCACTCACCAGATTCGCTTTCTAAAATATGGTTTCACATACAGCGCCCAGCGTTTACCGGTCGCTACGT
Organism: Gastrophryne carolinensis; assembly: GCA_027917425.1. Taxonomy (NCBI): domain Eukaryota; kingdom Metazoa; phylum Chordata; class Amphibia; order Anura; family Microhylidae; genus Gastrophryne; species Gastrophryne carolinensis. The sequence goes on from CM051240.1 coordinate 115,476,215, forward strand.
GCTGCTAGGTAGCATTACCTGGCGCTAGCTTAAATAACCCCCTTAGTTCCAAGTCACATTACAATAGGGCCACATTAAAGTGTAACAATTTCCAGGGATAATACCTATCTTCTTTTTCCATTTTTTTAATGGTTCATTGTTATAATGCTTTATATTGTGTATAACATAATACAGCAATTTTACACAATTCACCTTCACACGGTCAGACAGTATTCCAGGTTTTAAAGAGAGTGGATATGTTGTGCTTTACTGCTGCAGAAAAGAGACAGCAATAAGAATTCAGCATTAACTGCTGCCCCTGACGTAATTAAAGGAGCGCAATGCAAATATCATTAGCAAGACATTTGTGCAAAATCCCTTAGCGCCGGGCTGTACACAGGGCCGACACTATTACGCCTGATCATGTTGTTCTGTGGTGCTCAAAAGATTTTTTTGGTACCCCTATGGGACAGTCTGAACCTGAGTGTAGTAAGTCGTACAACAAAAAAGTTTCCCTTATGGTTTATTCTGATACTCAAGGCTCCAAGCTGGAAGGCCTTCACAGTTTGTTATGCTACTGACAGCAGCTGCCATCCTTCAACTCCATTTTTAGAAAGACTAAGGGAGAATACAGTACATTGTGTGCATGTGTGGCACTTATATGCAATACTAAATACATTTAAAAACTTTAAATATTTTGTTTACATTTTTTTGCATATCATAAACATGTTTTAATATTCCTTCATTTACATTATTCCAAGACTTTTCCTTCTAAGAGTTGCAATTTCAATGTTGTGCGTGTGTATATGTGTATGTATATGTACAATAGAGAGTATTTATTTTTATACATATACAGTAAGTCATATTTACCACTGATGTTTTATTTTACACTTTGGGCCCTGCTAAAATAATTGTGTCATAGCTACACAATGGGATCAATTAAGAAAGATGTTTTACAGTATATAAATTAGAACCTAAAGGAGAAGCATACACACTTAATCAATATGTCTTTTAACTGGCCCAGAGGTGTAAACAAAGGGAATAGATCAAGATAATAAAAGGTCAAAATAAACCATGATAAAATACAGCTTCAGTAAATTCGAAAGTCATGTAGGAAATATAGCACCACAATCACAACTTCCACAGAAAAAAATATTACAAATATACAGACAAATATTGATATTGGTCTACAATTAGAGATAAGTGAACAATTTGAACCAGAGTTTGGTTTGAACTTTGGGGAAAAATCGGTTCAGCAGGGTTTGTTCAAATTAACTTACTGTATGTTTTTCATTGGCTGAGTAACTTGGATTTGGACATGAACAATAAGCACAGGAAGCAGAGGACTAAGTGGTCACAGATGATGGAAGGCAGCTGGCCAATCTTCTCCTTTGATGTCACACTATGCCCTGTGGGAAAACACAGGTATGCCCACATTAATACTTTCTGGTTGCTGTTGGTTCCTCAGCAAGGGACATATCCGTTGCTTGGGACAGTGGGGAAATCAATACTTTTTTCTTTTCTTTACAGAGAGTACAGCCTGAGTATCCATGGGTTTTTATAAGGGGTCCACCAAGATATTGCTTGGCTACTAGGGAGCTCTGTGCCTACACAGTATTATTCTATTGGACACTTTGTGGATTGTGGTGTTTTGCATGTTTGCACTTTGATTTATTCATTTAATTATTTCTAGCGCGGTATTATTAATTTTAAATTATTTACCTTGCCTAATTTTCAGTATTTTGTGGCAACAAGTGTGTTACTAAAAAGGCAGAAAGAGACCTTTGGCCTGATTTAGGGCCTCTTTCGCATGGGAATGACATCAAAGGACCATATTTGGTCTCTTTTCCGTGTTGGGTCATTCAGAGCCTTGTTGTTTTTTTGCTGGAAATTACGGAGTGCGTACCGAGGGCTGTTCTGAGGGATTGGCGCTTAGAAAATGTGGTGCCAGTATTCAAAAAGGGGTCTAAGAGGAAACCTGGGAACTACAGACTGATAATCTGTGGTGGGCAAGACGTTTGAAGGTTTTTTAATGGATATTATCCAGCAGTATCTTGAAAATGACCTTATTACTCTATATCAACATGGATGTATGAGGAATCGCTCCAGCCAGACAAACCTAATCAGTTTTTATGAAGAGGTAAGTTCAAGATTGGATCAGGGGAAGTCATTGGATATACCCCTCGATTCAAAGAGCAAAAGTTAATTGATTTCGGATCGAGAATCGTAAGTTTGGGTGGGTGTTAGTCATTTTTTCCTGTTTTTTTGGCCATTTACGACTCGCACGAGCCTACGTTCGAATGCGTATATGCTCTTACGATCATCGCAAGTTCGTTCCTAAATTTTAGGATCAAAACGTAAAACTTAGGATCAAATCCTAAAACTTAGGATCAAAACGTAAAACTTAGGATAATCGAATGGGTTTAGGTGTGATTCAGAGAACAGTTTTCAAACCTCTAAAGACGTTTTAAAAGAAAGCCACTGCCGACACCTTTTAGCAGTCGTATTGCTGTTCTTGAACAGGTTTTTTGGCTATGTGGAGGAGTCTGCGCGTCTTGAGCTCCAATGAACTGCATGTATCAGCATGGCCGAGGCCATAAATTGTATGGCAATGCATACCTGATTCATGTATGCCTTATAAAAGCATTTTAATGTGGACCTTAATTAGTCCTTTGCATGTAAACCTTTATTTTGCAATCTATTTGCGTTAATTAAAGAAACTTATGTCCTTTATTTTAAAATTGATGTACTAGAATAATATTTTTAGATTGCATTTATTGGTGTAGTTGTTTACCTTTGCTTTGTTTAATTATTTAAGCACATCTTTGGTCAGATGCATCACACTTACTGAGGAGAGGAGAGCGGGATAAAGTGCAGGATGTGGGTTACTGCTGTATTTTGCACAGACACAGCAGAGCTGGGGGCACGGAAAAAGGTCAGAAATCAAAGAATGCAGAGCAACACAGTCACAAGGCCCTTTCTGTTTGCAGGCTGCCCGATAATACCTGACCCGCCATCTTGGCTGTTTCTAGGCTCATAACATGCAGAAGTTGCTGGGTGTTTTTTTATATTTGAGAGCAATCTGTATGTAGAGGGTGTGGGTAACCACACACAAAATTTTAAGTTGTACCATTTGAAGCCAAAATATTAAAATTAAATCCACAAGTAAAAAATTCAAGTTAACTAAAAATTAAACAAAGTAAGATTTACTTATGCAAATGCATTCATTAATGGTTGGATACTACAAAATGAATGAAATAAAGAAAAATCAGACCAAATATTTAGAATGCACTTTAATGAGGTAAGTTTGTAGTGCGCAGGCGCAAGATCGGAAGGATTTACGTCCAGACAAAAAAGGAAAAAGGGCCAAACCAATGTTGCAACCTGAGAAATGAAACGGAAAATTCAGGATGGAAACTGACATAGGTCTGATTCCCGAACTGCCATACGAACGGACGTACTTTTTAGGATAGAAACGTATTTGCTTATAGAATCACTCGCAAGTTCATACGAACGCACGAGCGGACGTGAAAAATAGGATGATCGGCACCCAAATCAAAGCTGTTACATGTTTCTTTGAATCGACCCAATTGTATATCTTGACTTTTCTAAAGCATTTGATACTGTGCCACATAAAAGACTGGTACAAAAGATGGGAATGCTTAGACTGGGGGAAAAGGTGTGCACATGGGTGAGAAATAGGCTTAATGATCAGAAGGAGGGTGGTTATCAATGGTACATACTCAGATTGGGTCACCATTACTAGCGGAGTACCGCAAGGGTCAGTTCTGGGCCCAATTCTCTCCAGATATATATTAATAACATAGGGTATGGATTAAAGAGTAAAGTCTCAATGTTTGCTGATGATACTAAAGTAATTAACACAAAACAGGACAGCAGGCAGCTACAAACAGATTTAGATAAATTGGAAGCATGGTCAGTTAAATGGCAAATCAAGTTTAACACAGCTAAATGTAAGGTTATGCACATGGGAAGGAGAAATATGTGCCATGATTAAATAATGAATTGCTTGGTAAAGCTACAATAAAAAAGGACCTAGGGGTTTTAGTTAACAATAAACTTAACTGTAGTAACCCCAGGCAGCAGCTGCCAAAGCAAACAGGATCATGGGGTGCATCAAGAGACGCATAGGTGCCCATGGCCAGAGCATCATTTAACTCATGTACAAATCACTGGTCAAACCCCATATGGAATACTGTGTACAGTTCTGGGCACCAGTGTGTAAGAAGGACATATTAAAACTGTAATGCGTTCAAAGGAGGGCAACTAAGGTAATAAATGGAGTGCGGGGACTAGAGTACCCTGAAAGATTGCCAAGGTTAGGATTATTTAGTTTGGAAAAGAGACGCCTGAGGGGTGATCTAATTGCTATATAAAAATATATTCAGGGTCAATACAAACATCTGTCCCACAATCTATTTATACCCCGGAGCGTAACCATAACTTGAGGGCATTCACTAAGCTTACCAACATAGGAGGGAATTTGTCTTTGTAATAGCAGTGAAACTATGGAACGAGTTGCCAGAGGAGGTAGTTTTGAAGGATACAGTAAAAGCATTCAAGAGTGGCCTGGATGCCTTCCTTGCATGTAATAACATTTACAGCATTAGCTACTAAACCATTGGACGGAGATAAATAGGCTGAACAGGATGGACTAAATTCTTTATTCAGCCTTACATAATATGTTCCTATGTAATGTGTCTGTAATTTGATGGGTTTAGCCTGTGCTTGTGCGTGATTTGGATCCCTGATTTGTGGCTTTTCGGACCTAAAAAAGCCATAGATTTCCGGTTCAAACTTACGCAGTGCGGTTGTGTTTTTTAAACATTGCGAATATGCCAAGTATCAGGGGTGCCATTGATTGTATGCATGTGGCACTGGTTCCCCCAGTTGCTTAGGAGGAAATATTTTGGTATGTTAAGGTCCACATAGCTCCTTCCTGTAGCCCACTCTCGTCTCTTGAGTCTAGCCTAGATTCCCCTCCCCCCAAACAGCTTCCCTGTTTCCCATTTGGCCCTTGGTTTAATTTATTTTTAATGTTTATTGCCAGTTGCCAGTCTAGTGACCTTTTTTTTTACTTCTGCCTTCTTTTCTGCAACCACAAGATGGGTCACTATCTTAATGTCCTTTGTGTTGTGGGCCCAGATCTTCGTTTTTTCAGCATTTTAGCCGGCTTCTCTGGCTGCCCATGCCATGATGAATTTATATTTAGAAGTTATGATTTATACACCTGTTTTAAGAGTGGCGAGTTGACTAGAGGCTGGCATGTGGGTAAGACTTTTTGTTGCTGGAGTGTATCTGTCTGTTTATTGTTAATGTAGCATTTGCAACATGTGTTTCTTTTCTGTTATGTGCTTTTTGTAGTAGTTTATAGTGTAGTTTATAGTTGCTCTCCCTGACCTTCATCACTACGAGTGCTGTGTTCATGCACACTTTTAATGTCCCCTTCTCCCTGTAGCAGCTACAAATGCTTAGCCTGAGCATCCTGCTGTACCTTTTGCCTGTTTGGCCTTACTTTTTTGTGATACTTACTTTTTTTGTCTAGGACTAGTTTTAATGTGGTGTTTTTTTTCTATTTTTTTTATTTGTCTGATTTGGTGATTCAGGTTATCCCTTGCTGCCCTGGCTCCTGACATCCTTCTTAAGGCCCTAGAAATCTGGCCAGGAGGCATATAATATGGCCCACCACTGCACAAGGGCTATAGCAGAGCATGCCTTCGGGCTTTTGGAGGCCAGATTTCACTGTCTGGACCACACAGGGAGCGCCCTTCAATACAAGTCAAAGAAAGTTGTTCAGTGTATCATAGTGTGCATCATCCTCCATAACTTTGCCTTAAGTAAGAGGTTGTCAGCATATTTGGAGGAAACAGCCCCTGCTTGTGCTCCATCTGTATGCTGACACCCAGAGCAGTGTGTGCCAAACCATTCATCGACATTTGGGGGACTTTTTCATAAATTTGTTTTTCTACAATTTCGTCGGTTTTTATTTCTTATATCCCTTTCCTTACCTGGGTGTGAGTAAATAATATTAAATAATATCCAAACCAAATTTTCTTTTTTTGCTTTTTATTCTCTAATTACATGTTACATGTTAAGTTGTTGGGTTATGGCACAACTGTGGATAGAGGCCTGTCTGGTGTAACTAATGCTTTGGAACCCCCCACCCTGTATTGTGTGTCTGCAGCTTGCTGTGCCTCAAGCCTCTCCAGTCTTTGAAGGACAACCTGGTTGGCCCCCAGCATTTGAAGGGCAACCTGGTTGGCCTCCAAATGTGGAAAGGCAACCTGCTTGGCCTCCAGCCTTTGAAGGGCAGCCTGTTTGGCCTCCAGCCTTTAAATGGCAACCTGGGTGGCCTCCACCAGAGCCCCAGCCAGTTTCTCCATCTGCTGATGATGGAGCTGTTGCTCCTTAACCACTGCAGCCAGGTCTTCAAGAAGCAAACTGGCAGTCCGTCGCACTACTTTAAAATATCTATTGCCATTTTTCTGATGGTGCCATTGACCTGCTAGTTTTCCTCCATGATTTGGCATATGTAAAGAGGCTATTTTTATGAACACCAAAGAATCCTCAATGTTTCAATGTGTATACCATCATTAGTGGGGAGGTTGTTCCTGATGAAGATATAAACACCGAAATGTTGAGGGTTCTTTGGTGTTTCATCCACTAGGTATACTGCTCCACTTTTTCTGGACTGATTACTGCCATAGAGGACCACTGTGCTATCTCCTTTGTCTCTCTATATTGGATACTTTAATACCTTCTCTGCATTGCTTTGCTGCACAGTAACTATTTGTGTATATAACAGCATCACCTAGTGGTCAATGTATAGATATACTCTGCATACCACATGTTTCATATGTCTTTGTTTCATATCTCTTGTACTTTTTGTATTATACCCATTGTAAAACAATCAATCACTGTTATTAAAATCTGTTTCTTTTTGCATAGTCATGTGTTCTGGCTGTTCATAAAAATAGCCTCTTTCCATATGCATGTTTCAGTTTTGTGTGCAGTGAGTGGGCACACTCAGCTATATTGTGAACCCCTTAATCTGGTTTCTTTCTAATATCATACACCTAAGATACATTTTGGTGTGCCACCACAACCTCAACTCTAACATTAAACTTCCATGATTTGGCACCACCTTACCAAATACAGGTGATGCATGGCTGCAGGCCAGGCCTGACTTCCTCCTGGGTGCTCTGTGGAGCTGAGGGAGCTGCTACTGGCAGAATGAAGCTGCAGCTACCAGGAGGAGTGGTGAAGGCCAGTGTTGATGCAAGCAGCTGGTGGAGGTGTCCAGATAATATTGGGGGTCTCATCCAGAAGTTCAGAGTGCCTTTCCTCCAGCTCATTAATTTGATCCTGGAGAGGTGCCATCTGTGTGAAGCAAGGTCAGCATTAGTTGACCAATGTTACCACAAAGCCTGCAGGGCACCAAACTTTACCCTGGTTACCCTCCTCCTCCTCCACCCTGCTCCTTGCCCTTTGCCTATAAAGCGCACTCATTTACCCCATCACTGTCTTGACTCCCTTAGTGGCTGTCTGGTGAGTAGGCGAGGTCTTTATGTTGTCTTGGGGGTAGCCAATCCAGAGGGGCCAGCTGCAGCTGTAGGTGATGGGTTTTAGGGGGAAGGTGCTGCTCGCTGTGGTATTGCTTCAAAGTCAAGGTACATGCACTGGTAGTTTCCTCCTAACAGTATATGTGCCCCTTCAAAATCCCTTCAAGGGATACACACTGGGTCCCACATCATTGTGAGCCCCTAAATTGCAGGCTGCTCACAGCCATGTTAGGGGTTACATATAAAGGTTGCCCAAAACCCTTGGTGTGTATAGTCACACAACATATGTTGCGCAGACAAGAACCCACAGTCAACTGTGTATGTGGGAACTAAGATTGGTGGGGGGGAATGTTTGGTTGGCCTACTTCCCCTTGTGCCAAGCTAAGCTTACCACTGGTAGGCACATGCCATCTATTGGTGTCCATGGTGCCCAACACCCCCTGGGAGGTGTTGGGGTGGAGCATCCCCAACACCCCCTCCTCTGCATGGGTAAATGAGTTTTGAGTAGTCCGCTACCAGTTTGCCAACTAGATTCAAATAAAGGAAATAGTGGCTTTATTGAGTTGTCCAATGTTTTCTGTACTAGCAGCCCTCTGGATGTTCAGCACTTACCCTTCAGCCCGTCTGGTCCCGTCCCCATCACGTTACGTGGTTTCGCCAACCATAACTGCTCTTGCAATGCTTTGGAGGTTGAGCGGGACTGGGATCCAGCCAATTGATCATAATTTCTGGCAACACAATCCAGCATAATCTCAAGGTTGTCATCATTAAATTGGCCACTCAACTTGCCGCTTGTTAGTTTGCGCCCAGGGTGAGAGGCCGATGCTATGGTCTGCTGGGTGAGTCTTGGTTGAAGGGGGAGTCACTACGCCCAATCCTATACCCAGAACAGATGGATTTCAGGCTACTGGCCGGGGAAAGAGCAGGCCTAGCTGTGGCAATGCTGCTCAGCCTTTGGCTTCCCCATTGGCTTCTCATGGGGCTCCACTGTGGACTCAGCATTGGGGCCTGCCTGGGGACTGTCTGGGGTTCCATATAGTGCTCTGGTGTCCTGAGCATTGGTTGGTCCATGTTGAACTGTGCTGGGAGTCCCGGGGCCTGGTTTTCTGATGATCTGCTGATGCCTTAACTGCTGCTTGTGACCCGCTCTGAGTGACTTGTTAAGGTATAAGCAGGGGATGGTGGGTCCTGGGGTTGGGGTTGCGATACCTTGGCCAGGTGCTGCCAGTTCCTTGGTCATTTGTGCACTTCTGGGCAGGGGTGGGCCACATAGAAGACATCCAAAGAAAACCGACATGCCACCTTTTTCATCAGTAAGCAGCAGGAGGAAATAGCGATGGTAAGTCACATTTCATGCTATTTGCCTATGCATGTTTGTCGCATTACACTCCTGCCAAGGTGTCAACCGGGCCATGAAATATCCACTACTATTATGGGGAGGTAGAGATGGATTACTTTGGCATACATATGCGTATATGAGGCTTGAATGGTTGCAACATCCCATAAATTTACTTAAAGGGGCTTGGGCGTGCATGTGTGCTAAAGGAGAACCAAACAGAGAACATAAGTTGACAATGCAAATATGTTTGTTGTTTGCAAACTTTCATGAATCAGAGGTACAACTTCAAGCCAAACACACATGAAAAAAGGGCGTTGGCAGAGGAAGTGACAGCCCATGTAAGTGTTCAGAGTAAGTATGGTAAAGAACATCCAGACTACATGGGATGCCCTAGATATCAGCAGGGGGAAGAGAGGTAAGTATGGTGAAGGGCATGCATACTACATGGGATGCCCTAGATGGCAGCAGGGGGAAGAAAGGTAAGTATGATGAAGGACATGCAAACTACATGGGCTGTCCTAGATGTCAGCAGGGGGAAGAAAGTTAAGTATGGTGAAGGACATGCAGACCACATGGGATGTCCTAGTGGAAAAGGGTAAGCATGGTGAAGAACATGCAGACTACCATGGGTACAGTGGTGGGGAATGTCGGGAATAACATTAAAATAGCTGGATATAACAAAAAAGGTGAGTGCCGGAAAGCTACACAAGAATACGACACACCGAGCACACTCGGCTCCACAGCAAGTTACGTCCAAAAAGGTAAAAACTCAGCTTCCGAAACGAATTCAGCTGCAAATTCCGAAAATGCTCAACTAAAGAGTATTCGTACGCAAAGCAAATATGGCCGCTTACGCATGAACAAACTCTTCTCACATTGCAGCTGTGAATCATATGAGTGTTCGCAATTTCCCTGGTTACCAAGATCAGTTCCCATTAAATCTGAGCATTCACAGACAGGCACTGAATTAGGCTGCATGTAGTCCATCTAGTCTGCCCTCATGTGTGTATGTTGTCTTTATCTTAGGCTAGATGTATGCTTATCACAGACATGTTTAAATTCACGTAGTGTTGATTTTTCTACTACCTCTGCTGGAATTGTGTTTCAAGCATCTACTACTATTTCTGTAAAATAATATTTTCTAACATTGCTACTGATCTTCCCTCCGACTAGTTTCAGGTTGCGACCTTTGTTCTATTATTACGTTTCTTCTTAATAACACTTTCCTCCTGAACCTTATTAATTTTTTTTCACATATTTAAAGGTCTCAATCACATCCCCTCTCTCAATTCTTTCCTCTAGACTGTACAAATTAAGTTATTTAAGTCTCTCCTGATAAGTGTTAAGTTTAAATCATCCTACCATTTCTGCTGCCACCTTTGGACCCGTTCTATTTGAATAGGGTGTATATTCTTGGAGGTGTTTGCAACATGGAAAAATATTTGGCTTGACTGGATAAATCAGTGGAAATTGGAGTTTAATGTCTCTAAATGTAAAACCATGCACTTGGGTAGAAGGAATCCCTGATCTGAGTACTGTATGCGCAGTACTGTGTTAGTCAGGACTTTGGAGGTAAGATATGTAGGGATACTGATTGCTGAAAGCTGCAGGATGAGTGGACACTGTAGCCAGGCAGTAGGAAAAGCAAGCAGGGTGCTTAGCTGCTTAGCTCGAGGCATCACCAGTAGAAAGAGGGAGGTTGTGATGCTGCTGTATAGAGCCCTGGTGAGACCACTGCTAGAATACCCCGTGACATTCTGGAGACCTTACCTGCAAAAAGACATTTTTACTCACCTTTTTTCATCAGCAAATAGGCAAACTTTACCTACTAAGCCTTCTCCTATGTCACTAGCAAACATATTAAAAAGGATGTGGGCCTAGGACAGAGCCTTGTGGCACACCACTCGTAAATCGCCTTTCTTCAGATTACACATCATTAATAACAACTCTCTGATACTGATCCTTCAGCCAGCTTTAAATCCACTAAACTATTCAGGGATTGAGTCCTAATTTCAATAACTTATCTATGAGCTCTTTATGTGGTACAGTGTCAAAGGCTTTGCTAAAATCCAGATAGGCGATATCCACAGCACCACCTTCATCTAACACTTTAGTGACATTGGGGGTCAATTCAAAGCCTTTCACTTTCATTGTCAACCGAGTGTAAATTTTCACCGGGCTCAAAATCAACCTCAATAAGATTGATTTAACATGATCTGCCTTCAATAAAGCTGTGCTGTTTTGTGTCCAACGGGTTGTTAATTTTTAGGCTGGAAATATGTTTTTCAAGAGAGTTTCTATTAGATTCACCACTACATATGTTAAACTAACTGGCCTGTCTTCTCCTCTACTTCCCTTCTTATGGATAGATACAACACTGGCCATTCTCCAATCATCTGGAACCTCAAATGTTGAAAAGGAATGGTTAAGTAAGTCAGAGTCTGACAAATCTGAGGATCTGTAGAATTCTGGGCACATTGTCTTACTTACCTTTAAATGTGCCAGCTAAGCTAACATATCAGTTTCCAAAAACTCAGGAGCCAGACCCTCCCAGCTGGATGCTATGCTATGGCCATAAATGCTATGAGTTTGAAAGCCACCATATGAAAATACTGAACAGATGGTCAGCCTGGACTATTTTTGTTCTTTCTGTTGCCAATATATTGGTTTTATCTCCCCTTTTCAAAGATTTGGCCATTTTTTTTCATTGTCTCTCTGTCCCTCAGTCTTGACACTCAGCTACCTATCTGTCATTTACACTATCTGGGGTTTTGTGGCACCAAAAACAATTGCCTAACCCTACACCTTTTTGGGGGATTTGCTGCAGATTGCACTCTTGAAACTGAGCTACCTACCTCTCACACTCTTTGGGAGCCTAAATAGTAATGCTGGTTTATGAGGGAGGGAGAAAATAACAGCTGTTTGAATTTAAAACACGATAACCCCACTTTATACCTGAGTTTGGACACTTCTTACCTACCTACCTATCTTACACTCACAGCCGTTGGGGGCCCTCAATAGTACTTGTTGAGCCCAGTAACAGCTGTATTGGATTTAAAACATGTTATTAAGCAGAACCCTCATCTTTATACCTGGGTTTGCCTAACTACCTCTCACTTGAGTTCTTAGGAGCCCAGTGACAGCTGAGTTGAATTTAAAACACTTTGTTAAGCAAAACTCTTAAACTTATACCTGGGTTTGGACAGTTCTTGTCTACTTATCTACATCTCACTCACAGCCTTTGGAATTCTTAATAATACGTTTGTATTATTGTTGTAAATTGTTATTTTTGGGGCCCAGGAACAGTTGTTTTTAATGTAAACATTTTACTAAGCAAAACCCTCAACTTGATACTTGGGTAGTTTTTGCCTGCCTACCTACAACTCACTCACAATCTTTGTGGACCTCAATATTACTGGCTGTTTTTTGGGGCCCCGTAACAGTTTTGTGGAATTTAAAACATTTCATTAAGTAAAACCCTCAAATTTACACCTGGGGTTGTACAGGACTTGCCTGCCTACCTACCTCTCACTCATAGTCTTTGGGGAGCCTGAAAAGTACTGCTGGATATTGTGGGACACAGTAGCATTTGTGTTGAATTTAAAACAGTTTATTAAACAAAACAACCAACTTTATACAGTTTGGGTTTGGACAGTTATTGACTGCCTACCTCTGACGTGCAGTCTTTTGGGGTACTTAATAGTACTGCTGGTTCTAATGGGGCCCATCTTAAAAACCACACATACACAATACACACTCACACATACCAAGCCGGCTGGCTGTTGTGGGCCAATTGCCTATAGTAACAAATGGGTATCTAATAAAAATGATCATTAGCGCTTAGATGTCCTTTTCATCTTATTGTTACACTCTAGATGAAATAACTTTATGCAGCAGTCTTAATCTTACACTACACACTAGCAGCATATCACACAGTCAATTTCTTTACTGAGTCCAAACATTTAGGCAAAGAAATAGTTAACAACACTTCAATAGTTATGTATGCCAAAAATTGCCCAGATTTTATTAAAGTTCACAAAAAATCTAGAGTATATATACACTTATTGTTTTATATTTACAGATCAATGACCTTCACAATTAGCCATAAAATAGTTAGCCAGCATAATAGAATCACATTAGCGTAACACATACATCTGGGTTGGGTTCAATTTACTGGCCGCTATGCAGCATGAGATGAGCGAATCGTTACGAATTTCAGGAAATATTAGATTTGTAAGGATTCCAAATATCGTCGCGATTCGATCGCTCAAATCACTTCCTAAAAACTCCATTTACTACTATCCAGCCCATCTGAAATGGTGGATCCACATGTCAGGACATGTCCCATGGGGCAAGAAATCCTGGGTAGGCGTCACATGCTACCTATTAGCAGACAGGCTTTCCGATTATGTCACAGCCCTATATAAGCGGCGGCCATTTTGCGGAAGCTCATTTCGGCACTGTATTGCGGACAGCGCAGATCAGGCAGGGAGAGAGCGAGGGACAGATAGACAGACAGATAGATAGATAGATAGAGCAAAGGAGAGATAGATAGAACAAAGAACAGAGGAAGCGAGGGACAGATAGAGAAGGAGAGAGGCTATGACAGTGACAGAGAAAGACAGGGAAAGTTTAAAGTGTTTGCATTAGCTTTCAAGCCTATTTAGTGTTAATAACACACCTGCCTATTTAGCTTTTCCTTTCCTGGTGTAATTCTTTAAAAAGCGTGCTAGCATTAATATTTGAAGAGTACCTGTCTACTAACCGGTTGCATTTTGTAAAGAAAGTCACTTTTTAAGCAAACTTTGCCTTTCGCCGGGGGGGGGGGGGGGGGGGCATCCCAAATGCTAGCATAAATATTTGAAGAGTACCTGTCTGCTAACTGGTTGCATTTTGTAAAGAAAGTCACTTTTGTGAAGATGAATCAGGCATGGATCAGCCAGGTTTTCCACCCACCAATAGCTGATGCATGCAAGTAGCTGATGCATGGTAGCTCCTTCTGCTGCTGCCAACTCCAGGGTGTGTCTTTCAGGCAATATATGGGCTCCTAATGCTGCTGCCAACTCATGGGTGTTTCTTTCAGGCAATATATGAGCTCCTTCTGCTGCCGCCAACTAATAGGTGTGTCTTTCAGGCAATATATGGGCTCCTAATGCTGCTGCTGCTGCTGCTGCTAACTCCAGGGTATGCCTTTCAGGCAATATACAAACTCCTTCTGCTGCTGCCAACTCCTGGGTGTGTCTTTCAGGCAATATATGGGCTCCTAATGCTGCTGCCAAATCCAGGGTGTGTCTTTCAGGCAATATATGGGCTCCCTATGCTGCTGTCAAATTCAGGGTGTATTTTTCAGGCAATATATGGGCTCAGTCCTGTAACCACACCACGTGTTACTTATATATTCTAATATTTATTCAGTGCCAATAAAAACAGTTGATCTAAACAGCTATTTATACATCAAGATTCTTTTCTGTTGTCATGCATCAAAAAACATTTTTTTACAACTTTGAATCATCATATCTAAAAATAGTTACAGTATAATCATATTTTTGTAACGGGCAGACATGTATCATGTTTCACCAACTCTGGCTTTTTCAATGCCCTATCATATGACAAAACAGACAGATAAATCACAGTGTTAGTAACATGATTAGTGTATTAATATTTAAATAATTGCCTTATTAAATAATTAGGGGCACAGAGGGATAGATCAAAATAGTACCTGTTTCTGATGATTTCAAATATTGGAGACATAAATTGCTGTGCACATTCAGACAATCCACAGAGTGAGCCGGTGGTATGCACTCTCCTGTTGTTAAAGCTTGTTTCAATTAGTTTCCATGTATTATCTATATGGGCAGCACCTTTGTCGGTGGGAACGGCGATGGGGACGACATGTGCCCCATCGTTCGCTAACCTGTACCTGGGTTGGTGGGAGAGGAGGTTGTGGGGTGAGGACGAAATGTCTCAGTACCTGTGCCACGTGACAGCGTGGCACAGGTATATCGATGACATCCTAGTCATCTGGGAGGGGCCGAAGCAGGAACTGGCAAAATTTGTAGAAGCACTAAATTACAATGGTGGTAATTTAAAATTTACATGCCAGCAAGATCAGCATAAAGTCACGTTCTTGGACCTAGAAATTATTAAAGCCTCTGACGGTCAGATCACAACCAATTTATTTTGAAAAGAAACTGCCGAAAAATAACATGTTGCGTGCTACCAGTTCTCATCCAAAACACCTACTGAAAAGTATCCCTTATGGGGAATTTGTTCGAGCGAGGCGCAATTGCGCCACCTTAGAACTTTTTGAAATGGAGGCATCCAGGATAAAAACTAGACTTAGAGAGAGGGGCTACAAGGCCAAAGTGTTAAGGTCCGCCTATAACAAGGCTAAAAGCAGGGATAGGCAAGAATTACTATACAAACCTAAGATAAATAAGGAACAATCAGGCCCTGCATTGATCATGACCTACACAGGGGCCCACCAACACATACAAAAGATACTGCAGACCCGCTAGTGTATTCTCCTTAATGATCCCTATCTAAAGTCATTCCTACCAAAGGCACCAAAAGTCATATATAGGAGGTCTAAGAACCTACGGGACACTCTGGTGCACAGCCATTATGAGCAGAATAGAGCGAATGACTGTTGTAAAACCAAAGGAACATTCCGGTGCGGGGGCTGCAGCATGTGCAAGTATGTGAAGGTGGGCCCGAGCATTTCTGTAGGGGGATGCAATAGATATGAGGCGCAACATTTTATTAACTGTAATACAGTCAATGTAATATACCTGTTAACTTGCGCATGTGGTTGCCTATATGTGGGCAAGACCAATCGACCACTAAAGAAGAGAATCTATGAGCATCATTATAGTATAAAAACGGGTTCCAATAAAACACCAATTGGTCGTCACTTTCTTAGATACCACAACAGGGACCCGAGCTCCCTACAAGTACAGGGACTGGACCGTATACATCCTACAATACGGGGAGGCAACATTGAAAAATCCACCTTGCAACTTGAAACAAGATGGATCTTCAGGTTAGGGGCACATCGGTACCCCGGCCTAAATGAAACCTTAAGCTTTGCCCCCTATCTCTGAACAGTGAAGGACGTGTGGGGAGGCGTAATGCCCAGTCACCCTTCACTGTAAATATCCATAAATACATATTCAATACGGCTTGCCTCTTGAGGTGCAATGTGATTGGACATCTCAATGTGGATGATTCTTAGGCCAGAGGAGATATTAGAAAAAATAGTTTTTCCCCCCTTTTTCATTTATACATATATAGAGAGGAAAAAAATACACTAATAATAAAAGGATTGGAGATAAATAATAATTGTCAGCTTGAATGCATGTAATAAGATGTAAACACATGGTGAATCGGTGGAATGCCCCTTTAAGATTCATTGTAGGTCAGAGTGAATGAGAGGCCATGAATTACCTAGAACAACAATTAAGCCCAAATAGGGGCAACAGGTGAAATGCCTCTACATGAGGAAATTGCGATAAACAAAGATCCGAATAAACATATGTATATTACTGGCGTTGTTATTGAGTAGATAATGTGCAAGGAAGCAGCAAACATTATATTTAAGTATAGGCAATTGTGTGGAGCATTTTCGGTTCCCTTCCATACTGGAATGTGCAAATGCCCTTTAGTATATAAGCGGAATAGGAAAAGCCTAACAATATGAGCAAAGAGGCTATACTACAATGGCGGACACTGTATATGTGAGCCCTGCCTTTTGGGCCATGACAAAATGGCGAGGCTGTATATGTGAGTTCCGCCTTTTGGGCCCTGATAAAATGGCGAGGCTCTAAGAAAATGGCGCCGCCTGAGAGATAGGGCGCAAAACCAGCGCCGCACCTCGTCATTTCCGGCGGAAGCCGGGCATCGAGGTAGATGCGCTCCAGGTGTCTGGGGCGCATAAAATGAGCGTCGCTGGTGCGGTGGCAGGTAAGCATCCGGAGCGGAGAACGGGTGACACGTGGGGAGCGGGGACCGCTGTAGGACATCAGCAGCACAGCGGTCATTGAGACTGTGACCACGATTGTCAATGGACAAAGAAGCACCGCAGCCATTTGGACTTCCTGCCACCGCACTTGCTCCACACATGCCAGCAACTGACCTCATACAGTAAGTCTGCTTTAAACCGACTTTCCCTTTAATAAGAATCTACACCAATATAAATTCAATCAAATGCCCCCCTTTTGGCTTTTCCCCTGTATATAGGGAGCACAGCCACTCTGCTTGGCCAAATACAAGGAATCTTCAGGCCTAAAGAGGAATACAACCAATTAAGGTATGGGTGCATAACGTAGACAAAGGTGCTGCCCATATAGATAATACATGGAAACTAATTGAAACAAGCTTTAACAACAGGAGAGTGCATACCACCGGCTCACTCTGTGGATTGTCTGAATGTGCACAGCAATTTATGTCTCCAATATTTGAAATCATCAGAAACAGGTACTATTTTGATCTATCCGTCTGTGCCCCTAATTATTTAATAAGGCAATTATTTAAATATTAATACACTAATCATGTTACTAACACTGTGATTTATCTGTCTGTTTTGTCATATGATAGGGCATTGAAAAAGCCAGAGTTGGTGAAACATGATACATGTCTGCCCGTTACAAAAATATGATTATACTGTAACTATTTTTAGATATGATGATTCAAAGTTGTAAAAAATGTTTTTTGATGCATGACAACAGAAAAGAATCTTGATGTATAAATAGCTGTTTAGATCAACTGTTTTTATTGGCACTGAATAAATATTAGAATATATAAGTAACAAGTGGTGTGGTTACAGGACTGAGCCTACAAAGGACCCCCGGGGTAACCTATCCCCGGACACGAAAGTATCTATAGCAAAGGTCAGGCTGTGTACCAACCCTCACAAATACTTAAAAAGCATATAACAAGGGGTTAGTCTGAGGTCACTCTCTGGGAACCCATGAGGGGCTCCCTACAGTAGTAAATATATGGGCTCCCTAATGCTGCTGCCAACTCCAATGTGTTTTTCAGGCAATATATGAGCTCCTAATACTGCTGCCAACTCCAATGTGTTTTTCAGGCAATATATGGGCTCCTAATACTGCTGCGAACTCCAGTGTGTCTTTCAGGCAATATATGGACTTCTAATGCTGCTGCTGCTGCCAACTCCTGGGTGTGTCTTTCAGGCAATATATGGGCTCCTAATGCTGCTGCCAACTAATAGGTGTGTCTTTCAGGCAATATATGGGCTCCTAATGCTGCTGCTGCCAACTCCAGGGTATGCCTTTCAGGCAATATATGAACTCCTTCTGCTGCTGCCAACTCCTGGGTGTGTCTTTCAGGCAATATATGGGCTCCTAATGCTGCTGCCAAATCCAGGGTGTGTCTTTCAGGCAATATATGGGCTCCCTATGCTGCTGTCAAATTCAGAGTGTATTTTTCAGGCAATATATGGGCTCCCTAATGCTGCTGCCAACTCCAGTGTGTTTTTCAGGCAATATATGAGCTCCTAATACTGCTGCCAACTCCTGGGTGTGTCTTTCAGGCAATATATGGGCTCCTAATGCTGCTGCTGCTGCCAACTCCTGGGTGTGTCTTTCAGGCAATATATAGGCTCCTAATGCTGCTGCCAACTCCTGTATGTGTCTTTCAGGCAATTTATGGGCCCCCCTGCTGCTGCCAACTCCTGGGTGTGTCTTTCAGGCAATATATGGGCTCCTAATGCTGCTGCCAACTCCAGGGTGTGTTTTTTTTGGCAATAAATGGGCTCCCTATGCTGCTGCCAAGTCCAGATTGTGTGTTTTAGGCAATATTGGGGCTCATCATGCTGATGCCACCTCAAGGCTCTGTAACTGTGCCGCTCTGCAACAGCGAATCTAATAGCGACGCCTCTGATCTGCATGTCATACTTCTTTACAATATTATTTCACTAACCCAGAATGCATCCTATGTATGTTACAGCCAGACAAAATGTTCTGCAACCCTATGGAGGCTCTCGGAAGGCCAGAAATAGCCATTTTTAAAAGCGTTTCGTCGTCAATAAATTCGGACCGAAACAATGTTTTCCGGAAAATTCGGCGAATCGGCCGAATTGAATATTTCTAAAGTTTGCTCATCTCTATGCAGCAGGGGATACAACCAAAGAGTACAATACAGTTATTGGCAATATAATTTGCAAACAAAGATAGAGAGTTAATAACATGCTTACAGATAGGCAAGTGCGAGACAGGGGACCACTAAATCGCGACGGCGGTATGAAACTGGGGGGCTCATGCTGGCTGTGTGGTGTCAGCGGGAAGATGTCACTGGCGGGCACAGCGAGGCTCGATCTGCCTTTAACAGTATGAAAACCGTGCATGCTCGGTACTGTGTAATGGTGAGATGAACAGGGCTGATTCCTCTGCCAATCAGGAAGTGTGGAGGAGCTTGTGGGTGGGGACCAGCTGTCCTGTAGGTAAGAATGCAAGGAACACTAGGCTGCCAAGGCTAAGAAGAGAGCCAAAGCATCAGTGCTGGATGAGGTATGTATTGTGATACCTTCAGTAAAACCCATAGGGAATCAGGTAGCATGCAGAGAGTGTATAATGCGCTGAATGAAGAGGAACATCAGGGAATTGTGATGCCCCTCTGTGTGAAACCCCCATGATCCCTGGAAACACTTACCGTCTCCCAGAGCCCTCGATGTGCCTGTGCGCTCCAGCCGCATCCCTGCTCACCACTAACCATGCCCACTCATGCCCGGTCTTCCTGAATAGGCAGTGTGGTCATGCCACCGCTGCAAGGTGGACTAGGGATGCGGTTGGTGGCACTGCTCGGCTCCCTTTGGCATCACTTGGCTGCTTAGCTATCCAAGCGTCTTAGCCATTAGCGGCGCCGGAGGAAGCTGAGTGACAGTGAGCACGCTGAGCCAACCAGTCTGCGCACTCGCTATCACCTAAGTCGGTGCCATGGGAGCAGAAGGAAGGTAAGTCAAACAGAGAGTAACAACACACAGGAAAGTGAAATTCATGTTCCTCTTTAAAGTAAATGTGGATGACATCAGTTGGAAGCTGGTTACAAGAAATCAGGCTGACTTTCAGCTGGATGGGAGTGAGCACCGCCAGAGAGGAATATGGCACCACCAGATCTATGTGGATGACGCCTTAATGAAGGGCTGGGAATATAACCCTTTTAGCGCCAAGCACAAAGTTTCTACATGTTTGCTTCCACTCCGTTTAAGTGCCAAGCACGTAAAATCTACGTTCCTGGCTTTCCCCCCTTCTACAGTAATAAATAAGTAAAAAAAACACTGCTGGCCACACATGCAAACAAAAAAAATGTCATTTACTCACCTGTGGCTGCAATCCCTCCGCCCAGGTCTCCTCTTAACCCGCCCGGGCTCTTGTGGCTATGGGAGAGGGCTTGACATGGCTCTCTCCATCCTGCTTCCACCTTCGCAGATCTAGCCTTACCTTCTTTTAACTAAGGTGTGTGGTGTCTTTTTTTACTGTTAACCCTTTGTCAACTGGTAAGGGATCCATTAGACCCCTATACCAGTTCACAGGGCTTTCTGGCAAGTTACCTGCAGTTAGCATGTGACTTGCCATTAACCCTCAGCCCCCCTATTACTTGCCTCCCCAAAGCCCAGGGGGGGGGCAGCAGAGCCTGGGGCCACAAGGTCGTGAGGGCTTGTAGCCTTGCAGGGTGGGGGCCACAGAAGTTGGCCCTTGCACCATGTTCTACAAGCCCCCATAGCCGGTTCCCAGGCTGGTTATGCTGGGTGTACATCGTGGCAATATGGAATCCCCCATTGCACATCATTTTTTGAAGCTAATCATCAATTGACTCAGATGCGCTTCACAGTTATAGAAATTGTGACTAGTAATAGACGAGGGGGTGACCTAAATAAGAAAACCCTACAAAGATAGACATGGTAGATCTATAAATGAATTTCATTAATATATGCTTATTCTGCTAATGTCCAAAAAGCTGTAATCTCTGTGTTTTACTATTCATTTCATATTCTAATGCTGCTTTGTTTAACCTTTTCGCTGCCAGCCTACCTGGAGATTTTGTCACCCTCTGTTGCCAGACTATTTTTCAATATTTTGCGCTGTACATGTACAACTGTGATTTTGGAAGGTATTTCCTGGGATTTCCAAGGGAAATAATATATATTTTTTAGTCTTTTTTTAGCGTCTGGGCTTAAACATAAAAATGTCTTGTTTGGCCTTTTAGTGTATTCTCAAAATTTTTTGGTGAAATATGGTAAAACAGTAAAAAAACATTTTTAGTTGTAGTTTGAGTTTTGTAATAATTTTGTTTTCGAAAAGTTTAGAAACTTTTTATATTGAAAACGTTTTTCAATAATCATATTGCATGTAAAAGCCCAATTTCTTCTGGTTAAAACACTACCACATGACTTGCCAGATCCTGAGCTATGTGAACTGGTATAGGGGGTCTTATGGATCCCTTACCAGTTTACAAAGTTAAATGTAAAAAATATTTTATTTTTTAATACTCTCCTCCCATCGGTCATGGGGTCCCCTTACCCAGCATAATCAGCCCAGGGACCAGCTATTCAGAGCTTGTAGAACAAGGTGCAAGGGCCCACCCTGCTAGCTACAAGCCTGCAAAGCCCCCCCTGGCTTTGGGGAGGCAGGAAATGGGGGGCGAGGGTTAATGGCAAGTCACCCGCTAGCCGCAGGTGACTTGCCAGAGCTTTGTGAACTGGTTTAGGGGTCTTATGGGTCCTTTACCAGTTCACAAAGGGTTAAATGTAAAAAAGACACACACACACACACACACACACACACACACACACACACACGCACCAGAAAAAAATATTTTATTATTTTTTAATACTTACCTCCCATGGATCTATCCCTGAGCACTGTGTCCCATGACAATCGCTTTAGTTTCTGTTCTCCTGCTGCTGCTGGAAGTCTTTTATACCTGATAAGCACCTGCCGGGGAGGGGGATAACCCACTATTTTTTATTTTTAAGGTTAAAAACCCCTAAAAATCCTCAAAAATTGCATGGGGTCCCCCTTTACCCAACATAACCAGCCCGGGGACTGGCTATGGGAGCTTGAAAAACAGGACACAAGGGCCAACTTCTGTGGCCCCCACCCTGCAAGGCTACAAGCCTCCACTTCCTTGTGAACCCATGCTCTGCTGCCCCCCCCCCCAGGCTTTGGGGAGGCAGGTAATAGGAGGGCTGAGAGTTAATGGCAAGTCAACCGCTAGCTACAGGTAGCTTGAGAGACACCAAGACTTGTGAACTGGAATAGGGGTCTCATGGATCCCTTACCAGTTCACAAAGGGTTAACTGGAAAAAGAAAGACACACACACGTGCACACACACACACACACACACACACAGAAAATGACATTAGGGAACAGGGGATCAGAGGATTCCATGCCCCTCCCCCCTCTCTCCAGGCTGGGAGTGGGATGATGTAAGCATGGGATGGGGCTAATGGTGAAGATAGCAGCAACCGCAGTGGAAGTGAGGGAAGGGGGCCTGTTAGGCCCTCTCTTGAAGAGCCCAGGGGGGTTCAGAGGCCCCCCGGTGAAGAGGAGACCCAGGAGAGGGATCGTGTGTAAAGAGTAGTATCAAGCGCTGGAAAGATGGCTGGGAAAAAAGGTTTTAATGGGAGTGCTGCAACCTAGGATATAAGTGACCCTTTGCAAGCTAGTCCCGAGGAAGCCCCCTTGCTTGAAGCACCAACCTTTTATTTTTTTATTGTTCTAATTATTTAATAAAATATCCTCTGTTTTACTCTGAACATTTGAGGACGGCGTTTTGTGTCAAACAACACAGCCTGGACCAGCTCCATAAGTCGACAGCTGGAGTGCAACGATTTATTGACGTGATCACTAAGAACAGACCAACAAGGGCCCTGGGTAGGTTTAGCACCCCCGGGCCGCGGCGGTAAGTGTCTTTTCTTTACATTACTGACACGGGATTGCGTACTACATAGTTGCTATTGGTTATTGATTCAGAAATACCTAGCATATATTATCTAACCAGAGTGGAAATTCATCATCCAAGATCTATACTGTTCTTCTTGGATTCTTTCCCTCTGACACATTCATGCCCATTGAAGAGCGTAACCTACAGGTGGTACTTCTTTCTTGGGAACCAATGTTCTGAGAATACAAGGACTACTACAACTGCTTTTTTCCAGGAGAGGGATTGCGCATAGAGGTTAATGAATGTCATTTTTTTAACATTTATTTCTGACAGTGTTTTCCCGCCAGTAGCTGAGGGGGGGGGCATATTCTAGGCCCTCTCCTGAAGCCGGGGGATGCATGAGACCAGGGGGGATTTGAAGCTCCTCAGGTGAAGAGGAAACCTTGCCGGATAAATTAAGTGGTCCAGTCAGTGGCTTTTTTTTTTGGTCATCAGCAGGGGGGAAGCCAGGCACATAAAATGTACATGGCTGGTGTTTAACGGTTGGAAAGGCAGCCAAGTACCTGGTATTAGAAGTGTTAAGGTGATGTCCACATAGATCTAATGGTGCTCTATTTCTCTCTGGGGGTGCTCACGTCCATCCAGCTGAAAGTCAACCTAATTTCTTGTAACCAGAATCCCACTGATGTTATCCACATTTACTTTATTCAGCACTGATACACTCTCAGCATGCTCCCTATGGATTTGACTGAAGGTATTACAATACATACCTTATCCAGTGCTGACGCTTCGGAAACGCTGCTCCCACAGAGTCTCTCTTGCTTAGCCTTGGCAACCTTGTGTTCATTGTATTCTCACCTATAGGACAGCTAGTCCCCACCCACAAGCTCCTCCACACTGCCTGATTGATGGGGGAGTCAGCCCTTTGCATCTCACCATTATACAGTACCACAAACACGCGGCTTCCATACTGTGATTGGCAGACCAACAAACGTCTCCTCTGACCATGACTTATATAGTGCTCCTAAAGTACAAAAACTTTATATGATTATTGGGATATTGATTCATATTGGCACTTCACTGTATGTATTATTAGGATATTGGTCTAAACTTTTTACTGGCACTTTTTTGCACTTTATAGATAATTGAGAGGCATGTTCTCTAATGTTTTCATATCTTATATTACCGCCCACGTATGATAAAAAGTATTGTATTTATTAGCATGGTCCAGTGTAGGTGATGTGTTTTTAATGATGTCTTGTGTGTTTTATGGTTGTTTTTAACTGGCTTTGTGGCAAATAATATATATATATATATATATATATATATATATATATATATATATTATATATTTTTGCAGTAGTTTTGTGTTGTCAGCGTCACATTTTCTGGACACTTTTGGTTTCTTTTACTAGATTTTTAAATTTTGAATTATTTCACTGCCCCGTCCCCATTTTGGGGTTTAAAGGGGACCAAAACCCATGATTTTGCCTTTTCTGAGTTTTGGTCCTTCCCCCCGAAGGCACATAGAAACGCTCGGATCTGCTGACCTCATGTCATCTAAGCTTTCGTCTAAGGCGAGCAGCTCCAAGTGCGCTGACGACTGCATCCTGGTGTATGGGCGACCTGGGGGGTTTCACACAGCAGGGCATCCCGATGTTGGATGCTCCAGGGGAGGGAAGTAATCGGCCTGGAAATCTTATAGATTCCCGGGCCGATTGCTGTGGGTTTTGGTCCACTTTAAAGGTGAAATTGTTGTTAAACCAGGATGCTGAATTACCAGATTTTTTGTTGTTCATGTTCTTCCTCTTTATCATCATTACTACCATTAGCAAAAAATCTCTTTTTATATTAAATTTTCTCACAAATTTTAATGTGTCTATAAATATTTCAAACTTATTCAAGGATTTCCCGGGAGCAAATTTTAAACCGTGATCCAACAACAGCGTGAATGCTGCTGTTATGCAGAGAGAGTGTTAACTCTTCTTACTTCCATGTATTTTAAAAACATAACCTCTAATAGACAGTATTTAACAGTGGGGACTTGTGGCTTGGAAATTGTGTTTAAGGGGGATTAACAGAGGAAGCTTCTAAGTCCGTCCATCTCTTTCAGCCAGCTTGAAGGTGCCACTTGCAGATTCTATGCAGGTGGGCTGCTGTCCAATACAACTTGATGTTAAGGACCACCAGACATCACCGCTGCCTAGGAGCACACAGAGATTGAAATTTGAGCCTTGGGGTTTTGCCCTTCCATAGGAATCTAGTAAATATAGTGTTTATAGATCTGAAATAGGACATGGTAAACCGGATAGGCAAAGCCTGGAAAAGAAAAAGAAATTTAGGTAAGACAGATATCTTGATGATGTTTATGTGCCCCAGCCATTAGAAGGTGGGTAGATTCCAACAGACCAATGTGTCCCAAGACTTTGCTGAGGAACAGATAGTCCAATCTGTCAAACGCCTTCTCCACATTTGTTGAAAGGAGCATAAGAGGGGTGTTGGTGACTTTCCTAAATGGACTTTAATAGCTCTGGTGGTGTTATCCCGGACTTCCCTATCAAATGACAAATCCGGATTGGTCATTATGAATCAGTATGGGGACTAATGAGGTAAGCCTGTTGGCAAGGATTTTAGCAAAGAGTTTAAAGTCAGTGCTGAGGAGAAAAATATGCTTGTAGCTCTTGCAGAGGGTCTTTCCACTCTTTATGTATAAACGAGATGTGAGCTTCTAGGACTATAAATCCATCTGGCCCAGGGGCCATTCCTGTGGGGGTTTGTTTGATTGCAAGCTGTAGCTCCAGTGGGTCTATCAGGCCCGTATTTCCTTCTAAGATCCATTGGCCATGCTGGAGCTATAACAAACTATTAGGTCTGATTGGGATGAGAGGTTCTGTCCCCCCTACGGGT
Source organism: Gastrophryne carolinensis (assembly GCA_027917425.1). Lineage (NCBI taxonomy): Eukaryota > Metazoa > Chordata > Amphibia > Anura > Microhylidae > Gastrophryne > Gastrophryne carolinensis. The sequence continues at coordinate 115,501,929 of CM051240.1, forward strand.
TTCAGGTTGTATAATAATAGGATTTAGCTATTTTTTCTGGAGTTCTCCCCTCCAGTGTTCAATATTTCAGCTATATAATTAATGGATCATTGCTTTCTCAGGGCCCCCTGCTAACAGGGAGCTACTCTTATTACCATGCTCATAATACAGGCATTTACATCTCTTGATGTTGTATTTAGCTTTGCTTAGAAGGGCAGAGTTCAGTGCCTCTCTGAGTTGAGTTAATTCGAGTCTGCAGCTACGGTCTATTTGTGTTAGAGTTTTAGAAATTTAATTATCTCAGTGAGCTTAGTTAGGAGATCCTCTCTCTCTTAATTCTGTAAGCATGTTTAATCAACACGACCCTGATGACACTTTAATGTGCTTCCCACAACAGTAAGGGGGGGGGGGGGTAAATGTCTGGTCACTCGTTTTCCTGGAAATATTTTTCTAGACTCATTTTGACATCTTCCAAAGGGACTTAATCGGTGAGCAAAGACTCATTCAGTGCCCATGTCATGCTGGGATTGTGCCTGTTTAATAGAATGAGATTAATTGTGACTGGGGCATGGAAAGCAAGGGAGGATCTGACAATTCAGAGGTGTCATGTTGTGGGACACAAGGAAAAAGTCTATCCTTGAGTATGATATATGAAAGTTAGAGAAGAATGTGTAGTCTCTGTCCCTTAGCTTCAGAATTCACATATGGGAGGCTAGATTTACATGAGGATGAGTTTAGTAGCGGGTCTAGCATGACGCCTAGGTCCCCACCTAAAATGATTTCTCCTTCCGCAAAATATTCAAGTTTGGTGCTTGAATTTGGCCTGACCCTGGTTCGTGGCATACATGGAGGCTACAGTGTATGTTTTTTGTAGGATTGTGCCCTTGATTAAGACTACCAGCCCTGCTTCATCTCCCCATATAACCTTTATTAGGAATGAGATATCTTTTGAAATCAGAATGGCAACTCTCTTTGACTTGGATTCAGCAGAGCATCTCATAAAACAAGATGGAAAGTGTTTGTGCTAAGATGTGAGGGGTACAGGCTTTTGAAGTGAGTTTCTTGAATTGGACTGCCAAGCTCCTCCATTAACATGCATTATCTCTCAGGTATGTTTAGCCCTCAAGCGTTGAGGGTGTTCACCTTAATGCTGTCTGGGGCTATATAGGCTTCGGGTTGGTGAAGTTTGTTTATACCAACACACTGTGTTCACCCAGGAGAGATGAAGGGAGGGTGGCAGTTTGTGGCAGAAGGAGGGGGAATAGCAGGTTAGTATGAGAGAAAGTAGAAAGAAAGAGGGTTAAAAGAACAGTGGGAGCAGAGAAAGATGGCCCAGTAAGGTGAGCTGAAGTAGGTAGGAGAGACTACCTATTAATCTGGTAAGATCCGCTAGGATCCCGCTGGACAATTTACTTAGGGAGATGACCACCTGAAGAACCACAGTCTGAGAAAACCCCTGCAGTTCTGGTTGGATATCCTAGACCAGACACCCAAAAACAGGTTGGTAGGGGGGGGGAACTATGGAGGCCAATGGTAGGAGCAATTGATAAGTTAATGCTAAGTGGAACATCGGAACAAATAAAAGAACATTGCAAACGTATCCACAGCATGAAACCTGTGAACCTAACCAAACATTAGTTAACAGTGGATCAACAACCGACAAATTATCAACTGGGACTGGAATCATCTGAGGGGGCAATGAGACAAGAGACAATCAGGTAGTAGAGGAGGGAAGAGCTGCCCTATAGGCCTAAATGCTACAGAGTGGGAGCAAATATCTATCTATCTATCTATCTATGATCCGACAAATAATGTCCCTTGGTCGGCCCGGGGCCGAGAGCACAGGGGACCTAGTCCAGTTCAATTGAATCTGGGGGATCTATCAAGATTTGTGTTGCAGATTGGGCTATGGACGGCCGCATATTTCGGAGACTCTGGTAGTCCACTGAGTCTAATATTGCTATGTCTTCCTCAGTTCTTCAGATCATCATGACTCAAAACAAAAGAAGCTGTTGTTTGATTCTAAGGATTCAACTCTGCGCAACATATTAGACAAAGAGTCCTGGATCGAGGCTAGTTCTTCTCAGGGTGCCCTCGATTCTGATAACATGTTGTGGTGAACAGTCTTCACAATAACAGCAGTGACGAGGTCTCGGGTTGCGTGGTGACATTGCTAGTGCAATGGTGCCAGGGGTTGTGTCTCCCCAAACCCTGTGCTTCAGGGGGATTAGCACTTTCATTTGCTGGCTGAGTTATGCCGGTTGGTTCTCCCTGGCACTGGAGGTCCTGGGGGATTAATATCCAAGAATCATCCTTCGAGGATGGTAGAGCCCTGGTGCACCCCTGCATCTGGCCTTCACAGTGGGATGGACGCCAGCCCTTTAAAAGACACTGCCTTTTAAAAACTTTATTAGTAAGAAATCTTCCAAATTATGCCAATATTTCTTTAGCATTTTAGCATGCAAAAGATCTGCAAAGAATACGAAGAAAGGTGGAATACATGAGAACGGCAAATGATAGTAAACAAAAAAAATTAGAAAATGTATTTCTTGTAACATGAGAGGGGTCGTATACTTGCTACAATGCAATTGTGGCCTATAATACGTTGGGTGAACAAAAACGGAATTAAAAGTCAGAATTTCAGAGCACATAAGGAACATCATGAAGGGCATGCAAACACATAGTGTGTCTGAACATTTCGACAAAGTGCAAAATCAATGAGTACAAGATTTGTCCTTTTGGGAGAATATAAAATACTGAACATCATTGGAGGGGAAGTGATACTGTATGAGAATTAACCAAAAAAGGAAACCTTTAGGGTCTATACTCTAAACATAATAGGGTTGACTCAGAGCCGCTTTCACATGCAATTGTGTGTTTTTTGTGAATTTTTGCCTGTTTTTTCGTATTTTACGTTACTGTTTTCATGCGTATATGCGTTTACGTTAACGCGTATACGCGCATTTGATGATCGTATGTCAGCAATTTTCCGATATGTCGGACAACTTACGTTATTGGTATAGGCTTGCGCATGATTCAGAGCCTTGATTGCCGATGACCATCCGCCCCATCTAACGGGTTTATTTCCGCTTAACAGGCCTGATTCAGAGACGCCTCAAAACCGTGTCGCATTAGGCTCGTTTTGTGTATTTTACACTTTTTTTCGTATGCGTATGAGCTTACGCATGATTCAGAGCCTCCATCGGAAGCCTTCCGTTTACTGCTAGTAGCTGCGTACGCCAACGAGAATGGCATTTTCTGCCTCTCGTTGCGTCCTCAACAGGACGAGGGTTACGTATACATTACCCCGTAATCCACGTATCCTACCGTTTTTCAGCGTTTTTGAGTGTAGCTTCCTACATGGAATTTTCTTGTCCTGTTAGATTCAGCATGCATCTTTCTCCTAATATACGTCCAAACTGAATTTTCTTGGAAATCTGCTGTGTTTGTTTGCATGTACGCATGTGCGCACCTATTAACCTCATTCATGTCCCCGTCTCAACTATTCTCTCACTCACTTCTGCTTCCATGCTTTCCTTAACTCACTTGCGGTTCCAGTTAACATGTTCTCCCGTCCTTCATGCCTATCTCAACTCATTTTCTTTTCCGGTTAACATGTTCTCCTGTGCTTAATGCTTACCTCAACTCACTCACGGTCCCGTCCTTCGTGCTTACCTTAACTCACTCGCGGTTCCACTTTTTATTATCTCCCGTCCTTCATGTTTACCTTAACTCACTCGCGGTCCCGTCCTTCTTGCTTACCTTAACTCACTCACGGCTCCAGTTAACATGTTCTCCTGTGCTTAATGCTTACCTCAACTCACTCCCGGTCCCGTCCTTCATGCTTACCTCAACTCACTTGCGGTTCTGGTTAACATGTTCTCCTGTGCGTAATGCTTACCTCAACTCACTTGCGGTCATGTCCTTCATGCTTACCTTAACTCACTTGCGGTTCCACTTTTTTTTTGTTCAATAAGTTTTTATTGCACAAGCCAAGGTACAGATATTCACATTATCACATAGTTGTACAACATTAAAATCAACACCTCAAGTCATCTTGAGTAGAAATATAAACATAATCTTGTAGGACAGAGCTAAACGTTCATATTACACAATACAAGAGACGTAGAGCTTATTGGCTAATAAAATCGAATGGGAAACTTCCTCTATCCAAGGACTCTACACTTCTCGAACCTATCCTCATGGATAGCCGATAATTTCTCCATTGCCATAATATTGCTTACTCTATTCTTAAAATCCCTAAAGCTTAACGTTGTTGTTTTCCATGCCTTAGCTATTACCATCTTGGCGCAAGTAAATATATGATATAGTAATATATGATATAGTAATTGTCTTTCTTTCACCGAACTACCCAATAGAGGTTCATTTAAGAGCGCTACCCAGGGGTCTAGACTTATATTTCTTCCAAAAATTCTTCCAAGCAAATTATAAATCTTATTCCAAAATGTTCTAACTATCGCACATTTCCACCAAATGTGACTATTTGTTCCAAGCACATCACAGCCATGGAAACAGTTACTCTGCATTCCGCCTGCTATATGTGTCATTTGCGCAGGGACCATATACCAACGCAAAACAACTTTGACATTCGCTTCAATAGCCTGTACTGAGGCCCTTTTTCCAAAAGATGCCTGCCACATCCTCTGCCATGTTTCCAGAGTTTTCTCTTCCTCCAATTCAGATTCCCACTTCTTCCTATATGGAAGAACGCCCCCATCCAATTTCGAGCAAAGTGACTGGTAAATTTTGGCGATAGCATTCCTACCCCTCGGATCCTGCATACAACGTATTTCAAAACAGGTAAGGTCATCAAGATTTGAAGAATTTTTTACTATTGATGTCACAAAATGGGAAACTTGTAAGTATCCAAAAAGGTCTTTGGACAGTAGGCCGTATCTTTCTACAAGGTATTGGAAAGAAGCGATATTAGATCCCTGACAGCAATCTCGCACATATCGAATTCCTGCATTCTTCCACCTGCTAAACCTAGAAGGATCTGTGACCTCTGGAGTAAATAACAAGTTCCCCCAAAGAGGCATTAAAGGCATATGTGGAGAGGCCAGCCCACCCGAGAATTTAATGTCATCCCACAGCCATAAGGAGTGGGTCATGACTGGATTCCTCACCAATTTTCTCGCCTTTGGTGTGAGCCAAAGGAGGTCACTGATCAATAACGGAGCAGCTATAGCCGCCTCGATTCGAACCCAACCCGGGACATCTACAACAGTATGGTATGAAAGAAGTTGAGCAACTTGTGCTGCTTGGTAATATTTATCAAATCTCGGGACTCCCAGACCCCCAGCAGACTTTGACCTTACCATAATCTTTCGTGCTATCCTTTGTCGTTTGTCATTCCAAACGAACTTGAGAATTTGGCCTTGTAATTCTCTTAAGAACTGAGATGGAAGCCGTACTGGCAGGGTTCTTACCAGATATAGAAATTTGGGTAATAAGGACATCTTTACTGCCGCCACTTTACCAAGCCATGATAGATTGTATTCCTTCCACTGTGCTAACAGATTACTAAATTTCCTACGTAGAGGAAGAAAATTTGCTGCAAAAAGGGAATCATAATTATTGGTCAGAGCTATTCCTAAATATTTAATAGCATTGTCCTCCCAGCTAAAATCATATACAGATTGTAGTTGTCGCCAGATAACCACTGGAAGATTAACATTCAGAGCCTTGGATTTAGTGGTGTTTACACAAAGACCAGATATCTTCGCAAATTGGTCTAAAATTTGCAATAAATTTGGTAGGGAGACGATGGGGTTTGAGATATTTAACAGAACGTCATCCGCAAAAAGGCTAAGCTTATGCTGTTCACCACCAATTGTTATTCCCGAAACATCTGGAGAATCCCTAATCATTTGAGCTAATGGTTCCATCGCCAGAGCAAACAGTAAGGGAGACAGAGGGCAACCCTGTCTCGTTCCTCTAGCCAAAGGAAAGGGATCTGACCTGTATCCACAGTACTTCACAAAAGCCAACGGAGCATTGTAGACCGTTTTCAGTATGTTTAGGAAATGTGAACCAAATCCCCATTTCCTAATCAGACAAAAGAGATACTCCCAAGATACAGAGTCGAACGCTTTTCTGATATCCAGTGAGAGCAACATAATAGGTAGATCCCTTTCTCTGGCTAACTGCGATATCTGGATAACTCTCCTAATGTTATCTCCCGCTTGTCTGCCGGGTATGAAGCCAGTCTGGTCGTTATGGATTAAAAGTGGCAAGAACCCTGCCAGTCTATCTGCAAGGACTTTAGCAAGAATCTTGACATCCAAATTGATTAAGGATATCGGTCTAAAGTTCGACCAAATAGCATGATCGGAATCCGGTTTTGGTATCATGCTTATCGACGCGGTGAGTGACTCCTGAGAGAAAGACTCACCCCCTCGAACTGCATTGAAAACCGCTGTCAATTTTGGGGCTAATATAGAATTAAAACTTTTGTAATAAGCTGCAGGAAAACCATCCGGCCCGGCCTTTTATTGGGTTTCAGACCCACTATCACTCGCTGTACCTCTGCGACGTCAAAGTCACCTTCCATAAGGTCTCTTAGCCCGTCGGGTAGCATGGGCAGTGAAAGCCGATCTAAAAAAACAGAAATTTCATCTACATTTGGTGGGTTAGGATTTTAATATAATTTGGAGAGCTGTGTTCGAAAAATTTCTATGATCTTAGCAGGATTACTGGAAATAACCCCTCTATCGCTTTTCAATCTGATTGGGCGATATGTTTGATCGGGAGTCTTTAATTTTTTAGCCAATAAAGAGTCAGGCTTGTTCGCTCTACAATAGTATTTGTGCCTAATCCGTCTCAAAGCATTCTCAGCGTTACCTGCTAGGGCTGAGTTAAGTTCACTTGTTACTTTATATAGTTTAGATCTAAGCTCTGCAGACACTCGTCCTTTGGCTAATTCAGCTAGTTCTAAATATTCCTTCTCTAATCTATCTATGTTGGCATTCCTCTCTCTTTTTTTCCTCGTAGCTAATTGTATTAATTTATATAAAATGAAAAACACAGAGCACAAAAATAAATACAAATTCCAACTTTCACTTAGTAGAACATAAATAAATCAACCAAAACGAGTCCAAACATGAAAAAATTAAAAGAAAATTTAAAAAAAGTTGAAAAAAGATAGGTATCCCACGGTGCATGCACTTCACATGTACGTGTGCAAAAAACCTCCACCAAACGTGCAAACTCTTACCGACTTCACAGCAAAAGAAAGCCTTCAAATGGTACTATTCAACGTCGCTACCCCCAATGGGCTTCAATGTGGGTTGAAAACTCAAACGATGCTCAAACTTAGTATAGTGATTCCAATTGGTATATACACAAAGGTACCGCTTCAAAGAGACTGCAGTCTCAATAATAATAAAATTCGGCTCAGATGATAAAAATTAGTTTCATTGATATAAAAAAGCAAAGAAAGAGAAATATAGTGTAATACTGCAAAATTTCTCTCCTTTAATAAAAACTCAGGAAATACACTCACATGATAAAAGAATGGAAATGAGCATTAAACATGGTAACAATCTCACCGACGCTGGAATCCAACAGTCACTCTCTGCGTCCCATATGCCGGGCAATGCTGTTCCAAATAGTAGATAGAACTAAAAAAAGGATGATCCTGGATCCACCGCTCGCCACCGCCGACGCGTTTCGTTGCCGTGAGGCAACTTTAACTAGGCTGCCCAGCATATGGGACGCAGAGAGTGACTGTTGGATTCCAGCGTCGGTGAGATGGTTACCATGTTTAATGCTCATTTCCATTCTTTTATCATGTGAGTGTATTTCCTGAGTTTTTATTAAAGGAGAGAAATTTTGCAGTATTACACTTATATTTTTCTTTCTTTGCTTTTTTATATCAATGAAACGAATTTTTATCATCTGAGCCAAATTTGATTATTATTGAGACTGCAGTCTCTTTGAAGCGGTACCTTTGTGTATATACCAATTGGAATCACTATACTAAGTTTGAGCATCGTTTGAGTTTTCAACCCACATTGAAGCCCATTGGGGGTAGCGACGTTGAATAGTACCATTTGAAGGCTTTCTTTTGCTGTGAAGTCGGTAAGAGTTTGCACGTTTGGTGGAGGTTTTTTGCACACGTACATGTGAAGTGCATGCACCGTGGGATACCTATCTTTTTTCAACTTTTTTTTCAATTTTCTTTTAATTTTTTCATGTTTGGACTCTTTTTGGTTGATTTATTTATGTTCTACTAAGTGAAAGTTGGAATTTGTATTTATTTTTGTGCTCTGTGTTTTTCATTTTATATTGATCACATTGGGTCTTTTTTGAGATAAGGACTTTATCACGTTTGAGCAATTTTTCTTTGTTATACTCTTGGTTTAGCATTTTAGCGTGGTTCTGGGTCTTTGGTCTAACCACTGATATCATTTTTAATTGTATTAATTTGCCCCTTATAGTGGGTTTATGAGCCTCCCAACATATCGTAGAGGAAACCTCCGGTGACATTTTGAATTCAAAATATTCAGTTAATGACTCCGTAATGGAATGAACCAAAGTCGGGTCTGACAATAAAGAGACATTTAAAGACCAAAAAAATCCTGATGGCCTATTAAGTAGGGAATTCATCTTGAGTAACAAACCATCATGGTCTGACCACGATATCGGAATAATACTTACCTCTCTCATTTGTGCCAGTGTAGTCAAAGGTAACAAAAAATGGTCTATTCTAGTATATACTGAATGTGGGTGGGAAAAATGCGTGGAATTTTGGGTGCCTGGATGGGCTTCTCTCCAGCAGTCAGCCAGTGAGTAAGAATCCAGCAATTTCCTAAATGCTTTTGAGGTCGTAACCATTTGGGCACTTGCCAAAGTATTTGTGATGGATTGTCTGTCAAGAAGAGGATTTAAAACTAAATTTGAGTTCCCGCAGATTATCATTGCCCCTTTAGCAGCTAACATTACCTCCTTCAAAAAATTAAACAAGAAAGGTAGCTGATTAGTGTTAGGTGTATAATAAGTTGCAAATGTCACTTCAACATCCTGCATTTCCCCAATAAGAATAAGGTACCTCCCCTCTGGATCGGTAATTTCTCTAGTACAATGAAATTGGGAGCCTCTTCGAAATCCTATGTGGACCCCTTTTTGTTTCGTTTCGGCACAGGACATAAAAATTTGTGGATATCTGGCATTGAGAAATTTGGGCTTGGAGGAGCCCGAGAAGTGTGTCTCCTGGAGGCATAATACATCTGGGCGCAGTGTATTAATCTTACGGAATGCTAAGCTCCTTTTATTAGGAGAGTTGAAACCTTGTACATTCAATGAAAATATTGCCGCCATGATATGCAATTATAAAGTATGAAGTATCACTAGGTGTAGGAGAAAGGGAAGATAGGGGAAAAAAGGGAAGGAAGAGAGGAAAAGGGAAGGAAGAAACAAGAAGAGAGGAAGAAAAAAAAAAAATCTAAAGATATCCAAATACCAAGGATATTAAATAAATAAAGCTCGCCTTTTCGGTTCCGTGCAGGAAGGCGTACCTCCACTACTCTCCCACAAAGGTAACAAAACTTTCAAGGGTTAACAACCCTCAGCACGGACACGAACAGACGAGGCATGCAAAAAAAAATTATACTATATTACAGCAATAAAATTATCACTTAACCAATACACTGGCTGAAACAAGTAGAGGAGAAAAAAAGAAAGTAACCTAGAGGTAATCGACCTCAGATTTATCGTGAGCACGACATATAAATGCCACCGGACAAAAGAGGTTATAAAGACACATAACTATGGCAAACCACGCAAAAACACTCAACTGTCAGATGATTTATAACAGAGAGAAGGGAATAGCCTGTAAAAAATGTCAAGTATCAATAGCATGGCTTCAACATTAAACATATCAGAAACTTATGTTAAGCAAATCGTTAACTTTATGATTAACCGAACTGCTATACAACTAGTTAAGTTTCAATTATACGGGAACAATTATAAAGATAAACCTAGATACTGAACTGAAGAACATTACGGCATGAAGAATTTCAAGTATCTTCATAGGTTAATCGGACACCTTTACCATTAGTAGATGTCCAACGCTTCTGCCTTTTTCCTGCTCGTTGCGATCTAGGGGATTCATCTACAGTTATTGATGATTTGGATCCGGGTGTCTTGGACAGTTGCATGGCTGACATATGTTGCTGCAGCTCCTTAAACGGATGTGGCAAAGTAGGAGTTCCTTTTAAATACAAATGACACTCGAAAGGGGTATCCCCATTTATATTTAATATTATGATCACGAAGTACCAGCAATAAAGGCCTAAGCTCTCTCCTTCTGGCCATAGTGGCAGCTGAAAGATCTGAGAACACTTGAAATTTGCATCCCTGAAAGAGGAGATCAGTTGCATCTCGAGCGGCTTTCTGGATCAGATCTTTACTAGCAAAAAAATGGAACTTAGCGATAATATCGCGCTGGGGTTCCTCTGGCGCGCGTCTTGGGCCCAGGGCCCTATGGACTCGATCAAGTTCAAGCCGTTCAACCGGTGTCCCCGGGACCAGCTCCTGACACAGCGCCGTGACAACCGCTCTAGCATCTTCCATGTATTCCGGGAGACCCCTGAAATGTAGATTTGCTCTGCGATTCCTGTTCTCAAAGTCCTCCATCTTAGCGCTTAGTATAGAGTTGTCCCTCTTTAATTGTGAAAGCTCAGATTCTAGGACACTTTGTGCCGTAGTGATGTCACCCATTTTTTTATCTAACGTAATTAGGCCACAAGAGACTTTTTCAATTTCTTTAGGTAGATGCTCCATAATAAGCCGTGTATTAGATGCAAGGGCTGATTGAAGCAAATCATCTATTTTTGGTAGCAAATCAGAGCTCACTGTCTCACGTGCTGACAGGGGGACAATGTCATTTTCACTTGCGAGGAAGGAGGCCTTACTGCCCTCCACTTCCTCCAGCTCCGCAGCTGAAAGGCCACCCGCCATCTTGCAGCTTACCTCTGCTGCGCCAGGGAATCTCCGCTGTCTCCTCCGATATCAGGCCTTGCCTCGCCTCGCCAGGTCCCGCCGTCACTTGCCACTCACCCAGCCAGTCTACGATGTACTGGGAGGCAGACAGCACATCAGCCTGCACTCTGCGGTCCGCCGATCAACCTGCGGGGCCGGCCCGCCACCTCCGTCACTCCCCGCTGACACCCCTGGTGATCTTCCTCACCCGCCGCTGCTCACGCTGACGCACGCTGTCACTCTAACTCCGCGGCTGAAGACGGGAGGTAAGTAGCGCGTCCGCCTCTGCTCTACAGCCCGCTATTTGTCCGGTGGGCACGGAGCTCGTTCAGCAGGCAGCCATCCGAGACCCGTGCGCCTGCGCACTCTCGCGGTTCCACTTTTTATCATCTCCCGTCCTTCATGTTTACCTTAACTCACTCGCGGTCCCGTCCTTCATGCTTACCCTAACTCACTCGCGGTTCCGGTTAACATGTTCTCCTGTGCTTAATGCTTACCTCAACTCACTCGCGGTTCCGTCCTTCATGCTTACCTCAACTCACTTGCGGTTCCGGTTAACATGTTCTCCTGTGCGTAATGCTTAACTCTCTTGCGGGTCCACTTTAGAAGTTCTTGTGCCATTCCTGCTTACCTAATGTTGGTTGCCCTGTGTTCATGTCTAAATAGTGTACTACTTAAACTAAAATAAACAGGAAACATGGTTAAGTTTAGCATCATTTATTATATTAAAATTTATGTTTTAAAATATTAATTTTAAAACAGCTTTTGCCTTTTGTGTTAGGCTTTTTATTATTTATTATTTTTTTTAACAAAAATCTGTATTTAAATTTTGAACAATTAAAAAAAAAAATTATTAAAATGTAACAATATTTAACAAAGTGGCAGGCCCCAGGATTCTAGTCTTCACTGGTCCCCATGGAAGCAGCAAGCTCCTGGATGTCGCCCACCAGCCGATACACCGTCGCGATAAGCTTTTGAAGTCTCTCCTGTGGTGTTCCTGTGTAAAGGAAGCAATAATCACATATACATACATGTTTGCTAGCTGTGGAATGCAATCTTATTAATGTGCAGGCAAAGGGATGAGGCCAGAGGTCAATATGCTAATTTATTAGGCTAGGGGTGAGGCCAGAGGTCATTATGCTAATGTATTAGGCTAGGGATGAGACCAGAGATCATTATGCTAATGTTTTAGGCTAGGGATGAGGCCAGAGGTCATTATGCTAATGTATTAGGCTAGGGATGAGGCCAGAGGTCATTAGGTTAATGTATTAGGCTAAAGTTTATTAAAACCTCAGAATGAAGCTATGTTATAGTTAATAAAATAAGTTTGCTTCAAACTTACCAGGCTTGTGGGCGACCTGTGCTTGGGGGACCAGCATTCTCTCTGGGGCCTGCCACTGACCAGGTTCTGAGGCTGTCGAGGAAGGAAAAATATGTTTACTTGTAATGTCAGATTAGGTCAAGGCAACATTTGTTTCATAATGTGTGTGTGACAACACCCACCTTCCTCATGCACCTCGGGGCAAATTCTTTTGGGCTCTCCAAACCACGCTTTCCACCCCTTACATCGTCATCTAGAAGAATAGAAGCAGGGAATGAGTTTGTGTTTACAGTGGATGTACTGTGTGTGCTTCAGTCTGACAAACATACCGGAGTGTTGTGGCTCCGGCATCTGGTACGACTCCCTGGCGAGCCGCTGTTGCCCCTCCTCTGTAGACAGGTCAAGAGGCTGCTCAGAGCCACCTACAGAGGAGGGGGAGGACCTTGGCCCTGGAGACGCACCACCCTCACTAGTCCCAGATCCATCCCGCACTGGCCCGACTGCTCGCCTCCGGGTGGGTTGCATATGATAATCCCATTCGCTCACTAGAAGACAATAGCATTCATAAACAGAGGCATAACTAAGGGCTTTTGAATATCTTACAAGTAATAGTCATGTACTTACTTGGGAAATGTTGGGCAAAGAATCGCCTCACCCTGGGCCTCTTCCTTCTCTTTAGGTCCGACCAGTGTTGGATGATCTGGGTAAACGAGAAGCTGGTGCCGCTGTCGCCTGCTATTTTGGCCATGATCTCCAGGGCCAACGTCCTCTTCTGGAAATAATTTGCCAGGTAGTCATAATACCTGGCCTCCATCATCATCTAAAAGATACAAGTGAAACACATTCAACACATACAAATCACAGTTAGAGCAGGTTGCTAACTTGTAGTGCACATTACATTTCTAGCCTTCAGCTATCCTTCTAGATGCCATTTTGTTGTTGCGCACATGTGCTCACTAACTTTTGGTTGGCACGGCGTTTAAAGTCAAATTGTGCCCCCACTGTTTGGCCTTGCGCTGCCTAATCGCATATGCATGCATTTCACCTGCAAATCTACGGCCTGAACCCACACTTACGAGCATAATGGTCTCGTGTTGCTCACGGGTGAAGAGCATGGGTGCCATCTTGATTGCCTGGATCAGCAGATGCGCCCCAGCGATTTCCAAGATGCGCACGTCCGTATGCACGCTTACGTGTAAGCGTCACCCACAATCATAACTATTTAAAGGGTACTTTGACACACAGCTGGGTCTCTTTACAGATCTTACCATGCCTGCTAAGAAAGCTAGCCGCAAGTTAGCCCCGGCCAAGGAACACCATGAACGTCGTGCAGAAAGCCATGGTGAAAACTCGTCCAGGCCTACAAATCGGTCCCACAAAGCCAGTGGGCACTCGCATACCACAAGGAGCTCCAGTCGCCACATGAAGGATACATTGGGCCACACTCCGACCCACTCCAAATCTGCATCAGCCAAGAAGGCGAAGGAGCATTCCTCTAGAAATAAGGCTTCCTGCCCCTGTACATCCAAAAGCCAAGGGAGCACTAGTACTGAAGGCAAGGGTAAGGCGAGGGCTAGAAGCCCCAGCCCACCAACAACACCCTCTCCTGGTCCTTCCCAATGTCAAGAATTTAACGTGGAGAGCCCAGAGTCACCGGGAAGCTCCATGGCAGTTACTTCTTGGTGCAGCCAGCCGATGACACCCAGCCCTCATGCCAGTCCAGCCCAATCCATGGTAAGCAAAAGATCTGGCTATTCTATGCCTGCTAGTCAACAAAGAATGTCACCCAATATTCCACCCACCCAGGAAGAGGCATCCAGGGCAACATTAGGGTGAAATCTGCGGCGACGAACGAATTTGACACTGACACCAATGTTATGTCTGAAGGTTAGTAATTTCTGGCTTGTTTTGTTTGGCTTTGCCTTGAATAAATGTAGTTTAAATGCCTAACTCCACACAGGGCCAGTGCTATGGTGGAGGGGGGGGGGAGTGGTGTCCAGGCTCCAAGGGTGTAGCAGTTCAGGGGCATTAAAAATGTGTTGTTGGTAACTGGTGTGGGGTGGCTTTGTAATACTTTGACCTGGGTGCAATAAAGCCTACCTATTCCTATGGGTACCCAAGGGATATTTGTGTGTTAACATGCCTTTGAACTTCTATTCCAGCTCCTCAACATTCTGCTGCGAGTGTGGAAGCCTCCACCTGTTTGCCCCAGGCAACAATGTCCCGCCTGCCTAGGCCAAAGGAACAGCTGGATCTGGTAAGTGTACTGTGCTGTAACTGTTGATGCATGTGAATGCAGATGAATAGTTGCCCCTATATATATTTCAGCAACTATATACATTTTTTTTTCTGGTCCCAACAGAATCCACCCATAATGGATGCTATCCACCATATGGAGGAGGAGGACAACCTGATTCTGCAAACACCAAGCCCAACCATGCCACATAATCTGCCACTGCCCCTGCACCCACCAGAAACAAATCCTCTGCAGCAGAGTCAAGCACGGTCTCTGCTGGAAGGCCATCATGACCAGCAGCAAGAGACCGACCCAACAGTCCCCAGTGCTAGGTCTGCTGCAGGGGATTTGCCTACTATGTCTGCTCCTGTTGCTAGGCCTAGACCGCCATCATCTGCACACGCCCAAACCCAGGGAAGTGGAATACGCATTCAGCCACGTCGCCATGTTACCCAGGGGATAAATGTAATGAAATCTGGGGTACTCTGTATCCCCACGAATCAAAAGGACGGGAACACAACCAATCAAGAAGTCTACAAAAATATTTATTCAAGAATAATTTCTTTGTGTACAAAAAACATTTAAAACCTACACATCAGACATATTAAAAACACATAAAAAAAAAAAAAAACATGCTGGCCCTGATCACCTTCTTTCCTCAAAGTAACCCACACAATTTTCTACATTTTATATTCAATGGTGGGCATAATAGGTTGATTGAATATTGGGCTCAAAGGAGTATTTGGTAAGGAGAGTAATTATGATGAGTCTGTTATACATGATTTGCTTTTTAAGTTGCCAGTGCTAAGTCCTCTTTAGAATTTTTCATAGAATTTTTCAAAGAATTTTACATATAGGTTAGCATACCTGTACATAATATATTTGTTTGTATTAATTGTTGTGTAGTGTACATAATCTTGTATACATTGTGGGCTCCATGTACTCTTCCCCATGGCTGGAGAACCCCTTTATTGGGATCATCACGGCCGCATCCTGGGGCCATGGCCTGCCAGTAAAGTGCCCGCTCAAACTCCCACGCAGCAGGTTTGGCCCTAATGAGATACTGGCTGCCTGTTCCTGGTTGGGTGAAATAGTTGGTCAGATTCTTGCCTGACTAACATCCCAACTTTTGCTAGTAAAGGATGTTGGTGGACTTGCTTGGGGGCTGGGTGTCATAGGCTTGGTGCAACTATTACTTGCAGCCGTGGAGTTGGCCGATTACTCAGGCCTGGCTACATTGTAATGCTGAAATGGGCCTCGAGCAGGAGAGATTGTTGTTGTGGCCCTATGTATTCCTGCCCTACTGTTTGCCTTGCCCTTAAAACTAGTGCTCCCTATAGTTCTGGATGTGGGTGGACGGAGAGCATTCTGCCTGGAGGAAATATCCTTGCCCGTCCCTGAACTGACAAATCAAAACTGGACTGGAGTGTGGCCCAATGTATCCTTCCTTTGGCTAATGGATGTCCTCTTAGCCTGCGACTGCCCTTCCCAACCTAATTTTACCAATGTCTGCTAAAATGTATGCATTTAAATATTTATGTTCTGGGTGAATTTTACCCATTTATGTTCTCTTTGATTCCCAAAAAATGATTTTGTGAAAATAAAGTAATTGGAAAAAAAATGCATTACGCTCAAATGTGTTCAAAAATATTTTAGTATGAATTAGTCTTTACAGGTAACTAAATGAAATTATCAAATATAGACATTTGTAACATGTCCCGCTCACTCTGTGAAGCACTCTGTGTGCCATCATATATTTCTTCCGGTATGCTTGTGGTGCCTGTAGAGGGGGACACTTCCACATACCGGGGGACCAGCTGCTTGATGGCAACATTGTGGAGCACACAGCACGCAATTATAATCTTTATGACTTTGTTGGGGTCATACTGCAGGGCCCCCCCCCCGGTATGGTCCAGACAGCTAAACCTGGATTTCAGGAGGCTGATGTTCCTCTCAACAACGGCTCGGGTCTTCCGATGGGCCCGGTTATAGCCCTCCTGGGCCTGAGTCTGAGGCCGGAGGACAGGTGTCATGAGCCATGGCAAGAGTGGGTAACCCGAATCCCCTGAAATCATGTTCTAAGCAACATGATTGTTTAGCATTTCATCAAAGCAAAATAACATCCGTAGGTTGATACAGGGTTTTGCTAATAAATTCAAAGGCATACAGTGAAAGGCTCTAGAAATTATTAGTCCTAACTTACCCAAGAGCCACCCACCAGGCAAATTTCCAGACTCAAAAGGGCCATACAAGCTGGAATTGCGCAGGATATAGGCTTTGTGGGTGGTTCTGGGAAACCCTGCCATGACACTCATGAAGCTTAGGTCCGGCCCAACCACCTCTTGGACGTTGATGGAGTGGCCCATCTTCCTGTTCCTGTAAAAGCAGAAATGCATGTATTTAGTCGAAAATACAAGTCAAATCATATAAAAAAAAATGTTTAAAAAGGGATCCTTATTGTTAAAGTGTCTTTGTACAAATGTGTATAGGTTATTACACTAACAACACAAACTAATATTTGGAATGTGGTTTAAAATTCAGGTGTACATGGAAAGGACTAATTAGGGTCAACATTAAAATGATTCCTTCAGGTGTACATGGTAAGGACTAATTAAGGTCAACATTAAAATGATTCCTTCAGGTGTGCATGCTAAGGACTAATTAAGGTCAACAGGGAGGGACCAAGGCAACATGGGTACAATCGGTCGCACCCATGACGTTGGGCATGTCGACTATATTAAAAAAAAACAACTTAAACGCGTTCCATGTTGTCGGGGAAAGAGATGTTTTTGGGACACAGGGTAGCCATGCCATCCAAAAACTTGGTTAGTGTTCGGCTCAGTGTAGGTTGGGATATCCCCACGGAGAGGGCACCCAGCCTCTGGAACGAGCCATTCGCCAGAAATTGCAGGCAGCCAAGCATATTGGTCATACCTGGAGTTGGATGCCCCTACCTTGTGGTTCGGGCTAACCATGGCTCAGCTCACTATACAAACTATGGAAGGAAAGGCGATTAAGGTGGGTGAGCTCAATTACATGCATGCGATCGATGTCCATGCGTGTGCTGTGCAATCTGGCTTCTGCCATGCTGATGCAGATCAGCCCGTTGAGCTGCAAGCGCTCGTGCTCATCAACGAAAGCAGCAAACATCTCAGACACCGTGCACTGTGACGAATCGCTATTAAAAACGGCTATTTCTGAGCCTCCTAGAGCCTCAATAGGGTTGTAAACCATTCTGCCTTGCTGTAACATGCATAGGATGCGTGCTGGGTTAGTGAAATAATACTGTAAATAATTTGGACATGCAGATAAGAGGCATCGCTAATAGAATCGCAGAGCAGCACAATTGCAGAGAGTTGAAGTGCCATCACAATGAGGGGCCCCTATAGTGCCTGAAAAACACACCCTGGAGCTGGCAGTAGCAGGAGCCCAAAAATTAGCTGAATCACACCCTGGAGTTGCAAGCAGCAGCAGCAGGAGCCCAAACATTGCTTTAAAGAGACACTGGATTTGGCTGCAGGAGCCCAAAATTAGCTGAATCACACCCTAGAGTTGCAAGCAGCAGCAGCAGGAGCCCAAGCATTGCTTGAAAGAAACACTGGATTTGGCTGCAGGAGCCCAAAAATTGGATGAATCACACCCTGGAGTTGCAAGCAGCAGCAGCAGGAGCAGGAGCCCAAACATTACTTTAAAGAGACACTGGAGTTGGCTGCAGGAGCCCAAAATTTGGATGAATTACACCCTGGAGTTGCAAGCAGCAGGAGCAGCAGCAGCAGGAGCAGGAGCCCAAACATTGCTTTAAAGAGACACGGGAGTTGGCTGCAGGAGCCCAAAAATTGGATGAATCACACCCTGGAGTTGCAAGGAGCAGCAGCAGGAGCCCAAACATTACTTTATAGAGACACTAGAGTTGGCTGCAGGAGCCCAAAAATGGGATGAATCACACCCTGGAGTTGAAAGCAGCAGCAGCAGCAGGAGAAGCAGCAGCAGGAGCCCAAACATTACCTTAAAGAGACACTGGAGTTGGCTGCAGGAGCCCAAAAATAGGATGAATCATACCCTGGAGTTGCAAGCAGCAGGAGCAGCAGCAGCAGCAGCAGGAGCCCAAACATTGCTTTAAAGAGACACTGGAGTTGGCTGCAGGAGCCCAAAAATTGGATGAATCACACCCTTGAGTTGCAAGCAGCAGCAGCAGCAGCAGGAGCAGCACCAGCAGCTGGAGCCCAAACATTGCATTAAAGAGACACTGGAGTTGGCTGCAGAAGCCCAAAAATTGGATCAATCACACCCTGGAGTTGCAAGCAGCAGCAGGAGCAGCAGCATCAGGAGCAGGAGCCCAAACATTACTTTAAAGAGACACTGGATTTGGCTGCAGGAGCCAAAAAATTGGATGAATCACAGCCTGGAGTTGCAAGCAGCAGCAGCAGGAGCAGCAGCAGCAGGAGCCCAAACATTACTTTAAAGAGACACAGTAGTTGGCTGCAGGAGCCCAAAAATGGATGAATCACACCCTGGAGTTACAAGCAGCAGCAGCAGCAGGAGCAGCAGCAGCAGCGGTAGGAGCCCAAACTTTGCTTTAAAAATACACTGGAGTTGGCTGCAGGAGCCCAAAAATTGGATGAATCACACCCTGGAGTTGCAAGCAGCAGCAGCAGGAGGAGCCCAAACATTGCTTTAAAGAGACACTGGATTTGGCTGCAGGAGCCCAAAATTTGGATGAATCACACCTTGGAGTTGCAAGCAGCAGCAGCAGCAGGAGCAGGAGCCCAAACATTACTTTAAAGATACACTGGAGTTGGCTGCAGAAGCCCAAAAATTGGATGAATCACACCCTGGAATTGCAAGTAGCAGCAGCAGGAGCCCAAACATTGCTTTAAAGAGACACTGGAGTTGGCTGCAGGAGCCCAACAATTGGATAAATCACACCCTTGAGTTGCAAGCAGCAGCAGCAGCAGCAGCAGCAGGAGCCCAAACATTGCTTTAAAGAGACACTGGGGTTGGCTGCAGGAGCCCAAAAATTGGATGAATCACACCCTGGAGTTGCAAGCAGCAGCAGCAGGAGCCCAAATATTGCTTTAAAGAGACACTGGAGTTGGCTGCAGGAGCCCAAAAATTGGATGAATCACACCCTGGAGTGGCAAGCAGCAGCATCAGCAGGAGCCCAAACATTGCTTTAAAGAGACACTGGATTTGGCTGCAGGAGCCCAAAATTAGCTGAATCACACCCTGGAGTTGCAAGCAGCAGCAGCAGGAGCCCAAGCATTGCATTAAAGAGACACTGGATTTGGCTGCAGGAGCCCAAAAATTGGATGAATCACACCCTGGATTTGCAAGCAGCAGCAGCAGGAGCAGGAGCCCAAACATTACTTTAAAGAGACACAGTAGTTGGCTGCAGGAGCCCAAAAATGGATGAATCACACCCTGGAGTTACAAGCAGCAGCAGCAGCAGGAGCAGCAGCAGCAGCGGTAGGAGCCCAAACTTTGCTTTAAAAATACACTGGAGTTGGCTGCAGGAGCCCAAAAATTGGATGAATCACACCCTGGAGTTGCAAGCAGCAGCAGCAGGAGGAGCCCAAACATTGCTTTAAAGAGACACTGGATTTGGCTGCAGGAGCCCAAAATTTGGATGAATCACACCTTGGAGTTGCAAGCAGCAGCAGCAGCAGGAGCAGGAGCCCAAACATTACTTTAAAGATACACTGGAGTTGGCTGCAGAAGCCCAAAAATTGGATGAATCACACCCTGGAATTGCAAGTAGCAGCAGCAGGAGCCCAAACATTGCTTTAAAGAGACACTGGAGTTGGCTGCAGGAGCCCAACAATTGGATAAATCACACCCTTGAGTTGCAAGCAGCAGCAGCAGCAGCAGCAGCAGGAGCCCAAACATTGCTTTAAAGAGACACTGGGGTTGGCTGCAGGAGCCCAAAAATTGGATGAATCACACCCTGGAGTTGCAAGCAGCAGCAGCAGGAGCCCAAATATTGCTTTAAAGAGACACTGGAGTTGGCTGCAGGAGCCCAAAAATTGGATGAATCACACCCTGGAGTGGCAAGCAGCAGCATCAGCAGGAGCCCAAACATTGCTTTAAAGAGACACTGGATTTGGCTGCAGGAGCCCAAAATTAGCTGAATCACACCCTGGAGTTGCAAGCAGCAGCAGCAGGAGCCCAAGCATTGCATTAAAGAGACACTGGATTTGGCTGCAGGAGCCCAAAAATTGGATGAATCACACCCTGGATTTGCAAGCAGCAGCAGCAGGAGCAGGAGCCCAAACATTACTTTAAAGAGACACTGGAGTTGGCTGCAGGAGCCCAAAATTTGGATGAATTACACCCTGGAGTTGCAAGCAGCAGCAGGAGCAGCAGCATCAGGAGCAGGAGCCCAAACATTACTTTAAAGAGACACTGGATTTGGCTGCAGGAGCCAAAAAATTGGATGAATCACACCCTGGAGTTGCAAGCAGCAGCAGCAGGAGCAGCAGCAGCAGCATGAGCCCAAACATTGCTTTAAAGAGACAGTGGAGTTGACTGCAGAAGCCCAAAAAATGGATAAATCGCACACTGGTGTTGCAAGCAGCAGCAGGAGCATCAGCAGCAGGAGCAGGAGCCCAAACATTGCTTTAAAGAGACACTGGAGTTGGCTGCAGGAGCCCAAAAATTGGATGAATCACACCCTGGAGTTGCAAGCAGCAGCAGGAGCCCAAACATTGCTTTAAAGAGACACTAGAGTTGGCTGCAGGAGCCCAAAAATTGGATGAATCACACCCTGAAGTTGCAAGCAGCAGCAGCAGGAGCAGCAGCAGAAGGAGCCCAAACATTGCTTTAAAGGGACACTGGAGTTGGCTGCAGGAGCCCAAAAATTGGATGAATCACACCCTGGAGTTGCAAGCAGCAGCAGCAGGAGCAAGAGTCCAAACATTACTTTAAAGAGACACTGGAGTTGGCTGCAGGAGCCCAAAATTTGGATGAATTACACCCTGGAGTTGCAAGCAGCAGGAGCAGCAACAGCAGGAGCAGGAGCCCAAACATTGCTTTAAAGAGACACTGGAGTTGGCTGCAGGAGCCCAAAAATTGGATGAATCACACCCTGGAGTTGCAAGCAGCAGCAGCAAGAGCAGCAGCAGCAGCATGAACCCAAACATTGCTTTAAAGAGACAGTGGAGTTGACTGAATAAGCCCAAAAATTGGATAAATCGCACACTGGTGTTGCAAGTAGCAGCAGGAGCAGCAGCAGCAGGAGCAGGAGCCCAAACATTGCTTTAAAGAGACACTGGAGTTGGCTGCAGGAGCCCGAAAATTGGATGAATCACACCCTGGAGTTGCAAGCAGCAGCAGCAGTAGCATCAGCAGCAGCATGAGCCCAAACATTGCTTTAAAGAGACAGTGGAGTTGACTGCAGAAGCCCAAAAATTGGATGAATCACACCCTGAAGTTGCAAGCAGCAGCAGCAGGAGCAGCAGCAGAAGGAGCCCAAACATTGCTTTAAAGGGACACTGGAGTTGGCTGCAGGAGCCCAAAAATTGGATGAATCACACCCTGGAGTGTCAAGCAGCAGCAGCAGGAGCCCAAATATTGCTTTAAAGAGACACTGGAGTTGGCTGCAGGAGCCCAAAAATTGGATGAATCACACCCTGGAGTTGCAAGCAGCAGCAGCAGCAGGAGCCCAAACATTGCGTTAAAGAGACACTGGATTTGGCTGCAGGAGCCCAAAATTAGCTGAATCACACCCTGGAGTTGCAAGCAGCAGCAGCAGGAGCCCAAGCATTGCATTAAAGAGACACTGGATTTGGCTGCAGGACCCCAAAAATTGGATGAATCACACCCTGGAGTTGCAAGCAGCAGCAGCAGGAGCAAGAGTCCAAACATTACTTTAAAGAGACACTGGAGTTGGCTGCAGGAGCCCAAAATTTGGATGAATTACACCCTGGAGTTGCAAGCAACAGGAGCAGCAGCAGCAGGAGCAGGAGCCCAAACATTGCTTTAAAGAGACACTGGAGTTGGCTGCAGGAGCCCAAAAATTGGATGAATCACACCCTGGAGTTGCAAGCAGCAGCAGCAGGAGCCCAAACATTACTTTATAGAGACACTGGAGTTGGCTGCAGGAGCCCAAAAATAGGATGAATCACACCCTGGAGTTGAAAGCAGCAGCAGCAGGAGAAGCAGCAGCAGAAGCCCAAACATTACCTTAAAGAGACACTGGAGTTGGCTGCAGGAGCCCAGAAATAGGATCAATCATACCCTGGAGTTGCAAGCAGCAGCAGCAGCAGCAGCCGGATTCCAAACATTGCTTTAAAGAGACACTGGAGTTGGCTGCAGGAGCCCAAAAATTGGATGACTCACACCCTTGAGTTGCAAGCAGCAGCAGCAGCAGGAGCCCAAACATTGCATTAAAGAGACACTGGAGTTGGCTGCAGAAGCCCAAAATTTGGATGAATCACACCCTGGAGTTGCAAGCAGCAGCAGAAGCAGCATCATCAGGAGCAGGAGAACAAACATTACTTTAAAGAGACACTGGATTTGGCTACAGGAGCCAAAAAATTGGATGAATCACACCCTGGAATTGCAAGCAGCAGCAGCAGGAGCAGCAGAAGCAGGAGCAGGAGCCCAAACAGTACTTTAAAGAGACACTGGATTTGGCTGCAGGAGCCCAAAAATTGGATGAACCACGCCCTGGAGTTGCAAGCAGCAGGAGCAGCAGCAGCAGGAGCAGGAGCCCAAACATTACTTTAAAGAGACACTGGATTTGGCTGCAGGAGCCCAAAAATTGGATGAATCACACCCTGGAGTTGCAAGCAGCAGCACCAAGAGCAGCAGCAGCAGCAGCAGGTGCCCAAACATTGCTTTAAAGAGACACTGTAGTTGGCTGCAGGAGCCCAAAAATTGGATGAATCACACCCTGGAGTTGCAAGCAGCAGCAGCAGGAGGAACAGCAGCAGCGGTAGGAGCCCAAACTTTGCTTTAAAAATACACTGGAGTTGGCACCAGGAGCCCAAAAATTGGATGAATCACACCCTGGAGTTGCAAGCAGCAGCAGCAGGAGGAGCCCAAACATTGCTTTAAAGAGACACTGGAGTTGGCTGCAGGAGCCCAAAATTCGGATGAATCACACCTTGGAGTTGCAAGCAGCAGCAGGAGCAGGAGCCCAAACATTACTTTAAAGAGACACTGGAGTTGGCTGCAGAAGCCCAAAATTTGGATGAATCACACCCTGGAGTTGCAAGTAGCAGCAGCAGGAGCAG